>JAYRCH010000031.1:0-1200000 GCA_037179445.1 Phengaris alcon alcon
CTTGCAGTTTGTTATTAAGATGACCATTTATATGACTCGTAAAGGCAGACAGCAATTGGGTAGTACTTTTCTGTGGCTGTAATCCATATTGTTGATTATTTATTATTTTATTTTGATTAAAGTAAGAATGGATTTTATGTGACAAGTGTTTTTCAATGATTTTGTCAATCGTCGGGAGCAGCGTGATAGGACGATAGTTGTCATAGTTATGTTTAATACCTTTCTTAAAAATGGGCCTGACAATTCCTGTCTTCAGTTCTTTAGGATATATCCCATTTTCGATGCTAGAGTTAATAAACTTGGCAATTACGGGAGATATATTATGGCAAATAGATTTAATGTCTATTGCGCGTATGCCGTCAAGTCCGGGTGTTTTATTATTACTGAGGGACCTTATAATTTTCGAAATGTTTTCGGGGTTTGCTTTCGGAAGAAAAAAAGAATGATCAGTCGGTTTACTATAACTATTTGGTTGTAATAAATTTATATTGCATTTTTCAATAATGCTTTTCACAGCATTTGAGAATTTTTTTCCAAATTGTGTGGCAATATCTACTGGTTTAGTAATACTACTACCAAAAGCGTCTAATAAAATACGATCGACCGATAATTTTACTCTTCCTGTTAGTTTATTTAATATATTCCAAAGTTCTTTAGGATTATGTCTGTTCTCACGTGTTTCTTTGATAATTTTCTCATTTTTATATTTTTTTATTAATTTATTCGCGTAATTTCGAGCTTTATTATAATATAATTTAATTATTTTATTATTCGTGTCCTTTACCCACTCATGAAATAGTTTGTCTCTGTATTTACATGCTTTAATTATTTTTCCATTAATCCAATTATTGTCCGATCTTTTTGGGTTTTGACGTAATGTTATTTTAGTTTCTGATTTTTTGTAGCATTTATGAAATTCATCGTAAATATATTTATATATTAAATAGGGGTTATTCATTTTTTCTACGCAATGCCAACTGATACTTTCTAATGACTTCTTTAATAAATCTTTATTAAATGTAGTAATAAATTTTGGAGCAACCTGTATATCTCGTTGCATTTTGCCCGTGCAAGCGATAGCGATTGCTCGATGGTCGGCCAGTGCAGTTCCTAACACCGCCGTGAATAGTTCTTGAGTACGAGATCTTGCAAATATATGGTCGATACAAGTTTTAGTTATTTTATCCATAGTAGAAACAATACGAGTGTGTTCCGATATCCCGGACTCAAGACCATGGCTGTGTAGGATACTGCTATATTTATGTTCGATGCAATTTTTAGTTTGTAGGTCTATATTAACATTGCCCAGAAAAATAAGGTCCATGTTAATATCCAAGCTACTTAGTAGGTTATCTAATTCTTTTAAGAATAGGTATTTACTCGAATCAGGAGGCCGGTATACTGTGAACAGGTTTACGGAATACATTGCGGGAGTGCTCACATTAACAATAATGGATTCAAAGTGCAGTGTTTTTAATTATAGTAGTTTTATATTCATTGTTTATATACACGATAATTCCGCCACCTTTTCTGTTATTTCGTAATTCTGTACACATTTGATACCCATCTATGTTGTACAAGCAACTCAGAGAGTCGGAAATATTAGCCTCAGTTATTATAATTATATCGATTTTAACGTAACTAGATTGTACGTATTGTTCGAGGGCGTTAAAGTTTTTAATTAAGGATCTTATGTTAAGGTGCATGCACATTAGATTAATTTGACTTAAGTTATTGGGTATTTTGTTAATGAAGGAGTTAATATCGATGCAGTTAGTAATTTCTAGTATATGGTCCATTTTAGTGCTTTTAATAGTTTGGTTTGTGTAGTGTTTACATACTGTAGTTATTTATATAATAGTTTTTTAATATCTTCATTTGTTCTTAGAATTACTGCCGGTCCGTTATCTTCTTTTTTGACGTGTATGATTCCTTTCTTGCACCAGATATATTTATGAGTTTCTCTGAGTTTTTGTTTTGCGTTCCATAATAATTTTCTATTATAAGCTGTTAGTGCTTCTCGTATATAGATTATGTCTTTACCATGTTTATGAGGGGCCTCCGGAAGCACGTTTTCCACCAGAATAGTCGCCGATTTCGCTGATTTTACCCACTTATTTTGTAAGTTTTCAGTTTTAAAACTAACTATGAGCTTCCCGGGACGTTCTTTGATTCCTGATTGGTATGATGCTTCTTCTATTTCTACCAAAGGCACACCTATTTTACTGGCAATTTTTTGTAATATTGGCATATTCTCACCGTGTTCTTCTGGTATGTTGACAATTTCAATTTTCTTAGATAATTGTTTTTGTTCAAAGTATTGTATTCGTTGCTCCAGAGCACCAACTCTTGTTTCGAGTTCATTATTTTTATTACATAGCTCCACGTTCTTTCTTTTGAGTTCTAGGGTAGTTGCTTTAAAATTTTCAATGTTTGCTAGGATCTCGTCCATTTTATCACTATGAAATTGCAATGATTTTGTGAGGTCTTTCAACTCTCTTTTCATTGCTTTTTCCATGTGTGCAGAAATATCATTTAAAAGTTTCTTCATTTCTGGTGATGTAGGTGATATCTTACTGGTGAGTTCGTGATCATGGTCTTCGTTCTCGTTCTCCGGTATAATTATCGACCGACGTCTAGGTGTATATTTTTGACACTCTTCGCAGGTCCAATCAAGGCTTTCATTAGCACGGAGAGCATCTTTTTGTTTCTTGCTAAGTCCCGAACATTCAGGCGTTAGATGAACTAATTTATCACATTTACTACACTCTATTCCTGGTCTTGTTTTAGTAATATTTTTATTACATTTTTCGCAGATACCCATAATGAGGGTAGAATAAAAAGTTAATTGCTAAACTACATACGTGCGTTCTATTTGAATGTGATGCAACGACTGTTAGCACAGAGGGTTCGTACTCAGCACGATATTTCACTTATTCTTATAAAATCTCAGGTTTAGTTGCTAAGGAATATAATAAAATAAGGATTTCTGTAGACGGGAATCTATTAGGAGCTTGCACTGCAAGAATAGTTCTGAACGTAATATAAAGCCGAGGAATCGAAATAATTTTACTATAATATTCAGATATCAGTTTATTTGAAAATTCTGAGTATCTCATTCAAACGGTAAGATTTGTAAGAGATCATGAAGTTTGCGTTATAAGATGCAATCATAGACGAATAATTGATCTCGCTGGGCGATCTACCCTCTAAGCGAGACCAATCATATATCTTTGGATGCAATCTCAGTGAACAATGTGTACAACAAAATAATGTGCGAGGCTGACGGCTATGTTTCCACTTATGCTCGCTACACTTATGCCCGCTACCGGCACAGCGATGACAGTCAAATGACTCATGTCACCGGGCGCCTCGGCGGCGCTTGGCCGGCAATGCCCACTACAGACCACAACGATAAAACTGCACAGTAATTCAATTCACACGAAACGGTACGCGACATAGCGCTGCATTTTTAACACAGATATTCAAAATTGAACTTTAATCATTACATATGAAGATACACGTTTCTGAGTTCGAATGTCAGGTTGCACCGCGCTGCAATGCGCATGAGCAGTTTATGACTGATGTCATATGAAATGTGTGTACTTTTCTGTTTAGTGAAAAAAGTATATTTTAATAGCTATCTTAAGAATGCAGCGCAGCGTAGCGTCGGCTAACAACTAAGGGCCTATTTCAATAAGTATAAAACTATCCGCAGAGTTGTAAGTTGTAACCACAATGAGGACCCTGCGGAATACCGTACATAAGAAAACCGGGTGTTATTTTTAACAGCATTCTCGTGAACATTCATTACAAGTATCTTATACTTTAAACGAGACAATCTTGTATATAATCGGTTTCTCAAAAAATGCAGGTATTGAGATGAAGAGGTGCGGCGGGGAGACAAATCGATCTAGCTAGGTTTTATCCCAGAGAAACTGCTTTATAATATTATATATGTTTACTTTCATCATGCAATAATATATCAATAATTGCGACTCGATTATGTCAGTCCGATTGACAGTTTAGTATGCGTATGCTAATTTTTGAACTTAATTTAATTAAAACGTGAAACTAATTTCAGACTACGCTATACTATTGGTCTATATAGTATAGCAAAGAAGGACCTAATGCTATACTACGAGTATATAGCATGACGTTCACATTACGCGATATTATCGCATGCATTTATAGTATATAGCAAGCTCAGTATGGTTGTGTCGCTCGTTTCGCTTGCGTTGCGGGACGGCCAGGGGTGAGGTAGGAGGAAGAGGGAGGCGCGCGATATAGCACAGCATGACCGTATCGCACTATTTTATAGCGTATAGTAAGCCAATAATATATAGTACAGGACAGTGTGAGCGTGTCCATGACAATGTATGGTGCACGATATTGTTGTGATATGAGCTATATACTATATGGTATTATATTATAGCGTAGTCTGAAAGCCGCTTCAGGCTACCCTATACTATTGTGCTATACATATAGTATAGCAATAAAGGACCTAATGCTTACTTACTTTCGAGTAGGCAAAAAATCTGATGGAAACAGTGCATTTGTCCGCGGTTACTGCGTTAAAATTAAATGAAAATATTCTCACCATTTGCAAGACGGGAGCCAATACAATATTATCCAGCGACTTTTTCGATCGTATATATTTTTTGATAGAACACGTGCTGACCTATGAACATAGTATCATACATGTAGGTAATGCAATTTTTGTTGTAACTCTTTATTTGAAGCTGACGTTAACAATGAAGTAAAATATGATCAAGAGGAGCAAACACCTGGAAAATGCTGGAGTATCCGCTTACGTGACTTCGCGCTAGGGTTGACATCTCAACAATTTTTCCTATAAAATACGGCCAAATGATTGAGAACTTATTAAAATAAGTAGCTCGTAGGTAACATGCGGTCACTATTGCAACTAAAGAAATTGTACAAGGGCAGAAATATTTGAGAGTCTCTTAACTTAAGGAGCGTTTAGAGTATTCGGCAAGAATTGTGCTTTAGGTCGTAACCCTACTTGGCGCTGATTAAGCGTTTACTTCTGTTACGGCGAAAAGACATTGGGTGTTTTAAATTCCGCTGTTTAAAAAAGTGGCGATTACAAGCCAAAATACTATTATATTTTACAATTTTTATTGAGATCAATGGAAAACTGTATATAATTGATCAGTTATTAGTCATATTTTATTTGATTGTTCGTTGAAATGAGTTTAAATATATCAGTACTTACCCTCCTTCAGCTGATATTCGACCTATGCCGTTGTAATCCATATGCAATTACGCTTACATCTAAAGCCGGGAGTATAGTACTGTCCGGAATCCAGCAGGCCGGGGAAAATTGAAATAGAACCCTGCGCTAATACAATAGAGATAAAAATCGAACACACGAGTGTCATATATAACAGCTCAGCGCTCGATACTTCGATTCTGTTTTCTTTTCAGTTCTATTTTCAGTGCTCTGAATTTTCCCGGGACCACCGGATTCCGGATCGTATAGTTCTAGCCTAACCTAATTTTATCTTTGGTCGCCGTGTGTAATTGTAAAATGTCCCATATCCTTTCTCGAGCGACGAGCGAGGGCGAGCGTCTACAGTCTAATCCCATAGCCGGATGCGAATTCTGTACTGTTATTTTTACAGAGTATTCGCATCCGGAACTCTATTCGGATTCGGAATTGAACAGCATATGTTATATTACAAAATAAAAGCTATTGGCTACATAACAGTGTATTGTATTATTTGTATGCCTACTTTTACCGCATAAAAATAAATAAATGACGTCATCTTTATTTTCAGTAAATAAGTATTAAAAGTTTGAAACGAAACTGTAAGTTGTGTCAAATTACAGTAATAAAATTCAAATTCCACTGGCAATGTTTGTGAATTGAATGCCTTATAATAACTAAACCGAGTTTCGCTATCGTGTTTCACTTCGTAATTTTAAACTTGCGAATATCTCGCAACAAAAGCTTGGACAAGTTGTCAATCCGGAAGACATCGACTCTGGGTATTACCGAATTCGAAATGCCCATCTAGATTTTATGTAAGTACTAATTTAACTTTTACGCTCTTGTACCTAGCAGAAATCGCGCAGTTAACAACCACGCGGGTCAACCTCATGCGGCTTATTACAAAGGCGTCGTACCAGAACGTTCACACTGAACCGCGCGGCTTACGGGCGGAAATCGCGCGGCTTACGGGCGGAAATCGCGCGGTTCCCGCCGTGTCTGAACACGACCTTAATGAACTACTTTTGACTTGTAATAGCTGTATGGAAATTCTACAAGTGAAAACAAAATCCAATTTGAACACACTGCGATCGCATGAACTGCTCGTCAACCAATTTTAAACTTGCTAACTTATAAACAAAATAATAATGTATGTAACTATAAGCCCGCAACTTTGTTCGCATATAACAAAATTTTTGTAACGTAAGGGTCAATTCACACCGCAACTATACGTGACGCGGCGACGCGCTGCATTTTAAGACAGCTTTTAAAAATTGAACTTCATTCACTTAACAAAAAGGGTATCGCTATTTTAATCGCAATTCGAATACTTGAAATGAAGAAACTAAAAAAACTCCCTATGCTATGTTAAATAGTATTAGTACAGATTTATTAGAATTAACAGGAAACTTAAACCACTTTAACGTGCCGTATAAATCTGAAGCTAGGAAACCCCAATCTATCGAAAATATTTTATTTATCTCGTTATCCGAAGCTCTAAGAAAACACGTGATTCAGAAACAGATAAATCCGTAACTCAAAGATTAAATGCCATTTGTGGTTTACTTTATTGGTGAAACCGCTACGCCTCAAAGCATTAGTTACTGAGAAACTCGATTCCTTGGAGACGAGATTCATTGCTAAAACGGTAACGAACGTGTAACCTTTCCTTTTTTATATCGAATAAGTATAAACGTTCATTCTTTCTTCACGTTGTTTTATCTGCATTTCTTTCTATAGATTCAGGATGAAATGTAGACTGATACATGGCAGGCTGTACGATATAGGTACATTCTTATACACTACTGCGCTGTAAACCAATAAGAGCCTGCTTCTCAATCGCCTAAATATAAGTGTCGAATAGCTTATCGGGCAGTTTTGTCGCTGCTTACTTTATATCGAGTGACAGAGACAAAACATGCAGTTAAGCTATCTGACACTATCAGTAGATTGTGAAACAGGTTCTTAAAGTGTATATTAACGGCCGAAAATTGAAACGCTAATCAAAATAAGGAGCCTACGTATTCACAGGCTGTCGCAGTCTCTGCTAGCCGAAATGACAAGGACAGCATGTGACTTGAGCGTCACTTAATTGTTACAAATGGTTACATCGTTCCAGTCTAGCCTGACTCTTGCACTGCCTACGGATGGCCTAAGGTAAAGTAGTGCACTACTACAAGCAAATAAACTTACTATGAAGCTGTTTATCTGTTCCTCTTTAATCTGTGCTATACATTGTGCATATATAACATATATAACATCATAAAGTATCGGTAAACCTAAATCCGAACAAATAAAACGTCTAGAATATCGCCTCTACAATTTAAAATCGGAATCCTATTTCGATCTATATTCAAAGGAACACTATAAACGTAATACAAATTGCAGGCGCACTTTTTCAATGACACTTCAATACTTCGTCCTTTATATGAGCTGTCAATGGCGGATCAATAAGAGATTTTTTTTATTTTATTTCTTTTCAAGTTCTCTTCTTTTCTTTTTTGCCAATACCAAGTATGCGAGCTTGTTAAGCTGCGGCAATCATTTAGGTTTTCGTATGGTTCTTAATGACGGCTGTTGCTGCTAACGAGGTCTCATATTAGTGTTCGATAAATTTTACGAAATGCTTTTTACACTAGCGAAACGATGATGGGCCTACATGTTTTCTAGAAAATATTCAATTTTTCCAGAGTTGCGAAGTAATAACTAGAAGAAACTTATTATAAAATGAGGTTTCGCATGTAATTTGGTAAAATGTTTTTAACGAAAAGATTATATTATACTGAGTGTAAATATTTTATGGAACACCTAAATTCATTTTTATTTTATTTACTAGACATATCTTCATATAAATTATATAAAAATGGACTGCAGTTTGTTTTTCGCTGAAACTCGAGAACGGCTGGACCGAAAATTTATCTCGAAATAATTGTGGAAATTCAGGAAAGGTTTAAACGGTGAGAAATATTGAAACAATTGCGAGGAAAATACTTAAAACGACAATTAAATCCTCTACAAATTTCTTATACTAACTGTTCTGTCGATCGCGGAAGAATGCTATAGTTATTGCCCTGAGTTCTCGACAGCCTAAATTCGGAGCTCCACTGTCACTTGACTTTAAAATATTTTAGGAGCGTTAAGTTTATCTATTTGGTTGAACTGCAAAACAGTTCTATTTCAGAACAATCGGCCGGCCTACATCATGTTGCTGGTACATGGTGTGGGTTGTAGGTGTTGTTTTCATAGTTAATGCAGAAAAACATCTGTCGGGACAGCTAAAATGTAATATTTTTACACACAAAGAGATTAAATTCGATCCCATAAAACACCAATATTACAATAGCATAAGTAAGAAGGGAATTCGAATTTTTGTCGCAATATCCAGATCAAACAGAAAGGTATGAAAATAGATAGTAAAGGGAAGCTACAGTCCAACGCACGCTCGATATCCTTATCCCGAGAAAGGAACGATACGTAGAGATTGTAGCTACTTAAGTAGATACGAGCCCTTGTGTCCGATAGCCAGAATAACCCTCTGAGTAAAAGGAACTAGTTTTATAAGTGTATTAAAAATTGGCCCTGGTTTAAAATTATGAACATAAAGATTTTGTTTGGTTATGTGAATGTATCGTATGAATTTTATTATTATAATATACCCTCGCGTGGTCAGCCTTCCTGGCCTTAAAGCAGCGGAGCTGTCTTTGGATTAAAAAAGATGGTAATAATAATATAATATTACCATCTTTTTTATAAATATATAAGTATAAGTATGATATCTCTATCTCTAAACATTGTATTATATTCTGTGTCTGTCTGTATGTTCGCGATAATCTCAAATACTACTGAATGGATTTTCATGCAGGTTTCATCTATTGACAGAGTGGGTTTTTGGGAAGGTTTAATTTTAAAATTTATTAAGATTTTGTAGAATGTGGTAAAAGTTTGACGATAATTATTGTTGAAGATATCGAAAAATATCAAGACGTCTGGGAGCTTTCATCGAAAACGATGCCTTATCCGTTAAAGTTATAACAAAACAATGTATGGTGGGATTGTTTCTCTTTCATAGGTCTACAAAAAAGTCCGCGATGGTACATTTATATCTTTTATAGCTTACTTATTTATTATTTAGCTTACTTATATTTTTTTACCATTCTCAGTTTAAAATAACCTAACCAAGAGCATGTCAGGACATGTCTAAGGAGGGTTCCGTATGTAAGTAGGTTTTCTTAGAATTACTTCAAAAGTTAGTGTCCAATTTCGCTCAAAATAATTTTCATAAAGAGTTTTTATCATGATCTATCACCACGGAAACTCACAGGTTTATATCTCTTATAGATTAGCAATGCCAGGGGGTGGGCCAACTTATATAAACCAATTAGGAGGCCGATTACTCGAAAATGGTTGACTTTGTAAAGAAGTCGTGTATGAAACCCCACCTTTATTTTAAAAGACCTATTAAACGATATCCTACACAATGGGGTAGACTGTAAAAATATTTTTTTGTAGTATGGAATACATGTGAACTAGGGGGACACCCCTAAAATGTAAAATTATTATTATTTTATAATGCCAAAACTGAGATATATACAGTCTTTAACTATACTAAATGTCATCAATTTATATTCATAATCACAGAATCTAGCTTTTGTAGCGGACAGACAAACAGACAGACGGACGGACCGAGCGAAACTATAAAGGTTCCGTGAGTATTACGGAGTTCCAAAAAATGTCGCAACCTCTTAATTAACTAGCGTCGTCACATCTTGACAACTGTTTTGACCAAATTAACATTTTTATTTCAGTATCTGCATAGAATAAATAAATACTAAATCTATCTAATTTTGTTAGGTAGTGACTCGCCGAATGAGTAACAGGGCAACCGGAAACTTCAATCATAACCCTGATTCTTCATCAATAGCAGGAAAAACTATTTCAGATAATTGGTTTGAAAAAGTTTGTAGCGAAAAACCAGCTAGCTGCTAGCTTTCAGTAACGTATGTGTGTATTCTTGCGAAGTGGCTAATACCGCGCTGTTTCATTTCAAACCCAGATACCTGGAGATAGATAACAAAATTGAATGAACCCAGGTGCCCTAAAGTTTATGAATAGTCGTATAAATCCAGATGATATTAGTTGAAAGTTAAAGAAATATATTTTGTATGTTGTTCTTTGCTATTTACGTTAAAAGGTTTTCGGTTCATGATACTATTAATTAAGGCGAAAGTTTTATTGAAATCGACATTACTAGATTGTTTTTGTTTTAGTGGATTTCACTTTTAATGGTTATATTCTATCTATTGTAGTTATTGTTTGTACTTGCTACCATAAATATAATTCTATACTCTGTTCAGACCCAATTAATTGTAATCGTAAAGGACAATATTAAATTTGTATATTAATATATTTTTTATTGCACGATATATAAGTGAAATCTAAATTGGTAGCATTATATTTAATATTGTTCATTTTGTGTACGTTGGGATTAGATTGGATCTAAACGGATGTATAGCAGAAATTGTTACGTGATTCTGGGTGGGTGCAAATAAATAATGTTCCATCTATCGTCTATGTACGAAAAAATTACGAACGCTTTAGTGCTAACTGCTAAGCACAACAAATACAAAACAGCGACGTGCTTATCTCGCAAAAAAGCGCACGTAACTAACAATTTAAACGGGAAATTTCGCAGCTGAAATTTCCAAAATGAAGTCTTCTTCTCCAACACCGTTTTGCTAAATTAAAATTGCCCTGTCACACCCAACTGCTAACAAAGTAGGAGCGAAAACAATCGACCTTTAATAAAGTTCCGCCGTGTGATAGATAGCTATTGCATTTTTAATATCCTAATGTTTGTACATTCTCACGAAGCCGTGTCGCATCATTTATTATGCTGATGCAATACTTGTTCTATTTTTGTTTAAATTTATTTATCCATTAATCATTTCAGAACAAAATAGCTTGCAATGGCCTAATTAGTATTATTATTACCTGGGTAACCGAGCCTTACTCGAAGTTATAATAAATAAAAAGAATTACTTATACCCACCAAATTTCGAATTAGTGAACAAAGCAATATTTATACATAATATGCATACCTGCCGATTGGACATACATAAGATGGTCGAAATTATTGATATATTCTTGCACGACGAAAGAAAAACACATAGCTTTAAAATGCGCAGTTTGCCAGGGGTAAGACCTAGCTAGCTAGATCAATTTTTCTCCCCCAAAACGAAAAATTTAAATTTTAAAATTAATAAATTAATTAATTAAATTAATTAATTTAAATTATTATTAATTATTAATTAATTAATTATATTTATTAGTTATTAAGCCTACTAAATTTCATGGTAATACTTGTAGCGGTTTTCGAGATTACGATTATTTAATACTATCTTTTGCCCGCGGCTTCGCCTGCGTGGAATAGTGTTCTTGGAGAAAAACTTCTTCAGCAAATTACTCTATTCACTGCAATATATTTCTGTATACAATATTGAAAACGTTTTTAGGGTTTTGTACCCAATGGGTAAAACGGGACAACGGGACGGGGAAAAAATATTTACACCACAGATACGCTTGTTGCTGTCTTTGTCTGATACCTTTGAAAATCTACTTGTCAGACAAAGACAGCAACATGGATTAGCGTATCGTTGTGTAAATATTTTTATTAGTAAGTGTACGGCGCATACCCGGTGCACCACATTTCGATCTTATTTTTATGGTAATAAGGTCCAAACGTACTTATTGCAACATTATCAGGTATGTTAACATATTTTGTTCAAATAAATTGCAAATGCCGATGACAGATTGAACCATTCACCTTTCTTTGAAAACTAGACACAGCTATCCAAGTGCTAGCCTCGTGTACCCCAGACTGAACGGGATCAATGTCCCAGACATTTAGCCTTCAATTACCGTCTCCTCTGCGGTGGTAAGGGCCGTGCATACTGAAGTGACGGTCAGTCGCTAAGTGCGGGATAACTGACTGTTTATATTATAAGGGCCATGCACAATGAAGTGATGATGCTATATAACTGAGAAATAGTTAACAGAGGGGTTTCCATTAATATTCACGTCCAATCACAATCTCAAACTGTATGATCTAGTTAATAATGATATGAATTAATAATAAATAATAACTGCCTGGGAGATCTTTGCTCAAAGTTCTAATACCTAGTACAGAAAATAACAGATGACGATAGGTATTATAAAATATTATCATAATTAATCATAAAAAACACGAACCCGAGACACGAATTTGCCAACAACCGCAAATAAGTCCAACGTGCACGTAGCTGAGCCACGCGCTTTGACAATTAGATAGCGAAATAAGTGATTTATTATCACGCAACCAAATAAAAACATAAAAACTCAAAAATTCCACGGAAATCATTAAAATCGTTTCCGAGCTTCTGATTATATTATATTTATATACAAGAATTGCTCCATTAAAGTTTAAGATGATAAGCATTATCTTTAACTTTCAACTTAAATCCTGTCGTCGAATTCGTGACTCGCTGGGGCTTAATTCGGTCAATGGTGTCATACAAAACCGGCGTCAAGGATAGTTTAATTTAGTAATAAATAATAATTAATATCTAGATTAAAATACATTAAGAATTTTCAACAAAATGGCACTTAAAACAAAAACGAATAGCTCATAGGTATTATCGAATGCAACGAAAAAAATCAAACTCAAGATGTTTTAAATAGTAATTGAGTACATTAAAATTACCTATCGAACGGCGCGGCGCTGACAAACGACGGCTAGCAAAGTAAAGTATGAGTCTATTTGTTCGACTCCTCAGAGGACTTCCAGAGATTTTATATTTCAATTCAATTGATATTCCACTCTCCAGATATGTTAGATTTATTGAATGATTCAATATAATAGGTATGATGGATGACGGCCTTGAAGGCTTTTAACACAAAAATGATTCAGAAAGTAAACTCGAGGCAACAGACACGTAAAAGTATCAACTTGTATCTACTAATTATATTTATTTCCGTCTATTACTTCTTTGTTTCTAAATGTCCTCAAAATGATCCAAGCTGTCTCCCTACAAGAGAACAATAGTATGACTTTGGTAGCTTATCAAAAAGCCAAACAGAACTATGCCGTCTCCTGAAAATATTGTTTATTACTTAGAGATATTTCTCAAATATTTTCGTTATTTGATTTTCCTTGTAGGTACATCCGAATTGATGTCTGCATAATAATGCGAAAATAATATTTAAATTCATGAATAATTCAACGGAATAAATAATCTTTCGATCAATGATAGAGATATACACGATGTTTTTATTTACGTCGGTTTACGTCGCGACGATTTAGCTGTCTGCGTCTGATATTTTTCATAAACAAGTATTTGTTACACAAATCGGAAAAGTGAATAACCCTTTGATAAACACAACAAATCCATTATTTCTGCTAAATTCTTAGGGTCAATTCACACCAAAACGAAACGATACGTGACGAGGCGCTGCATTTTTAAGATAGCTATTCAAAATTGAACTTAATTAATTACACAACAACATACACGTATTATTGTAAGAGTTCGAATGTCAAGTTGCACCGCGCTGCACAGCGCATGTGCAGTGTATGACTGGTGTCATATGAAACGTGTATCGTTTTGTGTAGTGAATAGAGTTACATTTTGAATAGGTATCTTAAAAATTCTGATCAGTACCTAATGTTAATAATATTATGATCCTAATTAACGGTAAACTAGCTAAAAAGTAGAAATTAAATAATGTCCTTAAACATAAACAATTAATTATTAATAACTTATCCAACATCCATCCTACTGATATTATAAATGTGAAAGTTTGTGAGGATGGATGGATGTTTGTTACTCTTTCACGCAAGAACTACTGATTTCGATGAAATTTGGTATATAGTAGTAGTTAAAGCTCGGGATTAAAACATAGGCTACTTTTTAACCCGAAAAAGTACAGTGTTCCTTGGGATACTGTATTTACGCGGGCGGAGCCGCGGGCAAAACTTAGCGTATTAATACTGATATTATTAAGGTAAAGTTTGTGAGTTTTTGAGGTTGTCGGGGGGTAATCTCTGGATCTACTGAACAGATTTTGAAAATTATTTTACTAATAGAAGGCCACATTATTTGTGAGTGTCAAAGGCTATAAATTATATAGATACCGTGTAATACCAAGTTTACAGCGGGCGAAGTAGCGGGCAGAAGGTATATGAAATAAATTTCTGTCACGGAGTTCAAAGTCTTGCAACACTGTGACAGATACAATATTACGGTGAATGGCGACGTAGTGATATTCTATTTACCGTGGCAGTCAAAGATTTCTTGCGAATATTTTCGACAATCGAGCCTGAAAAGCGTCAACATAGAGCCTCTTCATACAGAAATGACGCCTGACAGCCAATCTCAATGACAAATTGACGTGAACTTAACTATAAATAATTGAATTAAACTTTTCAGTTTATTTTAATGGCGCACTTAATTGTTACGACATCTTAGAAATTGAACATTGACTTTATACTGCCAAGAGCAAGACTTATAATTATATAAGTAGTACCTGGGAGACCGGGATTTGCTCGGAGTTTAAGTAGAACGATAAAATAATTTAAAAGAAATAATAAGAAGAAGAATCACAAAAATATTTATCTTACCGGGATTCGAACCCACCACATTCCGAATTTCCAAACAACACAAACATTATACGTAGGTAGCATACCGAGCTGCCAATCAGACTGACGTAAGAGAGTCGAAATTATTGATATATTGTTGCACGACGAATTAAAAAACATATTATAATGCTTAAAAATCGATCGTTTTTTCTCCCCCAAAACTCCCTGCATACTAAATTTCGTGGTAATATAATACTTGTTTGTAGCCGTTGTCGACATACCGATTATATATTATATACAAGATCGTCTCGTTTAAAGTATACGTTTAATGCGTCAGAAGCGGAAACTTCTGGTACTTTCACTTACGAAAAATATGCAAATTGAAGAGTATGAAATTTGGCACAGTTAAAGTTTATATAGAGGAGTCAGCTGCACATATCACACGTTGACGTTTATCAATACGTCTTTCACAATATATAGACAACATTTACTTTTTTATTTCGTCCCTATCTAGGAGGCAAAAGAACCCTTAGTTAAGTTAAAACTTAAAAATTAAATGAGTTATGGTGAATTTCATCCACTTGGCGACTATTATATCTAAAATCAGTAAAATGCAATAATTGATATATATCTCTAAATTTGCGTCAATTTACGATGTTAGTGAGTCCCGCTACAAGAGCTTAATGTAACCCACGGTAAAAACCTATTTTTTAATTCGCACAGGAATGTAACTCTGTCCTCTGTATACGGCTATTACGTGTTATAACGGAATATTTCGAGCACGCATGTTATGTGACAATTGACGCGTATTCGGCTCACAAGCGACCTTCAATTGACGGAGACTTTGACGTATTGCGACTCGCACTCAAATCCAATTTAGGTGCCGATCCGATGAGTGTCCCACCGGGACTGAGTCCCCCTGTAGATCCCCCTCAACAGGGGGAACAATTCTATTCACGATACGAATTTTAACGGCCAACAACAAAATTCACAATTCTTATACACAATTTTGTGAGACGCTTATAGGCAGATCGGAGTAGTTTGTCGATTGTCATAATAGGTACAGTTGATATTTAACTCAATCAAAATTAAGCAATTTTTTAAAAATTAAGAATTGTAAGAGTTCGAATGTCAAGTTGCACCGCGCTGCACGGTACATGTGCAATAATTGTGCAGTGTATGACTGATTTCATATGAAACGTAAATGTTTTTTTGTAGTGAATTAACTTCAATTTTGAGTAACTGTCTTAAAAATGCTGCGTAGCGTCGCGTATCGTTGCAATGAGAACTGGCTCCAACTGAAATAAAATTCACAGAGCGCATGATTAGTTTAGCGCAGTAATTCCCAAAGTGGTCCAGGTTGACCCCCAGGGGTCCACGGGAGACTCGACGGGGGTCTACGTTGGACGTGACAAAAAATAGGGGTCTACAATCGTAAGCAGGGGTGCATGAAAATTAATTTGGTATCGATAGTGAAGAACTAAAATGTTGGCTTGTTATTTTAAATAATATGATACCTAAATTAAACCTTCTCAATAAGACAATTTATAAATAAATTGAGAAAAAATGGATAGTTTCGAACTGGGAGTCGAACCTAGACCATGTTGGTATCGCGCCGAGTGCTCTACCAGTTGATCTATCTAGCCCTATGCCCCTTTCCTTTAACAGATTCATTTATAACTTATTGTGCCACACCATCCATCATACGGTAATACAACCACACAAACAATATGATACCTAAATCAAGCCTTCTCAATAAGACAATTATCTCCTATCAATATAGGCAGATAATATTTTAAGAAGCTCAGCGACTGTTACTTGTAAAAACTTGCATATTCCATATTCAGTACAACGCGTCGAGACTTGTTGCCGAGCCGGCCGCCGCCGTCCCGTCCGCAATGCGTGTTCAAACGTGCAAATTAATATGACTTGTAGTATATGTACTTGCAATCTTGTATGAACGTGTTTAATTCTTTACGTAAAATCATTTACGTACGATAAACGTTACTCATTTGTTTCCGAAATTTCATAAAGAAAAGTGAATCGATATTAGTGATTACCAGTGTCGGAAAAGTACCTAGGTAGGCAAGTGCCTATTTGTATACCTACTTACCTGCCTATATAATATAATATCGCGTGCCTGATGCTAAAAGGGCGCATTTTTCAACATTTTGTATTAAAACTTGAATTTCTTTATTTATTATTTACAGGTAGGTGATTGATACGAAACATGACCGAGTCTAAGAAGAAGTGTCGTCAGTACAGTGTTGAATATTTAAAATTTGTTTTTTTCCGACACAGGCAGATAAACGATTGCCCACATGCCTTTTATGCAAGAAAGTTTTGAGCAATGAAAACTATATGAAACCATCAAAGCTGGAAGACCACCTAAGAAGGTGTGTCCTGATAAAATAGGTAAGGATTTAAAATATTTTCAAACACTAAAGGAAAAATATGAAAAGAGACCCACCGTGCACAGTATGTTCGCTTCAACGTCTGAAAGCAACGATGATGGCTTGCGGGCATCTTACAATATCTCATTACTTATAGAAAAATCTGGAAAACCGCACACCATTGGAGAACAGTTAATTTTACCTGCTGTTGAAGAGGTTTTAAAAACTGTTCTGCGCAAATCTTCATTTGACATACTAAAAATAATTCCTTTGGGTAACAACACTGTACAAAGACGTATTGATGAAATGAGCTCTGATGTTGAAAGTTTCTTGTGTGATTATCTGCAAACAACTCATTTTTCTATTCAACTGGACGAGTCAACTTTACCTGGAAATGAAGCATTATTATTGGCATATGTTCGATTTGTTATGGGCGAAGAAATTCATGAAGAGCTACTATTCGCGAAAAGTTTGAAGACGGACACTAAAGGTGAATCAATATTTAATGTCCTGAGTGATTTTTTTTAAATAAAAATCGATTCCATTTACAAACCTTATTTCGGTGGCAACAGATGGAGCTCCTGCCATGGTCGGGCGATATCGTCGTGGATATAAAAATTTGTTTAGTCTACCACTTTACTATCAAATAATTAACCCTATCAAGCAATCAATTCTAACCTTTTTTTTCGAAAACTGTGTGGGAATATGGTGGCAAGCCCCAAAGAGAGATCTCCGACCGAGCGAGGTGGTATGCTCTGTCAGGCCGAAGCCCACTTGTATGAATTTCAGATGTCGTATACAGGGTGACCTGAAATTCGATACCTTCCTTTAAAAGACAGAAAGTAGACCTCATTTACAGTAATATTTTTCATGGCATCCCCTATCCGAAAGTTGATATTTACAAAGTTATTGAAATTTCAAAATTTTTTCTTTATTTTCGACTTTTTGACTTTGACATGACGTATTTTTAAAAATGTTTGTCTTTTTAGTGATTTTTTTATGTATTTTAACCGTCAATGAGTCAAATATTATTTTTAAGTAATAAATAGGGACAAACTAAGCGAGAATTTTTCAATTATGAGACATGAAACAGAATTTTCTTTTAAGAAAAATGCACATTTTTCTTAAAAACAGGTGATTTTCGTAAAAAAATGTATGATACAATGCGTACAAATACCTTAAATAACTTTCTTACCTCATAAGCTTCCAAAAAAGGTACAAATATGTACATAAAAAAATGAACATGTAATAAACAAAGACAAAACAATCATCAGGTAACGTTATCTCAAGAATTACTCTATCTGAGGCGACCTTTTTTTCAATTGTTTCCTTTGTTCAAACTTCGGGATGTTTCGGCTACTGTCGTCGCGGCCCTTTGTCAATGAGTTACCGACTGGCTTAGAGAGCAAATTTAGTAGCTAATATTAGTTTTAAGTCAACTATTGCCGTGTACGGACGTATTGTTGCTTTAAACTACACCCTTACTTCTACTTGTGATTTTTTGTATCGCGATGGCTGCTTTTGAGTACGATGAATACGCTGACATCTTGTTTTGTTACGGACTTTGTAATGGTAATGCTGCTGCTGCACGAAGAACATACGTTGAACGTTTTCCGAATCGACGAGTGCCAAACGTTAGAGTGTTTTCAACAACATTTCGACGAATTCGGGAAAGCGGCCGTGTTGATAGAAGACGTGGCGATTCAGGCAGACCTCGTTTGTATGCTCCAGAAGAAGAAGAAGAAATTTTAACACTTTTTCAAATTATCCTTCTATTTCTACAAGAGCGGCAGCTAGAAGACTTGGATTGAGTCAATGGAAGGTGTGGTTTACAGTACACACAGCGCGTCTACATCCATTTCACTACACACCTGTCCAAGCGTTGGAAGAGGGAGACCCGGATAGAAGAATGGAATTCTGCCGTTTTATGATAAATGCAGACATGGAGGATCGCAATTTCTTCTCAGGAATATTGTGGACGGATGAATCGAAATTTGACCGTGACGGGATAAACAATTTCCACAACACACATTACTGGGCACCAAAAGGAGAAAACCCAGGATGAAAAAGAAAGGGCCATCAAACCAGATTCAGTCTAAATGTCTGGATGGGTATAATTAATAATAATTTAGTTGGACCTCATTTTTTGCCTCAAAATTTAAATGGTGAAATGTACGAACATTTCCTAAGAGAGGAGATTACTGGTTTAATGGAAGATGTGCCAATAGCAACTCGTCGTAATATGATTGTCCAGCATGATGGTTACCCGGCCCACTTCCGCCTCGGCGTACGCCAGTGGCTAGACCAACTTACCCACATCGCTGGATAGGTCGAGGCGGGCCAATTCCTTGGCCAGCACGGTGTCCCGATTTGACCCCGTGTGATTTTTATCTTTGGGGTCATATGAAGGCTTTGGTGTATACTGACACCCATAACTACTGTAGAGGAGCTCAGAAGCCGCATAAGAAATGCAGCAGAAGAAATCAAAACTAGTCTTACTACCAGAATAATCAAAACAGAGGTACGGAGAAGACTACGGGCCTGTATCAGAAACAGAGGTTCACATTTTGAACAAGACCTAAAGTAGAATATTTATTATTAAATTTAATTAAACATTGATGTTTTTTAAACACAATAAACGTAATTAAATTCAAGTTTTTCCTTTTATTTTAACCTTATCGCAAATAAATCTATTTAGACATTTCATTTTATTCATTTTACTTCATATTTTATTTCATTTTACTTCATATTTTATTTCATTTTACTTCTAATATGTTTACTACAACGTCATATTTTTATGTAGACATTTGCACCTTTTTGGAAAGCTAATGAGATAAGGAAGTTATTTAAAATATTTGTACGCATTGTATCATACATTTTTTTAAGAAAATCACCGGTTTTTAAGAAAAATGTGCATTTTTCTTAAAATAAAATTCTGTTTCATGTCTCATAATGAAAAATTAGTTTGTCCCTATTTATTCCTTAAAAATAATATTTGACTCATTGACGGTTAAAATACATAAAAAAATCACTAAAAAGACAAACATTTTTAAAAATACGTCATGTCAAAGTCAAAAAGTCGAAAATAAAGAAAAAATTTTTGAAATTTCAATAACTTTGTAAATATCAACTTTCGGATAGGGGATGCCATGAAAAATATTACTGTAAATGAGGTCTACTTTCTGTCTTTCAAAGGAATGTATCGAATTTCAGGTCACCCTGTATAAAGTGCCGATCTTTGAAAACTTCGATAGCGCGATTCAGGATTGTGGCGCTAATCGGTTCGCCACAACTGTCAATTCGTCGTTGAAACTCAGCCACAACGCAAGTTTCCATAGATAGATAGATTCACTTTTTTTCGAGATTTAGAAATTGGTAGTAATGTAGAATGTAGATGCAGGGGGTCCACGGTCCACCGGACCCAGCAAACTTTTGAAAGTGGTCTATGAAACAAAGAGTCTGGGAACCACTGGTTTAGCGAGTAGACTCAAAAGAAATACGAGTAAGTTTACAAGCACAATACGAGACAGGAACAACTTTTTATCAATGCTTATGCCTTATACTCGGCAAGATTCATTGAAATATAAATGTCTCGTTACTGAAGAAGAATGAGAGCGCAGCTATTGTGTCGCTGCAACATTTACTGTACATAATTGGATGATGTACTATTTACTTATACCCTTTGTTCCAAGTTCCAACACTTCCAACGTATTAAGCTAGAAGCCTTTTAAATTTGTAAGTTCAAGTATTCTGGCTTGACCAACAATTTCAAAACTAAGGATTAGGCTATGGCGTACATTTGACAGAATCTTGCCATCTTGATTTCAGAAGATTTTGTCAAATAAATGCGGACTGATTAAACTGCGGAAAGCAAATGCGAATCAAGATGACAAATGTCAAACCTCGACTACAGACGAACAGAGGGTCAATTCTGATAAATAAAACAGGCAGTAATACAATTACAATCAAGTCCGGATACGTTAAAACTGCCAAATCGGTATTCTCGTAAACGTTAAACCAACGTGAAACGCGTTCTGATTGGTCCAAACTTTACAAAATCAGTTTATGATAACAAGTCGCTTCACTTATAATACAATCAAAGTAAAATGAAACAATTAAAATCAAATGAAGACGAACAGAGGGTCAATTCTGCCAAATAAAACCTGCAGTAATACAATTAAAATCCAGTCCGGATACGTTAAAACTGCCAAACCGGCATTCTCGTAAACGTTAAAGCAACGCAAAATCAGTTTATGATAACAAGTCGCTTCACTTATAATACAATCAAAGTAAAATGAAAGTCTACTTTAAATACGTGAAGTGTCAGGAACCCTAGGCCGCTCCCAAAGATTTCCAGAGCGACCGGGCACTCGTGGCCTGTATCCACCGACTCCCTCCGACTTTTCTCAGGTCGTCTGTCGATGTTACATTACGATGATTAAAACTCAATGGCCAGCGTGATCGATGCCTTACAAACTTGTTCTAAATAGCTCTTCGGTCAAAGTATTTCAAAAAGTGTCAGCCTTATCTTTCCCACAGCCATAACTATGCGTCAGGCAAAAGTTTTAGGCAGGCAGCCAGATATGTGCGGATTAACGATTATATTTCTATTGTATTCCGCTATAAATTCCACACTCGCGACCCCATGTATCTGATTTATGTTACTAATTTAATGAACATTCAGAATTTCAGTATTTTATAAAACCTGTGCACAGTACAGTGCTACATAAGTTAATTAGCAACTGGATGTTGCCCGCGACTTCGTGAATACAAAAAAAATCCGCAGGAACCGTATATTTTGCCGCTATAAAAAGGAGCATATGTCCACATGGTATTAGCTATAACTGTGCCAAATTTCATCAAAATCGGTCCAGTAGCTTCGGTACCTATTCGATGCAAACAAACAAGCAAATCTTTTCTCTTTATAGTATAAGTATAGACTAGCATTTGACCGCGGCTCCGCTTACGTAAATGTATTTTTATGGATAAAAAGAAGCCTATGTGTTAATCCAGAGTTAAAACTACTACCAAACCAAATTTAGTTTTTGCGTGAAAGAGTAACAAACATCCATCCATCCATCCTCACAAACTTTAACATTTCTAATTTTTAGATTTTTTTATTTATTATAATTATTAAATTTAACAACTTGAAAATTCCATAGTGACTAGGCTAGGCTGAATTCAAACCGGGAAGAATAACGATAAATATAATATGGAGCATCGTGCCCAATTTATATAAACAACCAAAAAAGTTTAGATCATCAGATTTTTTTAAATTAATTATTAAAAAATAAGCATATTATATATAATTATTCAGGCAATGTAGTAGGTATTATTAAAATTGCAAAAAAAAACAGCCGAAAATCGTTTAGTTGAAAGCCTGAGGTGAGTTTTAAAATGATTACCCTATAAAGTAAATCGTATAACACTTTCAATACACCTAGAATGTTCCTATCCAGTATCTAAAAATTCTGCTGAAGGTAACAGCATCTGTCCACCGACTCCTGAATACATCTGACCTCATTCAATATCCTTTTTCCGAACGAACAGTTTTATCGTCTTTGTTATTTCCACCCACTGAGCTGAACCCCTTCTGCGGAATCGTTGCGACGCAAAGAAACGGGAATCTTAAACATTCGACACTGGTCAGGCTTTGTTGGGGATAATGACAATTTACATTAGCTCTGAGTCGATGCACTCGCAGAGTTGACCTTTTTTCTCCGCGATTGCTTATGCCGTTAAATAAAATCCATCCCAAAGATATCAGTAAAGTATCTAAGATAGTGTACTTTCCGGCATTACAGATCGAAAATTAAATAAATAACTATTAAATTATTCAAACTAAACTGAAGGTTAAACTACTAATACGGACCCCCACGCTTAAATCCGGACAGGCGCGATGATCGCGCAGGGGATTTTCGCGGGGGAAACGAAGTCATAATAATCATCAACATAACAAACGAATTGTGCAGGTCACAATGTATCAATATTCAATCATTTGCAGTGACTCGAGTGTCTTTTATTTATCGCCCTACTAAGCAATTGCGCCAGTTGATAGTTCACACCGAAAGGACACGATACGTGACAGGGCGTTGCATTTTGAAGATAGCTATTAAAAAATTGAACTTTATTCACTACACAAGAAGTTATTTCATAAAGTTTAATTTTGAATCACTATTTTAAAAATATAGCACCGCATGTTAAAATACATATTATTGCATACTATAATCCGGACTCTGCGATAATTCAGAAGAGGATTTTCCCTATCCGTATTAGCGAGGTTCTGCCGAGGAAAAACCAACAACAAACTCAACACAATAGACGTGAGAATTTGTTTAAATGTCCTATTTCATAACAGGGCAAACACAACATCATTTAACCTACAGTTTGTGGGGAGAAAAGTATTTAACTGACACCTCAACAGACACGACAAGTTTTTTTTGTCTGAGATAGGTAGTAAATTTCTTAAGATAGGTATTAAAATAAGTTCTGTAACTGATCTTAGGCTAGGGCTTTCCTTTGATGGAGAACCAGCCTTCGCTACTGGTGTTTATTATTTACTAGCTGACCCGGCGAACTTCGTACCGCCATACTTTTTTTGCCGTCAGTTTTCTTTCATTTTTTAATTTTTTTTTTCATACAAACCTTCTCCTGACAATGAAATTGTCACTTGAACTTTTCACGAAATTGAAGTTGTTGTGAATTGACACATGAAAGAAAGATTTATCGAATTTGGTGCAGTCGTTTTGAAGTTATGTTTTACGGTGCTCACTGATAATCAAGGTTGTGCACTATTGTCGCAACAGAATATGCTAAGCGGGTACCAATTTGGTAGAATTTCTTGTGTTTTTTTAAAGTCAATCTATGTTGTTCTGTGTTCTATGTCATTTTACCACATACATTTTTTTCTCTTTCTTTTGTCCCTTATGGTTTCGTCATGTCTGTCCGTCCGTCATCGGATTACCGTCCAAACGGTTAGTGCTAGAAAGTTGAATCTTTGCATAGATATGTTATTTACTACGTCGACATAGTGCTTAAAGAGAATCATGAAAAATATATATTTTTGTGGTACCCCTACACGTAAAGTGGGGATGATTTTTTTTCTCGCGTCTATCCCATAGTGTGGAGTATCATTAGATAGGTCAACATCAACATTTTTTTATTTATCCGTTTGCGACATATTCAGCATGAAATTGATTTTTTTGTTTAAATACCCCTCCTTCCCTAGAGGGGGACCTCTATAAACCAACCTATACTAACCAATAAAAAGCCAGAAAAATCAGAAAAAAATTATATCCACGTGATGAACTTTAAAGGTAAACTATAACGGACTAGTTATAATTTTCAGGGGTTATAGAAACTTAACTTGTAAAATGCGCTTACTTGGAAAACTTCGTATAAAAATAACTAATTAATAATTAAACAAGTAAAATATTCGTATAATGGTACGAAACCCTACGTGCGCGAGTTCGACTCGCACTTGGCCGGTTTCAATTTATTTATTTCTGTCATATGCGTATAATGGTGGTATAAATTACGTGCTATCAAGAAAAAATTAATGCATGTAATTAGTTGTTCGTTGTTATGAAAATAGTTAAGATACACAGCACCAACTCCCAAGCCGTCATAAAATATAACAAGAAATTTTAGAAGTGTTAAATAAATACATCCCTTATATTGTTGCGCAACTTGGTATTGGAATTAAAAGTTGAGGTGTTGGCTATGGGTAAATTCGCCAAGTTATTTCATAGGCGACTGCTCTTACTTATTGGAGGTGAATTCTTCAGACTTGCCCGGAACTTTGGAAGAGTTCTTCACGACTCACTGGTACCAGCTAAACATGGAGTTCGAGAGACTAGATCACTAAATACGTCAAGTCCCTTGTAATATTGGTGATGGGGTTTAATTTAAAACGAGTATCGACTTCTATGCACGGTATGTTAGGTATAGCAAAGTTTACTATGATATTGAAGGGTATGCCATGTTGTCCTTGAAGAGTTTAATGTGGCAGGAACTTGGCCATGTCGTGTATATTTTCTTTAGATCCATGGTCCAGCTTAAAAGTTTTGTGGCAGCTGACAATTTTAGAGTTAGGTTTCAGTTGATTTCAGTACATTTTCTCCCATACCGCATTTCAACCGGTATCAAAAGTTCAAAACTTAACTTGAACAAAACCACGATAATAAGGCTAGAGTCTAGAGACCGCTCTTAAATATGAGTAAAGTTCTCAGAGGAAACAGTATATTAGGTCATTACATATGAAATTGACGTTTTGTAAAGGAGGAACATGAAGTCGATTTTTTTTAAACAATATATTTATTTAATCAAAGTATATTCCATTGATATATATGCACTTTTGCCATCTTATAGGTAGTTCATTGATTCCTTTACTAAATTTAAAAAAACTAAAAAAAACACGCTTTTATAGAAAATCTAACTAAAAATTAAAAAATAAAATTTAATAAATTTGGATTAAGAATAGTGTCAATGAAAAATAAATGTTTATTATTGTAAAAATGCGTGGGGTGCAGTGTCTTCACCTGTACGTTTGTTTGTATGTAACCGACTCCAATGGATTTGATTTTAATCCACTTCAAACGGTCAGATTTCGTTTAAAGTGATTTTAAGATATTATCAAAGTGAAGATCCTTCTCATATCTGCCAATAAAATGCTTATAACTATTGACACTATGCACCCCACACTTTTTTACAATAATAAACATTTATTTTTCATTTACACTATTCTTAATCCAAATTTATTAAATTTTATTTTTTATTTTTTAGTTAGATTTTCTATAAAAGCGTGTTTTTATAGGTTTTTTAAACTATAATTTATTTTTTGCTTTTTAGTACGATTTGCCAAAGAGTAAGCCTGGAACTGCACGCATGCGTAGTTCGCGCACTAGTTCTATCTCTCTTACTCTCATGCAAAGGATGCGGAAAGAAATTGATGAATTTAAATCCTGGCGAATTGAATCAGGATAATCGGATATTTTAATCTAATTATTGCATTGTCATCGGTCTTTGACAGGTGTGCAAAGTTTGAATTAAATCTGATCGTTCAAAGTAGGACAAAATCGAGCCCAAAGGAGTCGGTTACAAACAAACAAACAAGCAAGCAAGCAAACATACAGGTGAAACTAATAAAAGCGTTATAAAAAAACATTCGGACAGGAATCAATAAAATCTTTGAACGCGCTTTGGACTGCCCCATCGGAGTTTAATTTTTTCCCTTGCAAGAAGTTATCCAAACTTCGAAAAAAATGGTAATCTGTTGGAGCAAGGTCTGGGGAGTACGGTGGATGTCTTAGACATTCCAATTGAAGCTCCTCTAATTTGGTAGCCGTCTGTTGTTCAGTGTGTGGTCTAGCGTTGTCCTGAAGCAGCAGTGGCCTAGAACGAATGACCAACCTCGGTTTTTTAGCAGCTAGCTTTTCCATTATTATTTGCAGTTGCTGACAATAGACATCTGCCGTAATCGTCTGGCCGGATTTAAGAAAGCTGTAGTGAACGACACCGGCACTAGTCCACCAAACAATCACAAGTAACTTTTTTTCAGTCCATTTTCGCTTGGGGCAGACTTTGGCTGGTTCGCCAGGGTTTAGCCATAGCGATGAGCGTTTCCGATTATCGTACAGCATCCACTTTTCATTACAGGTAGTAATTCGATTTAAAATCCCTTCATTATTGTGCCGGTTGAGTAATGTAACACAGCAGTCGACGCGTGTTTGTCAGTTTGCTGCACTCAATTCATGAGTGCAGCAAACTGACACCTTTCAAGCTTTTTCACCTTCCCAATTTGCTTCAAGTGGATTAAAACAGTTTTATCACTAACACCGCAGCCTGCAGCTAACTCGGACGTGGTTTGCGATGGATCCGCTTCCAAAATAGTCTTCAATTCTTCATTATCAACTTTGGTCTCCGGCCGTCCACGGGGCTTGTTCTGCAGGTCGAAAATTCCGGAACGAAAACGTTGGAACCAAAATCGCACTGTGTTTTCTTTTGCGGCACCGCCGCCATGCACATCATTAATCCTTCGAGCCGTTTCTGCAGCACTGGTGCCACGGTGGAACTCGTACTCGAAAATAATACAATATTTCAAGTTTTCCATTTTGTAAACAGATTGACGCAAAGAAAAAACCAAAAGAGGAAAAAACAAATGAATTGCGGTTTTCAAAACACAAATGCATGAGTAAAGAGAGGATAAATTTGAATTTGGAATTCCTTACCACAGAAGATATATTTGAGATCAAAGTGGCCTGTACGACAAAACGCCAATTTCATATGTAAGGACCTAATATAATAAATCGTGACAGTTAGGTACGACGTCACGATTAGGTAAAAGTGTATTAATTATATTATAATACGGTATTTGCCTGTATTTTTTTATTACATAAATAAATAATACTCTTAAAAATAAGACAGATTACAAAAGGAATAGTATATTTAAAATCAAAATTTTCAAAGATATCGCGGATTGTTTGAAGCACTTTTGTGAGTCTCGTGAAAACACTCCATATAAAAGTAGTACTAGTAGGTCATATGCACAAAATTTCTGATATCTCGTAATATTGCGGGTTTATGTTGATACATACCATAGTAAATCTTTTTGTATTTGATGTAAGTAAACTAATTATGTGGGTTTTATACACTAATATTTAAAAAAAATATTTCAAGTTTTTTGTGCTTTCGAAATGCATATAATTACAAAACTACACATCAAATCCTAATTATTTTTACTTTTATCACGTTCTAATACCTAATTGTTTATTACTTTATTAAAAAAAACTAAATTTGTACGTTGTCAAATACCCAATTGTGAATTCATTATATTATGGCCGCGGGAACACAATATTATTTGTAAATATTTCCGTAATTTGTGCGTTTAAGTTCATAAGTTGTCACCATTATAAATGTTTCTGTGTATGATGTAAGTAAACTAATGATGTAGTTTTTTTTTAACTAATTCAGCTAAAAACTGAAAGATTTTTGTATTTTTAGTTATATGTATCTAATTACTAAACTACATAGATATTATATTTTTTACGTTTAAATATATGAATATTTTTGAGTATATAAAATTAACTTATAAAATATTTTACATGTAGTCGTCTCTCCTAGTCTATTAAATAATCCCATGGAAATGAGATATCGCAACCTAGAATCGTTGAAAAGTATTCCAAAGTGGGAAAAAGTATTGAATAAAAATAGGATTAATATGTTAGGAGTTAAGTGGGGAGAAGCGGCCGTTATACTCTCGGGGCTCAAATCTCTGGCGAGGCGAATGGGGGATAAATAATATTTTACGACATATTAAATTCCTCTAAACGTTAAATACGCCATTTTCATATCCCGCGCGCTGTTTTCGGAGGAAAAGTGTATTAATTTTGTGTGTACTTGTAAGTTATGCGAGTTTTAAGGCTGTTATTAGGCGTTAAGGAAAGGAGTAAGTTTTGGGCTGTTGTTTTTAAATAATTGAGGGACGATTTGTTGGAGTTTCTTTTAAAATATAGCAGTTTGTAAGAAACATTCAGTTTCTTTTTTAAATTTTAGGAATAGCTAAATATTTTCTGATAATCAGAGATAAGATGCATGCTACACACGTAACGATTTATCGGTGCAAAACGAATATCGTTATCGTATGCGATGCACAGCCTTATCGTTGCGTGTAGTGGCGTGGAGTTCCTATAACTCCATTCCTATCGGCTTCACTTGCCACTTAACTTTTGAAGATGCTCATCAAAAGTATTATACAGACTAGGGCTTTCCTATAAAGGAGAACCAGCCTTCGCCACTGGTTGCGTGTGAGTTTCTTCGGAAAATTGACTAAGCTTAACTGACTATCGACACAGTATCGTGTGGAGGCCCTAGGGGCGTTCAATTAACTGTACACTTTAAACTGCAAAGATAAATCGTTACGTCTGTAGCGAGTATAACACGAGTATATTAAAGTCTACTTTTACGTAAAAGGGTTTTATCAAAATTAACGAAACGATATTTTGAAAAAAACTATAATATTATATTGGATTATTGTGCGCTTTGAAATTCGGAGAAACGTAAAAATCACGATCCATGCAGATTTTTAGTACCTGGGTAAACGAGCTTTGGTCGGAGATCTGATATTTTAAAAAAGTAAAAAGAATCCCAAAAATTATATCTCACAGGGATTTGAACTAAGCAAAAATGATACATACGCAATACGCATACAAAACTACCAATCGCACTGACATCATAGAGTAGAAATTATAGTTAAATTAATGCACGGTGGAAGAAAAAACATATATAGCTTGAAAATGCGCAGTATCCCACGGATAAGACTAAATCGATTTTTCTCCAAACTTTAAACAAATTTAATTTCTGTTCTGAGAAATTCAGAACCATACAACAACATATTGTTTAACGCCGTAGCCCACTAGATTTCACGCGAAGTACTATTGATTTCTGCTTCGGCGTAAAGCGAATATTTAATTCGTGGACTTAAAGGCTCTTCACGTCAAACCTGAAACCTCCTACAACCCTATCAACCATAAGAACTCTTAAAGGTTGACATCAAACAAAGTTCAGTCTTCATTATTTTCTTTGTATGACGTAGGCATGCGATAAGAAAGGATTTTCCGAAATTCTACCCCTAGGCGAGGCAAAGTTTGTATGGGACAACGCGATTCTATGGTCCAATCTACTTCAAATTGCACAATTAACAATATTAACGGAAGACGTGTTTCGCATTTTATTGAAATTTATCTCCTAACGTGGTTAAAAAGGGGTAAAAATCCTATGAGTACCACTTTCGACTTCCACGCGGACGTCGTTGATTATATTTATTTTAATAGGCTTTTATAACTACGAGTATGTTCAAAATTATGGATGGCATATGATCTACATTCTACATTATGTAAAGATGTTTAGGCAGAAAATAGTTAAAAATGTCGAAAAAAAAACTAAATAATTTTACAGTAGGTACTACACTCTTTACGCGCTGTTAATATCATTGACCTCACACATCTGAGGATAAATTCTGATTAATAAAACCTGCAATAATACCATTACAATCAAGTCCCGATACGCTCAAACTGCCAAACCGGTATTCTCGTAAACGTTAAACCAACGTGAAACGCGTTCTGATTGGTCCAGACTTCACAAAATCAGTTTATAATTACAAGTCACTTCACTTATAATACAATCAAAGTAAAATGAAAGTCTAATTTAAATACGAGAATTGAGGTTCAGATTATATTGATGTTATTCAGGCAAAGTCTTTGCTTCCCCTTTAAATCAGCTGTTTCTGTGAGGTTAATGAACTCAACGCCTTAGAGAGCACAATATAAGTTTATTTTGAAATCCTTTTTTTTTTTTTCAATTTATTAAATATTTTTTTCGGATTTAACGGTTTTGCATAAGCAGTATGCTCAAAATATCCATAATTGATTTTAAACAACTGTATATAAAGGTCAGTTTGACTGTTACTTTAGAATACAAAGGAATGCTGAAAATTTTAATAGAGGTCTAAATTTTTATTTTAATTATAACTGCATTTTGACTTCTCAATTAAAATAAGGTCAAATCCGTTCAAACAACTTACAGCTATCCTAGAATCCTAATAACGGATCCCTTATTTTCAGCAGTAAAAAATCGCTTACCACACTCTCCAATAAAAAGGATCCCTCGAGAATACGTAACGTAACATCGCTTAGCTTCCCAAAACACGTGTAGAAGTCCCCTCTAAAGTCTCATTAAGCCGTCATCACAGTAAAACATGACTGGCACATGCACAGTATAATATAATAGCCACTTGCCTGAGAGCTCCGCGAAATCCCTTTTCTGCAAAAGAAAAAATCCCACATTGAGTATAGTGAGAACCGTTTACAACCACTTAAATCGGGAATCAAAAATCCATTAAGCTTTCCTATTATTTTTGCATTACGTTTTGCAGAATTCATTTCAAATGGCACAGTTCCTTTTTGAATTACGTGGAATGGTTAATTTTCATTGAAACTGAGGTTTCTTTTCGTGTTGTTATTGGTTTGCTCCTATAATAAAGGAAGTTCATTAGGAGTTAGGCCAGTCGGTAAAATTTTACTTGTTTACATCTATATTAAACGCAACGCAACAATTAATTTGACCATCAAATTGCAAATTGCAGATTAGTTTGGTTTATATTGCGATATTATCCATTTAATTAATAAAATAAATGCTTATTTATGCATTCTGCAGATTGCCTTGTAAACAGTCAGACATGTGAAACTAATTATTATTAATGCGATTTCAATATATTAAATCTCAACAAAACCTGAAAACGGTGATGATTTTCTACTTTTCATAAATCTTAATTTCATAATGGCTATTACAAAGGAGCTTTGAATCAAATATTAATCGAAACGTATTCTAATAAGATTTTTTTGCCATTGTGTTCGTGGACTTTATTCAGATCGCACTAATAAATATGCTAATTCTCCGTCCCCACGGATGCTAGATTCATCTTCCGTCAGGTAAGCGAAAAAAAATTCCTACCGTATTGGATATCATATTTACATTTTCCGTACGTTGGGTAATTATTTATTATAGCAAAGGTCATGGGCAATTTTACTACGGCACAGGTTGCATATCTGCAGGAGGTGGGGTCAATACTGTGATATTTTAACTAATTTCAAAGAATATTCATATAAACTACGACTAACAATTAATGGTTATTATTTTTCTCCACTTCTCCATGGATCTGAAATTAAATCATTACGGTAAATTGAATGTGAATAAAAATTGTAGTTGTAGTCGAAGTTGAAGTTGGTCCCCCCTGGCATTTCTAAACTATGAGACTTAGAAACTTGCAATTTTCCATGCTAATAGATCATGCTAAAAACTCTTTAGGAAAATTATTTTGAATAAAATCGGACAGCCGTTTTTGAAGTAATTTGAAAAAGATATATTATGCGAATATAGTTACGGAACCCTCCTTAGACATGTCCTGACATGCTCTTGGTTAGGTTATTTAAACAGCGTGTAAAATACTTATTTAGAATTAGCAGTGCCAACTCACAACAGGGCGGCTATGTAGGCCTAATCCTTCTTTTTCTCAGCTACACTTAAAATCTCAACCAACACTTATGAAAACTTTTTAAAATGAAACTTAAATTCTGTTTTTGTCTCGTTCCATGAACGTCTCTGTAAATACCACAGATTGTCTTCCATGAACATTGGAAGTAAACATTACCTTATTGTAAAAATATGAATTTTGATTTGTGTCAGTCTTTGAAAATTATAATTGGCACGGCAGAGCGTGTTAATTGGCTAATAATAAAATTTCTTAGAAACACCTTCGTTATTCAACTTCTTCGGTACGGTGGTCTAAAGGGAAATCCTTATTGATTTGGTTCTTTGATGAGGTCTGATGGTGAGGTTGCAGAACATTAATCACAATCATGGGTTACATCCCCACTATTGTTATCTATTGGGGCACGGGTTTCTCCTCAAAACTATGCTTAAGAATTAGGCTTTACTCGACAACATAATCCTGGATGATGAATGCATGGAAAAATGGATAATGGGTGGATGTATGGATGGATGTTTGTGACTCTTTCACGCAAAAACTGTTGAACGGATTGTAATGGAAATTTGGTATGGTAGTTATTTCTGCTCTGGATTAACCCATTGACTACTTTTTATCCCGAAAAATACAGTATTCCCGTTTGATACTGTATTTATGTGTGTATATTTGACTGTGAACAAATAAAACTGTGAATATTTTACACGAGCGGAGCCGCGGGCAAAAGCTAATAATACATACGATGGTCAAGGCAGTTAGTGTAGTAAGATCTAATGCGTAAAATGTAACAAACAAATAAATTCATAAAACAAATTATAGTCTTTACTTTTAAGAGGTTATTAGCGCATGCTCGTTTTAATTTTTTCTTTTAATTATCTCCTATAATAATATTACTCCGAGCATGGGGGCTATTATCATAATAATGATATTTAATGAAGCGATTTGCTGGCGTCTACAGTAGCGTTATCCGATATTACCTTAGCTTAGATCCAGTCAGCGCTTCCGGATAATTAGTATAATGTTTTTGTAATTTGCTTCTAAGTTCTAACCTTTATACCATGACCCTAACTGTGTGTAATCCGCTTTTCGATTGATTGTTATATCCGTCATCCCTGTCCAAGCAGTAGGTATTCAAAAATGACAAATCAACAACCATCATCATCTGCGACCACTCACCTGGCTCTACTCTCCATACTAGCCTAACACGTCTTGGCACAGTCTATTCTTATTATCTATGAAAGCTTTTCATTACTGGTCTCATAATAAGTTTTCAGTTCTTCAAGAACTTGTGTTACAGGTACCAGACAACGGGAATATATTTAATATTAGGTCATTACATATGAAATTGGCGTTTGTAAAGGAGGAACAAAAAGTTTTTTTTTTTAACATAATATATTTATTAAATCAAAGTATATACCATTGCTATCTATGCACTTTTGCCATCTAATAGGTAGTTCATTGATTCCATTACTAAAAAAACCATTCGGACAGGAATCAATAAAATCTTTGAAGGCGCTTTGGACTGCCCCATCGGAGTTGATTTTTTTCCCTTGCAAGAAGTTATCCAAATTAAAATAAAATGGTTATCTGTTGGAGCAACGTCCGGGAAATACAGTGGATGTCTTAGACATTCCAATTGAAGCTCCTCTAATTTGGTAGCCGTCTGTTGTGCAGTGTGTGGTCTAGCGTTGTCCAGAAGCAGCAGTGGCCTAGAGCGAATAAACGACCTCGGTTGTTTAGCAGCTAGATTTTCCATCATGATATGAAGTTGCTGGCAATAGACAACTGCCGTAATCGTCTGGCCAGATTTAAGAAAGATGTAGTTAACGACACCGGCACTAGTCCACCAAACGCTCACAAGTAACTTTTTTTGAGTCAATTTTCGCTTGGGGCAGGCTTTGGCTGGTTCACCAGAGTTCAGCCATTGCGATGAGCGTTTCTGTTTACCTGTGATGAAAAGTGGATCCTGTACGATTATCGATTAGGTAATGATTCGATTTAAAATCCCTTCATTATTGTGCCGGTTGAGTAATGTAATGCAGCAGTCGACGCGCGTTTGTCGGTTTGCTGTACACAATTCATGAGGCACCCACCTTTCAAGCTTTTTCACCTTCCCAAATTACTTCAAGTGAATTAAAACAGTTTTACCACTAACATCGCAGCCTGCAACTAACTCGGACGGGGACAATATTTCAATTCTTCATTATCAACTTTGGTCTCCGGCCGTCCACGGTGCTTGTTGTGCAGGTCGACATTTCTAGATCGAAAATGTTGGAAGCGAAAACGCACTGAGTTTTCTTTTGCGAGACCGCCGCCATACACATCATTAATCCTTCGAGCCGTTTCCGCATCACTGGTGCCACGGTGGAACTCGTACTCGAAAATAGTACTATATTTTAAGTTTTCCATTTTGTGGAAAATGTGTGTTCAAAAACAAATGAATTACGGTTTTCGAAACAAAAATGCATGAGTAAATAGCGGTATAAATTTGAAATTGGAATTCCTAACCAAAGAAGATATATTTGAGATCAAAGTGGCCAGTACGACAAAACACCAATTTCATATGTAAGGACCTAATACTTCTATACTATAGGTACATTTAAGAAACCTGTACCTGAGAAAATGTCATTCGTAAATACAGTGTACACTACCCGGGAGTTGAACCAGCTATCTCTCGAGTGCAAATCAAACTATCATCCGCTACATCTCGGATGATCTCAAACAATCATATCCAATAGAAAGGGGAAATATTCCATTATTTCATGCGATTTGGGATTTCATCATCCATGTACACAAAATGTTGAAACAATTACAAAATGTGTGTGTATTTCGTCGTATTTTCTCAGCCAAATTGATAACTGATAGGATTTCTGACAGCAAAGAAATCAGTTTTTCTGTACGGCCGCCCTGTGTTTGACACTCGTCAGGCGCTCCCGGTTGTACCCAACAATATAGATTTGAAACGCCAAAACCCCAAATTTTCTCTACTGATTTGCTTTACTAAGGATTTTCCGATGGAACTATTTTCGTTTGAGCTGCGTAGGAAATACGTAAATTGATTTTTTTGTCTTTTGATGTGGAACACAGAAACGGTAGCTATTAAAAATTTAACTTTATTAATTACACAAGAAGAGAACTCTTATAATGAAACGTGTTCATTGTAAGAGTTCGAATGTCAAGTCGCACCGCGTTGCGCAGCGCATGTGCAGTGTATGACTGATGTCATATGAAACGTGTGTTTTTCTATGTATATATAATATGATGAGGCATATAACCTAGCATTGAGGTTACATATATAATATAATTTATTTACAAAAATACGGTAGGTACAATATGCTGATATAGTTTGATAGTGTCTCACATATTTTTGTCGAAATTTTCTCGACGTGCAAATGTTGTTGGTTATTTGTTTCTTCACTCAATGTCGTCAATGTCAATAAAGTTCAATTTTGAATAGCTATCTTAAAAATGCAGCGTCGCGTCGCGGATCATCGGGGTGTGAACTGGCCCTTATGCTTCAGTCAGTTGGTATGATGACAAGGCGATGAAATGTCGCGACGCCTATGTTGAACAGATGATTCGTATAAATATTTTTTTATCTACCAGGCATGTTTCGACGGCTAACAGGAGACGATTTTTTTAAAGCAGAAAATTATATATATAAACAGAATTAAAAGAATATATAAACAGAATGTATGCTCTTGACTAGCTGCTTAGATGTTTCAATCCAAAAATATTTCGTAATCGTAACAAGATTTCAACTTGAGTAAAACCACCCCCATATGATTTGCATGCAATAAAGTAAGCGTATCTCAGAGACACTGATGGTGAACCAGACGAGATCTCTCGAGTAACACATAGTGCCCTTGGAATAGGGTTGACAACTTTAGAATATCATAAATGTTAACAAATATATATTTTATTTTAAACGACCTAACCTTGTATATAAATATATGAGCGGAATCTCGAAAACGGCTGCGAGTATTACCATGAAACTAATATGCAGGTAGTTTTGGAGGAGAAAAATCGATCTAGCTAGGTCTTATCCCTTTTTTAAAGTGCATTGGTTCACCACACATTCCACACCACTGCAACTCCTGTGAGCCAGGATCGACAGCAGTAACCAATCACAAAAGCCCTTTGATATGATCTCAGTGGTGCCCGAGGGACATGCTAATTCAGTTTTGGGACCCGCAACGAAATTAATCTGAAGAAAGATTGGAGGAGTAGAAAGAATTCCAAATTCCCTCCCCAAGCAAAGCGAGAGACAGCGTAAAGTTGCAATAAACAAAAAGTCAAAGAACTATAGGGGAAGCATCTTGGGAATAAAGATTATTATGGCATACTATACAAGCGAATTACACAAGCGAAAGATAAGTTTATGTCTTTTATTCGAAGTTTATTGTGTTGGATTGTCCCATAAACTTAATGCTTAGGTCTCATCCCTAAGAAACTGCGCATTTTTAAGCTATAAACGTTTTTTGTTTCGTCTCGTTATAAGATATGATTTCGATTTCTAAATGTCAAATACGGTTAGCGTTTTGGTTAGCGTCGGACTTTTTTTATATGTTTTTATTTATTTTTAATTATTTTATCGTTCTACTGAAACTTCGGTCAAAAGCAAGCTTGGTCTCCCTACTGATAACTTGTTCCTTTATTTGGAAGAATGCTTGCATAAATAATTATTATTAATCATTTTAACTTTATTGCAAATAAAAATGTTTTATTTTCCTTACCAATAGTTTTTTTCAAATTATGTTTTTACTAAAGTAATTGAAAGTATTTATTAAAATGTTGCGGGATATTAGAAGTGCAGAAAATATTTTCAACCGGGTTTCACTTTATAAATATTCTTGGAATAGGTATGTCATCGAATGTAGAACTCTATTAGATGTTTTCCAACTAGCTCTGTAATAAGACGGTTTATAGATGAACATATTTTTATTCATAATATCTAGGAAGTAGCAACCCTAGCGCTACATTCGTTCACGTCAGCCAACGCTACTTGTTTACAATATGAAATTGTATGCGACGTGTCTGATAATGATGACTCTATATTTGTACCGTCACACGGCGTCACGTACGTAATTTGGTAAAGCGAGACACAATTGTAGACTCATATGTCATATCCGAAGAGGTTGTTTCCCGCGACTTAACATAATGAAGATCACTATTCACTGGTAGGATTCATTCCCAGCCCCTAGGGGAAGCGCCCGCTCCGCCATCAATAGAGAAAAGTTAAGTAGCAGAAGACTGCCTCGCAATGAGGGGCGTAGCTACCGCATTGATACAGCTGTATCGGCTGTATCAATTATATGGGGCCTCCGAACGTGTGTCAGAAAAAAAATCGTAAAACACCATCTACACATTACACAGTCTCGAACTCTTAGCCCGTACTTCCTGATAAAAAGTCATAATATTAATATAAAGCCCATGAACACAGAAACTTGAGAAACACGTACAAAACCTAATTATTGATATACTCCTATCACCTATGTAAATGTATTACCTATGTAATAACTCCGTAGTATTACTATGTAGTAACTCCGATTATTCACCTATGTGAATAATCGGAGTTCCGTTTTTCCTATATTTATCTATCTGAATGACACAAAACTAAACATCTGATTATACCGGACACCTGTCTGGATAAGTTGAGATGTATAAATAGATTTTCCATAGATTTTGACTATAAAGTACCACTAGATAAATATCCAAAAGATAGAGGGTATATAGAAATGCACAACGAAGTGGACACTTGATACAGATCAGATTCTCGTGCAATAGAGAAAAGATCTCATTCTAAAAACACACAATCACAAGTGGTTCACAATCGAAATCTAATGACGTTTGCTCGAATTATTTTTATTATTAACTTCTGAGAATGCACCAACTTTATTACGTTCGTTCTAAAAAAAAGCTACCTTCGTTTTTTTTCGAAATTGAACTTTTCTATATTGCGTAAGAATCGGTCCCCTGGCTGATTTGTACCACCGATGATACCAAATTGAGGAGACGAGAGAGAGAGAGAGAGAGATAAATGAGTAAAAAAATCTACGTTATTAATTTACTTACCTACATCATATATAAAAACATTAATACTTACGTATGAACTTAAACGCACAAATTTCGGAGATATTTACAAATATATTCATTCATATTACATACACTTTTACCTAATAGTGACGTCACAGTTAGGTACTTGTAATTGACTTTAACATGGAGCGTTTTCACGAGACTTGCGAAATTGTGTAAACAAATCGCTGTACCTATGAAAATAATAATTTTTTGTATAGGTACTGTTTCTTCTGAGAAGTTACTCATAATTAAAAGTATTAAGAGTAACTATTAATTTACACAATAAAAAAATTCAGTCGTCTATAACTGTAAGTCGAAGCTGAATTCAAAGATGCTTATTCCTGTAACTTGTGCCAGCTAAACAGCTGAATACATTAGGACCCGGCTCACGGCAGCTGCCTCCCACTGTCTCCTGCGCCGACGACTGACCGGAACACGCCGCGGTTAGAATCTACATTGTACAGCCCCACAATATTATATTGTAATCTTGGTTTGTTTCGTATTAGATTGTATTATGATAATAAACAAATTTATTTTCCTAGATAGGTGTTTCCTGAGGTAAATTAATTATGTAAGTAATAAATATCTATAGCGCTAATTGTATATGACACTAGCTGGTTCCTGCAACTTCGTTTGCATTGAACTAATGGCAACGGAACCCTATTTTTTAAACGGAACCCTTAGATAAAAGTAGCCTACGTTACTCCTTAAAACATCAGCTATCTGCCAGTTAAAGTCCCGTGAAAATCGGTCCAGCCGTTTTAGAGATTAGCCGGAACAAACAGACAAAAATTTTAAAAACTTGGTTTTTGTTATAAGTACCGTATATATTTTCATATTATGCATTTAGTGAAAAGTTTTTAATTTAAAATTACAAACAGACACTTTAATGTTATATTTATTTGTATATTTGTTTATATATTTAATATATTATAGTATTTAAGAAGCATACAATTAATGTATGCTTCTCCATGAAAATAAACAAAACTAAAATAACCTAACTAAGAGCATGCCAGGACATGTCTTAGGAGGGTTCCGTAACTATTAACGGGGAAAAGGTTTTTTCAAATTACTTCTAAAGCTACTGCCCGATTTCGATCAAAATAATTTTCCTAAAGAGTTTTTAACATGATCTATCAGCATGGAAACTCACAAGTTTATATCTCCAATAGTTTAGAAATGCTAGGTGGGGGACCAAGTTATAAACCACTTTGGAGCCCGATTACTCGAAAATGGTCGACTTTGTTAAAAGGGCATATATGAAACTTTGTCTTTATTTTATAAGATCTATTCATCGATACCCATCGTGTGGACGATGGGGTAGAATGAAAAAATATTTTTCATCCACAACATTACACAATCTATAACTGTACCAAATTTCACTCATTTCTATTCATAATTACAGAAGCTAGAAGCGCGGACAGACAGACAGACAGACGGTTGTGTATTATGGAACCCTAAAAAAACTAAACTATTAAACAAAAATTAAAAATAAAACTAAGCGCAGTGCAAAATATAGGTACTATTTAAACCAATTACTTAAACTCGGATAAAATCACTTGTTTTCACTTTTCATTCGCTAGGGATTTAAATTTGAAAATGGAACATAATACTTTTATGTATTATGAAGATCTCTTTGCGGCATTGAATTATGCAGCAATCGACGTGCTTTATAGATATTAAATTCCACAAAATGGAGTTTTGAATTATCACGTCCCGGGAGCTGATTTCTTTTGGTTTTATGTAAAAGATCTTTTGCAGTTTTGCGTTGGCAATTATCCTATGATGAAAATATACATCAAACTATTGATATTTTATCACTAAACATACGTTATTTTTTATTAAATACCAATTTAACCAACACTTTACTATATAATATGTATGATTTTTACAAAATATCAAAAATAAAATAATTAATTGTTCACGTTTGACCACGTGAATAAAAATGCACAGTTGTGGCGTCATCTTCTTGTACTTCTTCTTCTCTTTTTTTTAAATGACCTCCTAATCCCATCATTGCCGTCAGTAAACGTCATTTAAATTGTATGTCACTTGTCAGTCGAAGTTAAATGCAAGTTTTGTGCGGAATATCAGCGTTTCTCTTCGATAATGATAGTATAGCACCATTTACATTAGAGTTTTGGCGGCTTTATTAATTATTTAAACTTTTATGCTGATTTACAAGGAAAAGAAAGAAATTCACAAGGAATGGTCCAGATTACAAATGTATTATGTTATTATGGACAACATATTTTTCAAAGACTTGGAAATACCCTATTATTATCATCATTGAGTATACATTTCTTTCCTCCTTGTATGTGGGAATAAGGCTGTAATATACCACGCTGCCAAAACCAAACCATAGTTTAATTCCTGACTTACATCGGCGTGGTGACGCATCACACGCCACGTTAATCACGCTGGGCATTCTCGTATACCTTCCCAATACAGAATAGCTATATGTCATTAGAAAGGTTTATTTTTGTACCTACTTTATTTCTTTGTATGGCCATAAAAGTGTAACTCGTGGGGTGTTTTGTATGAACGCCAAAAACCAACGAAATAAAATAGTTTTTATTCCCTTTCGTTTGAGCATACTATACCAGCGTTAATACATTTCTGCCCATCCTCCTTTAAAGCAGACTTAAAATTATTAAATTCTGAAGGTTTTACTTTAAAAAATTTATAATATAAAAACTAGTCGTATGCGATGCTTATCACTCTGCCTAACCCTTATGTTTCAATTCTAAATCCTTGAATATTTCAGTACTCTTCACATTGTTTAAGTTTCCAACAAACCGTACCTATAGTGTAAGACGACCGAACACTTCTTGTAAAATAAAACTCAACCACAAGTTCACTTTGTTTATTAAAGATACCACATACATCGTTATTTCAATAACCACTCATATTTAACACTTTTTAAATTATTACTACACTTTTTAAACTTAAACAACTCACATCTTAACACATTTTAGCACTTCATATTACACACTTTATAACAGTTACACTTTCATGCCAATACTTATATTGCCATTGGCATTAATGTTTTAATCACTTGAGCACACACTTTACTGCTACCGACTATCCTCTAGGAAGGATCTGCACCAATTGCCTCTAGAAAAACCGCCCAGAAACTAAGTCCCCTCTCTACTCTTAGCAATTTTAGCGCGTAAAGTGTGACTTCCGGCTATGGCATTAATGTGCATTAAAAACTAACTTCCGTTTTTAATTTTACATCTCAATTAAATTGATTATAATATTTATGTCTATTTTAAATAATTTCTAGGATTTATTTATTCCAAATTAAAATAGTTAATTTAAATAATTAACTATACTAAGCCCCACAGCCCATAGTTGACTTTAAACTGTGGCGCTAGTGTCAAGTGAAAATGATATCCGGTTAACTTATAATTAATATAATTGAACTAAAAAACTGTTTTTAAATAATTTTATAAATTTTAAATATTTTAATAATTTTAATTAATTCATTCAAACATATTATATTTGCATTTAATAAATCAGTTTAAATTAGCTAACTACTATTTATGTTAAATTTGAATTAAAACAGAAATTAACTTGAACCTTACAATAGTATATTATATATCTACTCCAAAACTATATTCTTGTATATCTTCATATTGTGCCCCATCCGGGTCAAGTCAGCCCATTGTGATCCCGGAGATTGATCGCACGTAAAAAAAATCCCCGCGGAGGTGTAACCGATACAAGCTCGCGTAAAACTTACCTCTAAGGCCGTGAGACTGAAATTTTGCTGTAAATTTAAGTAGCATTATCAACTGTTAAATTTTTTAAGCTTTTTTTTTAAATAGAAATGGATTGCAATTCCAACGCCCCGCTAAAACTCGAGAACGGCTGGTCCGATTTGGCTAATTTTGGTCTTGAAATGTTTGTGGTAGTTCAGGGAAGGTTTAAACGGTTGTAGTTATTTATTTCAGTTCATAGTTAAGACTGAATAACGTGTGTCGGGACAGCTAGTATGGTTTCTGGGCTTTGAGCAGGGTTTCTCAAACTTCTGGCTATGGGAAATAGTTGACTGTTGAAGAAAAAAAGGTATTTTTTTTCAATAACAAGTAACAAATACAGTAAATACAACAGAAATATTTTTTTATATTAATGTGTAGAGTAGTTTTGGACAATTTACCAACGAATGGCGAACCCCTAGGGGTTCGCGTACCTCACTTTGAGAAACCCTGGCTTAGAGCATTAAACTAACTTGGGTATTATCAAAGACGAATAATTTGTTAATGCTATTTTATAGGTATAATAGTAATTAATATATAGTATATATAATAATAGTAATAGTAATAATAATATAATAACTATAATAGTAATCTGGTACAGCTTTCCAATTCTGTCACATACTTGTAGCTAAAGGTTATCATTAAGATCATAATTAAAAGTTTAAATACATGTGTTATATTAATAAAAACAAAAGTAAAGAATACTCGCTAGTTTTGCTGTGTATTATTAGTCTTTTTAACCGACTTCCAAAAAAGGAGGCGCTAATACGTTCAGCTGTATGTATTTTTTTTTGTATGTTCAACGATAACTCGCCGTCGTGTGTTGACCAATTTTTTAATTTTTTTTTTAATGTAAAGTGTACTTCGAAATTGTTCTCGTTGTCACCAAAGCGATGAGCTGATGATAGCATCCATGAGGAATCGTGGGAACTCCTCGAAATATATATGGACATATATAGTGATTTTGACTTTTTCAGAAGTAACCTAAGCACATGCTTCCAAAAAGTAAGATTCTGCACCAAGGTATACCCTGGATCCAAAAGCACTGAACAGAAGTCCTCAATCTTTAACGTACGTCTTAGTTTTACACGTTTGGAAATTTCGACATTGTTTAAAGAACTGCAAGCATATGCCATTATGTAACTTACAGTAATCATCATCATTATTTTATATACAATACCTAATGGAAGCTTGGCGCGTATACAATTATACATTCGATCGTTTATTTTAAACATTCTTAAAATATGTTAATAATAATTTAACAAATATCACTAAAAAGGGAAAAATTATTATTATTTTTAAACAAAAAACTTAACCGACTTCCAAAGTAAAAATGCACAAAAAAGTATGAAATAAAACTTATTTTCTAAATAATTCCCCTTTTAAATTAGACTGAAATTTTAACTATTTCTCTACTCAATTTTCAAAATTTTGTCGGTACCAGCCAACTTGAACGTGTGTTCTATTTTAAATATTGTTTTATTAGGATGTTGTTCGGGCTGGTACCGACTGCAAAATTATTTGACAATCTATTCTACTGAATAGATTGTCAAATAATTTTGACAATCTATTCAGTAGAATACACATGAGCGATCTCTCTTTCTTTACTCTCGAAACCCAGTGGGTCGGATGACCGACACGACTGGCGAGAGATCAGGCGCAGGACCGACTTTTTACATGCCCATCCGACGCATGAATCCATCTTTCTTGTCAGACAATCAGGTGATCAGCCTGCATTGTGCTAACTAAACATGGAAACAACATTTTTTGTCGCTCTAACGCGGGAATCGAACCCACGACCTCCGAGTCGAGAGCCAAACTCCTAACCACTGGACCACGGAGGCTGTTGCGACAATGGTAATGGAAATGTGACGCGTACATATTACCAATGTAATAGGTACGCGTCAGTAAACTTCTAACATATTTTACGATCAAAAGACTTTGCGATTACTTTGACATTCGATGCATTTGTGTGATAAACCTCTTCTACCTCCGGATATTAGATTAGCTCATGCAGCAGATAAAAGAATTTTCTAGAACGTTGTACTGAAAAATACGTTCTTCAACAGCTTTTATAGCTTATCTGGGGCAAGCCAGTTTTGAGAGAGATTCAGTATGAGCCGGCTCAATAGGAGGAGATATGTGCATGAAAGTCACTAGTCTTACGAGACACTAGTCTAAACAGTGGAAATAAGCACTTGACTATTTTCTGTATACATAGGCATTAGGTATATCACATAACATAGGGGCGACAGGAGCCACCAAAAATGCAATACATGAACATTCCACACTTTATGCCATCTTTGTCGCAAATTGCAATGCCACCCAAACCTACCAAATGCAAACGTCAGGGGCAAATATAATTGCGAGCTGTTTTAGCATTGGAAGTACCTTTTTAGGGTTCCGTAATACACAAGGAACCCTTATACTTTCGCTTTGTCCGTCCGTCTGTCTGTCTGTCTGTCTGTCTGTCTGTCTATCTGTCTGTCTGTCTGTCCGCGCTTCTAGCTTCTGTAATTATGAATATAAATGAATGAAATTTAGTCTCGTTATAGATTGTGTATAGATTTCGGGTTAGGTATCATAAAATAATAATAATTTTATATTTTAGGGGTGGCTCTCCATACATGTGAAGTACCCCATCGTATGGGGTATCGTTGAATACTGATAGATCAAGCTAAAACCTCTTTAGGAAAATTATTTTGAACGAAATCGGACAGTAACTTTTGAAAAAATTTAAAAAAAAACTATTACACATTGATAGTTACGGAACACGTTCTTAGACATGACTGTCCTTACATGCTCTTGCAATGCCACCGAACGCCTCATCAACCGTCATCGGTTTAGCCTTTGTACCAGGATCACAGAAGGTGGTATGCAAATATAATTGCGGGCTGTGCGGGCATTAGTAGCGCTTTGTGAATGACCCGCTCCATTTCACACCGTTCTGCAAATTAGCCCCGGACTCGGTTACACTCACGGATTTCGGCTTCATTTCCATTCCTCTTAATGACTCTCGCTTCCGTTATTTTTGAAGCCAATTGCAAGATTTAGGGGCCGATTTAGTAGTTTTGGATTAGGTGTGGTCTTATTAGGAGTAAATAGGAAATGGAGCATTCAAGAATGATTGTTCCATTTGCATTGCTTATTATTATTGCGGGTGGAAAGACACTCATGTATTTCTCTTCTCCTTACGGCAGATTTCGTATATGGAATTTTATAGTGGTTATATGGGTCGTGTACGATACCCGCTAACTTTCTAAGCGGCAAATGATTTCTGTTGGTAACGAGATTTAACTGTTAAATCCAAGTAAAACCTTAGAAAATTTTTACTTGGATTTAACAGTTATTTTGAAACTACATATTTAAAGATGTGTATGAATATAAAATGGGTCCTTATCTATGTGTCTTTCGTTTTATTCAATTACTAGACGTTGGCCACGAACTTTTCCGCAATAAAAAGTAGCCTATATCTATCCCCGTAGTCTATTCTACTTAGTGTGGCCATAAATACTGTTATAATTAAAAATAAAATATATATTACATTTGAATTTGGAATCTGTCATTTTTATATGATTGTTCATTCGGTTTCTCATTTTGGCGCCAATACATTGTGCAATATTTTGCGATATTAAAATGGAGTGGGGTGATAAAGAGAACCGGATCGCTGTGATTGCATTACACGAAGTAGGTATGGAGCCAAATGCAATTTTTAAAACTCTCCATACCCTTGGTATTAGTAAAATATTTGTGTACCGGGCTATTAATAGGTAAAATGAAACCGCCTCTATTTGTGTCAGAATAAGATCTCGCCGTCCACGTAGTGTTCGTACGAAAAAGGTGGTCAAAGCAGTAAGGGAAAGAATTCGAAGAAATCCTGTCCGAAAGCAAAAGATTTTATCTCGGAAGATAAAGATAGCACCTAGAACCATGTCGCGTATTTTAAAAGATTACTTAGGACTTGCAGCCTATAAGAGACGTACTGGTCATTTCTTAACTGATAATTTAAAAAAGAATAGGGTGCTAAGATCGAAACAACTACTGAAGCGGTACGCAAAGGGAGGTCACAGAAAATGTTTGTTTACGAATGAGAATTTTTTTACAATTGAGCAACATTTTAACAAACAAAATGACCGTATTAATGCTCAAAGCTATAAGGAAGCTTCCCAATTAGTCGACAGAGTGCAACGTGGGCACTATCTGACTTCAGTGATGGTTTGGTGGGGTATTAGCTATGAAGGAGTGACTGTGCCATACTTTTATGAAAAAGGTATCAAAACATCGGCACAAGTGTATCAAGATACCATGCTTGAGAAGGTAGTGAAGCCCCTTAACAACACCATGTTCAATAACCAAGAATGGTCCTTCCAGCAAGACTCGGCGCCGGGTCATAAAGCTCGGTCTACGCAGTCTTGGTTGGAAACGAACGTTTCGGACTTCATCAGAGCAGAAGACTGGCCGTCGTCTAGTCCCGATCTTAATCCGCTGAATTATGATTTATGGTCAGTTTTAGAGAGTACGGCTTGCTCTAAACGCCATGATAATTTGGAGTCCCTAAAACAATCCGTACGATTGGCAATGAAGAATTTTCCTATGGAAAGAGTGCATGCTTCTATTGATAACTGGCCTCAACGTTTAAAGGACTGTATTGCAGCCAATGGAGACCACTTCGAATAAGCTTTTATATTTTAAATTGTTTTATATTTATGTAATAAACTAACATACTCTAAAAGTAATAAATGTTATTTGTAATAGAATATTTTTTTTCTTTCTTTCAGTATTTATGGTAAGACTAGGTATATCTGTGTCAAATTTCATCAAAATCGGTCCAGTGGTTTTGGAGCCTATTCAATGCAAACAAAAAAACATCCTTTCCTCTTTATTATATCAATATAGAAGTTTAGACATAGAAAAAAAATCATTCTTAATCGACTTTTATAAATAATTTGTTTATAGCATAACTACTTCCGTGTTCCTGGTCCGGTATTCGGGGAGACTTGAGTCCCCCTGGATCAAGTGTTCTTAAAAATATTTTTATTATTGATTAATTTATTGAATGTTAACTAGTGTTAATGAGTGTCCGAAGGTAAAAATTAAAAAAAAGAGAATGTACAAGAGACAGAGTATCAAACCACTGAAAACTGTTTCACTGTCCTCTAATGTCTAAAATGTTCGAAATTAAGATTTTATTTATTTATTTATTTTAATTTAAAAAAAATGCGATAGACCGGTGAAAAATTTAATGGTGAAATTAATGCTTAAACATCGCATGCGAATACAATATTATTTAAAGCTTCTACTGGTCTAATACGAAAAAAATTGATAATATATCAACGTTTTCAAAATCTTTTTTAAGTTGCATAGTAAATGTGTAGGTACTAGGTAGCCTTGGGCGATCAAGTCTAATAAGGATCAATAAGGGGGATCAAGTACATAAGGTACACTTGGTACAATCCCCTGTGTTTAGTTGTAGTATGTAAATTAGTATTTTTATCACTGATATTCTGTTGGTTGTCATAGATCCTTGTAACCAGATAAATTACACGTATTCCAGAGCCAAAATTTATCAAATGGGATCCAAACGAAGGAAATAATGCATTTTATACTGAAATGCTAATTAAATTTAAGAGCCCTCCTATAGACATGCTATCGCTGTCTTTGCTAGCTGAAATGACAAGGACAGCATGTGACTTGAGCGTCACTTGATTTATGGACTGAGATCCCAGACCCGCCAGATTACCCTTATATTCTTACTGATAAAATGTATATCATATTGTAGTATGTAGTATGTAGTATATCATAGTGTGTACAATGAACGTATGCATACGTAGTATGGCGGGTCTGGGATCTCAGTCCAGTAACGTTTCAGTATTCAGCCGTTAGTCCCTTTTAAAAAGCATTTATGGCTTTTTACCCGACTACGGCGAAGCCAAAAGGTGGGGTAATTATTTTAGCAGCCTATTAATATATGTCTGTTCCACCGTAGCGCCTAAACTACTGGTCCGATTTTAACAAATGAGGTGTAAATAGAACCGTATTACTACGGTAACATAGGTTAACCCGGGTAACATAGGCTATATAATTTACGTAGTCGGGTAGTTTTTTGTTATAAAAACTGTAGTTATCCATAATATCATAATGTTGAACTAATTATTAGTACTGTAGTTGTACATAATAAGTAGGCGACTGTAATTTCTTATCAGTACTTCACCCCTTTTACATAAATTAACTTGTAAAAAATCATAACATCTCATAACCGTATCAAAATTCAATCGTCCTTCATCCAAATTCAAAAGTCCAATAAGACTTAAAGTAAAACTTTTGAATAATTGAATATTTCCTCTCGTAAAATAAACACAGGCGTCTAGAAAATTCTGCTCATTACATAACATACGAGTGATACTTTCAAAGGGAACATCTTGCGCAACTTAATCTTGTGTGTTTACATTCGGATCTAGTTTCGAGTATAAAAGTTAATAAATTAAGGATTCCATCATGTTTTTTGCTTTTGGCGGAGCAGATTGTGAGCTGGATTTACAAACAGAATTTCGAAACGCGTGTCGAATACGGAAAGTCAATTAAAGTTTCTTATAATTATACGTACTTTGTTGCAAATCAAGTTTAGAATAATTACAAGCTTTTAATGAGAAAACCTTAAGAAATGTTTTGGGGTTCCGTTTTGAATGAAGTGGAAGGTATTTTACTTTTAAATTGGTTCTTTTGGAGGACATTTTTCAGGTTCGATCGCCGACAACCGTTGTACCACTTTTGTACACTATTGCTTGACAATTAGTTTCAAAAGTGGTAAGCCTGATCTGATGGCGACTGTACTTCAATTCGGGTAATTGATAGCTGGTACATAACCAATAATTTCAAAACTACGGATGGGTTATGACGTACATTTAATAGAAAAAAATCTTCATACAAGAAAAAGTTACCTACGCCATCATGACTGTAGAATATTTTGTCAGCTAAATTATGGGGACTGATTATATATTATTCTGATGACTATACGGCGGAAAGGAAATGTCAAAATGTCAATATGACAAAATATGTCAAACCTCCACCGCCCCAAACAAAAAAAAGTTTAAGAGTGGACACTTTTTGCTTCGACGTGCCTCGTTTGTTACGAAAGTATTTAACAAGTAAATATGTAAGAATGGCTCGATCCTATATCGTGATGCAAAATCTTAGTTTTTGGTAACATATGCTTGGATTACTTGACTTACTTTAATAAAAGTCAAAATCACTATATGTGTCGATATAAATTTCGAGGAGTTCCCTCGATTCCTCATAGATGTCATCATCAAGTCACCACTTCGGTGACAACGGGACCAACTTCGGATTATACTCTTAGCACCAAAAAAATAATTATGAAAATAGGTCAACAGACGGCGGAGTTATAGTTGAACATACAAAAAAAATATTATATTATACTATAATATTAATATAGAAGTCGGATAAAAAGTCACTATGATAATATGCGCAATGCTTTCAAAATCATTCCACGAATTTTAATTTGTGTCTTCAAATTTTGCTTAGAAAATAACGGAAGAATTAAAACGTGTTTTACTCTAAGATCAATTCACATCGAAACGAGACTAGACTCCACTTCACAAAGCGCCGTGACGAAACGCGAAGCGACGTGGCGCTGCATTTTTATTTTCAAAATTGTTGCAAAAAGTTGCGTAATGAATAAAGTTCAATTTTGAATCGCTGTCTTAAAAATGCAGCGCCGCGTCGCGTCACGTATCATCGCGGTGTAAATTGACCCTTAGAAGAATATTTTCAATAATTTTCCACGAAGCTATATTCGGTTTAATCTTCCTCAACAATCATTTCTTGGTAAGAATAGAATTATTTTTGAAAACATAATATTTGAATCTTTATTGAAAATAAATTGCATGTATTTCACGTCGCAAACTTGCGACAAAACAATCAAATTTTGAGTGTGAAAAAACCGAATATTTAATACTAAATCACCAAGTTGGCGAAAGAATATAAGGTACAAAAAATTTCAAATCTGGTGACTAATTAATATCAGTTTTTTTCACTGAATATTCCAAACTGGCAGACAGATATTAATTTAGAGAACAAATAACCGTCTTGGCGCCGATTTGAGAGTACACATTTAATTGAAGAATAGGCACATAATATATTTTCCTTAATGTAGGTAATTCAAAAAACATAATAAGCAGCAAAACGAGCGCACACAAAAAAACTTAAAAGAGCGTACAAAATTCTCATTTTTAATTTTTATCGGTTTCGGGGGGTTTAGATATTGTGTAGATTTATTTTGAAATTTACAAAATGGGGAATATTTATTTTTCTGTAAAATTGATACAGGTGTCGTCTTCGAGGTTTTTAGGGGTGCTGAATATAAAAATGAATTTCAAACATAGCGGACATTTATTTGTAATAAAATGAATCTAGGTGTCCTTTTCTATTAACCTTTAAAAAATTAAAACCTAGAAAAACAAAAAAATATATATTTTGAAATTTCTAAATGGCGGATATATTTTAATTTCTGTAAAATTCTTCTCTCTCAAAAATGGTGCGTCCTACTGAAAAAATAATGAAAATAGTCTCTCCCTTAGTAACCCCGCAACCACATACTTTTTTCATGATGGGAGAAAAAGAAATTTGAAAATCCTAAATTTTCCAACATTTCTATAGCTTCATACATCGCTCTTATCGCAAAATAGGCATTGCCATATTTTTTGCTATAATATCTTCTATCTCGGAAACGGTGCATCCTACTGAAAAAATATTGAAAATTTCCTCCCCGTTAGTAACTCTGCAATCACATATTTTCTTCATAATAAGAGAAAAAGAAATTTGAAAATCCTGTATTTTCCAGCAATTCTATAGCTTTATACATCGTTCGCATCCCAAAATAGGCATTACCATATTTCTTTCTATAATCGCTTTTATCTAGGAAACGGTGCATACGTTTCATCCGAAAAAATAATTAAAATTTCTCCCCCTTAGTAACTCTACAACCACATATTTTCGGTGAAAATCCTTAATTTTCTAACATTTTTATAGCTTTATACATCGTTCGTATGTCAAAGTAGACTATTGCCATATTTTTTTTCTATAATCGCTTATATTTCGAGAACAGATAATCCTACTGAAAAAATAATTAAAATTTTCTCCCCCAAGTAACCCCGTAACCACGTATTTTCTTTATGATAAGAGTTCTTTTTTGAAAATCTAGAATTTCCAAAATTTTCTATTTACATTGACAAACTTTCTATTTACATGTTACATTGCTGGTACTACATAACATACTGTTTTAATAATCATCAATCATAATCAGCATCCGCAACAACTTTTAAATTAGTACTCATGTCATTTTAACGAGGAATGAAAATTCTCCATTTTGGAAATTGAAATTGGAAGACACTTTTATAATCAGCACCCCCAGAAACCTAGGAAAGGACATATTAATTTTAATGAAAAAAATGTACGCCATTTTGGAATTTCAAAATTAATTTATTTTTCATATTATTCTGAACCCCCAAAAACCTTCAAAACGACACGCATACCAAAGGAAAACAAACTTCAACAGTATCCAAAAATGCGATTTTCCGTAGCCTGCAAATTGAATTTTCAGCAGCTATTAATTGATCAATCCAATCTGGTTTTATAGGTGCTTGCATCGTATAATAGTCACTAACTCAGAAATTAAGTCGCCAACTTATAAATTTCGGTGCCAATTTGGATTAAATTTCGGCACTTTTTATCTGCCGATTTTTATATTTTTTGTCACCTGAGTGCTTTCGCCAGTTTAGTAATTTAGTCGCCAACATATTAATTCGCTGCCAAATTCAATAATACAGTATGCTCATGTGCAGTCGCCAACTTATTTTTTGTTCGCAAGATTAATTATATCCTAAAATAAATTACACCATATATAATATGATTATGGGAGTTCCGTGAAATAGGGACCTATACGTTACAAAGAATAAGCTATCGGGTTTTATAAGCTAAAAAAATCCGAGGCTGGAGGATTATAACCTGCTCCGTTTTGGATTTAGGTTCAAATGTATCCGTTTCATGGTTTAATGATGGTTTCATGGTTTGTAAGCATTGAAATAGAGATTCTAACTAATCAATAAATCTCAGGTATTTTTAAATACCGCTTATAAATAACGCTTCTAATGCGTCCATCTTCCTGCTTTTAGGTAATATATGTAAATATTTTATATTTTTATCAGGGTCAAAGTTGTGTCCATTACTATTTAGATGTTCAGCAAACGTAGATCTTTCAGTATTTTTCTTCCAAGCAGTTATATGTTCTTTTATTCTAGTTTTAAACTTTCGCCCTGTCTGACCTATAATACACTCCTCCACATGTTTCACAAGTGAGACTGATTAATATTTGTATGCCAGTTTGGAATATTCAGTGAAAAAAATTGATATTAATTAGTCACCAGATTTGAAATTTTTTGTACCTTATATTCTTTCGCCAACTTGGTGATTTAGTATTAATATTCGGTTTTTTCACACTCAAAATTTGATTGTTTTGTCGCAAGTTTAAATACATGCAATTTATTTTCAATAAAGATTCAAATATTATGTTTTCAAAAATAATTCTATTCTTACCAAGAAATGATTGTTGAGGAAGATTAAACCGAATATAGCTTCGTGGAAAATATCTATTGTCCGTGATTTTAATAATATCGGTATTTACAGTCTCACTTGTGAAACATGTGGAGGAGTGTATTATAGGTCAGACAGGGCGAAAGTTTAAAACTAGAATAAAAGAACATATAACTGCTTGGAAGAAAAATACTGAAAGATCTACGTTTGCTGAACATCTAAATAGTAATGGACACAACTTTGACCTTGATAAAAATATAAAATATTTACATATATTACCAAAAAGCAGGAAGATGGACGCATTAGAAGCGCTTGAAATTAACAGACACAAAAAATGTGGGATCTTACTAAATGACCAGACATGCCTTTCGAGTTTCATATTATTGCAAGACATTTAATTTAATTATGATTTATAGGTTGTACTATGTTCTTATGTTATGACTTTTTGACATTGGTATTAATTTTGGATGAATTTTTGACATAATTTATTAATTTTAATTTGACATGTTTTAATTTCATATAATTTATTTGCCATTACTTATAATATCTTAGATTCTTATGTATTAAGGACATTTTAATTTAATTGAATCATTGATGATAGTAGTATTTTTAATTTTATATTCTGACATCCATTCTATATAATTATATAATTCTATGACATTACAAATCAATAAGTTATTAATTTATCAATCTAATGTGTTATAATTTTATATTAATATTAATTTGTGATATACAGTAGAAAATAGAATAAGTTGGTATAAAAATTTAAATTACGTTGCACAAAATTGTAAAAATTTAATGATGCTGACAACCCTTTGCACAATGTTTACATTTTTTTTTTAATTTAGAAAAAGAGAAAAAAGGTTTTAACTTTTGACACGAGTGTGAAAGTTATTTCAGTATTTTAAATAAAACAAGACTCAGGGGAAGGTCGTTTTAGTTTTTGCAAATTTTGTGTCAAATATTTATAGCGATTTTTTATCCGATTTCAATACTCTCCGGCCGTCGCGATACGCCCTTGTCGCCTACAAAATTAGTATGGGCGTTATACAGAGCCTTAAAATCAGAAGATATAAATAAATACGTATCCTACATACGTATTACATAACATTCAGCGAGGAAAACAGAAAATAAAAGTAAGTTCATACCCGTTGCGAGGATTTACAGAGGCTGCTATCTCAGTACAGATTTAACTAAGAGCACTAGGTAAATATTTAGCTGAACCGTGTAATGCAAGTGGTTTCTGTTTATCTATACTCTTCAGGACTGTGTTTCTGAACGTGAAATTATGATGTGCTCAGAAACACGGACGTTTCTGAAGACTGAACATAAAATTATAATGTGTTTAAAATATTTGTTTCTTAAATGTATTTAATAAATTGTTTTCCTGCATTTAAGGTCAGGTCAAAGTCGAATATGATAATATTTTGGTTCCTGTGAAATCGGGGACGTACATGGGTCAAATACAGAGCAAATATCAAAATAAGAGTTCTATTTATATTTGTTCCTTATGAACATATAAGCAGACTGATAACCTGTTGGTAAGCGATTGCAGCCGCCCATGGATACTAAAATCACCATTATTTTTTCCTGGACCACCGGAATAATACCTGTTATTTCTTCCTCTACCCTCATTCACAAGGTCAAATCCCGGCACGAACAGATTTGAGATGGTAAAAATTTTACCATTTCTACCATCTCAACTCTGGAGGTACCGGGCTATTTGTACCTTTTTTTCACTGACCAAAAACATAATAATTACTAGCTGACCTCGACAAACGTTGTTCTATCCTAACTATGAAATAGGAATAAATAAATAACTACCTTCATACACCTACAATTTCTAGACCAACAACTACACCTGCATCCTTTAAGTCCTACTACCAAAAGACAGTGTTCCAATGTATTTGCTAAATACAATGTATTTACGCGAGCGGAGGCGCGCGCAAAAGCTAGTAAGATTATAAAATCCTGATCCTCGTTGGTATGATATCCTCGGATAAATGAAAACAAGAATACAAAACGAGACAATATCAATACATCCATCAAACATTCAGCTGTCACCGTTTACTTCCACATTACGGAGAAATGAAAAATCGAAAGCGCTTAAAGATGAGAGGAGCATTTGATCCTCCTCAGATGACGTCACATTAAAAACTCCTCAGGATCACGACACTAGAGGCTGTCAATGGAACATATCAATATCTACCGAATTAGCGATTTAACGGTTCGGTTTTGAGAGTTAACATTGGCAATGTTTGAGATATAATTTGCTAAGGTTATTGTACAACTGATTTAAAAAGATTAATACTTTATTACCTACATGTCCTATAAATTGAATTCTCTGTATCGATTGTTTTTTTTTTTGTTATGAAATGAACCAAGAAACGAGCAGACGGATCACTTGATGGTAGGCGATTACCGCAGCCCATGGACACTCGCAACACCAGAGGACTTGCGACTTGCGTCCCAAGTCCATAAAATCCCCAACCCCCCTTGGACCTCCGGTAACCTCACTCACTCGGCGAAACACAACGCAAGCATTGTTTCACGCCGGTTTTCTGTGAGGCCGTAGTATTTACCCGGTCGAGCCGGCCCATTTATGCCGAAGCATGGCTCTCCCACAATTACGTGGCTCTCCCACAATTGCGTCGCTCTCCCACAATTATTCGCGAATTGTTCGCGAGGAATAACAAAAATGTATATTATTTTCACAGAACAATGATTTGGGACAGAATTTTTTAGCCAAGATTAGAACGTGGCACGTGTGCACGGCTTTTGGAACTTAAAACTTCTTATATCCGGGCGTTTTTTTGATTCCGCAGCACTTTAAGAATCCGCTATCTCCAGGTCCGTCGATTCTTCGCGGGGAATAACAAAAATAAATTCTATTTTCACGGTACATGGCCATATTTCCTGGACAGGATTAGAACCCGCGACCAGTGGCGTATCGCGTTTTTACACCCTGGGCCTCTGGAACTTAAAACTCCTTATACCCTCGAGCGCTTCTTAATTCTGCAGCACTTTAAGAATCCGCTATCTCAATATCTGTCGATTGTTCGCGTGGAATATGAAAAAGATATATTTTCACGGAACAATGCCTCCCCGGTATCTCAATTTCATTTTCATTCCTCCTCGGCGCGACGGGTGTGATTTGTAGCGAGAGATAATATACAAAACGTTGCTGAGCCAGCGACAAAATGTAGGGCTCCTTTATCTAACACTTTAGTTAAACATATTTCTTTATCGGATATAAGAGAGAATTTCATAAAGGAATTTTGTAATAATTTTTGTAGCATAGAAATATTGAATAGAATTTTAGCGCGCAACACGTAGGCAACAAGGAATTTTATTAATATACTTACCTATTTATATTTTTTTATTTCAACTTGACCAAAATTATTTATTAAAACAATATGCCTAACGTTTAATGTAAGAGTACCTGGGAGGCCGAGCTTTGCTCGGTGTTTTAGGCTAAGATTTCACAGAGCGATTTTCAGTCGCGCCCGCCGCGATCGTGGATCTGCGATTTTATTTCAAAACTCACGAGACCGCCTATTTGCGCGATTACAAGTCGCCGCGGTTGCGATTTTCGCACGCAAACGTGACGGGCGAAAGTGCAAAACGGGCAAAGCAAAAACATAAGAATTTCGCCCGCCAGTCGATCGCAGAGCGCGCGGGCGCAAATCGCCGAGGCTGCGGGTGATCACGACCCGCGCGATTCTTAGGCTAAGAACTCACGGAGCGATTTTTAGTCCCCCCCCCCCCGCTGCGACCCCCACTGCGATTGCGGGCCCGCAGCTTCTGTAGAATGCAAATATTAGGTCTTTACCTATGAAATTGCCGTTTCGTATGAAAAAATTTAAACTAATTTTATTCATGTATTTTTTATTTGTATTAATCGAAGTAATCACCCATGCAATCAATGCATCTTTGCCAACGCAGTGGTAGTTTATTGATGCTCTTCTTAAAGAAATCAGCTGGACGGGAGGCAACAAATTCTTCAAAGGCATTTTGTACTGCCTTTCGGGTATTGAATTTTTTTCCCGCCAAGAAGTTATCCAAATTCTGGAAAAGTAGTAGTCTGTAGGCGTAAGGTCTGGTGAATAGGGCGAATGACGGAGAGCTTCCAACCCCAGTTCTTGCAACTTGGAGACCGTCTGCTGTGCAGTATGAGGTCGCGCGTTGTCGTGCAGGAGCAGCGGAGACGAGCGATTGACCAATGCTGGTTGGAGATGTGCCAGCTTCTCCATCATTGTGTTCAGTTCATGACAAAGATTGTGTACGTAAGAAATATGGTACAAAAACTGTCTGAATTTTTTCAATTCGGGAGATGTGTACTGCATAGGATGGGCGCCATATTTGACAGCATTGTTCTAGAATCGATCTTACGATTGTAAAGTTGCAGTTGTAAAGAAGAATCGGAATTTCGCAATCGTTAAAGACTTTGGTTTGGCGCATTACGAATCCAGCAAAACGTGTTCCTTTGTTAATGATACAGTTAATGTGTTCCCGGAAGTCCAACTTCGTGTCCAACACCACATCCAGATCCCGTATGATCGAGACCTCTGCAATTGGAGAGTTTGATACATAATAAGCAGCAGGTATAGGATCTCGTTTGCGTGTAAATTTCATGTGAAAACATTAGGATGAGTTTATTAACATTATATTAGCCGAAGCCCAATAATTTATTGTGTTCACATAATTTTGAAGAAAAGTGATATCACGGTAGTCATTAATTTTACGGTACAATTTGAGATCGTCTGCGAACATTTGGTATCCGGGTGTAATAGCGGAGCACAAGTTATTTACATAAATCAAGAAGAAAAGGAGTCCTAGGTGCGAGCCCTGGGGGACTCCGCTTAGCGCTATTTTGGTATCTGACTTGTAGCCTCTGATTTTTACAAATTGCGACCTATAATGGGGTAAGATTCACACTATGTGAGTAATTTTTCTACAGATCCCAGCATGAGTTAGCTTTTGTTTTTTAAAATTGTGAGCAAACGCGTTATACCGTATGATTTCAGTTTTGGTCCTAAGACCGCTAACATTTTGATATATAATGTTTAAAGTAAATATCTTTTTATAAAGTTAAAAAATATGCTCATATAAGAAAACTAAATAAGAAGAAAAAACCATAAAAAGGATCACAAAAAGGAAATTATAAGTTAACTATGAACTATCTTATAAACTTTTACAAAGACCTAAGAAATTCTGAATCTTTTCTCATTACGTTTTTACTGTTGGTGTCTTTCTTAATAAAAATACGACCGTTTCGCAACCACACATATTAAGCTCTTGTTTTTTGCGAAATTACGAAATTTTGCGTGCAATTGCTTGTTAGTATGAGATAAATGTTCACTATCGTAAATAGGGTCTTCGCTCGCTACCCGAGTTCAGTTTCTCCGTTACGTGGTTCTTGTTGAATGTTTTGACAGCTGCTATGATCTTGTCGTGGAGGAGCGGACTGGACAACTTAACTATAATTGCGTGCGGATGAGTGGATTCCTGGTTTGCTTTGGCGACTCGATGATAGTTAAGGAGCTGCTGTTCTGTGAGAGAGCAGCCAACAGTTGTAGTAAGTTGCTGTATTACTAATTTCAGGTTTTCACCTTTGTGTTCTGGGACACACTGAATCTCTAAATTCGACTCACGAGATTGCTGTTCAAAGTGATACAGTCTAGTAGTAATATCTGTTAAATTTTGTTTCAAAGTCTTGTATTCGGCCTCCAGATTTTCAATTCTCTATGTTTTACAACTTACTTTTAATTTTAATTTTGCCTCTAGTGTCGGAATAAACTTTCCGTTGCAAAATCCTTCCGTATATCATTTAGCAGTTGAGAGAGTGAATCTTTAAGCTTTCTATTAAAATACTTTAGTTCCTCTAAGCTGTTGGTGGCTGTGGCTGGATATATTTGCATTCTACAGAAGCTGCGGGTCCGTAATCGCGGCGGGCGTGACAAAAAATCGCTCCGTGAGTTCTTAGCCTTAGTAGAACGATAAAATAATAAAAATAAATGAAAATATATAAAAGAAAAATAAATAATAAGAATCACAAAAATATTTATCTTACCGGGATTCAAACCCACCACATTCCGAACTTCCAAACAATGCAAAAACTATACCAAGCTGCCAATCAGACTGACGTAAGAGAGTCGCAATTATTGATATATTGTTGCACGATGAAATAAAAAAACATATATTGCTTAAAAATGCGCAGATTCTAAGGGATAAGACCTATCTAGATCTATTTTTCTCTCCCAGAAATCCCTGCATACTAAATTCATGGTAATACTTGTAGCCTTTGTCGCGATACAGATTATATTTTATATATACAAGATCGTCTCGTTTAAAGTATAAGATTTAACTATATCTACGTCTTTAAAATTCCTTAATTTAATGATCAAAAGATGTTTCCAGTAGTAGATCCGGCGCGGTCGTAATTCTCGTAAACACGACTGTAAACTTTACAGGCCACTTACAACTTACAGCCCACTTCCTCGTGATATCGCAATTAAAGTTGAGATGTACTGGAGTAATCAGAGGCGGATTCAGCAAAGGCCCCGCGAATAAGGGCTAAGCGTCAGTTCACACCGAAACATCGTTCGTTGTGAGCTGACCCTAAGTGGGCGAGAATTTTTAAGGTATTAAATAGAATCAATGTTGTGTTACTTTATTGCTATTATTTAATGCAATACAAACTACACACACCATACAATCGACTTGATCAGCTCGATTAAATCAGTTAGAATTCGATTGAACGATAGACTGTATGGTGTATAGGTATCATAATATACGGATTAATTTATGCATTGTGAAAATCATCAAATAGTAGCTATTATTATTATATTAAAATCAAAACTTGCACAAAAATAATATTGGGGTGAAATTAAAATCTATATATGAAACACAATAGAAAAGGAACACAGAAAAAATACATTTAAAAAATGTAGGTATCAAAAAATATAATGAACTATGAAAAAATGTACACCTCTTGAATGCTATACGCAAGAAAGTATGTAGGTACGCCACAAGTTCCAATCGAGTCACACAAAATAACTGCCGGAATTGAATTGATAATACCAGAATGTAATAATGTATGAATGGCCTACCACATACAGGAGACAAAGAAAGAAACATTAATGTATCTGGGTGATGAAAGCCTTTTCCGAATAAATTAATGCCGCCGCTGAAACAGGAAATAAAATTCTGTATTTTAATGCAATTCAATACTTAACTTTTACGTTGTATAGTCAGCAAACTCCTTTACAATCTTTACAAAAATTACCTGCTAATTAAGCGTATTTGCTTTTTTCATTTTTTAGGGTTCTACACCTCAAAAGTAATAAACACTTAGGGCTAACGGCTGTGGAAAAATTAGACTTCTAAGTTAACGTAAAACAGATACGGCTGTTTTTGCCATAAAAATGCATATTTCGACACTCTTACGAAAATCAAAATTCCAAGGGTTCCCGTTGATCTAGAACTATGAAATTTGGCAATTGTAACATCTTTATATACATACTACAAATGCAAGTAAAAATCTGAAAACTGCACATTTGTAATTAAATCATAATAAAATAGTTCGCACTGCGACGATACACGACGCGACACTTACCTTTTGAAGACCCTCATCCAAATCCCTACCTATATACAGGCTAGGGCTTCCCTATGAAGGAGAACCAGCCTTCGCCACTGCAGTTTAATGATAATAATTTTCTTTATTTTTTAACACTTAGCTGACTGTACACTCATTTGAGTTTTATGCATTGGTTTTAAATGAACCTCAGCCCATTACGTAATATAATATTCAGTAGCGGAGGTCACTTTGGTCTGTAATCTGTATAACAATGAACGTGACGTAAAATATAAATCATTCAATACAATACTTTGCTTCGAGTATCATATTTTGTTTTACATTGTCCGAATAATGCAATTCCTGGTCCCTCAAAAAGTTTTAACTAGGGATGGAAAGAACTTGCATTTGTAATTTACAGGACTTGCATTTAGTTTTGAATTACTAATAGCTAAACAATAAACATGGCTACTATCAAGATTTTATCGACTAATGATTTCGGATGTATTATGGCGGTAGTCTATCTATCCAATAGCGCTTTTGATTAGTTAACACGTTTGCGTCATCCAATTAAAAGCGCTATTGGATAGACTGGCATAAGTAGGTTTCTTTGGTCATCTATTAGTGGACGATTTTATATGGCAAGTTAAAACCTATTTATCTTGCAACTAGGTAACTAATAAACAATAGTTCACTAGCTTTTTCTCGCGGCTCCACCCTCATAAATACAGTATCCCACGGGAATACTGTTCTTTCTCGGGATACAAGGTATCCTATGTGTTATTCCAGAGCTTAAACTTCTACCATACCAAATTTCATCAATATCCGTTCAGTAGGAAATTTTTGCGTGAAAGAGTAACACACATCCATCCATCCATCCTCACAGATTTTCACATTTATAATAGTAGTAGGATAGAATCAGGTGTTACTTTGCGGAAATCCATAACATAAAATGTAATTGGATTAAATTTAATTATATTTTAAATAAATATTATATTGTAATAAACATATCTAAACAAAGATTTCAAAACTCAAGATAGGCTATGACGTACATTTGACAGAACAAATCTTCATACAATAATAAGTTACGCCATCTTGGTTTTCACCATACTTCAAATGCCAAAATGCCCGCAAAATCTCAAAAGTGGGGCCATTTAACTGGAGAAACTTTTTGCCTCAACATGCCTCGTCTATAATATATACGTCTATGTATCTAAACACTATAATTTCCTAGGTACATCATAACTGAAACCAGTTTATATTCAGTTTCATATATAAAATATATTATAACACCACCACACCGATTTCGGTGACGGTGGCCGGTTTCATTGAAACTAGGCCAGTTACGCAGGAGTAATATTTTATAGTGCCCAAGTATGTGCGCATTACACAAGAGCACTCTCTCTTCCTTTGCTCTCATATCCCAGTGGGACGGATAACCGACACGACTGGCGTGAGATCAGGCGCAGGTCCGACTTTTTACATGCCCATCCGACGCATGGATCATTTCTATTGTCAGACAATCAGGTGTTCAGCCTGCATTGTCCTAACGGAACTTGGAAACAATATTTTTTGTTTCCATTTTCAACTGCATTGTATTAGCGCAGAGTTCTATTTACACTGCTCTGAATTTTCCCGAGATCGCCAGATTCCGGATCATATAGTCCCAGCCTAAGGCTGAGGCCCCATTAGTTTAGCGTTGCGGTGCGTTGCTTCGCGTCATAGTAAAGGATTAACGCATTGTATGCTCCACACCTGCGTTGCGTTGAAGCACGACATCACAATGTAAGAGAGTGATAGCGCAGCGCATCGTCCACCCTTCCTCTTCATCTCCTCACCGTCGTTCCGTTGAAACTTCGCGTTCGACGACGCAACGCAAATTAATGGGGCATGTCAAAAAAAAACTATAAAAAACGACGCAGCGTCGACGCTGCGACAACGCAGCGGAGCGCAACGCACTAGTGGAGCCTCGCTACGTAGTGGTATAATAATATGTTATTAAATATATATCTATGACCAAGGAACATTGAAAACTTTTTGTTCCCTCGGTGATTAAAACCCGCGACCTCCGTTTGAGCGCCGACGCGACGCGCTAACCAATGTTAACGCGTCGTGTCGGCGCGCGTCAATGAGCATCATTCATGTTTTTTGTGGGGTATTCTTTTTGTGGGGGCAGAATTATGGCGACAAAAAACAAGTAAATAGGTACTGTAAAGAAATTATTTAAATCAGACCAAAAATGACATAGATACAATTTTAATGCTTAGTTCCAAAAATGCGCCCGAGAATGAAGAGAGTCGCTGTGACATGTCGTCATCTCCCCTCTAAACAAAACTAATATATTTAACGTAAACAAAAACAAAGCACGCGAGGCACAAGCGTCAAGAATCGGAGAATGAATGCTTATGCAATACCTATGAAGTATGAGTACAATCAAGCCGTTGTCGCACGGATCGCGACATATGACGTCATCGTAACCAATTCAGCGGAAGCGCGCGTTTCAAACTAGCCGTTCAGAAAAACTTTAATAAATCCACCATTTCTTGATGGATTTTAATAATTTAAAATAAAATGCTCAGTAAGTTAATACACACACGATGTACTTAGTAAAAATCAGATTTTCTACTATGTGATTAATCCTCATTGGGACGAAAATGTGTTGTGTAATGTGTTACAAAGCGTCCCAATTGAAGAAAACGAGAGAAATGATTTTACAAATAAAAAAATTGGTAACATTATTTAAAAAAAATGTCTAACAAGATTTAGGCCAAGACTTCGCTCCCGTTGAACTCTGAGCAACTTTAGCGCCCTTTTCATCCCCGTGGGATTTAATTTTTAAGATTCATGAGTAGCAATCATTTACTCAATATTTCACAGAATAATTTTCACTACTCAGCTCCACGGTAGACGGTATACCCGATAGGGTAAAACTTATGTATCTTTATTCTCTCGTCTGTATACAAGAATTATGTTCCTCTAGACCAGGGGTCTCCAAACTACGGCCCGAGGGCCACATCCGGCCCGCGGACAGATTTTGTCCGGCCCGCGGAGAGCTAGCATACTTGAAAACTCCTTTTAGAGAACATATTTTTTATAGCAAATTAAATTTAGTTTACTGAAATATTCTAATTATATGTTGAATAATTATTAATATGACAGTAGTTAGCCCATGACCATATCAATGTAGATTGATATGGTCATAGCCTAACTACTCATAACATTGTTGTAGGCTTATTGTTATTGTTTTTGTGATAAGTTGGATAAAGAAACACAGAATTGTAATGAGTAAAGACATGTATAATATGCAGAAAATTTAACTTCAGTATATAATAATTAATAACTAACAAATTATTGAAATGAATCCAACTAACATTTTATACATTTTAAATAAAAACATAACTTATCACAAGCATAATGACATATGAAATACTAATGAGATTTATGTAATTGAGATTTAAGATGCTCATCAGTTAATTTAGATCTGTAAATATTTTTTGTGTACCTACTTCATTTTGGAGAAGGTCTTCTCACACAAATAAGTAGTTCCAAAAACTGAAAACAGCCCACGAGCAAATTTATGCAAATTATCAAATTGTGTCAGTTGAAGACCCTTATAAAATTCCAACAAAGATGAGTTTTGATATTTCCTCTTAATTATATCACTGCACTGTAGATCAATCATTTCCATTTGAAGCTTCGGAGCTAGGGTTTCAATGTCAGTATCAAAAGGATTCTGAAAAATCTTAATTTGATTCGCAATGGCATCAAAGTCCGAGAAACGAGTATCAAAATTTATTTTCAAAGCACTCAAAGTTTCGATTGCAAAATCGATAGGAAACTCAGACTCAGTAGTGTGGCTGAATATTTCACATGTTTTAAAATGTGAAAAACATTTACTTCGTAGTTGTGATTGAAACAGTATCAATTTCTTCCGGAATGATTTGATATTAGTGTATAAATCAGGAAGATGCTGGTTTTCTCCTTGCAATATCAAATTCAGTTCGTTCACATGTTTTGTCAAATCAACATAGAATGCTAACTTCCACAGCCATGCGTTGTTTTGTAATTCAGTAAGAGGGCGATGCTTTTCATTCAAAAAAATTCGATCACTGCTCGAAGTTCAAAAAAGCGCTGAAGGACTTTCTCACAACTAAGCCAACGTACGGCAGTATGATAAGGTAAGTCATTTTCTCCAATCTCTTCAATAAATTGTCGGAATTGTCGGTGATTCAGCCCAAAAGATCTGATAAAATTAACAGTTGATATGACTGGTTTCAGAACTTCAGACATATCCAAACATTTTTCGCACAAAGACTGTTGATGAATGATACAATGTAAAACTAATGGTTTTGAACCACCGTCATTTTCTACAGCCTTTGACACAAGAGCGACCACTCCTTTATCTTTCCCACTCATGTTTTTGCCTCCATCAGTTGTAATACATTTCAAGTTTTTCCATCGAAGGTTCTTTTGACTAATGGCCATTTCAACTCCTTTAAAAATATCTGTACCAGTAGTTGTGCCATGAATACTATACATATCAAGAAGTTCTTGCACTTGCTTACTTGCTTGCATGCACTTCGTAGCTTTTATCTACTCCTCGAATATAAATCAACACCTGAGCAGTATCTGACACATCCGTTGACTCATCCAAGGCCAAAGAAAACCACTCAACATGTCCATTTTTGTCGAACAGTTGAGAGGATATATTTTCAGCGATGTTTTCTACCCTTCGAGCCACAGTGTTTGCTGACATACTGTTTTTAACAGTGACACAGTGTTTTTAATAAATAAACCTTTTCAGGGCACATTTCTTCGGCTACTACAATTATGCATTCTTTGATCATTTCTCCATCGGTGAATGGTTTTCCACGTTTTGCAATTTCAAGATCCACACGAAAGCTGGCACCAGTTGCAGCCTCTTGTTCAGTTTTGACTTTTGTAAATGAAGATTGCTGCGATTTCAATCCGCGCTTCATAGCTTCGAATTTTTCTGTCCGCAAACTTCCTGTATATTTTGAGTAATTTTGAACATATTTTGTTTCATAATGACGTTTAATGTTATATTCCTTGAGAACGGCTATGCTTTCATTGCAAATCAAACATAGCGCCTTGTTACTGGACTCAATTACGAAATACTGAATGTTCCACTGATTTTTGAATTTTCTGCATTCACTATCAATTTTTCGCTTCTTTTCCATACTACTAAATCACACACAAAAGCAACAATTCAAATCAAAATACTGTCACAAAGACGTCTTAAACTTAAACACGCACAAACACGTTTTAAGGAGGTACGCACTATTTTATTTCACACCAGTGTCATAGGAACTGACTTGTGGTTGCACCACTAGCCTTCTTATATATTCCAATTACTGCCAGCTAGAAGTGAGTGGAAGACACCAGAACTTTCTCGAACCAACGAGATTATTCTGTACGTGCTATTAGCGCCATCTGTTAGCGATAGAAGGTACTACCTATTTCCGCTTGTGTCCACCAGATGTCGTGTCACGTTACTCCTCATGGCTCGTACTCTACGACTAATCTAGAAATTACAGATAATGACAGGAAAATTAATAATATGCAGTGTTGCCGTTTTGCGGACTTTAGTCCGATTTGCAGCCTTTTTTAAACGTTGCGTACTTTTTCGGACTTTTTTTTTCATCAGTGGACTATTTCACTTTTTACCACCGGCAACAATGATAATATGGTTTTGGCCCTTGGAACTTACTGGAGTAATCAGTATGGCCCTAAGGCTGGAAAGTTTGGAGACCCCTGCTCTAGACTCTAGACCCTAAATGAAAGTAGGCCCCCTCTCCGCAACTAACCCAATATCGCCTCAATAGACGTCTCAGGAAGGTAGCACTCATTCGACCAGCCATTCCCACCTCCGTTATTGCGGGTCGGGATTATTGGCGAATTGCTCCGCCCGCATTCCGCCCGCGCCGCACCGCCTGTGCCACCCGCCCTCACGTGAAATATTAAGCACCTACGTAACCCGCACCGCATACCAGAGGTATTGAGATCTCAATTTTTTTCCTAGCTATTTCCTCGTTAAGGATAGTTTCTTGAAACTTTCTAGAACATTAGATTACTATTTTCCATGTTCTCGCAAAGTATTTTGCAACAAGGAAAAGGCTGTCTTACAGTAAATGCTACAAAACTTTATGCTTGCCTGTATGTTGAGATCCTGCAATTAAACTAATTATAGTTTAATTGCAGGCAAATTAAAGGCATGTTGCATAAACTTTTATTTTCGTCTATTCGATGTCAGACAACATGTTTATAAGCAATCTAGAAACCATTTGTGTGACAAGTGACATCACGAGTTACTACCGTCATACATTTGTCAGCAAAAAATGTACGGCGGTAGCAGCTTGTGACGAAACAAATCGTTTTGCGAGAGAGAGATGGGCAATATTTTTTATTTGCTTATAATTTTTAATGGCGTCTACCTGAATAACTACATTTATCTCTGTCGAACAGTTTTAAAATCCACTATACTTTTTCTTGTACGCAGGTCCTTTTTCTTGTATATTTTAAGTGTTCAGTATGGTGTTCCTACTACCTACCTATATTTCACTTAGGGAACGTACTTTCGTACGTAGAAAGGTCCTGTCAGAGGTAAAATAACTCTGAACGGACTGTAGTATCAGTGTCCCAGAAAGTTTTCTCGTAAAACAACGCACACTAATCCAGGGGTACCTTCCACGTGGTGACGTGCCGTCCATAAGTTTGCGGTCAGCCCTGGCCCCTGACAAAACTTACTCTAATGGCCGAGCTGCCCTTATTAGTTAAAGTACCTGGGTAACTGAGCTTTTGCTCTAAGTTCTAATAAATAAAAATTAATAAAAAGGATCACAAAAATATTGATCCAACCGGAATTTGACCCCATTACCCACCACATTCCAAATTTCCGTACAACGCAAAAATTATACATAGGTACGCATACCAAGCTGCCAATCAGACTGACGTAAGAGAGTCACAATTATTGATATATTGTTGCACGACGAAAGAAAAAAACATATATTGTTTAAAAATGCGCAGTTTCTAAGGGATAAAACCTAGCTTGACTGGTTTTTCTCACCCAAAATTCCCTGCATACTAAATTTCATGGTAATATTAATATTAGTATATTTTGATAATATTAGTATAAGATATATTTCAGTTCACCTGAGATATGACACAACAGAAATTGTATTATGTATTCGCAAAAAAGTAGCTTATGTCCTTTCCCGTGGTCTAGTCTATATGTCTGCCGAATTTAATCAAAATCGGTCCAGTAGTTTCGGAGCCTATTCAATGCAAACAAACAAACATACAAAGAAACAAACTTTTCCGCTTTATAATATATATAAATATAGACATACATATTTAATACACATCCATGACCCAGAAACACAGTAAACTTTTGATTCCCTCGGATTCGAACCCGCGACCTCCGGCTTGAGCGTCAACGCGCTAGTCACTGAGCCACAGAGGTCGTCATATATATGTATGTTATCTTATACTCGTCTTGTATATATATTATATAATCGGTATCTCGAAAACGGCTGCAAGTATAACCATATAATTTTGTAAGTAAGCAAGAGGTTTTGGGGGAGAAAAATCGATCTAGCTAGGTCTTATCCCTGGAAAACTATGCATTTTTAAGATATATGTTTTTTCTTTCGTGGTGGAACAATATACTATCAATAATTTCGTCTCTATTATGTCATTACGATTGGCAGTTTAGTCTGCGTATGCATAATTTTTGCTTTGTTCAAAAGTTCGGAATGTTGTGGGTAAATGGGGTCGAGTTCCGGTTAGATAAATATTTTTGTGATTATTATTTTTTTATTTATCGGAACTCCGAGCAAAGCTCGGATATAATACTCAGGTACTTTTATTTATATAAAATATAGTCTCATTATTATAGTCGTGTAATTAAGGTCATTGTTATACTAGAGTAAATAAAAATGCCCTTATCGGCTATCGCTAACAAACCCCCGCGATATCAGCACTATCCGCCGTATCTCCTATTATTTATTCCGCGGCCTATAGCCTCGTTACTTTTAATAATGCAGCTTATCTTCCCGTTTGTATTAGGAATACCAAGTATTCTTTACATTTAGATCCCTATAAATTCTAAATAACGTTACTGTTTGCGTAAATTGAATGGTTTTTAATCTAAGCTATAGAAAAGCGTGAGGGTTAAATTAAAACTAAAAGGTTATAACAGTTTATATTAATCAAAGTATTCCTAATACATGTCACCGTTTTAGAAAAATCAGGCAAATGGAATAATGTTAAAAAATCGAGAAGATACAATAGGTAAGACACCTATAAGAATTGGTTTATGTTTACAAATAAATAAAATTGAAATGTCTGTTAGTAATTTTAAATTACCAGCCTTTCATAAAATGCGTATGTATACGGTAGTTTCAATAAGAATCAATTTTGAAAATATTGTCTGTCCGTCTCTCCGTTTGTCTGTTTGTTCCGGGTAATCTCCGAATCAGCTGAGCCTATTTTCACGGGACTTTCACTGGCATGTAGCTGATGTTAAAAGAAATAACTTAGGCTGCTTATATCTTAGGGTTCCGTTTAAAAATGGGCTTCCGATTTCCTTAGTTCTACGCCAACGAAGTTAGCGTAGAACTAACAGAAAATACTAGCTAGTGTTCCAACAATTTTCCGATGTAAATTAGTATGAGTCAATATTTTAACTTACGTTGTAATTTTCAAGTGACGATTTTGCTTTGTAGACAAATTTATTTGTCCGTTATTTGTCTTTATTATTAATTTGTGCGGCACTAAGAAGCAAGGAATTTTCGAGTAATGGAAATCTTCAAATCGCTTACTCTCTAAAAGCTCTTGTAATTAAAATAATAGAGAGCCTTCGAATGTTTTATGGGATTTCTCAGGAACAAAGACACTAAGATTGTAAGCAGTACTAATAATGAATTATGGTACGATTAGGCAGTTCTAATATTGCATGGCAGAGACGGCAGAGTAAGGTGGTAAGGCTGGGACTATACGATCCAGAATACGATGGGCCACGGAAAATTCAGAGCATTGAAAACAGATATCTGCGCTAATACAATACAATTGAAAATCGAAGTATCGATCTGTCATATATAACATTGACATTTGACTCGAAACTTGTGTGTTCGATTTTCAGCTCTCTAAGGAGCTCTCTATTTTCTGTGCTCTAAAGGAGATCGGCAAGTCGCCATACATTTACTGCCTGGTAATTAAAATACGAGGCTACAAAAAGTATTTATTGGAAGTTGTACTTTATGAACATAGGAACAAAAAAAAGCAATAACAATATAGTAAGATGCGTCAAACTCGGGGGATAAAAGATAATAAATTAAATATAACCTGAAACTTATTGTTCAATATATTGCTCTAGTGCGGGTTGCGGAAAAGCACAACTATTATTTGCAGAGTTAATTACGCAATGTAATTAGTAACTAAATAGTTTGTTTGAAAACGCAATATAAGAATACGCGAACAGATAAATGATAGATGTCGTTTTCACGTCATGAAAACCAAAACCATAATAATTATATATATAAAAACTGCTGAGCTATAGAAAAAGACAATAACTTTATACTCCACTTCAAAAAAATCTATCTACTGGGCCTGGGCGGCTCAGCCTGCGTAAAAACAGTAATATCCCACGGGAACCGTACATTTTTTCCGCGATAAATAGCAGCCCATGACCTTCCCCGTAGTCTACTCTATATCTGCACACAATTTCATGATGATCGGTTAAGTAGCTTTTACGTGAAAGCGTAACAAACAGTTTTCACATTCACATATTTCATAATATTAGAAAGTAAAGATAACAGTAAAGTCGTGCGTCTGAGGATCCATTCATGATCTAAAAATATAAAATTCATTCAACAAAACGAACACTGACCGGACTCTCATCTTGAACGTAACTCGATTCCTTTTCGTTCAAAGTTGCAAACTCCTTTAGCGCGGAAACTTTTTCGAGATCCACATTTTATTCCACAGCAATGAATGAGCGTATATTCAGGAAATAGCGGACAGCGGGAGGGGAAATGAAGGTCATAAGCCGCACAGTTCGTTACGCTAACGCCATCAAATGTGCCATACAACAGGAGATCGAATTTGCTTGCAAATAAAGTCCGCGCGTTGATACACCCCCGAGGACGTAAAACCGAAAAGGTTCGATGACAAAGTAATGTAAGGAATACAAACATGTTTACGAGTAAGTTTCAAGCTCTATCTGTCTGTTGGAATAATAGTGAAGTGGTTACATACAACAAACCTAATATATATCTATCCTACCCTATCTAACCAAAAAGACAAAATCCAAAAAAAAAAAATTATACCATATCATATAGGTTATTAAATAACACCTACGGAATTATTACGTGATGCCTACCGCCGCACTATGTGGACTTTAGGCCATTTTCGTATCATAAATCTGTAACTTATTTGTTTTTCAAGATATCTCCATGATTTTTTTTTATTATACTCTTGAATAAACACACTTTCAAATGAAACACATTTTGATTATATAAATATATTTTTAATTGGTTAAAAAAAAAAACTCAAAAGAGGGAATATTTGATAATCTTTATATTATATGTTATACTATTCTACATAAAATAACGAAATTGAATATATTAAACAATATCGTAAATATAAAATGACTAATAACTTATAATAAAACTAGCTTTTGCTCGCGGCTCCGCCCTTGTAAATACAGTGTAGTATTCCCATGGGAACAACACGCAAACAACTTGATACCCATAATATTTGTATGATGTAATTATTAAGATTACTATATGTTATTTAATATTTAAAGACATAAATACCAGAAAAGTAACCTACTAAAATTCGCCCAAAAGTTCCACAGCTTCTTCTAGAAGTTCTTGAGTTTTTCTATAAATAGGCTTCCTTAAACTCGATATTTAAGGATCTGAACTTTTTACAATGTTTATTTCGTGATTCCTGGGCACGGGTTAGTTCCCCGTCACTAACCCGGCGAGAAGAACCGGTGTAAGAAACTCGCACGTGGCCGTTAACATTCGAATTCTTACAATGAAACGTGTATATTCTTGTGTAATAAATAAAGTTAAAATTTGAATAGCTATCTTAAAAATACAGCGCCGCGTCGTATATCGTTTCGTTTCTGTGTGAATTGACCCTTATAGTAATTTGTGGGACCGTAATTATTTAGATTGATACATACTTAATTACTTTAAAAATTAAGTCTTTGCTACTCGTAGGCATAGGTTCATTAATAAATTTTTCCTACACAAAATACATACTCGAAATATCTACTTTTTGAACGATCAATATAATATTTTGTGTATTATTTTCATACGATTATTTTGCAAAAAAATATTTATTTTGTATTTGTATTATGTAGTTTCTATTTATTTACTTTTTTCTTATCAAAAAGCTTAGAGCTCGAATATTAGGTATTTAATATCAAAATATTTTAAATATTAACCTTTTTCATCCCCAGACAAATAATTCAAAATATTCCCTCAGAATATAGTGGCAATTTAAAATAAACGTTTTAATTAATACCGTACAAATATTCACAGAAAACCGCTTTATTGGTAAGTAGTATAATCCCAAAGCTCGATATAAGTTAAGCCTACTTTAAATAGTTAAATAAAAAGTCTTTTGACCTGGACATAAAAATATTTTTGTGTTTACATACTAAAGATAATAAGGCGGAGGAGCGAAAGGGAGACCTTGGGGAGGCATTTTCACTGTAGTTAGACAGTGTATGCTACATTAAAAAAACGTGTGCGTCTCGGGACGCTCAACAGAATAAGTGATAACTTAAACTAATCTATTAAAAAAATAATTAAAAAGAAATAAAAATAATAAAAATATTTCGTCTGACCGAGATTCGAACCCGAGACCAATTGGCCAAAAATCCAAGTGCCTACGTAACTGCGTTACGCGTATCTGACATAAGTACTTGAAATTACTAATACGTAACGAAGCGGTTTACCCTCCCACAAGATGTTAACGCTTCAAAAAATACTACACAATAATATTAAGACAATGTTTAAATATAGTAGATATAAAATGAAAAGGAATGGAAAAGGAATTAAATTTTAATTAAAGAAATGCCGTGTGCGTAAACATTCAGTCTTATTTAATCACATAACAAAAATACTTTCGATGAAATTGAATTTTATTAAATAATATATAAGACAAGATTAAATTAAATCTCCAGTACTAAACATTGTAAATCTGTTGTAAAACAAAGCAAACAATGGGCTCTGGCGTATTGCCTCACCGTTTTTAGTGCCGCTATCGCAGGGTTTATGTCTTATAAAGCCGACCACTTACCTGGAAGATAAGTTCTAGAGGTATCGATAAATTTCGATATACAGAATGTTTGTTAGAACGTTGTCAATCCGTGAAATATATCCGGGGGGTGAAGAGAAGACATTTAAAAATTACGATGACGAAGTAAGAATTAAAAAATGTATGGTATTCAGTACTGACGTATCGGAAGCTAAGTCACTTAGCGAACGTTTTGTCAATCCCATGTATTTTCAATTTTACAGTGTTTTTTTATTGTTACAAATATTATTTCTAAACTATGTAATTACGTTTCCACTTAACAAACTCTTGTAGAACTCATAGCAAAGTCTTTCAGCAACCAAAAATATGATCAGCAAAACGTTCTCGCTTGCTAGGTTCAAATTCCTTTACGGAATAATAATTTTGGCCAGCGAAATTATGGTCATGACACAAGATATTTGTTGGTTTCGCGGAAAGGAAAAGTAAATATGTGAGACGGTAAGTGGCATAGCAAAAATTATTTGTCGTAATATTTAGATCCCTTAAATATACCATAACTTTTTATGGCAAAGCCAAATAGTGTCATCAGTTATCCGAACGATCCTAAAGAAGTATCACTCTATTACATCAGCCGAATAAACTCCCTTCGGAATCCCTACATCTGAAATAGGGGACCGCGGCTTAGCCTATTAAGATATAGCATCCGATATCTCCGTCTAAAACACCAAAATATAACTCCCCGAGCAGACGTCGGGGTTTTGAGCACCACAATTAAAACAACATAAACCTCGGACGAGGCATTTCAACTGATAATTCCAGTAGAAATGACGAGAACCAATAATTTCGAAGCTAAGGATGTGGCCCTGCTAAAATTTTGCGTTTACTTTTTCCATATACCTAAACATTTCAATTATTCAAAAGGGCAAGGGAACGAAGGTGACCAACGACCTTGATTTTAGTTAACCAAAACCGTGATGGCCGGATGGATTTCGACAATTAAGGTATCGTTAGATTTGTGTTCAAAAACACTTGGTTTAGGTTATGTTTGATAGCTAGTTCGAAAAAAATACAAAATGGTGGATTTTGGCGCCAAATTGTAAGTAGTCAATTTTTTTTTAACCAAATCTATCGAGTAGGGTATCAAAATAAAGGAAATTAAAAGGATATACATAATATATGGCATGTATTTAAATTTAATCAGGAATAATTACAACCATTGCAATTAAATCATTCGAATAAATTTGTAATCAATGTATTTTGCTTTAAATCGACTAAGTGTGTGTTGGATAAAGTAAAAAATCTAAAAAATAATTCGATTGCAAAAAAACATACAAGCAATGCATTAAAAATACCGAAAAAATATTGAGAAACCAAAGTACTAAAACCTAATTTAACATCTATATTAGTTTAACAAACTACACTATGAGCTGATTAAATGATTGACATTATGTTTGGTTGCAGGCGGGACCCATATGCAAATTATAAATCGTACAAAAATAAATGGGTCCCGTCTGCTACTAAATATGTCAATCATTTCACTTAGGCTTTCCGCTCATAATGTACTTTGTTTTCTCAATCGTGTTTCGGTCTTTTTAGTGCGTTGCTTAGGTATGTTTTTTTTCAGTCGGGGTTTTTTTTTTATTCTTTATTGTTAAATAAAATAATTAAAATAAACATATATATATGTCGCAGGTATTTAGTCAAAGACGTTATATTATAATTTCACTAGTGAAATTTTAATTACACTAACCTAACCTAACCTAACCTAACCTAATTTCATACGTTATCAATTTCCCACTAGTGAAATTATAATATAACGTCTTTGACGAACATGTTTAATTCTTCACCAATATAAATACGAATGTCAAGGATAAACGTTGCTCATTTAATTCCGAAATTTCATAAAAAAAAGTGAATCGATAGTAGTGATTACCAGTGTCGGAAAAATAAGTACCTACCTGCCTATTTGTATACCTAACTACCATGGGCGTACCAAGGTAGGGGCAGGGGGGTAGCTGCTCCCCCGCCCCTAGAAGATAAAATAAACGTCAATTTTCCAATTTTCAATATACCAGACCGACCATCTTCGCGAAACAGGTATGAGCTGCCCCCCCTAGCTGAAATCCTGGGTACGCCTTTGCTACCTACCTGCCTATATAATATAATATCGCGTGCCTAATGCTAAAAGAGCGCATTTTTCAACATTTTGTATTAAAACTTGATTTTTTTTATTTATTATTTACAGGTAGGTAATTGATACGAAACATGACCGAATCTAAGAAGAAGTGTCGTCAGTACAGTGTTGAATATTTAAAATTTGGTTTTCTTCCATCACAGGCAGATAAATGATTACCCACATGCCTTTTATGCAACAAAGTTTTGAGCAATGAAAACTCTATGAAACCATCAAAGCTGGAAGACCACCTAAGAAGGTGTCATCCTGATAAAATAGGTAAAGATTTAAAATATTTTCAAACATTAACGGAAAAATATGAAAAGAGACCAAGAAGAGAAGTTCGCTTCAACGTCTGAAAGCAACGATGATGGCTTGCGGGCATCTTACAATATCTCATTACTTATAGCAAAATCTGGAAAACCGCACACCATTGGAGAACAGTTAAATTTACCTGCTGTTGAAGAGGTTTTAAAAACTGTTCTGCACAAATCTTCATTTGACATACTCAAAAGAATTCCTTTCAGTAACAACACTGTACAAAGACGTATTGCATTTCTTCATTATCTGCAAACAACTCATTTTTCTATTCAACTGGACGAGTCAACTTTACCTGGAAATGAAGCATTATTATTGGCATATGTTCGATTTGTTATGGGCGAAGAAATTCATGAAGAGCTACTATTCGCGAAAACTTTGAAGACGGACACGAAAGGTGAATCAATATTTAATGTCCTGAGTGATTTTTTTAAAGAAAAATCAATTACATTTACAAACGTTATATCGGTGGCAACAGATGGAGCTCCTGCCATGGTTGGGCGATATGATGACATGAAACCCATAGTGGGTTTATAGGCCATCTTAAAATAATTATACCAGAAGAATATGTAGTAAGTACGGGACGCACAAGGAGCTAGTTGAGAAAATTGCAGACAAACTAGGACTTCCGATAGGTAGCGTCCAGGCCACAGCTTGTACGCTCTCCTGGCGTGGTATCTGGAGTCGGGCGTCGTAAAATGAGCAGCGCCGTCTTCTGGGGCTCGGACCTTCCCTAATGTGTCTAATTCCGGAGTTGGTGTTGAGAGGGTCACACATGAACTGGACCCGCTTTAATCAGATGACGACGGTCAAGGAGAAGGGTTAAACCTTGACGTGGAGGGAGATCCTGTGGGGTAGGCCACTGCGGAGCCTAGCGGGGTACTAGCCCCTTCAGAGTACTGAATCCCGCTATTCGAACAGCCCTAATACCGCCTTTGAACACCTAATCCGCACAATGCCTCTGGCACATAAGCTAGTAGGGAGGTAGGGACTTCGGGGGACATCCGGCTCGTCCATGATGATTAGTCCTCCGCGTATGGAGGGTCACTTGGACGATGGCATGTGTTTTAGGCTCACATAACTGCAAATCACTGTGTTATCCACCGACAATATCTAGTAGCGAAAAATTTGAGTGGTAGATTGCACCAATCGCTTTAATTTGTGATTAATGCAGTTAACAAAATAAGAAGCAATGCATTGAATACGCGCTTATTTGCACAATTGTGCGATGAAAATGATAAAACTTCCAACGATTGCTGTTACATACCGAAGTACGCTGGTTGTCGAAAGGTGCATGTTTATCAAGATTTTATTCACTTTTTGACTCAGTTTTAGAATTTCTGGAAAGTAAAGATCCTGATTTAAAAAAAAAACCTACTCAATTTTAACAGATTTGACAGATTTTTTGACAGATTTGTTCAAAAAATTTAGTGACCTCAACTTACAATTACAAGGGGACAGCCTTAGTTTAATAAAAACAAAGAGTGTAATTTCAGCTTTTATTGGTAAATTGAAATTTATGAAGGAAAATATTAGTCGGCGCGAATTTTCACAGTTTTCAAACATATCGCAGGTAGAATATGTTGAAACTATGTCTGAATATCTTCATCAAGTATGAAGATATTCAGACATACGTTCAACATTTGATTGCCCTGCATGATGATTTTAAAATCAGAATTGAAGACATTCTGTCGATGGAAATACCCCCATGGATCATAAATCAATTTGATGAAACGGAAGTGGAGAATGTAATATTACAAGAGGAGCTACAAGCTACGAGCTTAGCACTAATGAGGAGCTGAAAGTGACATTTAAAAGAAGGTATCAAAAATTTTGGCTGCAGGCAGAAATACCTGAAAAATATCCTGGACCATGGGGAATCGCGCAAAAGCTTCTGATAGCGTTTCTCTCGTCATATCTCGTCGAAAAAAGTTTTAGTGCCGTTACAAACTTATTAACAAAAAAAGGAACAGATTATTCCTTACAAAACTCAAGCCAAATGTTGATAATTTGCTGTCAATCCATCAAGTACATCCATCTCATTAAAATTATATATTTTTTTGTAATTACCATTGTTAGAAGTTACATTACGTTATAATTAAGTGTTTAATTTTGATTATATTACGACTGTTAAAACAATAATAATTATTAGTGTAATAATTTATATATTTGAATATATAATATATATACATACAACACAAGGAAATATACTATATTTCTTTTTACCACTCCGAATGGGACGTTTTCTAAATAAAATTTGTGAGAATTAATTGGGCCTTGTGCTGAGTCACTGTAGATTTCAAATAAGTAAAGTCGGTTGGAGTCACTTTTTCGATTGGCCAACTTTGCTTTTTTGACATCCACTCACAACACAATGAATTAAATTTTAATTAAAAATTTGTTTAGTCTACCTACTTTATTATCAATTAATTAACCCTATCAAGCAATCAATTCTAACTTTTTTTTTCGAAAACTGTTAATTCGTCGTTGAAACTAGCCACAACGCAAGTTTCCATAGACAGATAAATCTAATCTTCACTTTTTTTCGAGATTTAGAAATTGGTAGTAATGTAGAATGTAGATGCAGGGGGTCACCGGATCCAGCAAAATTTTGAAAGTGGTCTATGAAACAAAAGAGTCTGGGATCCACTGCTTTAGTCTCTCGGACGAAGATGATACCCCCCATTGGGGCACTCACACTGTAGATATTTCACGCGCGTCGACACGATCCTTACGACAATGAAATATAAGTCAGCGAGGAAAAGCCTTTTCTTTGGAAATTGAGAATTAATGGCTTTAAAATGTTGGCAAGTTTAGACCCCCAATAAAAGTGGAAGTATTGTATAAATCCTGGATATACGAAGCGTGACGAAGTCCTGGACACAATCGGTCGTAAATTGGAAGCGGTGAACGAGCCGCGACCGGACTCCGGATTTGCGTACTACAAATAAAACACACACTTTATTAGCTGGAAAACAAGGAGGCTAAATGTAGAAGTGCTTTGGACCGGGGCGCGAACAAATCACGAATCGAAAATTGTGAACGGATTTTTGAACGCTCGTATAATCCTTTTGACGATTGCAAATGCACTGAATTATGTTATGTTGTAATTTTTTGTGAATCACATATTTACCTAGGCACATAGACAATTAGACATATATATAAATTATAGTCGAGGCATGTCAATGCAAAAACTGTTTCCACTTAAATGGCCCCACTTTTAGACTTTTAGCGGCATTTTTGACATTTTAAATATGGTGAAATCAAGATGGCTGCCATTTGAGGTATGGAAAAAACAAGATGGCGTAACTTTTTCTTTGTATGAAGATTTGTTCTGTCAAATGTACGTCATAGCCTATATTTAGTTTTGAAATCTTTTGCCTAGGTACAGCAACAACACTAACAAGCTCACTGACCTAATTTATTTTAGTCCTAAATAATTTTTTTATTTTTGTTTTCAATTTTTAAGATTGTTAAAAGATTGTTAAGAGGTTGTTTAAATACACCATAGACGTATATATTATAGACGAGGCATGATGAGGCAAAAATTGTCTCAAGTGAAATGGCCCTTTAAAATGGTACTTTTGATATTTTTGGGGCCATTTTGACATTTGAAGTATGGTGAAAACCAAGATGGCGTAATTTTTTATTATATGAAGGTTTGTTCTGTCAAATATACGTCATAGCCTATCTTGAGTTTTTGAAATCTTTGAAATACACAGAGTATGATGTCTATGAAGCATTTCAGCAAATTTGTAAACGCATGCCCAGATAATATTCACTTGCTAGGAAAATTGAGAAACCACTCAAAACATGCTCAAAACACATTCATACATACGGTCTAAGTTTTTATCATTTATTTACAATTTAAATAATACATTTAAAACATTCATCTAACAATAACATCAAAATACCAAAGAGGTTTGTATGGATGTTATTACAAGTTACCACCAACTTGTAGGTAATTAATAGTAGCCTATTACGACAAACATAAGTTTAAAAATAATATTATTTTATAAAATATTTACGACAAAGTCATAATGGAGAATAGAAGAGAAGTTTGCAACTCAAGAGGTAAGTTATTGATAAGCCGAGGGACTAGGTACTGCGACGTTCGCTTGCCGTAAACATTATTCGCACCTATGGTACACAACCGATTCTGCGAAATAGCTTGTGTATGTACGGGGTGATCTATTTTGTACTTTAAAGACAGTAAGTCATACCAACCTCATCTTATTAGAGCCTCTTTTAACTATTCTAGTGTGTGGTGAGTTAAATTATGTGGCCCTAAAAAAATGGAGGCTTGCTTCAGTGGGTAAAAATTACAAATGTGTTTAAAATTAAAATTGTGATGTAAATATTACTTAACAAACACAAAACGTCTTTTTCTTTATAAAATTTACAAAACCTACAAAAATATCTGTGCATTTTACATTTAAATTTGGAATTAATTACGTTGCCATGACAACGTGGACCTTTTTCCAGCAGGAGATACTTTTAATTTTGGTGGACTGTAAATCTAATGGAATATTTATGTAACATAATCCCTTTGAGAACTGCCTGGAAAGGTAAAAGATACTTATAACGTCGCTAGGGAACAAATTAACATTTTTTTCTTTGTATTGCCCATAATTCTGTTTTTCTTATTATATTATAATAATTTATATAATATATTCAGATAGTTTTTGGTCGTAATAATGTATCTAATAAGTTAATTCAAATAACAGTTTGCCATGTAGAAACACAAAATATATTTTTGATATACTTAGGTAGGTAATGTGATGTAATTAACTTTTTTTTAGGTTAAATAATATTATTATCATTGAGTTATATTAGGTCTTTACTTATGAAATTGCCGTTTTGTATGAAAAAATTTAAACGAATTTTTTTCATGTATTTTTTATTTGTATTAATCGAAGTAATCACCCATGCATCTTTGCCAACGCAGTGGTAGTTTATTGATGCCCTTCTTAAAGAAATCAGCTGGACGGGAGGCAACAAATTCTTCAAAGGCATTTTGTACTGCCTCTCGGGTATTGAATTTTTTTTCCGCCAAGAAGTTATCCAAATTCTGGAAAAAGTAGTAGTCTGTAGGCGCAAGGTCTGGTGAGCAGGGCGGATGACGGAGAGCTTCCAACCCCAGTTCTTGCAACTTGGAAACCGTCTGCTGTACAGTATGAGGTCGCGCGTTGTCGTGCAGGAGCAGCGGATACGAGCGATTGACCAATGCTGGTTGGAGATGTGCCAGCTTCTCCATCATTGTGTTCAGTTCTTTACAGTACACATCTGCAGTAATGCTCACCCCGTTTGGTAAGAAGCTGTGATGAATCACACCGGCGCTAGACCACCAAACAGTGACCATCACTTTTCTAGGGGTAAGTTTTCGTTTAGGGCATTGTTTAGGTGCCGAACCAGGATCCAACCAACTTGCTGAGCGGTTGCGGTTATGAAACAGAATCCATTTTTCATTGCAGGTAACAATGCGGTTCAAAATTCCTTCATTTGTGTATCTGTTGAGCAGTGCAAGGCACGTCTCGGCGCTTACTTCGCACTGGCGATCATTGAGTTCGTGGGGCACTCATTTGTCAAGCTTTTTTACCTTGCCAATTTGACGCGATGGACCAATATTGTTTTGACGCTAACGTCGAAAGCTGCTGCTAATTCAGCCGTAGATTGTGTATCATCAGCTTCCACAATCGCCTTTAATTTGTTATTGTCGGCCAAAGTCTTCGTACGACCGCGAGGTTCATTTTTCAGGTCGAAATTTCCAGAACGGAAGCGAGCAAACCAATAACAGGTGGTGCGTTGGTTTGTAGTGTTAGCTCCGTAAACGTCGTTGATGTAGTATGCCGCTTGTGCTGCGTTGCTGCCACGACGGTACTCATATTCAATAATTACTCGAGTTTTTAACGTATCCCTGATGACGAAAAAGATTGAAATGCGATGAATATGTAACACTAATCAATAAACAAATGACTACTTTTGGAAAAAGAATTCTATGTTTTTAAAATAAAATTAATTTTAAGTTAGAATTCTTAGCCAAACAAAAATTATATTGATTTGAAATGGCCAGTACTGCAGAACGGCAATTTCATAGGTAAAAACCTATTACTAGAAGTTCTTAGAATTATCTTTGCAAATCAAAGAAAGAAAGACAACTGTGTCATACCAACACAGCTACTATTATCAAACAAACGCATCGTGGTGTGAGTGAGATAGTGTTTGTGAAAATTTGGCCACAATATGATTTAATGCTTACCTAATACCTATGTAAAGACGTTTAGGTACTTATCCAATTTTCCCTAAACTTCATCATAAACAGTAAAAACAGTACAATAATGTCGAATGTTTCTATCAATAATAAAATGAAGGCAATAAAGGGGCGTATCAAATTCGTAGGACCCACTGTCGTTAAAATATTACGAGCGGCCAATATCGGAGGATGAAATCTTTAATCAGAGATACGATTCAACGTCCGTATTTCCGGATAAAACGTATTTTTATTATAAACGATCTTCTGTCAAACCGCAAACGATGTAAGCCGACTATATGGGAGTTTACCTAATACATTTAAAGTAAGACGTTGATCGATGCTTCTATTATATTAAACATACGATACTCTATAATGTGTTATACCCCTTTTTCTTAATGTAAAAACCAACGAGGAAAGGTGTGGGGACATTTAAGTGGGGACAGTTTTTGCCTCGACATGTCCCGTCTATAATATATACGTCTATGCTTACGTGTTCCCACTATGTTCCAGTAAAAGCTTTTCAAAGACTAATCCAAATAAGTAATCATCATCTTTGATCATTAAAATCGGCACTACTGGGGCCCTACGATACGAAGACTTTGTTATTCCTAATTAATATTAGCTACGGAGCGTGGCAATTTAGGTACCTCTATAATTTCATCGTCGTTGATACAGACTTCATGTAGGCTGTAGTCTGCAACTATGTGATTTAGGGAGAAATAGTGGCGAGCTTAGGTAGCTTTTTTAAATAAATAAGTTCAAAAATTTTATGTACAAAAACCTGAAAAAATAATACTAAGATAGCGATTCAAAATTGAACTTTATTTACTTCTCATACCTACACAAGAAGATAGATAGGTACACGTTTAATCGCAAGAGTTCGAATTTCGAACTGCACCGAGCTGCGTAGCGCGACGCCACCCTTGAAACGTGTATCTTCTTATGTAGTGAATAAAGTTCAATTTTGAATCGCTATCGTGACCCTGACCGTTAAGTCACAGAATTCCTACTCTAACCAAAACCGCCACGAGGCCTTAGCTAGCGCCGACACTATAACTATACGATAACAAGGTAAAAATAACTAAAAACAAATAATATATGTAACAGGTTTTTTAAATAGGTGTTATAAAGTGATGATTTATGAAGTTCATATTCGTCAACTGACCACAATAAAGGTAAACTACCTGTACTTACCTAATCTTTTTCAGTCACTTTCTTTTATCATCCATATTTGATTATAATCATAGACGTATATATTATAGACGAGGCAAGTTTAGACAAAAAGTGTATTCAGTTAACTGGCCCCACTTTTGAGATTTTGGGGCCATTTTGTCATTTGAAGTATGGTGAACACCAAGATGACGTAACATTTTCTTGTATGAAGATTTGTTCTGTCAAATGTACGTCATAGCCTATCTTGAGTTTTAAATTCTTTGATTATCATACCTAATATTATTCATAATATTATTATGTAGACGTCAAAGTTTTCGACCCCTTTCTTTATGTAAGCGCGTACCGTAGGTGCATAATTACTTCGGATAATATCAAAAATTTGCTCCGCATTTTTAAATTGTTAAACCAGGTAATTAAACGAATGCCGATTCAGCAAACATCACAATTCGAGAAACGTGCTGTTCGACAGAAGTGTGAGTATATTCAAATAAATAAACGTTCTGAATGTAACCATTACGCGGATTTTAAACATAACAATCATCGCCATGAGTTAAGTCGCATTTAAAATGTTTCAAAATGATATCGCGTATTTGGGTCTGCATTTTTAGTGTTGTGTTATTCCCTTGTAAGTTTTTTTTGTAAGCCTTGACAGTTATTATTTTTTAATAATTATATAGGTAATTAAGTTTTTGTTATGAATGGTAATAACATAATTAGTAAATAAGTGGTCGCGGGTTCGAAACTCGCCAAGGGAACAAATAATTTTCAGTGTTCCTGTGTGTATAATGTAATAATAAAAAACTTCCCTTCCTTCCCGTTGTCTGGTCCCCGTAACACAAGTGATACTTAGCACGGCCAGATTTACGTGGTGTAAAGCGTCCTTAGATATATTATTATGTAGCTTAGTCTCTACTTTTTAATCCAGCTACACTCAACCAGCGGCCCGCTGGTTTTGTTAATGGCCCATCTGAAGTTAAGAATGTATATAAATCATTTAAAATTTCACCGATTAGTATTGTGGCCTCATTTTAAAATCTTGATAAAGTTTTGAAAAGTGTTCACAATTTAAATATCGTCTGCTTAGAAGGAGAACTAAATAACTCAAATTTTCTAGTTTCGAGATAATCGCGATTTAGTGTTTTTATTCCTTATTTTTTGATTTCATTTAAAAAGTAAGAGACAATTTTATTGTCGGTAATTTTATATTCTTTAGATATCTATACCTTTTATTATATGCATAAATAAACAGACGAATCTCTCTCATGAAGTATTAAAAAATAAAAAACTAAGTTATCTAATTTTGCCACAACATAATATTGTAAATATACTGCAGTTAGCTACTTTTTAGCGTATTTATGTAGTTTTCGAACACTTCAAATGCATATAACAGAATAAATGAAGGACAAATAACTCCACTTATTGAATTCGTCGACTTCAACATACATTTGAATAATTTAACTTAGCTGCTTTGAACCAAAGTAATTTTTTTTCCGGTTTTCTGTGGAACCGTGGTAGTTATTCGGTCGAACCGGCCTCGGCCCTCACACGATCTAAAATAAAGTAATTCACAACTTGTAAAATGTATATTTTACTTAAATAGGGATTACAATGGCACTTATTTTCATAAATGTTGCTAGTGCGAAACCGCAAAAATATATATTTTTTTTATTTTTGGCTTTTCATAATGGCTTTTGATAAAATGCAGCTAATAACCTAGTATGACATCCAATATGAAGTTTCTAGGTTTGCTAGAAATATGCTTTAAGCTATGCTGACTGAGTACTCCCTCCATACATATTTGCCACTAAATATCTCGTAAACTGTAAACATGATTATTTTGACATTTTTGAGTTTTACACATGTCAGTAATGACTCATAATAAACCAAAAATCAGACTTCTAACCTTACTGACTACAAAACCCACGAAATGCTTCGAGAAAAGATACGAGGGTTAGTTTCTATATTCGCGGAATGAGGGGCTTGGGATTGATATAGTGTAAATATATATAATAAATATAATATAATGAATTAGGCTTATTGGGACTCTAATCTATTATTTGACTTATACTTTGAAAAATACAGGGTTTCATTGTTATTGGATAAATCTTTAAATTACTGTCGATCGAAATGTTCAAAGCAAAAAATCAGCTCTTTGAGTCTCAAATCGAATTGTGATTATGTATTACAAAGGCAAAGGCAAAGTTTTATAACCGTGAAATACTAGACAAGATTGTAAGGCAATAAAAGAAAGTAATTTATATAAAAAGTCCCTGAAAATTTACGGAAGTTTTGCTGTTTTTGCATGACAATCATTCCCATTCACAAGGACCGCATAGCGTTAGCTGACATGTATAAAATTGGCTTTGATATTTTAAACCATCTATTCTTTAGTCAAGATTTAACCCCTAGCTATTATTATATAATAGCTAAAAAATTTAAAAAAGAGCTGCCGGATCATAAAATCTACCGATAAAAGAACAGGTAGGAAATTTCGAGGTTTTTCAAGAGAAAGACAAATCAACTTTTTTCCGACTATATTATTGGTTCTTTAAAAATCTTAATTCGTCTTCTGGATAACTATACAGCAAAGTAAAAATAATTTGGTTCATTTGTTTTTAACCAGTAGGACCCGTTCCGCGAATATAAAACTTACCTTCTTACATTTAGAATATGATAATTATCTGCTTTCAACCAAAAATAATTCAAATAATTTGTAAGTGATTATTGGATTATTGTATATAAAAACTTTGTTTAAAAAATATTAACTACCTAGTTTTATAAGTCGGTAATAGAAATTATTCATAAATTGAAGTACGAAAGAGCACGAAACATTAGAATACAATATGTGCAAAATAAAGAACTCGAGTTATTTAGTTTTCTTAGAACTTGCATAATATGATTAGGCACAACATTATGATGCCGAATCAAAATTAAACAATTAATTTTACGTAGGTACTTCTTGCAATGCTCAAGCTATCATTATGCATGGTTATTCATTTATTTATTGAGTTATTCACTTTTTCTTCTTTGGTTTAGTGTAAGTTTTAAACATAGGTACTTAATTTTCCATTTTAAACTTAAAAATCCTATTATAACTTTGGACAGGAAAGGAATAGGAAAATGTTTATCAGGCCAAAATATGCTGAATTGCTTTGAAGTGTAACGAAAATAGTATTTTTACTATTTTCGTTACACTTACAATTTGACGAAAATCGCAGTTATTTAGTTCTCCTTCCATGCCGACGATATACAAAATGTAAAAATCCCATTAAAACCATAGACGTAGGTATATATTATAGACGGGGCATGTCGAGGCAAAAACTGTCCCCACTTAAATAGCCCCACTTTTGGGATTGCTTGGGGCCATTTTGACATTTGTGGTATGGTGAAATCAAGATGGCGTAACTTTTTCTTGTATGAAGATTTGTCCTGACAAACGTACGTCAAAGCCCAATCCTTTGTTTTAAAATCATTGATTAAAACATATCTATCTAAAACTTATTTTTTCATTAATAAAGTAAATACATCGTTAACTTGGAATTTCGTTATAATCAAAACCTAAATGGTTTTTGCTTGGGGCCTTCGACACCACGACTAAAACATGATTGTGGCTCCTAAAAAAAGGGTTAAGTATTCTAGTCTCTAGTCTCTTCCATGAAGTCTCTATCAATTTGTACCAAATGTGCACGAAAATGCACATTACCAAAATGTTGTCTAGTGTCTATCAAATAATTAATTTACTTTGATGTTAATCAAGGTTATTTCTATGGTTTAAAGCTCGTTGCAATTACATTATTACGGCGCGGTATATAATACTAGTAGGTTACTGTCATTGGTAGCGTATCTTATATTAGGTACTTAATTTGCGATCTCACGAAAATTTCGATCAATAAATTATTCAATGTGTGGCGGACTAATAAGTTTTCTCACTTCACACTCTCACTTCACACTCTGAAATGCATACAAGTGGGCTTCGGCCTGACCTACCATATATATATGGTATATATATATGGTAGGTATAGATATATATATACATAGCATACCTGATGCCACCTCGCTTGGTCGGAGATCTCTCTTTGGGGCTTGTCACCACTATTCCCACATTGGTGGCCCTCGACAGAACACGCCTCTTTTTGGACATCATCATCACTCCCCGACCCTCCGCACCACGCCAGCCAGCTTCAGCATCGGGTACCTCGACCACCAGCCTCAACGCGTCGCGGCCTGGTCGAACCCTCATCGGCTTTAACGAGCACTCTCACTATAACGACCGGTCAGCAATCAGAGCACACCTCTCCTGGTCACGTAGCATCGGCCCCGCACGACAGCACACCGACTCACTGGAGCCAGTGCAGCAGCAGCACAGTTCCGACTCACTGGGATTCTGGCACAGGGCGACTCAAGCAGAAGACTCAAGGTTCGACTTCCGGTTTGGGCGGGGAGTTATGTGGCGGCCCAATTAGCGTCGCGATCCTGAATCGCGCTATCCAAGTTTTCACAAAACAAATTATTATACAACAACTGAAATGTATACAAGTGGGCTTCGGCCTGACCCCCATACCACCTCGCTCGGTCGGATATCTCCCTTTGGGGCTTGCCACCTATTATTCTCAAAAATATATTCTTTTTGCGATCTCACGAATATGTACATCAACAAATTGTTCAATATATTCTAGGTGATATTAAACAGGAAGAGAATGGTTAATTGAACAGGGTGTTCTATTTTTAAATAGCTCGAAGAGGATACCAAAGGGGGACAACCGCCCACTTAATGGCGAGTCGGACACAAACTGATGGATTTACCTACATACTTATTACTTGTTTTTATGTTCTATTATAATATTGTAATCCGTTCAGAACCCCAATTCTCGTTTGTAACTTACACTTTCATTTTACTTTTATTGAATTATAAATGAATCGTCTTGATATCATAAACTGATTTTTTAAGTTTGGACCAATCAAAACGGGTTTGACGTTTATGAGAATTTCATTTTGCACTTTTAAAATATCGGGACTGGATTGTAACTGCATTATTGCAGGATTTAATTAGCAGAACCGACCTTCAGATCCAATTTTATACAAATGTAAACAAAGAACAATAGAAGACATAATGCTATCAATTTAAATGACACTTTTTTACCGCGAAATTACCTAATATTTTGGTACAATTCATATTTATTAATAATAATAACAAGATTATAATCTTTTTGTTTACCTACGTTTGCCATAAATCGGAACCGAACACAGTATGCTTTATATTTGAAACATATTATTAACTGGCTTTTGCCCGCAGCTTCGCCCGCGTTCGAGAGTGTTCGTGACAAAAAACTTCGTTAAGAAATATAACTAGTACTGCAATATTACTATATTACATTATTGAATTAAATTATATTATATATATATATATATTGAAACAAAAATTATTATTATTGTATTTTTTTATATATTTTTATATATATAAAAATAATAATATATATATAATAGCACAGTGCTATAGTAATAGCACAGAGTAAAATATATACTTAGGTATAATAAATTTTCACACGTACTTTTTGATTTTAATATATCTCCTAGATAAGGATTAGGTAATTTTGTATCCGTCTAAATAGCTTCTGAAAATACCACATTATTTGTGATCGTTTTTTTAAACTAAGAATGGGTATAGTAACCTATCCTTAAAAGATAGACATATCTATGCCATTTTGTGCATTTTTATTTTGGAAGTCGGTTTTCATTTTTTGTTTAAAAATAATAATTTTTCCTTTTTTAGTTATATTTATTACTAGCTGTTGCCCGCGCCTCCGCCCGCGTAAATACAGTAGCCCTCGGGAACACTGTACTTTTTCGGGATAAGAAGTAGCCTATGTTTTAATCCAGAGCCTAAACTACTACCATACCAAATTTCATCGAAATCCGTTCAGTAGTTTTTGCGTGAAAGAGTAACAAACATCCATCCATTCTCACAAACTTTCACATTTATAATATTAGTAGTATTACTATAAGACATTTTAAGAAAGTTATTGATACTAAAAAAGCCTCCGGTATTCTCACTCTCTCGGAAAAACAAACTCAAACGATTCTATGCCGGTTTTCTGAGAGGCCGTGGTATTTCCCTGTAGCAGTCATCATTAAATATCTATGATTAAATATAATATAATTTTGGCTATAGCAAAATTTCAAATACATCTATATCGGTGTACTAAACTATGTAGATATCACCATAATAATATGTTGGTGTATCGTAAAAAGATGGTGGTGGTGATGATGATGATGATTACTGTAAGTGGCATATGCTTGCAGTTCCTTAAATAATGCCGAAATTTCTAAACATGTATCATTAAAGACTGAGGAGTTCTGTTCAGTGCTTTTGGATCCAGGGTACACCTTGGCACAAAATTTTACTTCCTACAAATTTGAAATTACTATAAATGTCCTTATAATTTTGTCCTTGGTGACCAATTTCGAATGATATACTTTACAACAAGAAAATAATTTTAAAAATGCTTCGACAAACGGCAGAGTAATGTTCAAAGATATCCATCCGTGTCGGTGTAAAAGACTATAAGAAGTACATATTATCATCATAGTGTGATGGTGTGATGAAGGCGGTGATAATTATGATTACTTTGATTGACATAGTGGCATATGCTTTCAGTTCTTTAAACAACGCCGAAATCCCCAAACATATATCTATAACGACTTGGGAGTTCCGTTGAGTACTTTTGGATCCAGGTATACCTTGGTTCAAAATCTTTATTTTTGGTAGCATATGCCTGGACTACTTCAGAAAAAGTAGGTCTACTTCAAAATCACTATATGTGTCCATATAAATTTAGAGGAGTTTCCTCGATTCCTCATAGATCCCAACATCAGGTCACCACTTTGGTGTCAAAAAGACCAATTGGGGAATATACCCTTTACAGCAAAGAAGATTTTACGATACGATTTTATTATATGTATCCTTACTACTTACTAATATTATAAATGTGAAAGCGTGGATGTTTGTTACGCTTTCACGCAAAAACTACTGAACGGATTTCGATGAAATTCGGTATGGTAGTAGTTTAGACTCTAGATTAAAACATAGGCTACTTTTTATCCCGAAAAAGTAGTGTTCCCGAGGGATGCTATACTTACGCGGGCGGAGCCGCGAGCAACAGCTAGTAGATAATAAATCGAACTTTTACGTTATAATGTGGCATAAAAATTAGCAACAAATTTTTTGTAGAAAATAAATTTGGTGTTTTGCATTTACTAGACGTTCCTCGATAGTCTATTGGTTTCTACTTCATTTATTTATTTTCACATGAAATCGATAGGACACACCTGGACAAATGTAGGCTACATAAAGCTTTATAAAGCTTAGATAATAGATATACTTATTATGTGCTTATTAATCTGGCAAATCCATTACCCCTGATAATTACCCCTATTATCAGGGGTTATTGGATTTCATCTATTCAGGATCCCCTGCTAAATAGATGATTATCAAAACAGTTTATATTTATACCGACTGCTTACACTAACAAGTCCCTGTTTTTTTTTCTTTTTCAGATTTAACTGCAATACCAGTTTCATTAAATAAACTGATTGAAGCAGAGGAAGCTCTTCCAACAGAGAATAGACCAACAGTATCTAAGCCAGGTATTAGTTTTTTGGCGTCCAGTAAACCAAAATAAATATTCTTAGAGTCCGTTCACACCTAACGAAACGAAACGATACGCGACATAGCGCTGCATTTTTAGGATAGCTATTCAAAATTGGCTTTATTCGTTAAACAAGAAGAAACACGTTCATTGTAAGAGTTCGAATGTAAAGCGGCAGCTCGCTGCACAGTGCATGTGCAGTGTATCACTGATGTCATATGAAACGTGTATCTTTTTGCGTTGTGAATAAAGTTCAATTTTGAATAGCTATGTTAAAAATGCAGCGTCGCGTATCGTCGCAATGTGAGCTAACCCTTAAGCGCAACTAAACACATGCGACTACTTTTGCCTCCATGATAAACGCGAGAGAGAAGGTGCCAAAAAGCGACACACTTAACACCGCTTCAAGGACTGTGTTGCGCTTCAACACCTTCTGGACAGTGGATTCTCGCACTTAGTGTAAGACTATATGCTCCGGAATCCGAAACGCCGGTGAAAACTGAAAATTCAGAGCACTGAAAATAGAACTCTGCGATAATGCAATAAAGTTGAAAATGGAAGTTTCGCGTGTCGAGCTGTCATGTATGACATTTCACCGGTGTTCCGGATTATGGAGCATAATATAGTCCCAGCCTTATTGCGCTATTCAGCGCCGATAGTGGCGATCGCTTGCCAACAGGCGATCAGACGCCCGCTCGTTTTCAACCTGTATCAGAAAAAAGTAAAAACCCTTTCTAATTTTGTTTTTTTAGACTTCATTGCGAAACCAATTTCATTGAATAAGCTTATTGAGACAGAAGAGAAACGCAAACAAGTACACCGACAAAAACTTATTCAGCCAAAAGGTAATATAATCATTTCTATTTTAAATATTCTTATGGCATACCACTACGCAGAATTAGTACTACTTACCTACTATAAATAAAATTGGAAAATCTTTTCTATTTCCTATGTAAGAGAATAATATGATTATCTATTATAATTTCATAAAATACTTAGGTAGAAGTTGCTATGTTGGTCCAAGTTTTTACTTTCAGATTAAGTGTGACTGTTGTTTCAGATTCTGACCCATAATTGCATCATAGTATGTATTATTATATTAGGTCTTTACCTAAGAAATTGCCGTTTTGTATGAAAAAATTTAAACGAATTTTTGTCATGTATTTTTTATTTGTATTAATCGAAGTAATCACCCATGCAATCAATGCATCTTTGCCAACGGAGTGGCAGTTTATTGATGCCCTTCTTTAAGAAATCAGCTGGACGGGAGGCAACAAATTCTTCAAAGGCATTTTGTACTGCCTCTCGGATATTGAATTTTTTTCCCGCCAAGAAGTTATCCAAATTCTGGAAAAAGTAGTAGTCTGTAGGCGCAAGGTCTGGTGAGTAGGGCGGATGACGGAGAGCTTCCAACCCCAGTTCTTGCAACTTGGAGACCGTCTGCTGTGCAGTATGAGGTCGCGCATTGTCGTGCAGGAGCAGCGGAGACGAGCGATTGACCAATGCTGGTTGGAGATGTGCCAGCTTCTCCGTCATTGTGTTCAGTTATTTACAGTACACATCTGCAGTAATGCTCACCCCGTTTAGTAGTGAACACCCCGAATGTGATGAATCACACCGGCGCTAGACCACCAAACAGTGACCATCACTTTTCTAGGGGTAAGTTTTCGTTTAGGGCATTGTTTATGTGCTGAACCAGGATCCAACCAACTTGCTGAGCGCTTGCGGTTATCAAACAGAATCAATTTTTCATCGTAGGTAACAATACGGTTCAAAATTCCTTCATTTGTGTGTCTGTTGAGCAGTGCAAGGCACGTCTCGACGCGTACTTCGCGCTGGCGATCATTGAGTTCGTGGTGCACCCATTTGTCAAGCTTTTTTACCTTGACGCTAACGTCGAAAGCTACTGCTAATTCAGCCGTAGATTGTGTATCATCAGCTTCCACAATCGCCTTTAATACGTCATTGTCGACCAAAGTCTTCGGACGACCGCGAGGTTCATTTTTCAGGTCGAAATTTCCAGAACGGAAGCGAGCAAACCAATAACAGGTGGTGCGTTGGTTTGTAGTGTTAGCTCCGTAAACGTCGTTGATGTTGCGTGCCGCTTGTGCCGCGTTGCTGCCACGACGGTACTCATATTCCATAATCACTCGAATTTTTAACGTATCCATGATGACGAAAAAGATTGAAATGCGATGAAAATGTAACACTAATCAATAAACAAATGACTACTTTTGGAAAAAGAATTCCATGTTTTTAAAATAAAATTAATTTAAAATTATAATTCTTAGCCAAACAAAAATTATTTTGATTTGAAATGGCCAGTACTGCAGAACGGCAATTTCATAGGTAAAGACCTATTATTATATATTTTTATACAATAATATAGTGATACAATTTTTTTTCCAGCAATTCAAGAAAAACCTACAAAACTAAGGACTGGTGTCCTAGCTTCGGGGCTTAATAAAATAACTAAAACAGGTAACATAATAAGTCAAAACTTATACATATATATTATTATGAATATTATGTACGTATAGCTGATTTACTGTGAATTAAGTTTTATTTTACAGTTTCAGGTACAGTATTTTCGCAAAACAAGAACCAATCGCCGCTGCATTATAGAAAAGCATTCGAAATAAAATCCCCTATAAAACCAAAAAGGGTAACACTTTTTCAAAGAACGAACAGACTTAGAAATCAATCCGGCAAAAGAGATACATACCAATATGGCGCCATCAACAAAAAATACATTCCGTTACTACGAAATCTTGGTGTTCTGTTTGATAATATTCTCGGTGCAGAGTCAAGCGAAACAAACTACGGAGACGACTATTCCAACGAGAGCGAAGAACGCGTATGCACCTGCGTCTCTAAGAAAACCGGCCGAGAATCGAGTCAAAAGGCAGCTGCTTCTGCCAGGGTTGGCGTCACTGAGACCGCGCCTACTACCCAGGCTACCACCGCGACAGCCACTTCTCCTACCCCTAATAACCTCAGCTCTGTCGGACGGAATCAGAACATATCCTTACTATTTACAAGAAATACCACTGGCGTTTGGCGAAACAATATTAGGGTCGATGAGAGAAGTGGGCCCACACATCTCGGAAGCGCTGAGAGATATATCTCCGGGGATAGTGGAGATGATGAACGTGATCCCAGAGACGGAGAAGTTGAGACCAATCCAGAAGATAATGAAGAAGATACCAACGGTCATACAGGAGACGATGCAGGAGACGATAGATCCATCAGAAGAGGAGGAAATGGAAATAATTCCAGAGGTTTCATTGGAAAGTCCATCGTATCTCACAAATTTAAAACCTCGCCAAATAAAACCGTTGAAAGTCTTGGAGGACACGTTCCTGAATACGAAGGAGAAATTCAATTCGAAATTCGAACAGACAAAGCAAAAGGCTCACGCGTTTTATCAAAACCTGATTCAGGATTACGAGACGCCAGCGAAGAAATACAAACCACAGAAGAAAAAGACATCATCGAATATAGCGACTCCTCTAATCAACAGCTCTTTGTCCGAAATGGCGAAGATACCGAAAAAAATCAAAAACTTCGTGGAAAATATGAGGGAATGAGTAGTTTAGACGCTAATACATCCAACCAAAACGACAAATATGTTATGATATACGATGGATACAGCGTAGCAAGAGATGTGAACGGTAAAAACACACTAACAGAGAAAGCAATAACAATTCATTCTTAGTATTGTGTTTATATTTACATCTATTTCTACGCCCAATCTTACATCCATTCATTAACAATTAAATAAGCCGCAAATTTAGTAGTAAGGACTGCAAACTGCAAACAAAGTAAAAAATGGGACTAAGGCTCACTTGCGCAGATCTGGGTTAAATAGAAATATAAATAACATTTATTTGTGAAATGCAGGTATATACAATGTTACAGATGTTAAAACTTAATAATAAATAGTTCCATTACATTTCCACCTTCGTCAAGGTATACAAATATTTAATAATGTACAAATGTTAGGTTTTATAGAGATACACATGTCAAAAGAAATAAAAACAAAACCATTCAAAATGTATAAAATAATAACGTAATATAAAATAAAAAATAATAAACGTGTTTCAGGGCCTTGTCATTTAGAAATTCAGTAACCGAGTAATATGACTTTTCATTTAACAACAATGTCAAATATTTTTTTTATAAGACAACTGGCAAAGACTTCAAACCATTCGAAATTTTATTAAATATTCTATGTGCCATACCAAAAAGCTACTATTTGATAGTTCCATTTTGCTTGATATTGCACATATTCTAAGTATGTACATTTCTGTACTTTCTTTTAGGATTTCTTTCAGAAAAGGAAATAAATCGATGCCTATTTAGAAATACACACAGTACTACTTCGTAAATGTATAAACATGGCAAGGTTAAGATATACATTTTTTTTAAGATTGGCTTGCAGCTATCAGTTGACTTAAGTCCTTTCATGGCTCTGATACATCTCTTCTGGGTTTTAAATAGCAGTATCTTATTTGTTGAGTTGCCCCAGAAGATAATTCCGTACCGCAATACAGACTCAACATAACCTCGATAAGTTGTTATCACAGTTTCTGTGCTGGCTACTTTAGACAGTCTACTTAAAGCAAAAATAAAACTGCTTATTCTGCTACACAAATTTTCAGTATGAGGCTTCCAGTTGAGTCAATTAATAATCCTAGAAATTTTGTAACAGCAACAGATTCAATAATTTCTTCTTTAGTGTATTAAAGTGCATAATTTGAGTTTTTTTTGGATTGAGTATTAAATGATTATTTTCTAACCATATTCTAAGATTAGTCATTGCTCTATTAATTCCATTTTCGTATGTCAATATATTGTTACATTTAATTAGTGCTGTACTGTCATCTATAAATAATATTAAAGGATAGTCAGTTAAATTTGAAAGGTCATTTATATATATAATGTCCCAAGAATGCTTCCTTGAGGAACACCCGACTCTACGTCTCTACATGCCGATAGGTACTCTTTTTTAGTTTTAGTTTTCTTACATATTTTTAAGATAGCCATATGCTGTTTTCTTTTGCTAAGATAGCTTTCCAGTAGTTTATAAGCCGTCCCTCTAATACCATATGCATAGAGCTTCGACAGTAGTATTTTGTGAGTCACATGATCGAATGCGCTCGTCATATGCGCTCGCCATGAGTAGAGCACAATTGTGTTGTCTTTTATCAACAAAAGTCATTATTAAATCTAAAAAATCATGTATAGCCTTATTGGTGTTTTAATTATTGCGGAAACCAAATTGTTCTTTTGCGAAAATCTCATACTTAAAAAAACTGGAAATGTTTTCATACAAGATCTTTTTGATTATTTTGGAAAATATAGGCAGTTGAGTAATAAGCCTGTAATTTGATAATTTAGCTTTATCTTCTTTCTTATGAATGGGTTTTTTGATAGAAATCTTCAAATCGTCTGGAAGTATGCCCTTAGATATTGCTAAATTAGTTATGTGATTCAATGGAGAAGCAAAGAATTCAATAATCTTAGTTGGTATACCATCTATTCCAACAAAATTCCAACACTGTTTGTATTTTTCAGAGATTTGATGGTTTTAATTATCTTTTCAGGTGTTGTTGGTGAAAAATTAACACTGGTTAAAATATTAGGTCCTTACATATGAAATTTGCGTTTTGTCGTACTGGCCACTTTGATCTCAAATATATCTTCTGTAGTTAGGAATTCCAATTTCAAATTTATGCCGCTTATATATATTATATTTACTCATGTATTTGAGTTTCGAAAACCGTAATTCATTTGTTTCTTCCTCTTTTGGTTTTTTTTGCGTCACTCTGTTTACAAAATGGAAAACCTGAAATATCGTATTATTTTCGAGTACGAATTCCACCGTGGCACCAGTGCTGCGGAAACGGCTCGAAGGATGAATGATGTGTATGGCAGCGGTGTCGCAAAAGAAAACATAGTGCGTTTTTGGTTCCAACGTTTTCGTTCTGGAAATTTCGACCTGCAGAACAAGCCCCGTGGACGGCCGGAGACCAAAGTTGATAATGAAGAATTGAAGGCTACTGTGGAAGCGGATCCATTACAAACCACGCCCGAGTTAGCTGATGAATGCGGTGTTAGTGATAAAACTGTTTTATTCCACTTGATGAAAAGTGGATCCTGTACGATAATCGGAATACAGCCAAAACCTGCCCCTAGCGAAAATCGACTCAAAAAAAGTTACTTGTGAGCGCTTGGTGGACTAGTGCCGGTGTCGTTCACTACAGATTTCATAAATCTGACTGGACGATTACGGCAGAGGTCTATTGTCCAACTGCAAATCATGATGGAAAAGCTAGCTGCTAAACAACCGAGGTTTGTCATTCGCTCTAGGCCACTGCTGCTTCAGGACAACGCTAGACCAGATACTGCACAACAGACGGCTACCAAATTAGAGGAGCTTCAATTGCAATGTCTAAGACATCCACCGTACTCCGCGGACCTTGCTCCAACAGATTACTATTTTTTCCGAAATTTGGATAACTTCTTGCAAGGGAAAAAATTCAACTCCGATGGGGCAGTCCAAAGCGTCTTCAAAGATTTTATTGATTCCAGTCCGAATGGTTTTTTTTGTAAAGGAATCTATAAAGTACCTATGAGATAGCAAAAGTGCGTAGATGGCAATGGTATATACTTTGATTAAATTAATAAACACACCGGCATATTTAGCGGAACACAAAAAAATGGTCCATAATTAAAAAAATATGGTTTTATTTTAAAATCTACTTACTACACTTCTTTTGTTATTTAAAGTTTCATTTGTTTTACTTAAAATGAGATTTTAAGTAAAATTAAGAACAGATTTTGCGAGTAAAGGCTATTTGTGAAAAATGGTACATTTTTGAACTTTTCATATAACCGGGAAAAGTGAAAATTAATATTAAAATAACAATTAATGCAATTAGAAAAATGGTGATTAATATCGCGTATTTCCTCCACGTGCTCTTATTAAAGTTTCTACCCGTCTAGGCATACTGAGAATGATGTTATCGATGGTCTCCTGGGATAGTCTCCGCCATTCCTCAACTACGGCGATTCGCAGTTCACCCACGTTGGCAGGAGCTAGAATTCTGGACTTAACTTTTCTTTTCAGCAAGTCCCAAACGTGCTCTGTTGGGTTCATATCCGGTGATCTCGCCGGCCACTCCATAACAGTGATATTCATATCATTAAGATAAGCTTGAGTTACCCGAGCGGTATGCGGCCGAGCATTATCCTGCATAAAAACAAAATCGTCACCGATATATGGGGCAAACGGTACGACATTTTATTCTAAAACTTCTCTGATATAGCGGTCTGCAGTCAGACTCCCTCTGTCAATCACTACCAAGTCTGTGCGAGCTCCCAAACAAATGCCCGCCCAAACCATTATTGATCCACCACCGTATGCAACTGTAGTTTCAAAATTTGTCTGAATGTATTATTCTCCTTTGCGTCTTTATATTCTTTGCCTGCCGTCAATTTGATTTAAGAGAATTCTGCACTCATCACTAAACAATACCTTACTCCATTGGTCCGCGTTCCAAAGTCGATGTTCCTGAGCAAAAGTTAACCTGTTTCTACGATGATTTACCTCGAGCCTTGGAGCCTTAGCGGGCACAAATGAACCCAAACCAGCTTCTTCGATCCTTCTTCGTACCGTACGCTCACTTACGGTTACACCCCGCACTGCTTCTAACTCATGTCGGGCTTGGACGGCCGTCAAACGGGGGTTCCTACGTACACAAAGCCGAATGAAACGATCATCCCTACTCGAAGTGCGTCTTTTTCTGCCTTGTCCTGCTCTTCTCACAAAAGTACCGGTCTCTCTGAACCGTTGGATACTGCGATGGATCGTTGAAACTGGTCGACGAAGATCTCTGGATATCACTCTGTAGATTTGACCATTTCTTCGCATTTCGAGTGCCCTGGCAATCTCCGTTGGGGCTAACTTAGGCATAATTCAGTCCTCAACTCCAAAAAGATACGCGATTAAAAAAAAACTAACAAAAAACAGTATTTCAATGAAATTTTAAATCAAACTCAGAAGGAAGAAATACTCGAAGTTCGCTCCAGATAAGGTGTATTTGAATAAAATTAAAACAATTGCATAAAATGTGATGTTCAGTTGTTTTCTTAATTTGAAAATATTTATTTTTAAATTAAATGACGTATAAACCAGCCAGCAACCTTATATGATGCAACACCACCATTCAGCAACTGCCAATCTTAGAAACTTAGAAATGCGCAGTTTCCTAGGGATTAGACCTAGCAAGATCGATTTTTCTCCCTCAAAACTCCCTGCATAGTAAATTTCATGGAAATACTTGCAGCTGCTTTCAAAATACTGATTAGATAATATACACAAGATTGTCTTGTTTAAAGTACAATATTTAAATATGCCTGTACTTAACATTATTGTACCCATACAGATGTAAAGTTTTGCAAATAAAATTATTCTTATTCTTTATATTGAAATAATAAGATATTATTTGTATAACTTTTGTATTAAAATTTGTAAAAACTTTATCGGCGCCCCTTCTTTCCTTTGCTTTTGCTGGCCGCTTGCTGCGTAGACTGTGGCTGCTGCTCTGCTGGTCTGAAAAAATAAAAAAAATAATTATTCTCTTTGCTTTCATATTTGCAAATTATTATATAACTTAACTTATATGCAAAATCTCAGACTCGAAAGATTTTATGTAATTTTAAAAATAATAACCTAGTTAAAATTTAACTCATACATTTAAAAAAACAAACATACATTAATTACACTGTGTAATAGTGATAACACATTAGAATCCTAAATTTTTAAATGTAACCATAGAAGGGAAAAAAAAGTGAATAAGATAATGTTGGTACTTATATTTTTTTAAGTGGGATATAAGTACATAATTCAACGCAAAACAAAGTCATAACCAACATCTAGTGTACTATAAAACACCAACCTGTTTTGTCTTGTCTTCAGTTTCGGAATATTCTCAACTACGTGCCTCATGACCGCTTCTCTTGTAGCATACTCTGATTTTATAGGTGAGCCGTCATCATTTTTTATTTCCACACGAATTTTACCTCTGTATAACATTTCCTGAAATTAATAACATAATGGCTGCTTTATCTAAAACAACATTAGATAGAAATTTAACAGTGTGTTATTAAAGTGTAAATAAATGTACACTGCAAATTATTTCCTAATTACCCTTGGCAAGCATTGTATATCTATGGCAATGACACACAATGTATGAAAAATGTTGATTCCCATATTACAGAATGGTTGTATTATACTTAGAACATAATATTGTATACAGTGTAAAAATTTCGAAGATCTTTCAAGGTAGGTACAGTTTATACATTTCAAGAACAGTTTTAACAACTATTGGCTTTTCATACTATACATCTCTTAAGTGCCGTTATAATAGTTTTCGCATGCACAATTCCTTTTTTTGGGATATTATGATAATATGAAGATTTTAATATTTTGCAAATTATAATATGAATCAATAATAATTATTGATTAATATAATAATAATAATTATTATACCTTGCTGCGTTCACGTGAATACAGTTTATTCTCAACTCCAATACGTAGGCCCGTTGTGGCAAGCACGTCCCGGATCTCCTGATGAGTTGGGTTCTCTACACAAATATCCTTAGGTAACCTCCTTCCCTCTGCCAAAGTTTTCTTGCGATTTAGGTACGCTGGGTATATACATATCCATCTAAAAATAAAAATACATAATTTTATTACAATATACAATAGAGAATTTATCTTGGTGAATTTCAAGTAGTCATTGCATCAACTCAATTTATTATTTACCTCTCTACATCCGTATGTTTTTTATCAGGGGTCCAAGTAGAAATCATTCTTGACATATTTTTGAATATCCTCACTTATATTTAAGTTTTTTAGCCCATATAGTTTAATAATTTACCAGGAAATCGCATAAAAATACGAAAACAGAAATTGCTGAAATTCTAACCTTTCCACACGTATACCTCTCAACGTCAATTTGACTTTTGAGTTTCTTAAATTTTTATTACGAGCAAGGGCTTATTTTGTATTTATTCGAGTTAAACAACATGTAATTAAACTATCTAGAACCCATTTTTGTATATTACAATATAATTTTGAACAACGTCAACCTAAATACGTCCTATTTCTTTTAGATTTATGTATGTCTATTCAACAATTTTAAAATTTAATTTCCAAATAAATGCTATAATTCCACACTTATAAGCGACATCCCTATTGTGTATTATTGTGAGACAAGACTATTACATAATTATTAAAGAGCGAGGTGGAATCTCTCAGTAGCAGTACATAATATCATCTATGGTATAATCAGACCGAAGCTAAGCCGACCACTTGTAGGCGTTTCTTTTTTTTTTTTTGAATGGGTATATGCAAATGCAGTGTCTCCAACTTTAAAAAACATTTCACCCCAAACTTAGGTCAAAAGTCCCCAAAATCGCAACAATCACTTGAAAATCCCCCTCAATTTTTTTTATGACTAGGAATTTCTACTATAAAAAAAATAAATAAAAAAATAAAAATAAAAAATAAAAATAATTTATTTTCAGACAAAGAAGTCCATATTTTAAATGATTTTGTGACAGTAAAATTGTAAATACTACAAAAATCTATAATGAGAAACAAATTATAAAAATTAATGTTCTGTAATGTTATTCAGTATTCTGTCCAACTTTATATTAAGTATATTCAAATATACTTCCAAAAGTTAATTTTCTACAGGTTGACTTTTCGAATCACTTTTCGATATTTCAAATCGCTTAATTTAATCAAAAACAAGAAAACAAAATTAGAAGACCCCAAGACAATGTAGATACTTTTCCCCCAAATTTAGGGGAAAACCCCTAAGTTGGCAGCACTGGCACTGTAAATTCCGCAATATTTCAAAATGGCGTGTAAAAACAAATGAATTTCGTAATTCTTCATTTTTTTTTTAATTCTGAGGTTTAGGTTTAGGCATCACGATTACAAAGTTAAGGGTACACAGATACAAAATAACAGAGCATAAAGTAAATAAAGGTCACCTTAGACGGTCAAATCGACGCCAAATGAGAGCTCTTCGCTTATGTACACCTGGTTTACAAGCGACACTTCCCGGTACAAAAGTTAGTGTACACATCCCATCCCACTTTTTTTCCCCCTAAATTTGGGGGGAAAACCCCTAAGTTGGCAACGCTGTGCAAATGGCCGGAGGGCCGTTTTAACCCTTAGCCAGGCTCAGGACGAATATGAACCACTTCATAATTATTTTTTTTCTAACGGGCAGAGCACTCATGGAGTCCGCTTAGGCCTATCCGAATATTATCTATGAAACTGTCAATTTTAAACCAGTGCCACTGTCAGTGTCATTCAAACAAATTTTTGACATTTCATGGTCACAACATTTTCGATCGTAAAATTGTGTGTTTTTGACCTTTGGCTGAAGCAAAATATGTGATTATGTCGAAAAAAAATACGGTAAGTGCTCTGTTGCATTCTTATTAGAAAGTTAATGGATCATAAAAGGTATAAATTGTTTTATTTTTTCATAGGATTTGTTTATGATGGAGTTATGATCGCGGAAACCAAGTGGTCCATATACGTCCACTGCCCGCTATTTTTTTCCCAAATCAACTTATTTTATTTAAAAAATCTTTGATTTCAGTGGCCTTACCCTCCAAATCTTCGGGATACTGAAATCGAGAAGGCTTTGAAAGAGATTTATGCATTCAGCATTCAGCAGACGATTCAGATGACGAGGGAAGTAAAATGCATGAAAATTATCCAATGCCTCGTATAAATGAAGCTTAGGACAATTTACAAGGACTGACACGCTCTGAGCTATTAGACATCTTGGAAGAAGAAAGGGTCTGTTCACCACCAGTACCAGATCCACATCCACCATCATTTTCAATAAATGAAGATGAAGAAATGGCGAATCATAGACCCGTTGCATCCACAATAATGCAAGATCCTGTGCAATCAATGATTGTACATCATCCTCATCGATAGAAACAGAACAATTGGCTTCTCATTCTGCATTAGAGGTAACAACTATATCCATAGCCTATCATACTAATACAGCTAGTGTAAGGTCATATTATTAGGATTACCTTTTAGATGTCTTTATATTGGAATGTTTGTTTTCAGTTACCACAAGAAGTTGTACAACAAACATCATCTTGTGCACCGGAGTTAGAAACTCTACAGAAATTAATTGAAAAAAATATGGTGTGGTTGCTGGATACTTTTAATTTTGCAGCTCCAGACTTCAAAAACAAATTGAAATCCAACAAAGTTTACACAAACCGAAGTGTTCCAATTGACTATTTTGAAAATATGTTTCCCAGTGAAATAATCACTATCATAACATATAATACAAATGAATATGCAAGATTCATGTTGACACTAAATTGGACTTCAACTGTAGAAGAAGAAATAAAAGCTTTTCTGGGAATAGTTATAATGATGGGTTTGCATCCTCTGCCAGATGTAGAACTTTATTGGTCTACAGACCCACTCTACCACAACCCAGTCATAAGTGCAGATGACATGCAGACATTTTAAAAAAATCACAGAAATCTTGCACTTAAGTGATAGAGCCAGAGAACTACAGTGAACTCAAGTAGGGTATGATAAATTGGGTAAAATCTGTCAAGTAATGGATATTTTGAATAAAATATTTATAGTTATATTATAATAAATAATTTGCATACTGCTGAATGGTGTTTTATAAGAGTTTCAGAGCATAAGATTATGTAAAATACCTATTATTTTTAGTCGTTATTTTTTTCATTTGGGCAGAGGACTTATAGTGACCACTGTGTTTTTTTAATAGAAATAATAATAATAAAAAAAAACAAGAAATTAGTTTTTTTTAATACTTTAATCTATCATAATTAAGTCTCAAAATGTAAAACTATGCTCAACCTGGCTAAGGGTTAACTTCATCGGGCTATGACTGCCGGTTGGCTAGTCGTTTTGGTGGGGGGTGTATGCGTTTTAGATGTTGTAGGTATATACATAACGCCGAGCTGTGAAAACTTCGTTAGCGCGATTGAGGTTATTGCTAATAGGCTACTTGACTCATATTTAATTTCATATATTGAAGTAGTATCTCCATTTGTAATTGGCTTAGGAAAACGTATTCTAGTTATATAATATCAATTAACGGCCCAAACAATATCCTATAATATTTTATAGAACTCAAGTTTAAATTTGGTGTACCGACTTCAAAATTAGGAGAATTGAGTAGAGTAATAGTTAAAATTTTAGCCGAATTTAAAAAGGGAATTATTTGGAATATAAGTTTTATTTCATACTTTTTTGTGGATTTTTACTTTGGAAGTCGGGTTTAGTTTTTTGTTTCAAAATATACTCATCAGGTCTCCACTTTGGTGAATAAGGGGCAAAGGATGATGCAAATCTTTGTATGGAATCTGGTACCCGGTCCAATAGTGATGTATGATATGTTGTTGGAAAGGTATTATCTTCTAGAACAATGGTTGATATGGCGCTTGTCTTTATTTGTAGTCCGTTCTTAACACCACACTTATATATTATCAAGGTAATGTGGATTTTCCATTAGAAAAATAAAAGGAAATCTTAAAAATAACGAAATACTATAATGTTTTCCTTTGTTTATTTTAATACCTCTATTACAGGTAACAAATAATACATTACAGGTTACATAGGTTCACAGTTTTACAAAAAAAATGGTACAAATAATAAAGAAAATAACATATGGGGTTTAGAAGATCAGATGATGAAATGATGATGATGATGAATCATTCATCGTCTACCAACAAATCGTTGAGGAACAAGGCAGGGGCTACGAATCCCTCATGCCTGGCGTATCCTAAGTACCACACGATAGATATGATGTGAGCACAGGTACCTACAGTGCGCCGTCCGGTCAGACATGTACAATAATACTGTGAAATACAATTATCATTATTATTTATCAAAATATAACAATAGTATCTTCTTGCTCGAATGTGTCGTGATTGGATACGGCCTCGCATGAGCCATGAGTCTTCGTTTAAACCAAAATCAGGCAAGTCTTCCAAAGCATTTTGCCTGTATATTTCGATAGTGTACACTCCATTTTGAAGGTGTTCACTGCAGTACGATCTTGCAATCTTCATTTGGTAGGTACCTAATGCCAACAAAATAACTTGTTCTTCGGTGTATTGTGGGAACTGTACATCATTTGCTTCTAGTCGCACAAAGTCTGCTCTTCTGTTGTTCAATCTTTTCGTTTCGACGTAATTATGTAGAATATTGGGTGTATCAATCTTCCTCCTTATTTCTTCTACAAACATATCAGCGTATTGGTTGTTATCGATGGGTGCATGGAAGTGGTTCATAATGGCGGCAGCGATTTTAAAATCGTTGAAGAAATGCGGCAACGCATTATTAAAATATTTTTGGCGAAACAGTTTAAAATCTCGCTTGAATCTACCGTTAACCACTTCCACCACCCACCGGCACATGGTCACCTTTCTAGATTCGTTTGCTTGTGCGGTAGTTAGTTGAGATTCCCCTCTGTTCTTTGAAGGGGGAACGTGGTATTCATACCCACAAGCTTCAATATCGCCAAGACTGTCTCTAAAGCCACGATCTAGTATAAAAACATCGTTGGGTTCCAACAGAATGTGTATTGGATTTTCATTGTCGTTCATAATGCTGCTCATTATATTGGCATCTGTCTTCGTGGCTGCGTACGGCCCCTTTACATCAATGATGTATCCATCTGTACAGACTATCAAAAAGGGCTTTAGCAGATTTTGAAACTTGTGCAAACTGTATGATTGTCGCTGAAATAAGAAGTTTGCACTTTTATGTATGTAAATATATGTTCCGTCGCATATTAATATTGCCTTGGAGTTTTGGTCGTCTCCATATATTGCTTTTGGTATTATGAGGTTCCTTTCTTTAATATTATTTCTTGTTATGTGATCAACTCCTAGATGAAGGACCACATAATCTTCGGTAAGGCAATCACGCGCTTTATTCATAAGGCGTTCTAAGTTTTGCCTTGTCATATTAAATAGCGTTGCAAGCCTTTCGTTGGGGTCGCTGGTGCGTAGTTTTATTAAAAATATACCCAATGCAGTTCTGGGATTTCTGCATCTTTGGACCAGAGAGGGTGTTTGCTCTAAAATTGTGTCGAACTGTTCATTATTACGTCCAGTGCAAAAATGCATCTCTTCGTCGGATAGCGCACCTCTGGTACTAAAATCCAATCTGGAACCACGTTGTACGGCATTTCTCAACAGGTCACAAATGTCACCAAACTGCGCTGCATTAAAATCATGAGTGACGTGACAATTCTGTGGAAGTTCAGCCCAGTTATTATTTTCGAGGTGTTCTTGACATACTCTTGCACCGTCAGGGATGTAAAGCCTATACTCACAAAACGTCTGTATCTTAATAACATTCGGGATCCTATGACGGGTTCGGTTTTGACAGTTATTGAATATACAATGCCTCGGTGTGTTTGGTGCTCTAGAATACTCGGGAACCTGAATCATTTGTGCATCCTGTTGTACTGGTGCTACAGGTACTTCTTGAATAGGAGGCGGTCTAATGGCATTTTCAGCCCTTTGCCAACATCGGTGGCATACGTTTCGCGTATTGTCGAAAACAACCTGAAAAAAAAAACTTGTTACCAACTTCTAACAACTAATAGACAAAACGGCAAAATAACGGGTGTAAAAGAAAACAATGAGTGTGTTTACGCTCGAATGTGACCCCCGTCCCGCACGCACACCGCGCTATTGCAAATGACGTCATAGGCTCAGGTATAAATACTTGGACGGGTACAACCATTCATTTGCATGTAATAAAAACAACAAAACGTTTAGAAACGAGGCACTATTTTAATGTTTAAAAATGAGATACTTTTTAATATAATTAATTCATGCTCTTACCTCTAAGACTGCATTTTCTTGAATATAAGCTGCTAGTTCTGGCCATAGTATTGGTAGATTATCAGCCAAAAGATGACGCTGATATCTACCACGGTAGAACCCTCTACGACACATTACACAGTAATTGTTGCCAGGTTCCATTTTCGCAACAGTTCACTTTAAACATTTAAACATTCAGTGCACAGCAGAAGTCCAAAAGAAAGCCGGGGTCAACGTAAAAAAACTGTAATCGGAGTCCAAAAACAATGCCAGGGTCGTATATAGTCGCTGAATACAATGGGGAGACGGGGAAGCGTAGTCACAACTCACACACACAAAACAAACAAACGACTGATGTCTCTCGCGCGACCGACGCGACGCTTGCCTGCGCGCATTCACTGCCCCCTCCCCGCCTCCTATCGCCGCCGCCCCGCCGCCGCCGGCAACCTCCTCACGTCTACCTCTCGCTGGTTGTGTGTCCGAAAATGTGACGAAATATGAAACCGAAATGAAAAGAAAGTATCATAAAAACAACATATTGCGTTTAAAATAAGTGATATTTTTATTCGGATTGGTGGTACCATAGAACTCTAAACCGACAAACGATAGGAACTTAGCTCCATAGGAACTTTTACTCGGGCTACTAAGAGCTATCCAACGACGTATCACATATTGCTATTGGAAGTGGGTACCAAAGTGTTGCATCATCCTTTCGAATTATAACCTTTACCTACAACAACAAAACAATTTTGCAAATAGGTTTACATACGGCAAAGTAATAACTAATGTTCAAAGATATCCGTGTCGATGTAAAATACTATGCGAAGTACCAATTATATAATCATAATCTGATGATGTATGGTGTGCCGATGGTGTTGATGATCATGATTACCGTAATTGACACAGTGGCATATTCTTGCAGTTCTTTAAACATCGCCGAAATCCCCAAACATGTATCTATAAGGAGCCAGGAGTTCTGTTCAGTACTTTTGGATCCAAGGTATGCTACATGGTACCTTGGTGCAAAATCTTACTTTTTGGTAGCATATGCTTAGACTACTTCAGAATAAGTCGAAATCGCCATACAAATTTCGAGGAGTTCCCTGGATTCCTCATGGATCCCATTATCAGGTCACACTTTGGTGAAAACAAGTTGGTCCCAACTTAGGATTATACCCTAAAGGCATAATCCCAATGTTTACATCAAAAATATAATTTTGCAAATCGGTCTACAGACGGCGGAATTATCGTTGAACATACTGAAAAATATATATTGTATAATATACAGCCGAATAAATAAACGCCTCCTTTTTTGAAAGTAGGTTAAAAAAATATGTAGTTATTTATGTTTTTTAATTTTTAATGATGAAAACACCTCGACGTCACTTCCGGCAAGGATGTGACGACACAAACACACTAAACACTTATTATGTAGTAGTGAAACGGAACGTTTCTCTAATAATTATATACTTCATGTCATCTTAAAAAGTTATTTAAGTCAAAACGTCAAACGAAACGTTACACCGCCATTTTACTACTATGGACTATAGCACAGATTACAAAATATAGTACTAGTATGACGTCACAGAACAGATAATCTATCAACTAACATGGCGAATCTGCTTTCGTCGGTTTTTAAATGGCATGTATTTAAACTTGCGACAAAACAATCAAATTTTGGGTGTGAAAATCCCGAATATTGAATACTAAATTACAAAGTTGGCGAAAGAATTTAAGGAACAAAAACTTTCAAATCTGGTGGCTAATTAATACCAGTTTATTTGACTGAATATTCCAAACTGGCAAACAGATATTATTTTAGCGAACATAATATTACCATCTTGGCGACAATTTGAGAGTACACATTTAATTTAAGAATAGGCACATATATTTTCCCTGATATAGGTAATTCAAAAAACATAAGCAGCAAAATGAGCGTACATAAAAAAACTTAAAGAAGTGAATAAGAAAAAACCTATTTTTTAATTTTTCTCGGTTTCGGGGGGTGTAAATATTGTGTAGATTCAGTTTGAAATTTCAAAATGGCGAATATTAATTTTTCTGTAAAATTGATACGGGTGTCGTCTTTGAGGTTTTTACGGGTGCTGAATATAAAAATGATATCCATTTTGAATTTCAAAGATAGCGGATATTTATTTTTAATAAAATGAATCTAGGTGTCCTTTTCTAGGTTAGGGGATGTTAATTACAAAAAAAAACATTTATTTTGAAATTTCAAAATGACGAATATATTTTAATTTCTGTGAAATTCTTCTGTCACAAAAATGGCGCATCCTACTGAAAAAATAATGAAAATTTCCTCCCCCTTAGTAACCTCGCAACCACATATTTTATTCATGATGGGAGAAAAAGAAATTTGAAAATCCTAAATATTCCAACTTTTCTATAGCTTGTCTAAAGCTATAGAAATGTTCGCTCGTATCTCAAAGTAGGCATTGCCATATTTTTTTCTACAATCGCTTCTATCTCGAAAACGGTGCATCCTACTGGTAAAAATAATTTAAATTTCCTCCCCCTTAGTAACCCGCAACCACATATTTTCTTCTTGATGGGAGTAAAAATTTTTTGTAAATCCTGAATTTCCCAACATTTCTATAGCTTCATACACCATCTTTCATACATCTTTCGTATCTCAAAGTAGAGTCGCTTGTATCTCGAGAACAGGTAAGTAATCCCTACTCAAAAAATTAACCCCCCCCCCTCCCTCCCCTCCCCTCAAGTATCTTTACGATACGAGTTTTTTTAATCCTGAATTTCCAAAATTTTCTATAGCTTACATAGCTGGTACTCATTCATTAGTCACAGTTAGTATTTTTTACGAAGAATGAAAATTCTTCATTTTGGAAATTGAAATTTGAGACAATTTTATAATCAGCACCCCCAGAAACCTGGAAAAGTACAGCCATATTAATTTTAATGAAAATATTGTACGCCATTTTGGAATTTCAAAATGGATATAATTTTCATATTATTCTGCACCCTGAAAACCTTGAAAATGACACCCATACCAAAGGAAAACAAACTTCAACGGTATCCAAAAATTTTTATCAGCCATTAATTTATCAACCCAATCTGGTTTTATAGCTGCTTACATCGTATAATAGTCACCAACTCGGAAATTAAGTCGCCAACCTATAAATTTTGGTGCCAATTTGGATTAAATTTCGCCACATTTTATCAGCCGATTTTGTATTTTTTGTCACCTGAGTGCTTTTGCCAGTTTAGTAATTTAGTCGCCAATATATTATTCGCTGCCGAATTCAGTAATACAGTATGCTCATGTGCAATCGCCAACTTATTTTTTGTTCGCAAGAATAATTATATCCCTTTTTAAAGTGTATATTTTAAATATTTTAGGTTTCAAAATAATGTATTTTTTTTGTGTAATGAATCAATTAAGAAGCGTTATGGACATAAATAAAAACAAGGTCAAGTAGCCTATTGGTCCGCCACATCCCTCCCCCCATGTGGCGGACCGGAGGTCGAATCTTGAGTCTGCTACTTGAGTCGCCAGTGCCAGAGAATCCAGTGAGTCGGAAATGTGCTGGTGCTACACGGGCTCCAGTGCTGCCGTGCGGGACCGATGCTACGTGCTGACCAGGAGAGATATTGTGCTCTGCTTGCTGACCGGTCGTTGTAGTGAGAGTGCCTGATGAAGCTGATGAGGGCTCGGCCCGACCAGGCCGCGAATTGCGATGCGTTGAGGCTGGTGGTCGAGGTACCCGATGAGGCTGAAGCTGCCTGGCGTGGTGCGGAGGGGTGGAGTGATGATAATGATATCCAAAAGGAGGCGTGACCTGTCAAGGGTCACCAATGTGGGAAATATCTATCTGGGAGCACCAAAGGGAGATCCCCAACCGAGTGATGTGGTATGTCCGGTCAGGCCGAAGCTCACTTGTATGCATTTCAGATGTTGTATAATATATAGCGCCGAGCTATGAAAACTTCGATAGCGCGATTTAGTATCGTAGCGCTAATTGGTCGGTTACAATAACGTCATTTGTCGGGATCCGTACGACAACGGTTTGATAATACTCATACTTCATAGGTATTGCTTAAGTATTAATTCTCCGATTCTTGACGCATATGTGTGCCTCGCTTGCGTTATTTTTGTTTACGTTAAATTAGTTGTGTTTAGAGGGGAGGTAACGACGACAGATGACGTCACAGCTACTCGCTTCATTCTCTATCTAGTATCTTCGCAATTTTTGGTCCGATTTAAATAATTTCTTTAAGCAGTAATTTCTTTTACAGTATTTACTGTTTTTTTTGTCGCCATACCCCACAAAAAACATGACTGATCCTCATTGCAAAAAACATTCTACTTTGTACTCTATCGAAAACACATAATAAATAATAAGGCTTCTAAATCGACTGACTTTACTGGATTGCAGCTACTTGTCATTAATTAATTGAATTAAAATATGCTGAAAACGGCAATTTGTGAAAAATTATTTCCTGCCTATTGCCTATAGTTTTTGCTCATCGTCATAAATTAAAAAAAGTGTTGTAGCTGATATTTGTCTTTTACGTCAATCAAATGTCAAAATCACATTGATTAATTTATAGGTTATAATAGTTTGTTCTAAAAGCGCTACGTTTCTGATAACCACTTTTTAATTAACGAAATTATGTAAGACTAGTTATTTATGCTAAAAACATCTTAATTTAAATAATGTACCTGTAAAATGAGTCTCATAGCAGTTAGCAATACTTTCGTAGCAGTTTGCAAGAACAACTTCATCGATTGTTATGATTCAAACAGACATTATGTTTTAAAATGTGATACGGGATCAGAGGATAGTATTACGGACATTGTTATTTCATCAGACAGCAAATATATCGCCGTAATAACTTTAGTTTTGAAAAAGTTACTGATTTATGACTCTAAAGAATTCAAATGTTTGAAAACATTTTCTTTACCACGAAGCGCAAGTAAAATAAGATTTGGCGCCAACAACACGCACATATTCGTTGCAGATAAAACTGGCGATGTTTTATTATACGATATATCGAGTGAAGACAATGGAACAAAGATACTGGGGCATTTAAGTCTGCTGCTGAATGTGCTCCAGACAAATAATGGAAAATATGTTATAACATCAGACAGAGATGAGAAGATTAAAGTTTCTCACTTCCCAAATACTTACAACATTCAAACATTTTGTTTGGGACATACAGAGTTTGTCAACCATATTGAAATAGTTCCTCATGATGATAAATATTTGATTAGTGCATCGGGAGATGGCACTATAAAGTGTTGGGATTATTTATCCGGTAAATTATGTTATTCTTTAAATACAGACACTAATATTGATAATGTACAATTAAAAGAGGACTTTAAAAAAGTAATGGACTCTGAAGGAGTGGAAGTTAATAATTTACCTATAGTTCATTTCGATATAACTTGCTTAACAAAATTATGTAGCCTCTTTGCTGTATCTATTTATTCTTATAATAATCTTATTTTATGCAGTTTAAGTTCCACAAATAAAAAGTTTACTCATAGAACCGAGAAGGAGCTTGCTTTCGATTTCTGTCCTATTCAATTTAAGTTTCTCCAAAATAGTTTATTTGTTTATAATGATATTGATTTGAAAGTGCTAAAATACAATATCACCAGTGAAGGTCATAATGTAGATGTAAGTTTGATTAGTGAATTTAAAGTATTTGAAAATGAAAGCATCAAAGCTGTATGTGACCCAGAGATAAATTCAATCAAAGTTATGTTTAAAAGAAAATTTGATAATGTTCAAGAATATCAAGAAAGAAAGAAACAGAGGTTAGCAAAAGTAAATTAAAAATGTGTTTGTATAGTTTGTACAGAGGTTAGCAAAAGTAAATTAAAAATGTGTTCGTATAGAAGATTTTCTTGTTTTTCAATTATAAAAAAAGTAGTTTTTATCCAACGTTGCCTTAAGTGTATTAAGAAAAGTTGAATAGCTGTTTTCAATCAGAGTTTATACATTTATATAAATAAAACAAAAGATTAACCACATAATTGTTATTTTATTACAATTCAAACAAGAATGAAGTGTGCATATCTTACGTTGTACAAAAATAAATGAAACCTAATGTAGTATTTCAACATTAAGCTAATGAGACAAGTTTTGAGACTTTTCCACTTCCCCATTGTTTAGGTGGTCACAAAATCAAGATAATTTGATACACAATTCGTTTTCCGACTAGCAAACAACTGTACAAACATTTTTCGGTCTCGTTTTGCCCATTTTCCCCACAATACAAGCATAGTGGAAAAGCACTCGATAAAGATAGACTAAATATTATCTCTAACAAAAAACCACTTACAATATCACATTTGTAACTAAAGTTATGATAAATCGGAGATATAATTTAGCATCTTAATTATGGTATTGCTATTTAATGTGACATTTGTTAGCCGAATTCATTTAAAAATTAAATAATACATATGATTCTATTTTTACAGTCACAATAAACATCTAAATGCAATAAATACGAACTGGGCAATATTTTTACCTAGATTTAAGCACATTAGCAAAGTTGCGAAGGTGGAAACCTAAATTGTCAATTTGATTTAACACATTGTCTACCTCATTCTTGAGATCCATTAAGTCAGGTAAATTGTTACAGTCTCTTACATTTAATAATGTTGTAAATATTCTGTCCCATAATGTCCCATTCATGTACCTGAAAACAAATCAAGCTTATGAATATCTTTTTAACAATCACATCACAATTTACCATGATATTTGCTGTTACCACGGCGAAAAGTAAGTGTCGAGAGGGTGTTAAATAACCATACACTAGACACCACTCCAGAGGACTGGGTTGCACTTTGCAACCTCTCTCACGCTTATCGCGACGAATCGTGCTAGGGGGCAGAGCTATTGCATAACGAAAGCACCCTGCTGCTAAATGTTTATTGATCACTGATAATAATAATTGGTGATTATGCAAAAGAATAAATAGATTTTATAAAAAGATTTGAGTACAATATGTATTATGATGTTTCATGTTTATCATGTCGTTTATATGTGTAATACCTTCACAAATTCAATCAAATACTTTACCTAGGTAATTTTTTATCTATGTTCCACTGACCAAGGCGATTGGCTACCTTCATATAGTTTCCCATTAATATTACATATATTGTTCCTGCAAGGCAGTACAGATCTGTCTGATATGTCCAGGGCTTGCCCTCTTTCATTTCTGTACAGGTGAATCCTTCTGTTGCAATTAGCTGAAAATAAACAACATTTTAAAACATCCTCACTATTATTGAGGCCAAAAGAGTATTTTAACATCAAAAAACTGGCCAAAGCAAATCGTACTCTTGCACGAAGGGTTCTAACACAGCTATTAGTAATTATATGTAGCAAAAAACAGCAGAAAAAGATCAAGTTTTTTGTATCTCCCTCCTTGGCTCCAAAGTTATATATTTATTTTAATTTTCTTATTTATTTTAACAGAGAATATTATACAACTCAATATTCAATGACCTGTTGTGTCACGTTTTTTGTATGGTATAAAATAAATATTATTTAAATCTGCTTTTACTATTTGTTGTTATAGTAGCATCTGTGACAAATTTCAACTGCCTCGTAACCACGGTTCACGAGATAGTAGATACAGCCAGGTGACTGGCAAACAGACAGACGGACAGCAAAGTCTCAGTTATAGGGTCCCGTTTTTACCTTTAGATACCATGATAAATAGTAATACTCAGTTAAATAACTTATAGGTAGGTATAGGTAGCAAGTCATAGCCACATATTTTGATGAAGTAAGCTTACCTCTCTAAATGTAGTTTCTTTCGGGAATAGCGACATATCTATTGCACATCCAAAGTCAATTAGTTGTAAAGATGGAGTTCGCCATTCTTCTGCCGGTCTGAAATTATTAAAAAAATATATTTTTTAAATTATAAAAAAATATCAGTTATATCCAATTCACGTAATTAATGTGTGCATTGTATGGCCTCAGTGTCAGCGGCCGCCCGAGTTAAATATTATAAAATACAAATAAAAAAATTAAAACTTACATTTTCATTAGTAGAAAATTATCAGGTTTAATATCAGCGTGAATAATCTGTGCTTTGTGGAGATAGTGAACGATTGAAAGCATTTCTGAAGTTAGTAGAATAACTATGAATTCATTAATACATTTTGTGGTAGCTACTTTTATTTTATTGGCAACATCTAGCAATGATCCGTATTTTGAATACTCTGATACGAATAAGCTCGCATTATCGGCTAAAATTGCTGTGGTTATGTCCATGTAACCTGGAAGCTAAAATAAATAAAACATTATTATAACGACAATATTACCCACTATTAGAATAAAAATACTATAATATTTAATTTGAATATTACCATAAAAGGATCTTTAATTCTTGCTTTAATTTCCTGACAAATATAGAACTCCCATGGACGACTCGGTTTTTGATATTTCACAGCCACTGCCTTGTTACTGTGCAGCTCTTGGCATAAGAACACTGCGCCATAATTTCCTTTACCCAATTGCTTTTCTATCGAAAACTTCATATTACCAAAATTCATGACAGTGGCTAGTTGAAGTTTTGGTATAGATCTAACTTCCGCATAACCCTCTGCGTGAGTTTTATTTGGGAATTTAACATATTCTAGTAGAGAGGATATTATTTTTTTGTTGAAAGGATCGATCACAGATGGGAAATCTATATCGGCCGGTCGTGGTATCTCACTAGTCTCTACTAGCGAGATAGAGTGGGTAGATTTGAAAGCGCTACTTTCCATGGAATTTTCGCTGTCAACATCCATGCCATACCCATCTTGGAAGTCTGATTGTCTGGAGTATACTGACGATATTTTGCTCTCTTTTCCGACTGAGTCTCTACTGTCTTCTGACTGCATTTCGATTCTATGATCAAAATCTAGCTGCCGCTTAGAAATGTCCTTATGCTTTTCTACATGGGACACTTTTGCGGATTGTATTGGTGTGGCTGTCTGTGCAGTCATACCGTCTTTACTGTCGGAGTCAGAAAGTCCGGAGGAAGGCGGCCCTTGCGCCTGTTCAGGACTCGATACATACAGGTTTTTATGCATTTTTTGAGATATACTAGGGCTATTCGTGAACTTGGGCGTATTCGCGTTGTCTTTGGGCTCATTTCTATTTGTTATGAAATTAACGAATTGACTTGAGAATCCTACTTCTGCATTCTGACCCATTTTCGGTTGGGGTTGATCGTGTCTGATATTCCTTAGAGAATTGTTAGCGCTTTTATTAACTGTTGCGTTTTTGGACTGAGCACTGGCATTCAATGATCTATTTTTCGCTGCTTCACTCGAGTCGTGGTTTGGTGTTTTACTCGTATCATGCTTTTGTGCCTCAGAATGAGTTTCTTGGCTGGCATTAGGCACACCCGCATGATAACTGTTCTGTGGACTTTGATAAACTTGGTAGGGCTGATTTGGTACTCCGTAGGTCGAATTCTCCATAGGTTTAGGGGCTTGCCTGTACGGACTTTGCACATAATTCGGACTACTTGCGTGTGTGTACATATTTGCATTGCTGTACTGATTTTGTACATTTATATAACCGTGTTGATTGTGGTTGGGAGCTGGGGAGGGTTGATTAGGTCTTACATGATATTGAGAATACTGATGATGGTATTGAGCTTGATGCGGGGGACTTTGGAACATTTGAGGTTGACTAGGGTACGCTTGGGGTCGTTCGGACTGATTGTTATAATACTCCTGACGACCTGGAAAATGTTGTGGACTCATCACATGCCCGGGACTGTGGTATCCCACATTATTGTAGTTGGGACTCTGAAACCCACAAGGCACTTGCGGGTTATCGTGAGCCTGCATGCTAGGATGTTGAGGACTTTGGTACGCGTTCGGACTACTAAAACCTGGTTGCTGGTGCATCATTTGGTTGGGATGACCTTGGAAGCTGTAGTTCTGTTGGTAGTTGTGTGGCGAGTGTAACCTTTGAGGAGAGTAACCGCCGTAGTTAGATGGCGCGGGTTTTTGGTACTGATGATCGTGGTTGTGATATGGTACAGATGGTTTTTCTGCTTCATGTTTTTGAGGGTAACCTCTGGCTAGATGGCCATTGGGGTGCCTTTGTTGCGCTGATACGGAGTTTCTTTTGGATGCGGTGTATTGTGGGTCGTGGTTGTTGTACATAGAATCAAAATTGGTTGTGTAACCTGTAACACTTGTCCTCGACTGTCCGGATGAACTTGAGCCCGATTTGCTACAACAAATTATTTCGAAATTAGATGTTAATGTTCACAAGCTCGTTCACACGCACAAGCAAAACAAAACTGAATAAAAGCATTAGGCTGCCTTCACATGTAAGCGGTAGCAGCGTTGCAGCCGCGGGACTGCTACTTTTGACATCGCGCGCGGGAAGTCCCGCTGCTGACGCGCTGTTATCCCTCTAGTGTAAAAGCACCCATCAAGCGCTTTAAATTATTCGATAATAATAAAAACGCATAATATAATTAAATATTTACATCAACCGGCAATCACTTCATTCTTTTTCAGAACATGATCCTACTACTATTATAAATGTGAAAGTTTGTGAGGATGGATGGACGTCGGATGAATGAATGGCTGGATGGATGTTAGTTCTTCTTTCACGCAAAATCTACTGAACGGATTTTGATCAAATTTGGTATGGTAGTACTTTAAGCTCTGGATTAATACATAGGCTGTACTTACCAAAAACTAGCGAAAAAGTACAATGTTCCCATGGGATACTATACATACGCGGACTGAGCTGCGGGCAAAATCTAGTTCTAAATATAACTGAAAATAGGCTCCTTAACCTGCAGCTTATATAAAATAAAGACTCTTTAACCTAACTCTTATAAGTAAATCAAATTCACTTACCTGTTATACTCCCTTGTAGCTTCCATGATCATAGACAACCCTGCACCCTGGTGGTCAACAGTCGCATGTGTCTGTCTCGACTCCTCCCTCGTAGGCTGGTAAGTCTGGTCAATCATACTCTCGTCCACTGAGAACTTGGGCACGGAAAACTTGGACTGTTCAACGTTATTCGGTTTCTTAAACTGTGCCATGTTAGGTGTACTAGTCCCACCTTTGATGTTGAAGTTGAATATTTGCGTGCACGACGGCTCCTCGTCTATGGAAGCTGTTTTGTTCATCTGTGGAATGTGTAAAATATATTCAAGTTAGTAATTGCAAACTAACTAGGAGCATGTCAGGAGTCGGGACATGTCTAAAGAGGGTTCAGGTTAGGTTTTTTTTCTCATATTACCTACTTGAAAAGTTACTGTCCGACTTCGTTCAAAATAATTTACCTAAAGAGTATTTAGCACGATCTATTTGGCTTGTAAAATTTCAGGTTTCTAAGTCTCATAGTTTAGAAATGCCATGGGACACCAACTTGTAAACCACTTTGGAGGTCGACTACTCCGAAATGGTTTACATTATGAAAAAAGTCATTTATGAAACCTTACCTTTAATTAAAAGATCCTTGTGGCTACTCCGGAACCCTAATAATAATAAAAACCCACATGCAACCTGGTATGGAATGTCTTATTTATTACTATGTTGCTGGATCGATGTAACGCGATGATTTGGAGATTTTAGTGAAAAATGGTCCAATATAACAAAGGGCCAATACATGTGCAAAAGAATCAAAAGACTATTGTTCTGGGTGAACCAGTAAAAGGTGATAAATATAAGCATACTTTTAACTGAACTAAACATTAGCATTTAATCTTACTTGTTGTGGCAGAGGTGCGACCGGCGAATTAAAGTTTTTTGCGTTTTCCTTGTCTGCAGGCAAAGCTCTCTGTTCTGGCGCTTCGAAGTTTTTCTTTACATTCATTGCCATGGTCATGGAATGGTCTTCGTGAATGTCGAATTGTTGTACCTCAAATTGCTGAACGACAGGTTGCACCATCGAGGCTTCCAAATAAATTAAAAAAAATCAAACATTGTAATGTAACTTTAGCTATACATGATACAGCTCGGTGCAAACAGGCGACCAACTTCACTCTGTACCTTTCTACATATTTTTCATTAATATTGACGAGATCACCCGCACAAGTAGCCGTAGCAACTTAACATGTATAAAAACTAGGTAACTGTAGCTACAGTCGGTCGCCGTTTACGTTGAGTCTAAAATAGCAAATATCATTACCGTTGTCATTGAAAATATTTCGCAACTCCCATCTCGCTTCCTTAGTATTTACAGTAACGGAGTCTCCTAGTAAATTATTCATTAAACTACGATTGAAATCCTCTACTAGATGATTCTTTCCATAATTAGCTGGTGGCTGCTCCATCGAAGCTGATACATGTACATGATTCTCTTTGTCTAACATATAACTGTTTTGTTTACTATCGTCTTTCTTGGAAGCGTGCTCGCTAAGTTCTTTGGAGTCTAAGTTTACTAATACTTTGGGTTCTCCGGGCGAATGCATGTTAGTCACCTTCGTTATGTTTTGGAGAGTTGGTATTGACAAAGGCATGAGTTGAGCCATATGATCTTGCTCGGTGTCTAAAGCACAATTCGCTAAAGTCTCCAATGCACTGCACTGAGCCAGTGTTTCATTGAATGATTTCTGTTCATTATAATGATTAACATTCTCATTTTTAATTTCTACAGTTTCAGAATTTGTTATTCTCTCTAAATTATATTTACGTGATCTAATTTCTTCTAAACTATACTCTTTTTCGTTAATATAAACCTGAAACATGTTATTGATTTTTAGGATGAAATTATCGTTAATTATTATTATTGATGTAAGCATACAGATCTTGCAAACTACGAGCGCGCGGCGCCCTTAGTTGTGTGAGTGACCATATCTATACAAATTCGCTCGCTACTGACCGCTCCGTCCGGTACGCACACTAACGAAAATGTATATTTACAGTATATTTACAATTACAACTACAAATAAAGGCTACGCGCGCTCGTAGATTGCAAGAACTGTACATGCACTGGAATTGATAAAAGAACTAGGTACCTATACGAAAAATGCATATGTAATATTCTATAAACAAAATATTTACTTCTACTAAAAAACTATATAAAATAAAAACTACATATAAATAATGTTTTTTACCATCAAAATTAATAGAAAAGTATAGATTTTTTCTTTAGGCTTATTTTTTTTAAATAAGGGGTAGAAAAATGTATCTTACCTGTGCTTTATTATAACAAGGAATTTTAGTTGAATCTACAGGGTCAGGTACACAAAGAGGCACATTAAATGATACATCTTCCAGACAATAAGGCATGTGGTTTGACGGCAGCTTCAGTTCATCGTCTGCATCTTCGTAGGCTACAAATGTTATGGGCATGATAAAAAACTACATAGCATTGAGGAATTATTACTATAGAGTGACTATGCCTATACTTTAAAACAGGTATGGGCAACCTTTGACATGTTGAGGGCCAAACTTTAGCGTGCAAATACGTTCACGGGCCGCGTTTAAAAGTACTTAGTGCATTTTAAAGTAGTGATAATATTTTTTGCGATAGATATTAGACATGAAATAATACGACAATGTTATTATAGAACAATTTATTAAAATAACAAAATGAAATTTTAAAAAATGGTACATTATAATTAAATGGTTAAATTTGCAATTGTTACAAACTACGAAAGTTAAATACACCGAAATCAATGAGACACTTGAGCTTGAATTTGGGAAACTAATCCATCGATATTTGGATTAATTCCACTGATACAAAGACGTAAAGAATTTTCCAAATTATCGTCAGTCAGTCTTGTACGATGTGTTGATTTATTAACTTTCATCAATGAAAAGAACTGTTCGCATTTATAGGTAAGTACTGCCAAACGCACAAATCCATCTTCTTGCGAATTTTCTAAGCTGCGGAAAATTGTCTTTTTCTAGGTATTTTTTGTAGAAATCGCACAACTCTACGTCTATCAATAAATTTGGATTTTAGAAGTGAGTTCTCTTGAATATCTATTAACTCCATATTTTGTAAGTGTATTGGAGCATTTTGTACATTACATTTTTTAGGAGTAGCAAATAAACTGAAACAGTCTTCCATGTTTTTGATGTCGCTAAATCTGTTCGAAAATTGTTCCGACAGTAACTTAAGTTCTTCAGCATTTTGAGCATAAGCAATATTTTCATACGCAGAGGGCGTGTTGAAATGGTAACTGTTACCAGACAGTATCTGTGACTCCCACAAGCGTAGTTTGATCTGAAACGCTTTCAAATGGCTGTACAAATCATTTACTAACTGTCCTTGTTTTTGAAGTTTCAAATTTAAATCATTAAAATAGTCTTTAAGATCGACCAGAAATGCTAAGTCACATATCCATTTTGGGTCACTTAATTCAGATAGTGGTTTATCTTTTATTTTCACAAAGTCTGCTATCTCATTTCTAAGCTCGTAAAACCGTTTCAACATATTTTTTTGCACAGCCATCTGACTTCACAATAATATGTTACGTCGTTAAATTCAGCTGATATTTCATCTAAAAACGGCTTGAACTGACGATGGTTAAGCCCTCGGGATCAAATAAAGTTGATGGTTTTTACTCCTTAAGGGTCGAGGAATGTGTGTAGGAAGTCGTATAAAGAAAGATTTATAGGACAGTTAAAGTAGATATGATCAGGGGATCCCTCATCTAAGCCACACTCGCACAATGAGCTATCCTTGACTCTTATTTTGGCCAAAAATACATCATTACACGAATACAAGGCGAAGTCGACAAATAGTAGAACAAACAGATTTGCTAGCTTTAGAGCAGTAATTCCCAAAGTGGTCCAGGTGGACCCCCAGGGTTCCACGGAGACTCAACGACGGTCTACGTTGGACGTGACAAAAATGGGGGTCTACAATCGTTAGCATGGGTGCATGAAAATTAATTTGGTTTCGATAGTGAAGAACTAAAATGTTGGCTACTTATTTTAAATAATATGATACTTAAATTAAACATTCTCAATAAGACAATTTATAAATAAATTGAGAAAAAAATGTATAGTTCCAAACTGGGAGTCGAACCCAGACCATGTCGGTATCGCGTCGAGTGCTCTACCTACCAGTTGAGCTATCCGGCCCTATGCCACTTTCCTTTTTCAATTTCATTTATCCGTCTTATATTACACCGTCCATCATACGGTAATTCAACAACACAAACAATATGATACCTAAATTAAACCTTCTCAATAAGACAATTATCTCCTATCAATATAGGCAGATGATATTTTAAGCTCAGCGACTGTTACTTGTAAAAACTTGCATATTCCATATTCAGTACAACGAGGCGAGACTTGTTGCCGCGCCGGCCGCCGCCGTCCCGTCCGCAATGCGTGTTCTTTGTTTATAAAACATTTGTTGCTGTTTTTCCAAATTTGCGGTAAGCTTCTGGATTTTGTCTGTTCTTAATTATCCTGTCAGTGAGTGCAGCGTAATGCATGCTTAGTTGAGTAATGCCTCTTTATATTGAATTATTTCATTACTGAAATGAATTCATTACACAGCAAACAAATAGGCTTACCATTGTGCAAGATAAAAAAAGAATTCATCAGTCCATTTTTCTTGAAACTGTCCCACCCTCTGTATCTACTTTTCGTTTCTTTCCACCAGACATCATTTTTGTTTACTTTTCGTTCAATAAACTTAATAACAAACTATAGTTAGTAACCACTCAAGATGCACACAAAGTGACAAAGCAAGCTGACGGCTCGAGCAGTTAAACCGCTTGTCCAAGTTATCACCTCGGTAGCTCAAATAGAACTGAACTAACATTCGGGCCATACACCCACTTATATAGGCAAAATGAAGGAATAATCTGGAATAAACTAGTTTAGAATAATTGAGAAGCAATAAATCTTTTGATGTGTCGTTCGATCCCCGTGAGGCAGCAAACCTTAAAGAACTTAATCGAGAAAGCCGAGTGGCGTATTATATTAAATATTACATTAGGTACGTGTACTCCCGTGAGTATAAGTACCTAATGTAATATTTGTTAATTGGGTTTTTTCAAAATGTCTCGCGGGCCGGATCATATCTTACAGCGGGCCGGATCCGGCCTGCGGGTTGGTTGTTACCCATATATGCTTTAAAACGTACATCAATTTTTAATTCTCTCGCTGACCATTAAATGACACTGACACACGGTTTCTGAATGGCTAATCAAATAGTTAAATCAATTTCCGTTTCTGAAACGCTGATTAGTGAAAAATTTACTAATCATTGATCAAGTTGACATGACACACACAAGCATATACAATCCTTAAATAGCTTTCCAGAAACCGAAAACAGCGCTTGATAATATGTTGTTTGACCATTCGTTTGACATTAGTTTTGTTAACTAACATGTTGATCAAATCAAGACTGATCAAGCTTTTTGCAACTCAATTTACACTTGACAAGAGATTTGACCGCTGAATAGTTGATTTTGGCGTTGATTAGCCTTTCAGAAACCGGGGGAGAGTGTATCGAATCTACAAAATTAGCCATTTATTATAAAATAAAAACGCCATCTCTAGGACTATGTTTGAAGCACGTCATAGGTTATCTAATATTTAAAAAAAAACTCAATAGGTGGCGCTAAACAACTTAATTTATTATAGGTACATAGCCGACTAGCGTACTATTCCTATATTTTTGTAAATTTGTAATTTCGGTACGTCCGCGTGTGGAGGGCGAATTAATGTTGCCATACATACAAAATAGATACCCAACATTCTGGAATTTTATTCAAATAAGCTATAAATATGTGTTTATATAAATTGTACAATTATTTGACACTAGCTTTTGCCCACAGCTTCGCCCGCGTGGGAGAGTGTTCGTGGCAAAACACTGCTTTAGCAAATATTCCTACTGTAAAGTAATAGCACAGAGTAAAAATATATACTTATAATAAATTTTCACACGTAATTTTTAATTTTAATACATCTTCTAGATAAGGATTAGGTAATATTGTATACATCTAAATAGCTTCTATCTTCTATAATAGAAAATACCACATTATTTGTGATCATTTTTATAAACTTGGAATGGGTATAGTGACCTATCCTTAAAAGATTGACATTGCAGACTTCAAAAATATGAAGATTGAGTAGAGAAATAGTTAAAATTTTTGCCGACTTGAAAAGGGAAATTATTTGGAAAAGAAGTTTTATTTCATACTTTTTGCATAGTGCATGTCTACTTTGGAAGTCGGTTTAAATTTTTTGTTTAAAAATAATATTTTTTCCCTTTTTAGTTATATTTTATATTATTAACATATTTTAAGTAACTTCTTAATACAAAAAAAGCCTCCGGTATTCTCACTATCTATGACGGTGTTCTGAGAGGCCGTGGTATTTCCCCAAATAAGCATTACCGATCTGAGGACCAAATAAACAGTCACCAGTGATGATAATGATTAGATACTATATTATTAAATAATTATTATTATCTATTGTAGTAGTCGGCGGAAAAAATGTAGCAGTCCGCATTAAAAATAATATTATAGTGATGAGGATGATCATGAATACAATTTTGGTAATAGAAAAATTTCAAAAACATTGACATCAGTGTACAAAATTATGAGGAGTACCTATGTCACCATAATAATATGTTGGTGGTGGAATATGCTTGCAGTTCTTTAAACAATGCCTTAATTTCTAAACGTGTATCTTTAAAGACTGAGGAGTTCTGTTCAGTACTTTTTCTAGGGTACGCCTTGGCACAAAATTTAACGTACTATAAAAGTCGAAATCGCTATAAATGTCCTTATAATTTCGTGGAGTTCTCTCGAATCCTCATGGATGCCATCATCAGGAGACTAAGGGACCAATTTCGAATTATATTCTTTACAACAACAAATTAATTTTGAAAATGCTTCGACAAACGGCAGAGTAAAGTTCAAAGATATATGTGTCGGTGTAAAAGACTATAAGAAGTACCTATTATCATCATAATGTGATGGTGTCTGGTGTGTTGAAGGCGGTGAAGATGATGATTACTTTGATTGACATAGTGGCATATGCTTTCAGTTCTTTAAACAACGCCGAAATCCCCAAACATATATCTATAACGACTCGGGAGTTCTGTTCAGTACTTTTGGATCCAGGTATACCTTAGTACAAAATCTTTATTTTTGGTAGCATATGCCTGGACTTCTTCAGAAAAAGTCAAAATCACTGTACTGTGTCCCCAATATCCCTAATCACATGGATCCCAACATTAGGTCACCACTGTGTATCGCGGACAAATACGGTGTATCAGTTTTTAACCTTATTACTTGGTAATTGGTTTCGCCTGATTGACTAGGCGAACTATAATTTTAAACATTTTCATTGCGATTACTTATCGTATAATTTAATATTTTTAACTTTGTATGAGACCTGTCACTCTATAGTTTTATTGGTCCTACATGGACCAATACTAGCACCCCTACTAAGAAAAAATATTTATTAGAGATTCTATCTAAATAATATATATAAAAGGAGATGTCCCCACTGACGGTACTAGTAACGTGAAATTTGGACAGTCGTTTTAATTTACAATATAGACGCGAACTAAGAAGGTATTTTGAAAAATTCCACCCTTAAAGGGGTGAAATAGGGGTTGAAAATTTGTATGGAAAATCTTTAAATCTGCACCAATTACGATTCATGCTCTTAAGTACATTTCATTAAATACGTGTTTCAGGGTTTGTAAGAATTCGACCTCTGAAGGTGTAAAATAAGGGTTGAATGTTTGTATGTTTTTTTGTTTAATCTGTTCCTGTTTCCATTAAAATTTAATATCTGAGGAAATAAATAGAAATTATTGAGTATGGAATGTATAGTTTTTTTTTTAAATCGTCCCCTTAAGGGGAGAAATTTGGGTCCAGTTTGTGTGTGTCCAAAGTAAAATATCAACAGCTGGTCGGATTACGTTGAATTTTGTCAAGCAGATATTATGACGCAGAAATCCTTTGAAAATGGTTTTCCGAAATACATACCCGGGGGTGTAATCGGATACGCGCAGAAGAAATCGCGCGAAAAAACTAGTTATATATATGTAAGTATACAAGAATTGCTCATATAAAGTAGAAGACAAAAATCTAATACTCACGAGTAAAAGGTAATGGTTGATGAGGAACAACATTAGAGTGGACCATTTTCGTTTTGGGGTTGGTCCAAATGCCAACCTCCTTCTCATTCTCAATGTTACTAGTCGGCTGCACCAACGACGCAGGCCCAGGATCTTCTGCCACTTGAAAACCTTGGGATGTCGATGGCGCATCCTATGGAAAAAATTTGAAGAAAAATATTTACTTCTACATTTAAGAAGAAAAGTGAATATATTGTATGCTTTTGCATAGAGTTAAATTAACAATTCATTTTACTGTAGATGTTGTAGTTAATAACATCTTTGTTCTTTTTTTTATCAAAAAATTGATGAAACAACAAAAGTTACAAAAATTGAGAATATTTGAGTGTATAATAATTATAGTTAGTTTATTTTTGTATCATACGTTCCTACAATTTTCATTAATAGAAACATTTTTTTATAAAATTCAAGTACACCCAAATGACCACATTATGTGGTCTATGTGGTACTATGAAACATCTACTATTGAAATTCAATAGTTGATGTTTCATAGTACAATTCACACAACATACACACAAAGTGTGGCCATTTCAGACTTGTAGAACTCTGCAATAACATTAAATATACAGCAGCATACCTCATAAACATTGACCATAATGTTGGAATTAGGTTGTCTGCCACCATGTTGTCTCACAACCCCGGGGACCGAGCTTTTCACACTCTCCCCCACCCTCTGTACTGGTACATTAGCTATATTCCGTCGCTTAAATGACTTGAGTGATGTTAACGCCATCCTAGTCTCAGCTAATGCTGAAGCAGCTTTTCTTTTTGTTGGAGAGTCATCATGTAACATCCTCTGAGCAAAAAACAGCTGAAAGTTCCTAAAATAACAAAACAGTCAATACAAAATGTGGCATTACACTCATTTAAATTCTGCTGACCATTTATACCTAAAATTTAATGATTCTGTAAGCAAATTATTTACAACATTAACACATCATGAATGCTAACATACATTAAAACAACAAGAAACACTAGTACTGTTTTTTTATAAATATTCTTAATGTTTTAAACATTATTCATTGTGCCCAGTAAACCCATTAATTATAAGGCGAAAACTTTCTAATAAACCCTTAGTTTCAACAACTTATCATAGTCATCACTTAACATTATATTGAATAAGGAATTTATGGAAAAAATCACAGTAACTGCAATCAGAAGAAAATTTCAAATATTAACCCGGCGTCATTAAGGTAGAAAATACTTTACGCATTGAGGTGGGTCAAAAATACCCATGTTTTCAATGCATGATATAATCATGGTTTTTGTATTTAAACGTGATTTATTATAGTTTTAGGCATTATAGTACTAACGTATGGGAAAGTAAACTTAAAATAAGTATTGATTTTTAAATTATAACCATCATAATTAATTTTTACATAAACATAACACAAAAGTTACAAGACGAGATTTCCTGTGTATTAGACACTTTTATAAGCTAGTAATTAGTATTTTTAGTTACAAATGGCACTTTTATAAACCTAACTAAAATACATTTGGAAAAAAGTATAAAAAAACTATCTAAATCGTCAGTATTTACTATTTTCACAATCACTACAGAAAGGTATTACGTCTTCTGAGAAACCATATGTACAGCAACCGTGGTATGTGTGTTTAGTTTTACGATATTTTTGTGCAGAACACACTTGGCATAGTTTATGGGCATTAGGTACCTTTTTTAGATGATTTATTATTGATATGATGTATTATAAGACTATTAAATCCATAAATATTCAGATTAGCTTAACAAATTGTTATGGGCCTTTTACAATTACGTCTCATACGTGGCGCCTATGGCGCCGTGTATGAGATGGCGTATGGCGCCTGATCATTCACTCCGCATTTCATTTCGAAAGTAAAAAAAAAACCGCCATGGCATATTTTGCTATAGGTAAAATGTATTTTAAATTTATTTTATCCAAATAATAGTTATCGAAACATATGAAATGAATTTATGTATAGATTTAAAAACCATGCATACCTATATTATGATGCATTGAAAACATAGGTATTGTTGACCTTTCTTTTATTCACCGAATCCATCACAGGCATGTTGCCTAAAATTGACATTGAAAAGATTAAGACAACATGTTGCCTAAAATTGATATTGAAGAGATGTTAGACAACATGTTAACAAACAATCTAGAACCGATTTTCGTATATCTTAAAAAATAACGAAGATACAAAAATTTTTAATTTACAATATGAAAGAGAGTGATATATCAGCCTGTGACGTCACGAGTTGCACCCACCATACATTTGTCATTACAAATTGTATGGCAGTAGCAACTTGTGACGTAACAAATCGTTTTGCGAGACAGTGATAGGCAATATTTTTTATTTACTGATAATTTTTAATCGCGTCAATCTAAATACCTTATTATTTTACATTTATGTATCTTTAATCAACTATTTTAAAAGTTAATTTATAAAAACGTTATATTTCACACTAGGCACCATCTCCATTTATCAATATGCTTAGTTGTAACCTTAAAAAAATATTGGAAAAATAGTCTCTACAATAAAACTAACTACAAGTAAAATAATAACCTCTTAAATAGAAATGGCGCAAAATTATTATGTGAACGGTAAGGATGGATCAAAATTACCTTTTTATAAATTGCATGCTTGTAACTTCCGGGGCAGCAACCGCTTTACTGATTTTATGTCAAAAACATGTAGAATAGAGTATTAGCTGCAGCTACTGACAATAGCGGCAATATTACACACAAACTTTTAATTATATTGAATACCAAAAACATGGCAGGTAATTTTGACCCAATCTCAATGTCGCCAGGTTAAAAATACAAAAAGAGTTATCTCATAGAATAACTTTATGTAAGTTGGGCAAAAAATATCAGTGCCATAAAAATGGAATTTTTTATGGCAATGAGCCAAGTAAACACTTCAAACAAGAGTTTAAAATAATTTTGTGATTCATAGTATTTTATGGTATTTGAATTTTTTTAGGTGAACATTTCAAATAGAAAAAAAATTACCACAAAGAATAGATATTGTAATGGGTTTACAGAGTAACTTATTTCTGATTAACAACACATATTTCTAACTAGATGAGTTTATTTACCAATTAGAAAAGTACTGCAAACATTGCCAAATTAGAAAAATTATGCACTAAAATAACCTAAAACCTGAAATATTATTGTCAATACTTCATAACTTTAAACAAATATATAAGCTTACATGTGAGCTTGTTCAAGCTCATCCAAGGGCTGAGCCCTAGCCTGTAGTCCAAGCATATACACCTGATTAGCCTTCTTATAGTCTCCTGACTCCTCACAGTAGCAAGCCCACGCTCTATAGAATTCTGAACATTCAACACCAATGCCAGTGTTATACAGCCTCTGATACATCTCAGTGGGATTGGACAGGTTATCCACCTAAATATTACAAGGAATTTAAGGGTAAGTAAGGCTAACTAGTAAGAAATAATGTTACTAATGTGGTGAAAATTATAATATACTACATACATATTTAATCCAGAGCTTCACGAATCTTCTATCTTGAAAGTAATGCTCATTTTTTTCGAATAATTGTAAACAATCTTTGATTAATTTGTCTATATGCCCTTCATGTCCATGCTTAGGAAAAGACTGTTCCACCCATTGGATGTAATTGAACCAAGGCTCCAATGGATCGGGACCCTGATAATACTTGATTGCAGTTTCGTGCTCCCTTAAAACATACAATTTTGAAACAAGTAACAGTATGTATTTCAATGACAAAAGTATCAAGTACATCATATGCATGTCTTGTACAATTTTGAGCAGACATACACTGTAGACCGGTTGAATTAAACTTACTCTTTCTGACTTTGCAACTGCCTTTGAGCATCAACATCTGATTGTGCTTGCAATGCAGTCCCCAGCTGCACGAAATTTCTGCCTCCTCTCAGGGGTTGAATGTTTTCTTTACTAACATCGAAGTCCATTGTAACACTAATTACACATTAAGCAGTCGAAATATTATGCGTAAACACCAAATCTGTATTAGTTTATACGGTTAGTGACAATTATAGAAATCACCAATGTTTATTCTGTAAAATACGGATACTGAAATTGGGATTATGATTAAAATTTTCACTATATTTATAACTTATTGTTATGATAAAAAACTAAATGTTAAATTCTTTAATTTTGTATATTTCATGTCCTCTCTAACTGAAGTTAGAAAACCTGATTTCAGATTATTTCACAGTTCACACAGGGCCCGAAAACACTCCACCAAATTGACAAAATCTTTAATAGACTATTATTGTCTATGGATTTGATTTGAATTTCACATGGCCGTTGGGCAACGCTAGTCGAACCTTATCAAATTTTACTCAATTTGTAATTTGAGTCATTTATTAGCAAATAACTTTTTTTACCTCTGAAAATACTAATTGATTTAATTTCAAAGTCAGGCTAAAGTTTGTACATTCGTTTTATGGAAATGGTGGGTGGCGCACGCCTTTTCACCTACTGCTCGCGGCTCGCCTGTAATAACTCGCTCACCGATTTCGGTGGCTGATTTCTTTGAAACTAGTTCGATCACGCAGGAGTTATTTTAATCTGCCCAAGTCATGGAGAATAGAGTAAAGGAGTATGTACCATCTCCATACATGAAAAGTGACCGTAAAGTAGCGTTAAATAGGGGGCGCTACAGACGCAAGGGTGTAAAGCGGCAAAATTTAAACGGATAATTAAATCTAAGCATCTTCTTCGGTTTTATATATAAAAATATTTTCGACTATACAAGTAATTAGAATTTTCATGATTTACTGAATTAACTACTTTTAATCTACTAAAGTTGACAAAAATTTTAAATAAATAAACTCAACTCACTTATTGATTAAAATGTTCACTATATTTATAACTTGTTGTTATGATAAAAATTATTATATATTTCTTCATCTCTTATTGCTAACATCATATCACATACCTTGCCACTCTAGCGCCATTATGGCCAGTTTTGGAACAATTATTTAATTACTTTTGTCGGACACTTTTAAGCTTTTCTGCCTTAGAGAGATTGTCCTCCTTACCTCTATTCTCCATCGCCCAAGTGTCAGTACACAAGAGCACTTTCTATTCCTTTACTCTCACAATCCATTGGGCGGCAGGAACGACTTTTTACATAACCATCCGACGCGACGCATGGATCATATTATTTATTTTCAGACAATTGTGATCAGCCTGGTATTTGTCCTTACCAGACTTACCATACTTTAAAACAACTTATTATTATACCAATGAGGGTTTTAAATTTGTGACATCTGACAGCTGTTTGACACGACAAGGATCGTCGGGCTACCAAGAGAAGCCTGGTGACTAAATAGTCTCGTGATTAGAGCAATAATTATTTATTAAATAAATAACTAAACAAAAATAAACTAATAATGAACATTAATCAGTGTAGTCACCGACATGATGAATCTACATTGATAGTGCAATGACCCCCCTCTCCCTTAGTCCCCTCCTGTATGACATTTACACCCATGATTTAGATATAACCGTTAGTAGTTTTTGTGAGGTCTTACAGTATGCCGATGATCTGACAATGTACAGTGCCTCAAAGGATATTGCCGAATGTTCCGCTCGACTGAACTGTGCAATTGGCTATCTGACTGAATGGATGGACCGACATGGCTTAAATATTTCTGTTTCGAAAAGTTCAGTTGTAGTATTTACACGCTCCAAAATTATACCTGATGTCAACATCTATTATAATGAACATGTTTTTCCGGTTAAGGATAGGGTTAAATTTTTAGGAGTTTATCTGGATTCTAGGATGACTAGCGCCTACTAAATTAGTCATATTTCGCAAAAATTCGAGAAAAATATTAATGTCCTACAGTCAGTCAGTGTGGTGGGGTTCTCACCCATATACCCAAAAAATATTATATAATGCTCTTATCCGCAGTCATATTGATTATGGATCCTTTTTATTGGAATCATGTAACAAGGTTCCAAGGGATATGGACAAAATTCAATCGAAGTCTTTAATGATCATAGTAGGAGCAATGAAATTTTCTCTTGTCAATGCCCTACCTGAGTGTGTCGACCCACCACTTAATATCAGACGGCAGTACCTTTTGGATAGGTTTCTATTTAAGGCATTCCGAATTCCTCCCACCCCCTTATAGGCAAATTACACACTTTATCCCAATTAATTCAACATCCAATTATTGGCGACATAAAGATCTTCCCTGTCTCTTGATCAGCTACCTTACATTTGCATTAACCCAACTTCCTTGTCCAATTGTTCAGTGCAGACACAGCCCTCTTTTTTCTACCCCATATGAGGCACTGACATTCTCCCCGAACATTATCCTGAACTTCCATATTGATAAAGGTTCCTCTCTGGCGAATACTCATTTTCAGCAAATTATTAATCAGCACTTTATGGATTGGCTGCTTATTTTTACGGATGCATCTAAACTTTCGGTGGATGGTTGTGTTGGAGCGGCGGTCTGGATTCCGAGGGTTAATGTGATTTTGAATTTCAAATTGCCTCCTACTTCCTCTGTATTTACAGGCGAGGCACTCAATGAGAGGCCGTCTCATTTATTGAGTCTCATGGCCTTAACAATTCACTTATGCTTTCGGACTCCAGAAGCGTTTTAGAGGGTATTTCAGCTAACCAGTTCCGCTCTAAGTCATTCCCATTAATTTTGGAAATAAGGTGGCTTCTTAGGTGCCATATCTATAATATCCATGTTGTTTTAGCATGGATACCTAGTCACAGCGGAATTACTGGCAATGAGAGTGTAGATGCCTACGCTAAAGACGCCATAACATCAGGTGGACTCAGTCAGTACAAACTGTATTGTCAGGACTTAATTCCCATAGCCGAAAAAAAACTAAGCTATCAGGTGGAACACCGAGTGGGCCAGCTCAAGTAATATTAAAGGCAAACACTACTTTGACATTCAAGGTAGTGTACCAGTTAGGCCGTGGTTTTAAATATTTACAGTGTAGCAAACCAGTATGCTCAACAGTCTGCCGAGTCAAACTTGGTCACTGTTGCTCACCTACTTTCCTTGCAAAGATCAGAGTTAAGGATAAATCTCTTTGTGAGTACACTCCTAGATGAGGGTACCTTAGATCACATATTTTCTAGTGCCCAAGAAACCAGCTCTGCCTTTATGACTCTCTTTCTACCTCGATTACTCGCCCTATTCATTTTAAATTATTATTATGTTTTGTAAATACTCCTTTTATTGAAATTTTATGTACATAATATATTCATTCTAACAATATAAAATTGTGACGTTTTTATTACTTACAGTTGTATGAAAGTTCTATTTCCCGCCTTTTTAACTTAATACTGGCAAACGATTATAAGCCGATGCCATAAATAAATTAAAAATAACTTATTTACCGTTTTTGAAGAGGAAGTACAAAATACAAAATAATTTTGTAATTTGTGTCGAACTAACAGGTTATTTACCCATGAAGTCATTGCATGAGCCATTCCCTGCACTGTACGCCATCAGCTTTTCACTGAACATCTGCTACATCACTCTGACGTTGGCAACTCCTATTACAGGGAAGGCTATGCCAAAAGAAGAAGAAGAAGAAGAGGTTATTTCTCTAAAACAATATATTTACCAATTAAGTATTCGTTAAAGATGTCCGTGCATAGGCAAAATGCTAAGAAGAAAACTCAAGAAGAAATGCATCGTTTAATGTTGGAACGAAAAAACGAACGAAAAAACAAAGATAAAAAACATCTCCAAATAAATAATCCACTTGCTAAGTATAATAACCTAGGACAACTTACATGTATTTTATGTTCGTCGATAGTACGATCTGATAACGTTTGGCAAGTTCATCTAAATAGTAAACAACATAGGGAAAACATTGAAAAGGCGAAGAAGTTAAAAGAGTTAACAAATAACTTCACAGAAGGCAAAATTAAAAGGCCTGGACCTCCTATTAGTGATGCACCTCAAGAGAAAAAGCCGAAAGGAATTTTGAAAAATGCAGGTACCCCAATACCTGTGGTAGCTGCAAAACCTATGAACAATGCTCCAAATATTTATTCATATCATGACGAAGAAATAAAGAGAGTAAATCTGAATATAGTGCTAAGTAAAGAAGGCGAAAATTTAGGTATTTTTTTTATTGAAAGTAATAATATAATTCAAATTAAACAGCTGTAATACAGCTTTATTGAAATCCTGTCTACTATTAGCAAATATACATTAAAGTTTGTTACTCTTCCCTCTGTTCTGTTTGTTCAAACATTCTCCTTTACTGAACGGATTTTAATATAACTTTTAATAATATAGCTTATACATTAGAATAATACATAGGCTATAATTTATAAAGATGTTGTGTGAATTGTTCAAAATATAACAATAAGTGTCAAGTCAGTAGGAAATATTTCTGGCATCTGCGAACTATTCTGGTATGTGCTGCAAAAACTGTTAGAGCTACACATAATATATAATGTTGAATGGAAATGTTTATCTTAAATAGTCCTACATAAAAGTCTACAGTGGGATATGTCTATTTTTTTAAGGATGACTTACAATTCTAAGTTAAAAATTATCACACATACAGTAGAGACCCGATTATCTGGATTATATTGTGAATGGGCATTTGATTAATTAAAAATCCGGCTAATCTGAATGTGAGAACAATAACCAGCATGTCAGGACATGTCTAAGGAGGGTTCTTGCAATAGGTTTTCATCAATTCACTTCAAACTGTCAGATTTAGATCACAGAACAATTTTCCTAAAGACCACTAAGCATGACCTATCAGCATGGAAAGTCAGGGGGACTTATTGTAAACCACTTTGGAGGTTGATTACTCTAAAATTGTTTACAATATAAAAAAGTCTTGTATGAAGCCCTATTTTAAATGACTTATTCAACGATACCCCACACAATGGGGTAGAATGAAAAAAAAAAACCCTTCCCACTTTACACATTGTTTGGGGAGCCACCCTTAAAATACTAAATTATCTTATACTTTAAACGAGACGATCTTGTATATATATAATAATCAGTACTACTCGAACGACATAAATTGACACCTGCATTTTAGCCCCATCTCTCTCACTCTCCGGTCATGATAGAATCAAATGAAAGAGACGGAGCTAAAATGCAAGTGTCAACTTATGTTGACCGAGTTGTATCTCAACAGCGGCAACAAGTATTACAATGAAATTTAGTATCCAGGGAGTTTTAGGGGAGAAAAATCGATCTAGCTAGGTCTTATCCCTTAGAAACTTGGTATGCGTACCTAGGTTTAATTTTTGTATTGTTTGGAAATTTGGTTTGAATCCCTCTCAGATAAATATTTTTGTGATTCTTATTATTTCTTTTTCTTTTATATTTTTTTATTTATTTTTAATTTTTTTATCGTTCTACTAAAACACTGAGCAAAGCTTGGTCTTCCAGGTACAAATTTTTTATGATGCCAAAATATTAAGTCTATATGCAATCTTTAACTATACGAAATTTCTTTATTTATATTCATAATTACAGTTAGCAAGGGAGGACAGATGGACGGATAGACAAAGCAAAACTATAAGGGTTCCTTGTAGTTACTACGGAATCATAAGAAGTATCCATATTGCTAGGTGGCATTATCAGATCAGATAATGTTGCTAGAAGGACCTATAGAAACTATTACAATATGTATTGACATAAGCATAAAGTTATTTGATCACAGTTGGCAGTCCGGATAATCGCGAATCTGTATACCGGAGGTCCGGATAATCGAGTCTCTACTGTAATGTAGTATTTTCAGAAGCTATTAGAACTGGTACATTAATTCTTACCTAATTAAACTAACATAGTCACTGTAAGCATTTTATACACGCCATAATAGCTCTTTACACTATCGTAAAATTAAAAAGTGCGCGCGTGAAAATAAACAGCCGTGCCGCGACGATTACGCGCCTCGCTTGATACCCGCGCCCATATTATATCAGAATTACGAGTCAGCTATAAATTATTTAGTCAGGTAAAAGTTAGAGCCCGATTTCGCGTTTGAAACCCCGGGCAAAAGTTAGTTAGGCAAAACTATATTTGGGCAATTAAGTATATCAGCTTGAATACAGACAAATACTGGACAATTTTACCGAGTTTGCCTTACATGCTGGTTATTATTATGGTAATTATCAAACATATAAATATAACAACTGACAACCATTCATAAATGAAAACTAATTAATACACTGCTTTCAGAAAAATTTGGTGATAATACTCAAAATAAATCTAGTACATCTCAAGAAGAAAAGGACTCAAAAGTACAAGATGTTAGTGCACCTATTCCTGAAGGATTCTTTGATGATCCAATTCTGGATGCGAAGGTTAGTGGTAATGTTTAAAAATTTATTACTATTTTATTGTTTAATGTTTGAATTTACATATTCTGTTTGTCCAAACATATTAACATAATAACTTACCGCACAGAAAACCGGCGTGAAATAACGCTTGCATTGTGTTTCGCCGAGTGAGTGAGGTTACCCTCTGGTATCTTGGCTTACCCTGACTTCCGCCCAAGGGGGGGATTGGGGATTTTAAGGACTAGGAACGCAAGTCGCAACACCAGAGGAGTTACAAGTATAACTCCTCTGGTGTTGTGAGTGTCCATGGGTGACGGTAATCGATTACCATCAGGCGATCCGTCGCTCATTTCATAAAAAAAAAACTTACGACCAAATTAATGTCATTATATTACTTTATTGCATAGTAGGTAAAAAAGCAACATTTAAATCGTTAGCATTATTTGTTCTTTTGTTCTCTGTTTGTGTTTAGATTAAATTGATTCAGATTGCAAAGTCAAAGTAAAATTTTTTTATTCAAAATAGGTATTTTTATACACTTTCTGAACGTCGATCTACATGATGCCTACCACCGGTTCGGGAACTACTAGCTGGCCCGGCGCCCGGCGCCCGGCGAGAAGAACCGGCGTAAGAAACTCGCGCGGGGCCATCTTTTATCAAAAAGATGGAAAATTGTTCTTTTAAAAATATAAAAAGGCATATATAACAATGTTATGACTAAAACTACATAATAAGAGTACAATAATATATGTAATTTAGAAGTAGCCTTGCAGAGGGTCACCTCATTCCCAAGGTGTGCTATCTTTCATAAAATCATTAACTTTATAATAGGCTTTAGCACATAAACGTTCTTTAACTACTTTTTAAAATTTATTGATTGAAAAATTTTGAACGCTTTCTGGGATCTCATTGTATAGGCGTATACATTGGCCTTTAAACGAATTCTTTACTTTAATAAGTCTAGTCACTGTTACATCAAGCTTATGATTATTTCGGGTATTTCTATTGTGGTTGTCACTTTTCTTTTTGAATAGGTTTAAATTTTTTTTAACATATAATACATTTCATAGAACATACTGAGAAGCTACAGTTAAGATTCCAGTTTCCTTAAACTTTTCTCTTAATGACGTGTTGGGGGCCAGCAATCTACAAGATTGCCCGAACAGCTCGCTTCTGCAGCACAAATATGTATTATTGATATTATTATGCAGTATGTATCATGACATTTTACTATATTATATAAAGCCATTCTGTTATTTATGTTTATTGGAAATTAAATTAACAAAATTTTTATAGTGAAAAGTATCATAATTTGTAGTATGTAAGAAATGTATGTTTTCTTTTGATACAGACATGTTATTAAAAGGGTTTTTATAATCTTATGCACACTCAGTCCTATGTGTATATTATTTCTTTACCACATGGAAAGAAATAATACACACATACATATTTTGACGATCTCCGTGGCTCAGTGGTTCAGCGTGTTGGTGCTCAAGCTGGGGGTTGCGGGTTCGAATCCCGCCGAAGGAACAAAAAGTTTTTCTGTGTTCCTGGGTCATGGATTTGTATAATATAATAAAAATCTTAAATATATGTATAGTATAAAAGTATTAAATATACTTCCCGTTTTCTGGTACCTGTAACACAAGTTCTTCCGATACTCAGCACGGGCCCAGATTGCCGTGGTGTGAAGCGTCCATAGATATTTATTATTATTATTTATTTTATTATTTTATTTTACATACAGTTAAAAATGTATTACTGCAAATAAGTATAAATCCAACACTTTGAGCTTTTGAACAGTTATAATATATAGAACAGGAGAATAAATACTTAATAATATTAGGTCCTTATATATTATGAAGTTGGCGTTTTGTCGTACTGGCCACTTGGATCTCAAATATATCTTCTTTGATTAGGAATTCCAATTTCAAATTTATACTGCTATTTACTCATGCATTTGTGTTTCTAAAACCGCAATTCATTTCTTTTTTCCTCTTTTGGTTTTTTTTTCCCTTTTCCACTCTGTTTACAAAATGGAAAACCTGAAATATCGTATTATTTTCGAGTACGAGTTCCACCGTGGCACCAGGGCTGCAGAAACGGCTCGAAGGATGAGTGATGTATATGGCGGCGGTGTCGAAAAAGAAAACACAGTGCGTTTTTGGTTCCAACGTTTTCGTTCTGGAAATTTCGACCTGCAGAACAAGCCCTGTGGACAGCCGGAGACCAAAGTTGATAATGAAGAATTGAAGGCTATTGTGGAAGCGGATCCATGGCAAACCACGTCCGAGTTAGCTGCAGGCTGCAGTGTTAGTGATAAAACTGTTTTAATCCACTTGAAGCAATTTGGGTAGGTGAAAAAGCTTGAATGGTACCTCATGAATTGAGTGCAGCAAACCGACAAACGCGCGTCGACTGCTGCGTTACAATACTCAACCAGCACAATAATGAAGGGATTTTAAAGTGAATCAACACATCACCTGTCATGAAAAGTGGACCCTGTACGATAATTGGATACGCTCATTGCAATGGTTGAACCCTAGTCTATCTAATGAGTCGAACCAGCCAAAGCTTGCCCCAAGCGAAAATTGACTCGAAAAAAATTACTTGTGAGCGTTTGGTGGACTAGTGCCAGTGTCGTTCACTACAGCTTTCTTAAATCTGGCTAGACAATTACGGCAGATGTCTATTGCCAGTAACTGCAAATCGTGATGGAAAAGCTAACTGCTAAACATCGGTTGGTCATTCACTCTAGGCCACTGCTGCTTCAGGACAACGCTAGACCACACACTGCACAACAGGCAGGCATGGCTACCAAATTAGAGGAGCTTCAATTGGAATGTCTAAGACCCCGGACCTTGCTCCAACAGAATACAATTTTTTTTTCGAAATTTGGATAACTTCTTGCAAGGGAAAAAATTCAACTCCAATGGGGCAGTCCAAAGCGCCTTCAAAGATTTTATTGATTCCTGTCCGAATGGTTTTTTTAGTAAAGGAATCAATTAACTACCTATGAGATGGCAAAAGTGCATAGATAGCGATGGTATATACTTTGATTAAATAAATATATTATGTTAAAAAAAATCGACTTCATGTTCCTCCTTTACAAAATGCCAATTTCATATGTATTGACCTAATATTATATTAGGTATTTATTCTCCATATAACTGTTCAAAAGAATCATGTACATGTTCTATCATATCAGTAGCCAACATACTTCTGCCTTTTAACTTAAATGCTTTTTCATTGCAAAGTCTTACTAGAGCAGACGAAGCATAACATGCTAAGGAGGATGCAGATAAATTCTTGTCACTGCTTTTACCCAATATCAATTTATCAGGATTCAATAAACACCAATATAGAAATACAGCCAGGGAACCAGAGAGCAAATCCCCTTGACCTCCACACCTTCTAGCCGAACCCCCAATATTTGACTGCCACTGGAGAGAAGCATCGGAACTTAAAACTTCATCACTCTCCCCCTTCTTTAAAATGGTTGTGTATTTACTTGATATATGTAAGTCCGAAATACCATTTACATTTTGGACAAGTCTCTCAAATTCAATTTTATTAGGAGTAAGTATGATTGGAGAGGAGAAATCCTTGATTAACGTAGTCTGTTGAGTTATGAGAAAGAGACCGTCAGCATCAATGACCAGTGGGATTCGTTTCTCCTTAATAATTCCAATAAGTTGTGAAACTGTTTCAAATGTCTTCTCAGCTCTACCCAAACCAGGGCCAATAACAATTGCATGTAATCTATCCAGCCAAGGTGAAATTTCATTTATTGCATCATTATGGTCAAGCAATGGATGCACAATCAGTTCTGGGCTGTAGGATTTTATTATTGGGGCTGATGATGCTGCACAAAATACATGCACTAAATCTGCTCCAACCTAAAACAAAGAATAATATAGATCTTATGTTCGACAAGTTTTTTTGCCTTTAAGAATGCCTCTGGTATAGTAATTACATACTATTTACCTTAAGTGCACTTATTGCGGCAAAATAAGGAGCTCCCGTGTATTCTAATGAGCCCCCAACAATACCTATCCTACCAGCTTGACCTTTGTGGCTGGTACCTGATAGAGGCGGAATACATGATTTGATAAAGCTTAATAAATATTTCCTTTCTAGAATGTTCATTATTCTTCCTGAAATAACAGTGACTATTCACGGGTTACGCTTACTGAGTATATCTTTGATTTTTTGCATTAAAAACTACTTTATTTGCATAAATTTATTTCGATTTACAATTGTAAGACTAACTTTGAATTTCTTCTTCTTCCTCTTCTTTTAAAAATGGCTCCTTAGTGAATTGCCAATGTCAGGTTTTATGAAAAATCAAGGGTACGGTGAACTGAAGGAAGTCTGTTGAAAGATCTCTAACCTAGAACAAGCACAAACATTTAGGGTTAGTACCACTAGGAGTAAGCATTTTCTGCGGAGTTAAACTATTAAAATGCGATTTCTACAGATTTTTTTAATCCCATCCATTTTTACATTTTTATGTTGTTCTGGTATAAAAACTGTCCAAATTCCATTGGTCGTAGTGTAGGTCCACTGAACCAAGAATGTGTACCAAGAATGGTGCGACATCATTTGTACTATATACTTTTTTGTTATCATAGTCGGGACAAACATAATTTAGCTGTATAGAAGAGATGGAATGAGCATTATCGGTCATTCTTTTGGCGGTTTTGTTAATGCTATCAGGGTTAGCACGCTTTCTTGAGCCTATATTGTCACATTCCATCGATTCTTGGCGTACCTGGATATCACGTCCCCCTCCGCCCGGGTCAGGCGGTTCGGCGTCCATGCCGGTAACACTTAGGTTATAAACTAACTAAGACTAATTAAAACTAACAACTAACTAACAATACACTAAGACGATCACAAAATTAGACACCCACAACCAATACTAGAAAGTTCAACACTAAAAATCAAGCAAGACAATATAATAAAATGCACTAATAAACAAAAATATTAAAAACACTTGTATAAGCACTCGACCGAAAAAGCAGTCCCAACTTTGAATTTTTAGTAAACACAAAAAAGTTTAAATACGTCAAACAGCTGACAATGACAGCAATATTTATTATTATTCTTCTTTTTTTTAAATAAATGGCGTCGGCTTATAACCATTTGCCAGTGTCAAGTTAAAAAGGCGGGAAATAGAATTTTCGTTTAAATTTTCAACAGCGTATTCCTAAATCGTCAAGTCTTAAAGTCTAGTCAAGGTCCAAATAAATAGTCAGTGCAGTCGTGTCAGTCGATTCAGTAAAGTGGTAGAAGCTTTACTGAAAGTTCCTTGGAAGTTTTGGAGGCAACACAAAATAACACGCTTTTTGAAGTTGTACCACTTGCCCACGCTTGTGCACGTTAACGAATATTTAATGGTTAATATTCTACCAATATTACACATTAAGAGCCGAAATAACACAAATTTTTACACAATACAAAAACCACAACGTCACCCATTGAATTCACCGGCAAAACTCCCTTATTCTTCTTCTTTAAACGGCCATCCTTGAGAAGACAGCAGTAATTTTGAACTGTCGTTTACACGTGACATTTTTTTAAAAATGGGGTTACGGTTTAAAACGATTAGCCAGTGTCAAGTTAAAAAGGCGAAAAAAACAAATTCTCGTATAAGTTTTCTACACCGTATCTCTAAAGTCAAAGTCCAAATAAATAGTCATCACAGTCAATGAGTCAAGTCAGTCGATTCAGTAAAGTGGTAGACGCTTTACTGAAAGTTCCTAGGGAGTTTTGGAGGCAATACACAAAATAACACGCTTTTTGAAGAAGCTTTTTGAACACTTGCCCACACTTATGCACGTTAACGAATATTTAATGGTTAATATTCTACCAATATTACTCACTAAGAACAGAAATAGCACATGTTTAAGGAGGAAATCAAAAAACAACATCGTCACACATGGAATTCCCATTCACAATTTAGAAAATTAATCGACACAGTGTCACTGTGTCGACTATTTTTTCTAAATCAAAAACGCTTAATGTGTCCGTAAAAATACCTAGAGAAGTCTGCTAGAGTCAGAAGGGTGTGTGTTAAGTTATCAAGAGATAAAGTGAGTTGAGTTAAGTTAGTAGTTCAAAATATTTTTAAAATATGTTTAACCGAAAACAATGCCAAGATTTAATTCTCCGTTTAAATTTTGCCGCTTTATACCATTGCGACAGTAGCGCCACCCCCTATTTAACGCTTTTTTACGGACACTTTTTCATGTATGGAGATGGATCTCTAGTTCTTTGCCTGGTACCACCAAGGGTGTGGGACTCTTGCTTCATAAAACCTTTTTTAGCATTGTTAATTAGGTAAATCTTTTTTTTTATGTGACAACTTAGGACATTTTAATATTTGCGCATTCATCTATGTACTTGTTTGGCTTATAGTGTTTGGCAAGGAACATAAACTATTAATTTATTGCTTTTAGGCTAGAAATATTGAGTACAAAGACCCAATAGAGGAAGAGTGGGAAAAGTTTCAAAAAGAAATAAAAAATGAAACAAGCACGTCTGCAGAAATTATTGCAGGTGAACAAGAAGAAGCTACAGCTGAAAGGCAAATTGACGAAATTGATGAACAAATACGAAATTGGTCTAGGTATTTTTTGTTTTTAAAATAGTGCGGTAATTCTAAATATTTTTGTTTCCTATTTGATTAAATAAAAAACAAGTGTTATAAAGCCTGACCAGAAAAATAAAAAACCTGCACACCAGTGCAGGTTTTTTATTTATTAATTGCGCTTCATTTTTTAATTGCAGCAACACTAAGAATGGCTGGGATGTGATTGGTTAAATCTCAAACATTTGACATTTCGTTTTAGTGCCGTGATTTCCCGCAACATGGCGAGATTTTTTTATTTTTCCGGTCATGCTTTACCTATATTACCTACCTATACAGTGTGTTTCGTCTCGAGGTTAAGAGATTTTAACAGCAGATAATAGGTTTAATTTTATCGACAAAACACCCCCCTTTCGGGGGTCGTAACCCTCACGCCCCTCGAGCTACAAGCAATTGAATATTTTATGTTTTGGATATTACTTAAATAATTTTATTTATGACCTACAATCATCAAAATGGTCTCATTTTATTCCTCATAATATTTTTCACATTATTATGTAATTTGAATTGAAAAAAAATCTTAAAAAAAATACATTTGAATCTGAAAAAAAAATAACATGTTTATACATTTTTTTTTCTTATTTTGTAAATAGTTTTTAATCTAGCCCGTTTACCGCAAAATTATAGATATGTTCTCGTACATACATCGAATAGAGGAAAAAAAATTTAGGCAATATGCATAAAGAGTTGAAACATGAGTATCCCAGCCTTATAGTCAAATGTAAGCTATAAATGAAAATGGGTTCTATATTGTATATTAACATGTTGTCGTACATCCAATAGAGGAAAAAAACTTGAGAGGTGTCAAGGGACACCCGGATGGAACGAAGTTCCTTTCGATAAATTAGTGAAGGAATTGTAATATATTTTTTTTTAAGTTATAATAATTTTTTTTTATTGTTAACAAATATAATGTAATATAAACTTAATCTGTAGTCTCAATTTTAGTAATAATTGAGAGAGAGAGAGAGAGAGAGAGAGAGAGAGAGAGAGACAGACAGAGAAACACGCGCACGCCGCACGGCTTACAACTATAGCAAAAAGTGTCGTTATAACTTTTAGTCTTAATTTTTTCTGTCTAGCCCCCTTTCGCAACGCGCGATAAGGAACTTCGTTCCAAAAATATTTAGGCAACATATATATTAAGGCAAAATATTTAGAGTTGAAACACGAGTGCAGCCATCCTTATAGTCAAATTTAAGCTATAAATAAATTTTCCTTTTTTACAGAGTATTAGACTTAGAACTCAAAAAAGAAGAAACAAAGAAGAAAATTCAAGATATAGAAATGGCAAGTGAAAACGACAATAATGATTCAGACAATGAAACAGACTTGGATGAATTTTTGGACTGGCGAGCAAAAAAGTCCTACTCGTAATAATTTAACGGCATCACTACGGCTAACGTAATATGTATATTAAAAATAATAATTTTATGGATACCTACCTAATAGTAAAACATTTGTAATAAACCTATACCTACATATGAAGCTAGTCATATTTTATTTAATTTTTCATAAACCTCCTAATCTATGTAAACCTACCGTAATTTTCTTTGTTTTGAATACGTTTATTTAACTTTAATGTTAAGTCATTTGCCGCAAATTTTGTCATTATGTAAAGTATGTTTGTATGATAGACTCATGGTTTTAGCCACTGAATTAAAATTTATCCTGTTTGCTCAAAAATTGAGGTCAGTATCACGGTGCACTGTGACATGACATATCCAGCGCATCCAGAAAGCCCTCGTTCCTGCGATAGTTTTTTGTACCGCCAATAACAAGCGTTAGAATAGAACAAAATATGCATTTTAATGAATTTAAACTGGAATCCGTAAGGTTGGGACTACAGTGCCCGAAATCCGTAAGGCCGGGGAAAATTCAGAGCACTGAAAAACTCTGCGCTAATACAATAGAGTTGTCGAGTGTCGAGCTGCCATAAATGACATTGACATTAGATTCGACACTTGTGTGTTCGATTTTCAGCTCTATTGTCATAGACGAGGCATGTTGAGGCAAAAAGTGTGTCCAGTTACATGGCCCCACTTTTGAGATTTTTGGGGCCATGTTGACATTTGAAGTATGGTGAAAACAAGATGGCTGACATTTGAAGTATGGTGAAAAACAAGATGGCGTAACTTTATAATGTATTTAATTGTTGATGGCGTAAGTTTATAATTTGTTCTGTCAAATGTACGTCATAGCCTATCTCATGTTTTGAAATCTTGGTCTATATATTCTAGGATCTATACCTAATAGGCCCTGGTTTTTTAAGTACTCTAAAGCTAGCAAATCTGTTTGTTCTACTATTTGTCGACTTCGCCTTGGACATTCGTGTAATAATGTATTTTTGGCCAAAATAAGAGTCAAGGATAGCTCATTGTGCTAATGTGGCTTAGATGAGGGTTCTCCTGATCATATCTTCTTTAACTGTCCTATAAATCTTTCTTTATATTACTCTATTTGTAGACACTCTATGTTCATTTATAGCTTCAAATCACATAAAACTTTGATTATGTATTACTAATAATATATATATATTAATTAGTAAATAAAAGTTATTGTGTAAGCTAGGAACTTACACATACGACTTTGAGCTGAGGGAAGTAGGTATATAGGTTAATGTGAGGGCTGGAGAAATCTGGGACTGACCTTATTGTTGAGCTGGTGGTTCTGTATCTGGGCGGAGGTTTCTTCTCACTACACTACACAGCTGTTGAGCGGATTATCGATAGATTTATCGCGGTTCGCCGGCGAATTTGGTATTATATTAACGAGCACAAATAAATATGCGCACACGCGTTCGCGTTCACTAGGTTTCGGGATGAGCTGAAAATGCATCCGGCGCGGAAAGGTATCTAAATGCAAGTGTTCGTCACTCTCTGACAGCGCCCCTGAGTCGGTCGGCCATACATCACGTAGTGATGTCCTTTGTGTTTATTCTAAACGTCGCGCTAGTGTTGGCGCGAACAGTTATATATATTTATATATATGTATGTGTGTATATATATACATATATATATATATATATATATATATATATATATATATATATATATATATATATATATATATATATATATATATATATATATATATATATATATATATATATATATATATATATATATATATAAACTTATATTCATTAATTTTTATTTTATTTATATAGGTTCTGTATATTATTTTTTATTAAAAAATAAAAAAAAAGGCTAAGAAACTTTTTGAAAACGAAAGGCTTTGCATTCTGTTTTTATACTAGTAATTATAACTTGTATCTGCATGAGGTACCCATGAAGTCATTGCATGAGCCATTCCCTGCACTGTACGCCATCAGCTTTTCACTGAACATCTGCTGCATCACTCTGACGTTGGCAACTCCTATTACAGGGAAGGCTATGCCAAAAGAAGAAGAAGAAGAAATCTGCTCTATTGTAATTTTGGAGCAGAGTTCTATTTTCAGTGCTTTGAATTTTCCCCGGTCTTACGGATTCCGCACAATATAGTCGCAGCCCTATTTAGGAAAAAAAGTATATTTTTTGACAAATGGCAACCCTGAAATAATACAGTCATTTGTGGACTTTTGGCGGGAAGTCGAAAAGAGCGGGTGTTTAAATTTTTCACTGTTTTGTAAAATATAATTTTCTAGTTTATATTACTGTAACATTGTTGTAAATAGTAGTTTTTAATTGAATTAAATATAATAAAATAAAAATGAGTGAAGATAGCGACGGGGGTCCGCCCCCTGGAGATACTTCCAAAAAAAGAAAATTGGAGGAAAGTACGGTGGACTTCAGAATGTTCACAAAAACTAATTACAAAAGACAATTCCCAGAAAATTATAGTGGAGATTGTGTCGTATATGTGGAATCGATGAATAATGAAAAATTGGGAAACAAAAATCCCATTACTTTAACAAAATTATTTACAGAAAATGTAAAGGGTATAGTAGGAGTACATCGAGTGAATGCATATAAAGTTGGTGTAACTTTTAAGAAGCCTGCGCCAGCTAATTGTTTTTTGAAAATGGACCATTTCCTTATTAGAAATAAACTAAAAGCTTTTGTACCGGCCCACCAGTCGGAGATTACAGGAGTTATTAAATATGTACCGAAAGATCTCTCAAATGAAGTTATATACAAAAATATTACATGTGACACAGAAGTTATTTCAATTAAAAGATTTTTTAAGAAAGTTGAAGGAAAACCTACACCGTTGGGTACAATAGCAATTACTTTTGCTGGTACAATTTTGCCTCAACATGCCTATATACAAATGTTTAGGTATCCTGTACATTTATACATACCACCATTACTACAATGTTTCAAATGCCTTAAATTCAACCATTCTGCAAAAGTTTGTCGTGGAGAGCAAATGTGCTCCTCATGCGCTGGACGCCATTCCTACAAAGAATGTGACGTAGAAGAAATTGTATGCATTAATTGTAGCGGTAATCACTTGGCCATCTCGAGGGACTGTCCAGTGAAGCAGAAGAAAATGCAAGAAAAGAGGAAAAAATATGAGAATTTTAACCATAGTTATGCCACTGTGGTGAGTAGTGTCCCATTGCTCACTGACCCCAAATCTTTTCCAACTATTTCACGACCAGTTAATGTACCACCTGTTAGTAATACCAAAACAACTTTTAATGTAGAACAAATCATAAACAATGATATTATATTGAATGCTTTAGTAAAGTCTCTTGTAACCCTCGGAAATGACAATAGCAATAGTCCAGTAACAAATAAAAGAATTAAAGATATATTATTAGCCAATTTAATCAATTAATGGATACATATCTTAATATAACACAGTTTAATATACAAAGCTTGCAGAATAAGAGAGCCTTATTAAAAACATTTCATTGTGAACATAATATAGACATATGTTTGTTGAATGAGACATGGCTTAGGAGCTCAAGTTTAATTCCAGATTTTACACCATACAATTTTATACGTAAGGATTCAGTTAATTCACATAACGGTGTAGGTATATTAATTAAACAAAACTTGAAATATAACATTACAAATACAAGTTTTTATGAAACAATTCAAAATCTTTGTATATCCATAGAAACTTCGATGGGAACAATATACATTCTTTGTGTATATTGTCCACCTAATAACAGGTTTGATACAAATAAATTAAAAAAGGTATTACTTGAAACACCTAAACCATGCCTCATCATGGGAGATTTTAACGCACATCACTTATTATTTGGTTGTCACTCGAATAATAATAGAGGTAACAGTTTGTTCAAAATTATAGATGAATTTGACATGTGTATATTAAACGATGGGAGTGCCACCACTATTCAGGTTCCAAATAGAAATCCCTCTGCAATTGATATAGCTCTTGTTAGCCCCACATTGGCTCCACTCTGCGAATGGCGTGTCCATGATGATCCAATGGGCAGTTACCACTATCCAACTCAGGTAACCCTTAATGTGAAGCCGTCAATATATGAAGTACGTCCTGTGGAAGAAAAATATATTTATAGTAAAGCAGATTGGACTAAATATAGTAAGTTATCAGAAACTTATTTTTCACAATTAAATATAGATTGTAATAATTTGAAACCACTCGAATTATATGATAATTTTATCAGTATTTTAAATAATCTAAGAACAGTAACAGTCCCCAAACAAAATCCGAAAACAGTTTCAAAACCAATGAGGAAACCAGCTCCTTGGTGGAACCGAATATGTGATGATGCAGTTCGAAAGTCCAAGGAAGCTTTAGTTAATTATCGAACTACACCCAGCATTAATAACTTTATTCATTATAAAAAGATAGACGCTCAAAAGAAAAGAATATTAAAAGAGGAAAGGGTCAACTCATGGCATGATTTGTGTAGTAGTTTTAATAGAATGACACCTGTTTCTAGAATATGGGGATATATTAAAAGATTTAAAAGAATAGGTACTTCTAATAATAGATTTTTAAATGATGAATGGGTACCACGTTTTTTGGATAAGATATCAGATTCATCTCAGATCAATGAAAGCAATTTAAATAATATATTGAGCCATGCCATTGAAAATGATAGTAACTCCTTTTAAATAGACCATTTACACTGAGCGAATTGTACATATCTCTAAAAAGTAGGAAAGATACAACACCAGGTTTGGATAATATACCATACATTTTAATTAAGAAACTACACCCTTATGTTTTAGAAATACTTTTAAATATTTATAATAGGTTATGGAATAGTTTAGTTATACCAGAGTCATGGAAAACTCAATGTGTCATTCCCATCTTAAAACCAAATAAATCTGCTAATAACCCATCCTCATATAGACCTATTTCCCTATCATCATGTTTGGGTAAACTTTTCGAGAATATGCTAAAACTGCGGTTAGATTATTTTGCTGAATCACAACAAAAGTTACCAGATATTCAATTCGGATTCAGAAGAGGCAGAAGTTGTTCTGGAAGCTTTGTATCCTTTATACACGATTTAAAAAAGGCAAAACTTAGTCACTGTAATGTTATAAGTGTATTTTTAGATGTAAAAGGTGCCTTTGATAATGTAAACATTGAACCATTAATTAAGGTTTTACAAGAAATGGGATTTCCGATGAAAACTTTAAAATGGATTTTTAAATTTTTAAATAATAGAACAGTTTATGTTAGATATAATAATAAATTATATGGGCCCAAACAGGCCAATAAAGGCACAATGCAAGGTGCTACACTCTCGCCGTCATTGTATAACTTTTATACATCTCAAATCCATAATTTTGTAAATATACCTGGAGTAAAGATTTTGCAATTTGCCGATGACTTGCTTTTGTATAGTGTAAATCAAAACTTAAATATGGCAGTCAATCATATAAACAGTGCATTACATCAATTACAACATTATTATAATAATATTTTAAAATTAGAAATCAGTACAGAGAAAAGTTCAGTGTTAATATTTAGTAAAGATCAATCCATAGAGCCTGTTAACATAACTTATAATAACAACATAATTCCTATTGTGAATCATCACAAATTTTTAGGGGTTAAAATAGACCATAAACTTAAATTTGATAAACACATAAATTACATATGTCAGAATGCCATGAAGAGCATAAATATAATGAGAAGTTTAGCAGGAACATTTTGGGGCTCTGACCCAAAAACTCTTAACATGTTATACAAAAGCATAGTCAGAAGTCATTTCGATTATAGTTCGTTAGCTTACATGAATGCAAACACAACATTACTAAGAAAATTGGATGTTATACAGAATATGGGTTTGAGAATTATAAGTGGAGCCATGCGCACCACTCCTATTGTGTCCATGGAAGTTGAAAATTGCATACCTCCACTGTCCTTGCGCCGCCTACAACTGGCTGAGAGATTTTGTCTTAAGGAATTGTCTTGTGATGATAATTTTATTGTTGATAAAATTTTACATTCTACAGAAATTGTACAGTCAGCTGCAACATCCAACATCACACCTAATAACCTCATTTCTGCTTCCTTACCTGAAATATCAATATTAATGTTATCAACAAAAAATCTTACCAAAAATATGTATACTAGTAAAAAGTGGCCAATTTACCAATACCCATATGAAACTATTCTTAACTATATTGATGTTAAGTGTCATTTAAATTCTGTTACAAATAAGTTTGACTTTTTACAATTTTTACAACATAAAAGGGATTTTTACACATTATATACTGATGGTTCCAAAAGCGAGCATGTTAAAGTTGCCTACTATGACCCACAAATGAAAGTAAGTAAATGTTTTAAAATCCCGCATAATTGCAGTATTTTTACAGCAGAGGCTTGGGCAGTATTAGCTGCTTTAACTTATATACATACCAGTGTAAATAATGTAAATATTTTAATTATAAGTGATTCTAAAAGTGTTCTATGTTCTATATGTAATAATACTTTTTCCTATAAACAAAATTATATTGTGTTTAGAATAAGATATATGTTATCAAAGCTGATAGAAAAGAAAATAGAATTTGTATGGGTTCCCTCCCACAGTGGCATACTGGGAAATGAAGTAGTAGACCAGGTCACCCGTAGAGACCATGATGTGGATCTTCTAGACAGTTTTAAAGTGCCTTTTACCGACTTCTATCAACAATTTAAATCTTCAAAAAAAATGTTATGGACAGAATATTGGAAGACTGTCGCAGCTGAAAAGGGAAGATGGTACGCGGATATTCAAAGGGACTTACCAACAACACCATGGTACTATAGATTTGAGTACGTTAACAGGAAGTTCATAGTTTGCATCAACCGCTTGCGATCAGGCCATTGCCTAGTTGCGGCGCATCTCCACAGAATGAATATTTTGGACGATAGTAGATGTAGACATTGTTTTGGAGATGACGAGAACATTAATCATCTGATGTTTGAGTGTCCAACGTTTGCCATACAAAGGTTGTTGTTAGACAATGCGATTAGTGGCATAGCAGAAGAAAACTCACTAAGTCTCCCCCGCCAAATTGAAGGATTATTAAAAAATTCTGTTTATTTTGTTCCCATTTTTAAATATATTGTCAATACTGTTGGAAAGGTTTAGATAAACACATTGTGTAATTTATAGGTTATATTTAATGTCATTTTGTAAAATGTTATACTTCTCCTACTTCAGTTAATAATGTCAAATGTCAAAACTCAAAATGTATCCGACTGAAGGACTTTGTTTACATGGTCATGAATAAATTAAAAAAAAAAAAAACAGTCATTTGTAAATGATATTTTGTATATGCGTAAAAACAAAAACGCCGGAGTCACAAAAAACGAATTAATAATATAAAGTGTATTACAAACTTAGCATACATTTACTGTATTTTTCATTCTTTTCTATATCTGACCTTTTTACTACAAGTGTCAATAATCATGAATTCCGAAAACTATGATCAGAATTATGAACAATACAAAATCTTTATTTCGAATCTGAAAGATGCAGAAGTGAAAATACCTATACTAAACGATCTGAAATCATTCTTTGAAGCAACCCCGGGTAATGATGTGGTCAGAATCATTAGAAAATTGGGAATAGCGGCAATGGTATATTGCCTTGATACTACTGACAAGTATGTATATTTACGAACATTGTGCGCATGTTATGTATGAAATTTTGTCTTTTAATTTGTTAATAATTACTGTTGCAGGGCCGTAATTGATCTTACAACTGAAGTATTGAAGAAATGCTTTGAAAAATTTGATGCTGGAGACATTATTCAAAGCTATCCAACTTACTTCATGTACCTGTTGCGTCACGAAGCGGTGTGTGTCCAAGAATTGGCTGTAATGGAGGTAAAATAAAACTCTTCTTAACATTCATAAGATTGCATATTAAAAAATATAATATTACAGTACAAGCACATATTCAATGTCATATGGGGAACTGCCATAGAAATGCAAAAATAGTTGTACTGCATCTCAATTAATCTACTCTGCCTGCAGGTTCACAAAGCCTTAACTGATGATGTATACACACTGCATGTGCCACAGTTTATTGATGTGTTTGTGGCTGTGGCTCAGATGGTTTGCCACAAAGATGTTGGTTTGGCTAATAAGGCCATAATGGTAACATCTAATTTGGAGCATCAAGCCTACCCAAAGGTTTTGGAAGAGATGAAAATTGGGTTGGATTACCCCGCCAGTTTGAAATGTAACCTTATAGAGGTATGTTTAATTACACTGATAGACAAAATTACCTTAATGAAAGTTAAATTAATTTGAATGGGTTATTTTGTATCTACAACTAGCCTGTTAATAATCTGCATTTTTAAAAAGTTTCAGTCACCCTCAGTTTTTTTGCAACTGCAATGCACTTTGTTTTAAGTAAATATGGTTAAAAGTTGAATCTAATTAAGAAAAATTGAATTAAACTTACTCTGTGCACAACAAATGCTAGGAGTCCAGGTTTTGACCAAATTTCTCACCGGAAAGCCGAAATAAATAAAATAACAGTTTAATGACCTCTGTGGCCCAGTGGTTAGCTCATTGGCGCTGAAGCCGGAGGTCGCGGGTTCGAATTCCGCCGTAGGAACAAAAAGTTTTATGTGTTCTTGGGTCATGGATATGTATTATATGATAAAAATCTTAAATATAAGTATAGTATAAAAAGTATTATCTATATTTCCATTGTATGGTACCCGTAACACAAGTTCTTCGAGAACTCACCACGGGACCAGGTTGACGTGGTGTGAAAGCGTCCTATATATTATTATTATTAACTAATGGTGTCAAACTACGGAGTTAATAGTAAGTTAACCGCAAATGTAACAAAAGTTATCAGGGTGTTTTACACACTCTCTGGGCATCTTATTACGATGTACAGAAACAACAATCACAAAGAAAACCTTAGTATTAATTTATCGTAAACACACATCGGTAAGCGAAATTAGCATAATCAATTTAGTTTATGTTTAATGAAAACTGAGGGTGATTGAACAAAACTAATTATGAGGTTTATATACAGGTAGGTTTTTTTTGACACTAGTCAAAAAAAACTGCTCGATTTTGTTTAACAAAAATACTGTTTGTTTACTATTGTTATTGGTTGAACACATTTTCAACAACTGAGTTCTCTGTCTATACTGCAAGGCAGGTTCCTATGTAGTTAGATTAAAGTCATAAATATATTCATTTAGATATGGATTGCTTAGTCTGCAATAGCAATAGATGATGTTTCATAATACTATTCACTTAATGTGGCCATTTGAGACCTGTTGGTAATAAAGTGAAACAAGAGTTGATCCACTAATGTAACAATAAGTTCCATAATATTTTGCAAATCCTACTAATATTATAAATGTGAAAGTTTGTGAGGATAGATGTATGGATGGATGTTTGTTTGTTACTTTCACGCAAAAACTACTGAACGGATTTTGATGAAATTTGGTATGGTAGTAGTTTAGGCTCTGGATTAAAACATAGGCTATTTTTTACCCCGGAAAAATACAGTGTTCCTGCGGGTTATTCGATAGTATATTTACGCGGGCGGACCGCGGGAAACAACTAGTAACCAGATAATTTTACTATGATTTTTCATTTAAGGTGATAATCAACATATGTGGCAAATCTGCAGAGCTATTCCAGCTATGTGTTGAACATGAATACATCAGCTACATGATATCAGAATTGAATACAGAGGACTTCTTGTATCAGATAAACATATTAGAGCTGCTAGCTCAATTGGCAATTAAACCATATGGTATCAACTATCTGGTGGAATGTGGAGCGATACAAAAAATTGTTGGACTGATTGAAGATCTGGAACATAACCCACTGAAGAACCTTTTGGTTCCAGGTATGACCAATTTTATAGTAATTTAATAGGTATGAAGTCTCCACAAGTGCTTTTGCACAAAATGCTGTATATCTTACGGGGACCGACCGGCCGCCAAATATAATGTTTAGTAAAATCTATTACGGATACTTCGGGCATATGCTTATAAGAAGACGTTTAAGCAGAAAAATAATTGTCGACTCAAAGAAAGAATATTTTTCTTTATGTGGGCGAGTTTGCGTTTTGCGGAGAGATGAGATGATTTTTTTAGTTTGAATATGACAATTATTTTTGTATCTAAAAGTCTTTACATAAGCAGTGAATAATGTAGTAGCATATTTCCTGCCCCAAGGTCATAATTATCTATCCCTGTACCATATTTAATTTAAATCAATTCTCTGGTTTAGCTGTTATTACATAACCAGACAGCCAGAGTTACTTTAAATTTTTTACTATTAATATTAATAAACTAATGAGAACAGTTCCTTATAAAGACAGGTCAAAAAGAAATATACTTTCCAAATGTCATCTTATGTATCTTTTGTCAACTTAGCTTGCTTTGTTGATGTAGGTCTTTTATATTTTAGTACTTTTAACTTTGTACTTAAACTTTTGTTTCAGGTTACATGAGGTTCTTTGGATCAATTGCTTATCACTACCCCAAGGATGTCCTTGAAAAGTATCCCATACTCACAGACTTGTTGTTCAACGCCATAGAGTCAACTGAACAAGTTATACTGCTTATCGCTCTTGATACTCTCGGATTTATTGGAGCCACACATGAAGGAAAGATGTCTTTGGCGGCTTTAGGTTAGGTGGCCAAAACTATCTTGCCTTTTTAGGGTTCTGTAGTACTCAAGGAACTGTTATAATCTCGCTCTGTCTGTCCGTAATTTGGTATAATTATAGGTTGTGTATCGGTCTCGGTTTTATCGGATCATAAAATATTGATAATTTTATATTTTAGGGGTAGCTCCCTATACATGTGAAGTGGGGATAAAATATTTTTTTTATTCCATCCCATCATCGCCGTTTTTAAATAAAGGCTTATACATGACTTTATAAAATGTAAACCATTTTCGAGTAATCGATCTCCAAAGTGCTTTACAGGGGGAAGCTGGCATTTCTAAACTATGAGTCTTAGAAACTTGCAATTTTACATGCTGATGATCATGCTAAATATTCTTTAGGAAAATTATTTTGAAAAATATTGACTCGAATATTGAAAAAGAAATAAACATACATAGGTACAGAACCCTCCTTACATGTCGTCCTGACATGCTCTTGGCTAGGTTAGATTAGGTTATTTCCCAAAAATATTCATTTCAATAATTCTTATATATTTTTAATGGATTTCCAATATTTGTTCCGATTAGTCTCATCAGTCTTTGTCATAATAAATATATATGCATGATACTTGTGTACTTTCAGGCAGCTCATTCCAAATGGCAGTTAACAGAGTGTGCAAGTATATTAGAAACAGTACTTCAGTAGTGAAAGTACGGGCAACACATTGCTTAGCGAGTCTCATTGCTATAGATAAAGACACAAAAACAAAACCACAAAATGCCGACCAAAGAATCACGTTAATGGCGCGAGAGTGGTTCAGATGTCTGAAACAACAAAATGAATCTATAGATTACCTGTTTGAGCTATGCAAGAATCCCTTCTCAGACATCAAACTTTCAGGCTTTGCCCTACTTGATGCTATTACTCAACATAATTGGGGCCAAGAAATGATTGCTGATGCGGCAGGTAACACTTAAAAATATTTATTTAATATTTTGTATTGGTCAGAACTTGCGGCCTGACTACGTGTCCGCGGCACGACAACGTCAACGTAAAACCCACAGTGCGGTGTCGCGGCACTGTGCGTTGACCTAACTTGCAAATACGTCGCCATGAAAATGCACATTCACGACGCCGAATCGCCGTGCTTTTTTGAAATTACCGGTACATTTTGCGCAGTTAACACGTTACCGTGAATTTGAAAAATTTGGCAGTGAGTCCCGTGTCCACGACGCGGCAACTCACTTTGCCACGATTTTACCACGCTGCATCTTCTCATATTGACGACGTCGTGACGTGGACTGGCACTTACACATAAAGTCAGTCATCATAACACTTTCAATTTAAAAAAAAAACAGTCACTCGATAATGCTACTAAATTGAGGTAAACTTCGAAAGATAAATAGTATAATGTTCTGTTTTCGTAGAGGTTATACGTTATTGTTGGATAATAATATGTTGATACTTGATAATAAAATGTATTTAGGTGTTCGAGCCTTCGCTTGAAACACCGGCGAGATTACTGCTTCACATTTCGTGCTATACCCACTATTACATCTATATCTCTCTAATTACCGTCTGAATCATGGTGTCGATCACAAGGCAGCGCGCGTCTAGTTGCTCTAAGCTCTTTAGTCTTCAGTACGCTTTCAGAATTCGTGCAGTCAGGCCTTATTAATAGATACGGCAAGTTCCCACTTTATCACGTCAAGTCAACCGCAAAGTCCGCTCAGCACCTATCGGTCCAGCAACGACTTTGTGTGTAGGCAATTTTTAAGCGCGATGTCGAGTTCGAACAGACTATTCGACGTCGAAAGACTACTCGACGTTGAAAAGACCACCCGACGTCGACAGACTACTACTCGACGTTGAACAAACTACGACATTTGAACAATCTGTTGTTGAATCATGTTGTCAACCTGACATTCTCGTCTAGATTTATTTACTAAATGCCATCTTTATAGAAATAGCTTAAGTCATCGCATGGAAACTCCATGCAATGTCGAGATGAACAAGAAGTAGTCTCGTTTTAAGCACTTATTGCTGCAATTGACCAACACAGGGATCCAGACTGGCGAACTTGGAAAATGAACAACCTTTTTCATACCAAAACCTTTTCGAGAATGCAAAATTTACAGAAAGTCGACGCCAAGATAAGGTTTGCTACATCTATTGTTGATCTTGCAAGAATTTTAACCCATCGTCAGATTCAGTGCAGTGAGGCGGTTCATACGAAGTCATTAAGAGGAAACGGCTTGACTGGCCACTGTGAAAGACGATTTTTATGAACTCCACAACGTGATAAAGAAAGTTCGAACTCCAGACTATAGCAGATACATAAATTCGGTTCAGGAGCTGAAGCCAAAACTGGTTATATCACGGGTAATGCTTCGAGGAATTGTTAGGACTTTACCTGCTGCAATTTTTCGCCACCGTTTCACGCGGCAAAACTATCATCCTCATCACCTTGATGAGTGGCAGTCCTTCGCGGTGCGCTTCACCCGAAATTTTCTGCCGCGCGTTTGGTATAAACTCTCACCAGTTGCATCTCCGGACCATTACGACCTTCAAGAAGGGAGCGTATTCCCTCTTAAAAAGCCGGCAACGCACGCGATCGTCCCGTTCCGATCCGTTTGCTCGTTTGCCCCCTAATTTTATAAAAAAAAGAGCTTCATCTCTGCTATGCCAGTCAGTCTCGTCTTGCCAAAATAATTCAACTGCAAGTCATAGAAACAGGCACATATTGGAGACTCCAGTTGTTGAGGAGAAGAACTCATTTCCAAAAAGGCTGTCCACTCCAACCCCGGCGACCGCTCTCCATGTCCTCGCATACACTCGCAATAGACAGAGATGATTCACAAGCTTTGACTGCCTCGTCTGAACAGAACGAGAACTTGGAAGAAATTGTTGTATAGAGAGAATAATAACTGGACAAAGCCTCAGCCGGACATAATGAATGCATTGTTCGAGTCCATACCGGACAGAGCACCCATTCTGACGAAGAAGCGGAGGCGGCTTGTTGTTCTCTCAAATCGGAGGCCAGGGGCACCGCCACCTCACTCTCTCAAGAGTATCTTGAGAGGCCAAATTGATCTCCTCAGGAGCCATACCCGATAATATTTTTTCGATTTTTCCTAGAAAATAGAAGATTTATTACACTTCCTTAGACACAACCAGACATGCTTCTATATTTTCACTTCTTGACTGACTCATCATCCTACCGTCAGTTCGGCTGTATAATTACAAGCTCAGGTGCTTAGGAAGAACATTTGAATTTTTGACATTTTTTTTGAAAATTTGAAACTTGTTACATGTGAAAATGAACCTAACGCGAGAAAATGTTCGGTCAATGATTTATTATGACTTTCATTGTGGGCTTACTCGACAACAAAGCTATAATAGACTGCGATTAGCATTTCTTAATGAAGCCCCATCTCGTGCCACTAATTACAATTGGTTTAACGAGTTTAAGCGTGGACGTAGCAATCTCAATGATGATTCGCTGAAGATAACATCAGTGCGGTGCGACGCATGATAGAGGAAGATAAGAGAGTGACCTATCAGCAGAGACGGGCAAGCCTAGGCATTGGTATGAGTTTAACAAAAAATATTACACGAACATTTAGGCGTCAGGAAGCTTTGTACCAGATGGATTCCCCATACTTTAACCGACGACCAGAAACACCTCGCATGGACTGGTGTCGCCAAATGTTAGATAAGTTCAACGGCGGTGACTCAAATGCTGTATTTGACATCGTCACAGGTGATGAAAGCTGGATATATTGCTACGAACCCGAAACCAAAAGACAATCAGCTCAGTGGGTGTTTCCTTTCGAGGATCGGCCAACTAAGGTAAAGAAAGGAAGAAGTCAAGGAAAAAAGATGATTGCCTCATTTATTGGTCGGAAAGGTCATTTCGCGACAGTTAGCACAACTGTCGCGAAAGTTGATGATGAATGAAGAAAGAAGATGGAAGGACAGTTACTGCAGACTGGTATGTCAATCGCTGTTTGCCTGTTGTCTTTGAAAAAATTCAACAGCAGCGCCCTCGAAGTAGGATCCTCCTTCACAACGACAATGCTTCAGCGCACTCCGCAAAACGGACTGTTGAATATCTGACTATGGCAGTTGTCGAGATAATGAGTCATCCGCCATACAGTCCTGACCTGGCGCCCTGCGACTTTCATTTGTTCCCAAGAACTAAAGATAAAATTCGAGGTATTCGCTTTACGAGCCCTGAAGATGCGGTGAAAGCGTACGAAAATGCCATAGAAGAGACCCCTAAGGAAGAATGGGCCCACTGCTTTTCTCAGTGGTTCCATCGATAGCGACTATGTGTAGAGAGGAACGGAGATTACTTGGAAAAACTATAAAAGTATTGGCAACTTTCTACATTAAGCCGTTTTTCATTTTCTAAACATTTTCAGTGTTACCTAGGTAATATATTGATTGATCCTTTTTCAAATGCCACATTGACCATATTATGATATGCACTAGCTGCTGCCTGCTGTGATTAATGATTAATAATTATGTCCTTAACGTATAATATAATATTTTGACTTATTAATGTTCAAATTATGTGAGAATAAAAAATATATTTTGTTTTGTTTCATGAGGAATTGATTCTTATTTCCTGTTAGGTTTTACATACTATTTACTTTTAAATTACTCTTTTTATTAAATTTTACAGTACACTTGGGTGAACGCAGAAGGTATACACATCTCACTGGTGGTTCAAGCGTGGGCTGAAGCCTTAATATCAGTTTTTTGCCCTTTGGGGAAAAATGAATTCAATAAATAACAAATAAATTCTAAAAACTATATATTTTCTGAAAAATAACTTAGAACTATCAACTATTATGATAAAACGAGATCTCGAATGATTTTAATATTGAGGCTTTTGTACAGATATTACTAATTTTGCTTTCAATTTCAAGTCATTGCTTTCAAAACTAGCTAGATTTCAAACTTGTAGGTAGGTACTAAACTTATTTTTATTATGATAAAATCAGTTTTTTTGAAGATCCACTCTCAATGAATAAGTATATCTAGAATACACAGTTCATTTTGTTAGGTTGCAATTTTACAATTAACTTTAATATTAACACAATTTTAAAAATTGTGCATCCAGTGCGACACTTATTAAGGATAATAATAAATAGTAAAAACTTAATGTTAAAGTTAGTAAAAACATAATTACATACACAAAAATTGGAAATTTTACATTTAAAGCAAAACATAGCTATTATACACACCACTATGTTTGCAGGTTTTATAGAATACCTCTTAGATCGCCCGGGGGGATTAACAAAAGAAGAAAAAGAAGCAAAATTTGACATTATCAAAAGGCTTGCAACGTCAACAGTTTTTGACTCTAACATTGTCGCTAGATGCCAAGCATATGTTGACCAAGGACCATTCTTTAAAGACAACATAATGGAAATTGCCTATGAAGAAACTGATTAAAAAAAGTTTTACTTCTTCCTCTTATTTTTTGTGCCGCCAGCCTCCTTTGTTGCCTTCCTTTTTGTAGCTTTGGATTTGCCACCATACTTCTCAGCAAGACTGTCAATTAAGGAGATCATTTCTTTAGCTCGTGATTCCTGTCTTTCTTTTATCATTAATTCTAAGCTGTTTGATGCTACAAAAAATAAATATTATTATATATTTACACATAATTCTTATAATAATATTCTTTTTAAATGTACCTATTATTATTATTATAGCCTGTTGTGCCAACCTGAATTTAAGCCCATTGATTTTTGTATTTTCTCTGCTTCCTTAGCCTCTCTATTTTCTTTGGCATGTCTTTTTTGCATTTTCCTGGCTGGTTCATGTGTAAATATTTTGTATGCAGGTATTTCACCCTGTTCTATCATTTCCTATAATAATAAATTCCGTAAATAGTACTTAAATAGATAAGACTTGATATAATCTAATGTCATGATAGATATTTAATTGAAAATTATCTCTTGTTAAAAACTTGCATACTCAGTGTTATATTTATTGTGATAAATACAAAACATTTACTTACTTATAAACCATGAATATATTTGTAGATATTTTATTGAATAATTTAACATTATGCATTTTAAATGCGACTTGATGTAGTGACTATTTATCAATGTGAATAAATATACTTACAACAACTTTTTTTTCTTATTTATTTATTTCTAGTTATAAAGTATTAACTCACCTTCAGGATGCCCCTTAATCTTGGTTCCTGTTCAGATCTGGCAAATTGTACCCTGTCAACAATAACATCCATATCTCCTTTTCCTGCCAAATAAGCTTTTTTCAAATCTTTCTTTTCTTCTTCAGATCCTAAATAAAAAATACAAACTATAGACTAGGAAAATAAATAAAATAATAAATCTCTAACATCTTGTCTCGAGAACATATTATTGTGTGTTCTATCATTGTGGGAGAGCCACACTTCGGCATAAATGGGCCGGCTCGACTGGGTGAATACCACGGCCTTACAGAAAACCGGCGTGAAATAACGCTTGCGTTGTTTCGCCGAGTGAGTGAGTGAGTGAGGTTACCGGAGGCCCAAGGGCGGTTGGGGCTTTTAACCCCGTGAACACAAGGTTAATATATGTTACATTAAGCCTAAGGTGGGTGCAGCACACCCATGTAGTGGACTTGACATTTTAATGTGTTCATAATATTATATTAATTTTTTTATTTATTATATTTGATTATTTAATAAATAATAACTGATTGAGAGGAAAAAATAAAGCAAACATATTTTTTGGTCTTTATTTACGAAAGCATCATTTTTTACTACACATAGCGTAACACATATAATTATAATTTATTAAAAAGTAAACTTAGAAAAAAAACAAAACCAATAGTTTTTCCTTATAGTTGATGAAATTTGGAAACAAATGAGATCTAAACTTCTTATACTATATAATTAGTCGGACTTCTCATAATCATCTTCAGTTTTAGCGCAATGTCCACACGCAAAACAGCATGTTCTATATATAATATAACAATTGCATTTATAACAAGTATGACATTTTTCGGGTCTGGGATACTCATTTTCTTTTCATTCGATAACTCTACCTATCTCTTGGTTCAAAATCACCTTCAGATCTTCTTTGGCCAACATCAATTTCGATGTCACAAAAGGAATTATCACAAGATTTATCATTATCAGCTGATTTGAAAAGACTTAATCTCTTTAGTTTTCTTCATATGACATGTTAACAATTTAACTAAAAAATAAATAAGTCGGCGGACAACTTCGACATGAAACGCAATGCTTACTTACCTGCCCCTGTGCAGTTACTCAGATGGACAACTCATTTTGACATACGAAATAGAAAATATTGCACAATTTATTACAGACTGGGTGTATTACACCCAACCTTGCAATCTCCAGGTTAAGTACTGGGAACGCAAGTCACACTTGTAACTCTTCTGGTGTTGTGAGTGTCCATGGGCAGCGGTAATTGCTTACCATCAGGCAATCCGTCTGCTCGTTTCCTAGTTTATTTCATAATTATTTTTTATTATTGATGGCTTACCTATGTATTCCTTTTCATATGCTCTTATATCTTCATCAGTTATCTTTTTAAATAACAGCCTCCAATAAATAGTCCAATCCTTGTCTTGTACAACATTGTAATCATCATCATCAACCATTTTAGTTTCATCATACAGTGATCTTTTGTCTTTATCACTAAGAATTGCATGGACACTTCCAAGCACTTTGAATTTTTCTGTTGCCTCTAATTTTTCTTCCTCATTTACTCTATCCGGGTGAACTTTTAATGATAGTTTGTGGTATGCCTTTTTAACTGAAACATAAATCAAATATGCTTTATTGTGCACATAACAAATAACAATGATAAAATACAGAAATCAGACATGCACACAAAGGCGGCCTTATTACTAAGTAGTAATTTCTTCCAACCTTGTCAACAAAAATGTTGGAAAGTACAATGTTAGTGCATGTTAGTACACATAATAATGATGATAGATGGAAATAAATTTGATAAATAGTTCTCTAAAATTTAAATTATATGTTTAATATATATTATTATATATACAGTTTAAAAATTTAGGGTTGACATGCAATTTCTAGGTAATGATTTTTAAGCAGTTTTAAAGCAATTTATAGTCTCAGCTTGTCTAATTCGGCCAGGTGAATAATTCCCGAGCCGAATGGATTTGAAAGAAGAATTAAAGTATTTAATGCGGTATTAAAATAGGAATAAAACATTAACATTAGTTGATGATTTGAGATTTTAATCAATTACAATTCACAAACCTTCTTTATCGGTAGCGTTTTCAGAAATTTGGAGCACTTCATACAAATTTGGTGTATCAAAATATTTTTCACACAATTCTAATAAACCCATTTTGATTTATTTATCTTTCAACTTTTTGATTTCTTAACAATTTACTATCTATAACAGACAACTTAAATAAAATTTACCGCGGCAAATTTGACATTCAATTGTCAACATCTGCTATTTGACAATGACAACAAATTTCAACTGTATTTTTTACGTTTCAAATTATCAAAGAAAAATTCAACTGAATTCTCTCGCGGAGTGACCTAAAAAAAGAAGGAGGTGGTGTTCTTTTCCGCCAATTTTTAAACTGATAACGAAAAAAATACAATATCATGCAACAACGCAACAACTGTATTATGTAATGCAATATCTAGTTTTACAGTGGTTATGTCGGTAGTATTCGATGCTATTTATAGCTGTTATTAATCTGAGGCATACGATACCAGCTAATTTTTAAAAGTGAGTAGAACCGAGAACGAATCGTAACAAGAAACAACATCTATTGAATTTCAATAGATGATGTTTCATTTATTACTATTCACTTATTGTAGCCAATTTAGACCTGCTCAGTTATTTTGTGTTTTAATCATCGACGTATATATTATAGACGAGGCATATTGAGGCAAAAACTGTCTCCAATTAAATGGCCCCTTTTACTTTTAAACTTTTGAAGTTTTTTGGGGCCACTATGGTCTATGACATTTGAAGTAAGTACCTATGGTGAAATCAAGATGGCTGTCATTTGAGGTATGGTGAAAACCAAGATGGCGTAACTTTTTCTTGTATGAAGATTTGTTCTGTAAAATGTACCTCATAATCTATCTTTAGTTTTGAAATCTAAATTCTCTTAATATAAAACGAGTCCTTATCTATATGTCTTTCGTTTAATTTAACTTGTGTTGTTTCATTTAAAGTGTTAATCTTAATCAACTTGTATGCTTAATTTGTTTAAGGCTCCCACATACGCGTAGGCCGATCAAATCAGGTAGAAGTGACGTCAATTCGGCTTGACCGCAGTTTAGTGAACGTCTCATTGACGTCAAATTGGGAGATGTACAGATTTTTCCCCTAATTTAAAATAAAAGAGGGATTGATGAAGTAGAGATTGTTTTTCCCCCCCTAAGTTAGCAACCGTAGTCAGCTCCGAACCAAATCTGATCGTCAGTTAATACTGTTAACAGACGATCGGATTTGGTCATCTCTCTAGGGGGGGGGGAGAATTTTTTAAGGTTATTTTTGGAGGTTGTTATTTTCTTGTTTTTAATTAAATATGCTATTGAACTGTTACATCGACAAGCGATTTAAAAGTCAACCTGTAGAAAATAAACTTTTGGAAGTAGGTATATTTTAATAAAGGACAAAATAGAAGGTATTACAGAACATACATTTTTATTATTTATTTAACATTACTGATTGATTTTTGTAGTATATTCTTAATCTTACAAAAAATTTCAGGGCGATTTTAAATTTTAAAGTACTTAGTTTACGATTATAAGGGTTTTTGACTTATTATATGAGTGTAATATTTTTTATTAGCTGTTATTGGATCGGAATCGGAAAAACAGCACTGTAAATAGAACTCTGCGCTAACACAATAGAGCTGAAAATAGACTACACGAGTATCGAGTTGTCAAAATGCTCTGATCCGTACTGAATCCGATCATGTGTTAGCACTATAATGAATTAATACTTTTTCCTGAAACTCTTTTTTGAATTGACAATATTACGTCAAACTTTGATTTTAACTTTGCTGGTTTGCAGTTTCATTAACTTTGTATAGGTACTTTCATATTATTTTAGAGAGATTTTATATTTATTTTAATTAAATCTATATTGTTAAAGACTAAAATTTGTGACATTACTAAAATGAACAGAATGTTTTCTGAGTATAGAGATAAAATAGTATCAGTTGAAGAAGTTGGTGTCATAAAAGACGAGGAACCCGTTACAGAAAATATAAGAAAATACCAACCGATAGAAGAATGTGGCGACAAACACAAAGATGATCATGCTTTTTTTAGACAAAAAGCATGTGAAGCCTGTGCAAGAAAGTCCTACGAATTTGATAATTTAGATACAAACAATGAGACTGTGTATTCAAATAAACTGAGTAGCAGACATGATGCCGAGGATCTTGCTGATGTCACGTGTAGAAGTAGAAGAGCTGAATACAAAGGTATTAGAGATTCCCTAAAGTTAGACTTGAATAGTGGACGAAATAAACTGCAGGTATATCACCATGAAAAGTCCAAATTACAAAATGAAATTTATGAAGATGAAACTACAAGAAGTAGTTTAGCAGATCTGTCATATCCAACAAACTTCTTCACAACTACTGTAGACAGTAAACTTTGTTCCGACAAAGATTTAAAAGAATATGAAAAACAATTGCAGTCGTACCAAAGAACATTAAATGTGGCTCAAAATGTCAAGAAGAACGCCATTCGCAAACAAATGCTCACTAAAGCTTTTAAGTTAAAGCTCTTGGAGGTAGAAAATCAATGTAACATTGAATTATTGCGTATTAAACAAAACATACAATGTCTCGAACCATTAAAAATGATTGCCGAGTCTTGGAAGACTGAGAAACATAACATTGATTTAAGTAAATATGATCTTTTACCCCTGTTTCCTGACATTTTGTTAAATACTGCAACTGACACAATTTCATCTAAAGAATCCCAAGAGAAATAGAGTAGGTACCTGACGAATAAAAAAAATCCACCACAAAATTGTAATTACAAAATAAATTAACGCACTCCCAAATTAATTAAATGAAATGATACACCGATATTACAAAAGAATCAAACTCCGAAAGCAAAGTGCGAAAATCAGATTTCAATAAATCAAAGGCGAACGAGACCTCCGCAGTGGACCACACACGTAGAGGCACGCGCTTCGAATGCTGCCGACTTTTTATTTTGCCGCGGGAACGGCGCTCTTGCGCGCTCGGCAATCGTCGGGCGCGATCGGAAGGGTACGTCAACATAAACCTCGGCTGCGCCAGCGCCTTCAGTTAGGAACTTGAATTTTATTTTAATGGGATTCCAATTTGTCAATTAGGGACCAACGCTTATGCAGAACTGGTTTTACTTCTTTACACCTTATGTACGATACGGGTAATTTGTAAGGTTCTCAATATCTATAATTGACAGACGATTGTACTCTTCTTGAATAAAGTTTTGGGCTTTATTTATGTACCTACTATGTAATTCTTTTTATAACGGCAACGGTACATACGTAGCTATCAGTGGTGAAGGCTTTCCTTCATAGGGAAGCCCTAGCCTGTACAATAGTTAGGGATTTGGATGAGGGTCTTCAAAAGGTGAGTGGTAAGCGAAGCCGATGGAATGGACTTATAGGAACCGCACGCCACTGGACTAGCTATCTGTAGCCCACATCTAATTAAATATTTTACCTTTCTAAGACTTTTACCTTTATGAGATACTAACTTTTTACCGCGGCCCTGCCCGCGTAATAACCATAACCCACGGGGACACAGTAGGTACTTAGTAGTATGTAGACTATGCATTAATCTAGAGCTTAAACTACTACCATACCATTCTTCATCAAAATCTGTTCAGTATTTTTTGCGTGAAAGAGTAACAAACATCCATCCTTCTATCCATACAAACTCTCACATTTATAATAGTAGCAGGATAGGAGGATGATTCGGCTAATTTTGGAGGATACCTACATAATAAGGATAGCATAAAATTCTCAGCCACGACCAGCGAGTTGCGACCTATCGAACGCTCCACAAATTCCGATGCAGGTTTTGCATATTTTATTTTTATACTACCGTAGAGAATTTTGTGCCGCTCAAAATGGATTCTGTTTTAACGTTATACCCTCAGGATATAAATCAATTCACTCTCAGATAATACTAATCTCAAAATATCCTTTCTCTAACTATTCTAAGCACTTGTCTATTATACCTAATATCAAAATTGGTATAATATAAAAATGTTGATATTAGATATATAAGCACAGAGTGCTCAGTCTAGGTCCGATATGTACTTCCATATATATCTAGGTCTGTGATAGTAGGTACCTAACTGAACATTTCTGTGCAATATCATTTTTTTTGAGACTAAAATTTTGCTTTCCTATCGTGAAATCCTATTACTATTATAAACGTGAAAGATTGTGAGGATGAATGTATGGATCGATGGATGGATGTTTGTTACTTTTTAACGCAAAAAGTACTAAGCGGATTTCGATGAAATTTGGTATAGTGGTAGTTTAGGCTCTGTATTGAAACATTTTTTTATCCCGAAAAAGTACAGTATTACGATACTACGATACGATACTGTATTTACGCGGGTGGGCGGGAAAAGTATAATTATAATCGGCTCTCAAATACACACATTGTAATATTCTCATTTTTAAGGCATGATACAATCCTAGAAATAAAATTAAACAGAGTCAAAATGTTGGGCGTACCACTTTTTCGGTTGTCATTCGTGAACGAGTATGTAAAGAGCTTTATGGTAAAGTAAATAGTTTAAAACACTACAGTGGGTATATTGGCCGAGCACTTCCATTAGCCGACACCTCACCAAATATTGTTTACTCACACGAGGAAGGTGCCGCCGCGACACTCTCCCCGTTTGCTTTGCCTTTAAGCTTGACATAATATTGGTGATCGGCTTACGCATTTGATGTTACTAACTTTTACTAACTTGCTACCTTTAGAGTGGCCACGGATATGGAAACTTCATAGGACGACCTCTGTGGCTCAGAGCACGACAGTGCTCAAGCAGGAGGTCGTGGGTTCGAAACCCGCCAAAGGAAAATAAAGTTTTCTAAGTTCCTGGGTCATAGATGTGTATCACATTTTATAGTAAAAATCTTAAATATGTGTATAGTATAAAATTATTAAATACATTTCCGTTGTCTGGTACCTGTAACACAAGTTCTTCGGATACACTTACCACGGGACCAGATTGACATGGTGTATGGAAGGGTCCATAGATATTATTATTATTATAATCTAATAAGTCTCAGAAAAGTGTGACTGCAAAGTTTACTGTAAAACTTGTGGCTTTCAGCACCTTTTTTTACCTACTACTGCAATAACAGGAAAATTAAGTGTCATTGGGAAATACTTTTCGGGATCGCTGTTTTTTGTTTTCTGCTAAACCTTTAAAAAAGAAGTCGTAATATTATTTAAAGCATTTTTTTTGGTACGAAATAATCTAGGCAGACTCTTCAGACAATATGTCGATGGCTAATTTATAATCAAGTATGATTTCCACGTGCTGTCAAAGTTTTCACAATCATCGTGATGACGAGTCCAAGATTTCTTTAATTCTCGTTTTCCCAGCAAACCTGGCGCCGTTCTTACAAAGAAACGGATGTTATTAGGTTCTATTTGCATTTCATTTTTTCCTTATAGCGTTGTGTCATCGGATTTATGATGGAATTATAATAAGTAGTCCAAATAACTCCATGGCCATGTTTACATATAAATTTAAGACTTATTTTTCTATATTTTAGGCGGAAATTTTGATATGTCATATTGTAATGGGTACATGGTGTTATACCTATAACACCATGTACCCATGTACCCATGTAGGTACCTACCTACCCACACTTATAACCCAGTAACAAAATAAATGTATTTTGAGAAAATGACAACAGTTTTTAGTGTTGGCTCAGTTGTATCTGCTTTTTAAGTGTAAAACGATGGTAGAAGTGAATAACTGACATCATTCCTCTGTTGTGGACCTACCACTACGAGGAACAAACTTGTTTTCACCTTTGCCTCAAAATGCAAGGGCTATAGATACTTTTTTTCTATAACAATATTAATTATTTGGCTTGTTTTACAACTCTTTCGTTTTTCTAATTTTCTACATTAATAAATATCAGTCAGACAATTTTCACGCATTAGTCATAAGTAATAACTTCCATTATCGTCTAAATATCTTTTGTTTTGTACAATGGCCGCCGTTAGGGTCAGCAAATACAATCAATGAAGTTATCGGTCTAGGTGTTCTTGTTTCACACGCTTTGTCTGCTAATCACTTCCTATTCGGGTGTTAAATATTTATCTCCAGGTAGAAGTATTAGTCACGTCAGGACCGTTAATCCTGTGTATAATATATTATTACTATCAGGGGTCGGTAGACGAAAACTTGGGAATTCTTCTCTCTTACGTTTTCAAAAAATTTATCACATCTATATACCTATCGTTGAAATTTTTACTTGGTGTGAAAAACTACTGAGGAAGCAACTGAAATCCAAGCTGCAATTAAAATCATTGCGTGATATATGCTATACCGTAATTAACCTGAAGGATTATAGCCTGTGTCTAAATACCTAAGATACTTATAGATTTTTTTAAAAAGAGAACTGAATCCTTGTTTCATGAAAGAGGACAATATTTTAATGACGTAGAAATTAAAAGAAAAAATTGGAACTTCTTATTTTACTTCACACTGTTTACGCATTGTTGTGTGGTAGGATTTTCCACACTCTTTGACCTACCACAAAACAGGAAAACTGAAGAATTTGCTAAAAACTAGGAGTCAATTTCGTAGTGTACTTGCCTATATATGAAGAGGTATGCACATCCAGTTTAACACCTAGGCTGTGTGATATATTTGAAAGTTTTTGACGACCTCTGTGGCTCAGTGGTTAGCAGGTTGGCGCTCAAGCCGGAGCCGAAAGGAAGGTAAACCTTAGAAGTTTTACTCGGTCATTCATTAATAAGCAAAAACAATCGTCGAAAGCTTAAAATGTTCGACGCATAAGCTGAACTTCTGTTTTTTCTTCTTTAAATTATCAAAACACAATATTAGAATTTAGAACTAACTGGTTTTAACACAAAGGTTAAAAGCAGTTAATTCTAATCGCTTGTTTGTCAATCATTTTATAAAAAGCTATTATTGGCAAACATTAGCAGGGATAAAAATGAAATGCACCTAGCTACGCAAAGTCAATGTTTAACTTCCTGTTAAAATTATTCATTCAATCTTTCCATAATTTTCTTGAATTAAATGCAACTCACTGACTAGACGTTGACCAATCACGATATCATTTATCTAGAACATTCCAGGCTTAGTTTTAACTACGATTTGGATTGGTCACTTTTAACTACGTCATACGTGAAGGTGGAGGATTTGCGGAAAAAAATTACACGATTTTTTGCGCAAAGCCACCAATTACGTCACGATTTTAGGCAGGCATTAAAACTGCATTTGGTTACTTCTACCTATAAACTTAATAATAATCTATATAATATTTAAAAGGCAAAGATGATTGAGTGACGTATCAACGCACAGGCCAAACCCTTAAGGTTAGAAATTTGAAATTTTGCACACCTATTTCTCATATGACGTAGGCATCCAATAAGGAAGGATTTTTGTAAATTCAACCCCCAAGGGGGTAAAATAGGGGATAAAAGTTTGTACGAAACTTTTTATTCCTTGGACATATTTGCATGATATTTCGTATGAAATGAGTACCTACGGAAAAAATAATGAGTTACGTATTTCAGCGTTTTCTAAAATTCAGCCCCTAGGAGAGTAAAAAAAAAGGATGAAAATTTTAAATAACGCACAGGCCAAATTCTTAATGTTAGCAAATTGAAATTTCGCTCACGTGCTCCTCATATGACAATGGCATCCAGTAAGGGAGGATTTTACCAAATTCAACTCCCAAGGCAGTAAAATTTTAAATTTTGCATACGTTTTTCTCATTTGACGAAAGCATCCACTAAAGAAGGAAAATTCGACCCCCAAGGTGGTGAAATAGGGCATAACAGTTTGTATAAAATGTTTTATTCCTTGGACATATTTGTATGAAATTTCGTATGAATTGAGTACGGAAAAATAATGAGCTACGTAAATACGTAGGTCATTACTTTTCCAATGTAATAAAAATGAAATTTTTAAATTATTATAAAGATATCGTTTAAAACCCAATTTCACACGAGCGAGCCGCGGGCAAATGCTAGTAAGTAGTAATATAATAATATCTATGGATGCATCACACCGCGTCAATCTGGTCCCGTGCTCAGTATCCGAAGAAATTGTGTTACAGGTACCCGACAAGGGGATGTATATTTAATACTTTTATACTATGCACAATAAGCTGTGCAAGCTTATGTGTTAAAACTGGATGTGTCTACCTTTTCATATATAGGCAAGTACAATATGAACTTGACTCCTAGTTTTAGCAAATTCTTCAGTTTTGGCAATGCGGTTTTCCTGTTTTGTGGTAGGTCAAAGAGTGGAAAGTTCTACCACACAACAATGCGTAAACAGTGTGAAGATAAATAAAAGGCTCCATTTTTTTCTTTTAATTTCTACGTCATTAAAATAATGTCCTCTTTCATGAAACAAGGATTTACTTATCTTTTACAAAATTCCCATAAGAATCTATGTTTATTACCTACTAAGTACCTACTTAGAGTACGTTGTTAAAAATTCATTTCTAATGTAATTCGAAATAAACATTCCTTCTATTATTATAAACGTGAAAGTTTGTAAGGATGGATGGACGGATTTTTACTCTTTCACGCAATAAAATTCCTTGGTCTGGTACCCGTAACACAAGTTCTTCCAGAACTTACCACGTGACCAGATTGACATGGTGTGAAAGCGTCCATAGATATTATATTTAATTTTTCATGACGGTTTCCAATATAGTTTTTTGGTAGGACCCAAATAGCTTATCTAAACTAAAATAAAAATAGAAAAAATGAAATACCTATACCTACCTACCTTGACGTATAAAAAAAGTTGGAATTACCATACTGGTCTAATATTTGTTTGCGACACGCTGAAATGTTTGTTCGGTTTTACTAAACAAACATATTTTTATTACCAATACATAATTTCTCATGCAAGCATGACCGACGTTACACAAACGCGACGGGTTATCTGCAAACTCCTGAAAAATACAGATTATCATTATTAGTACCTGGGAGGCTGAGCGGTGCTCGGAGTTCCAGTCATATGAAAATAAAATTACAGATGACAATAGGTGTTAAAAAAAACCCTTAAAGATATTAGCCCGGCCGGGACTCGAACCCGAGACACCAATTTGCCAAAAAATACTAAAAGTACAAAGCGTAAGTAGCTAGCCACGCGCTTTGACAATTAAAAAGTGAAACAACTCGTATCTTATTACGCAACAGTAGAAAAAAATACATAAAAACTCCAAAATTCTAGATCAAATTTCCTGCCCCAAAACACCCGGCATGCAAACTTTCATGGAAATACTTGGAGCCGTTTCCGAGATTCTAATTAAATATATACAATAACTACTCGTTAAAGAATAAGATTAGGAGAAAGCGAGTAGGTGGTTGTAGTATGCTTTTCACTCATTTGGGAGTAAGTTTAAAAAATATTCAGTTTTTAATGCTGTTTGAAATGTAATAGAACATCTATTAGTGCTAATAATATCTCTGATCTTCAGGAATTTCAGGAAGACAACACAAAAATTTCACAACCATTTCATGTAGGCATTTCATTAAGACCGAGAATGGTAGAATAATGATGACATTATTCATAGGGATATCATATAGGGATGACCCCATCAACTGAAAATCTCCTATTCCACCGTTGAATAGAAACCGAAAAAAACAATTTTCAGGCTTTCAGAATGGATTTTGTGGCAAGTCAATAATTACCAAACCAACAGGATAAGTGCATCACTCTGGAAAGGCATGCTTCATAAAAAGTTAAAAGCGCAATAAATTTCTTGTGAGCATATTTGGGAAACAATGATAGGCTTGCCTACTTCATTCATGTCAGACACAAAAGACCAGGGGGCTGGACGAGGGATGCATCGGGCCGCGAGCCAGTGTCGCAGTGTACGCGGCGCGCGGTGGTCGTGCGAGTGCGCGCGGAGTGATGTCCCCGAGATGAGGCTCTGCCTGGTGCTACTGTGGCTGGGGGCGGCGGCCGCCTGCGGCCCGGGCCGCGGCTTCACGCGCCGCCACGGCCCGCACCGCATCACCCCCCTAGTGTTCAACCAGCACGACCCCAACATCGGGGAGAACTCCAAGTCCGCGAGCGGGCCCCCCGAGGGCCGCATCACCAGAGACGATGACAAGTTCCGAGATCTAGTGCCCAATTACAACCCGGACATAGACTTTAAGGACGACGAGGGCACCGGCGCCGACCGGCTGATGACGCAGGTGAGTGATAACGTGTGCCGTGTAGTGTACGACGGAATGCCGCATTGTTGTGAAAAAAATAGTCCGCCGAAGTGTCCGGTGTTTTGGTAACAGTTTAGGGCGCGGGCGGGACGATCGCCGATGTAAACATAGACCGGGGAACAATGGGACAAATTGCAGGCGGTACGGTAGCCTCGTAGCGGGTGTTACGATTGTAGCCCGCGATCACGCTGGGCGCACCGAGCGCGGGATCTGTGACTAATGTATGAATGATGGATCCCTTTCAATTTTTACTTACTTTTGAGAAATTGTCGCACTGTCGAGGATGTAACGAATGCGTTATATTGGGGTCGTATTTTATTTTTTTAAGATTGCATAATTAGCGTGGTCAAACGTTGAGCGTATAAATTGCTTTACAGAATGTTGTTTAGTGTTACGCGTGACGTTACTTAGAATTTCATGTTTGTTTGAGTTGATAATATTTTAAATATTGACTCACGAAAAGTAGTACAATTGGTGTTGAGGCACAGAAGAATCATGGCCGAAGGCTGAGGTACTTGTTGTGGTCATGACGCCAGTTCCCGGTGTCTCGTGAGATTTGGGAAACGTCTCGATAAAACTAGACGTTTTGTTAAACCTGGCCATTAAAAAATTTAATTTACCCTCACCTTAATTTTTGCGTATTATGTAGGTACTTAATAAATTTTATGTAATCATCATTGTAAGAGCGACAAGTACTGGTTAAATTATAATAAAAATTGGTAAAAATAATCAATTCTTAACTTTAACATAATTTGATGGAATTTTGTAATAACATCTTGTAACTTCAGATTACTTTAGAAATGTTAACATAAAAAGTAGTATGTTAAATAACATGAAAATTGGTAACCGTAAAATTATCAAACATTCTACTGCAGTAAATTAAAATTAAAAAAAAATAAAAAAATTATAGGAAACAATATTTACCAAAAGTAATTTAGTTACTCTTTAGCCAAAAATTTTTTGTTTATTTAATAATATAAATTAAGTACGTTCTTTTATACATTAAGTGATTTAAAATGACTTTTGAGTTGGTAGTGAAAGGATTAATATAAGTTAAAATCATTGGTATGATGGGCCCCGTTTGATCAGCCGACGGAGAACGGATGGCGCAGTCTATGTAGAATCTGAGTTTATAGGTATATAAAATAAAGCAGTACTCGTATAGTAAATTACTTAAAGTTATAATATTTAATACATTATATATCTTTTATCTATACAAATAAATAAAATTGAAGTGTTTGTTTAATAATGCATATTAATAGCTTTGCACACAAACTTTATACAGTTCCTAGATCAAAATGTATAAATTTTTAAATTTTTGCCTGTCTGTCCGTCTGTCTGTCTGTTTGTCCCGACTAACCTCTGAAACGGCCGGATCTATTTTGACCGGACTTTCACTTTCAGATAGCCGATGTCATAAGGAGTAACTCTTTTATTTTGGGGTTCCGTTTAAAAAATAGAGTTCCGTTTCCATATATTCTACGCAAACAAAGTTGCGGGCACCAGATAGTCTTATAATAAAGGCTTAAATACTTAAAAAGTTTTTTTAATGTAGTAATTTTATTACGGCAGGTCAGAGTTAACTAGAGTTTCATTAAATTTATGGAACACAATTTTCTTCAATAATACAAAATTAAATATAGTTAGTACCTGTTTAAATGAATATAACTAAACTAGGTTTAAGGACAGAATATAATAATATATAAGGTTCGGTAAAATCAACTACGGATATTTTGGGTAGGTATGTAATCTACTGCTTATATAAACACGTTTGGGCAAAAACAAAAATCATACTCAAAGTAAAAAAATCATCTCATAATGGGTGAATCTCCGCTCAACGCAAACACATAAAAAGAAAGATTTTTTTCTGGTAGGTATAACAATTATTTTTCTGCCTAAACGTCTATAGGTACATAAGCAGTAGATCACATGCCCAAAATATCCGTAATTGATTTTACCGAAACATATATATATATTTAGTAAGAAGACATTAAATTAATATGATCGCAAAGTTTGTTGCTGGACTGTAGTTCTAATAAATGTTAACCATTAGTTAAAACACTACATTTATAATTAATGTGGGTTAAATTTAATACTTAATCTTAAAACTTTTCTTGTTTCATTTCTTAAAGTTACTGTATTACTTTTTCAGACTTCCACTTCTTCAGTCTTCGATCCGAAGCTACTGTAGAAGTAATGTATGTACTCATGTGTCTACTGCCTCCACTGCCTAGCCAACAACCCATACCCTAGTACCTATTACTTAACCAAATCAAGTATTTCAGTTCTAGACTCTTGTCAACATAGGATGACCGCGCTCTAATGGAATAGCAAATATGGAGTAAGTAGGTAAGATGTCAAACAAACTTCACTTGTTTGCGAAATTCTCCAAAACGTCTTTAAATGTAATAAGATTTTGATTCAATAAGTAATTTATTTTATGACTAATATAAATGTAACTTATTTTAATAATAAGCTAAGTTGACGACCTCTATGGCTCAGTGCTTCAGCGCGTTGGTGCTCAAGCCGGGGGTCGTGGGTTTGAATGTTCTGTGTTCCTGGGTCATGGATGTGTATTAAATATGTATACTATATAATAAAAATTATATTATATTATATAATAAAAATCTTAAATATATGTAAAGTATAAAAGTATTAAATATACTTTTTGATTTCGTTACATTTATGTTTTCTGGTACCTGTAACTCAATAGATATTATTATTATTGAATGTATAGCTAAACACGAAGAGTTCAAAGAGTTTTGAGTTGAAAATGTAACCCTTATAGGATTACATTACAAATATCGGCTGTGCGCGTTAACTTAGGTACCAAATATAAGAATGTTGAAGGTTAAACTAGAATAAGAAAACTTTTTCGGTGACTTTTCAAAATATTATCATAATCAAGTTTAAACTTATAAGCCAATTTTTTTATATTGGTCTTGTCACCTACAATCTACACGATAGCAGCTACCTTACTACCTTTTCAGCAAAGAGTAAATAATTTATTGAAATGTTCAGGAGAATTCTGACCACACTACCACATTCACACTTATTATCAAAGAAAAATACATTGTACAAAATAGATTTATAACGCGTATTTATTCTATGTTGTACAATATATTTATTTGTACATCTGTCATCTCACATAATACATTTGTGATCTTATGTTAAGTTTTTAATGTCCTCTGCTTTGTAATCTACAAGTAAATTGTGTACAAAGTGTCACACCTACTGCATGCATAAAGGCCATTGAACATTCTGGTGGGCAAATATCTATTTACATTGAAATATCACTTACCATGATATGCGCACGCATCTTAGTTATTTGTAAAAAAATAAATACTTCTATAGTCTTATTATTTACGCTTATTTTAAGACTAAACTAGCTGGCACCCGTCACTTCGTTTGCGTAAGACAAACTGAAACGGAACCCCTATTTTTGTAAATGGGACCGTAAGATAATATATGTTATATATACCTTACAACATCAGCTATTCATGAAAGTCCCGTGAAAATCAGTCCAGCCGTTTCAAAGATTAGCCAGAACAAACAGACAGACAGACAGACATTCAGACAAAAAATTAAAAAATATTTTTATTATTGTAAGTATCGTATATACCTTTTATAATTATGCATTAAGTGAAAACGCTAACAGCGTTTAAAATTACAAACAGGCAACGCTTTAGGCCAAAATTCCCTGAATATCAATGCACTGAAAGTGCGACCATATGCGTGCTAACGGCGCGTTTTCAGTAGGTACTGGGTACATACAGTGCAGTAGATAAGTTTGGATTTTTTCATATGGTAACTATTAAAATTACAGTACTTCGACTCGTGTTGTCAGTGTGAAGTGTCAGTATAGGTGAAAATTTTCCAAACATTAACCTTAACCTCCAAATATAAAAAAAACGTTATCAAAAATAACAACAAATATTTACTTACACTTTTTTTAATGAAATAGATCGTTTCTGGATCAGACGAATCGCCTGATGGCAAGAGTTTACCGCCACCCATGGACACTCGCAACACCAGAGGAGTTACACTTGTAACTCCTCTGGTGTTGTGAATCCTACTATGAAACAATGAAACATCAACTATTGACTTTCAATCCTACTACTATTATAAATGTGAAAGTTTGTGAGGATGGATGGATGTTTGTTACTTTACTATTAACTACTGTACGGATTTCGATGAAATTTAGTGTGGTAGTAGGTTAGGCTCTGGATTAACACATAGGCTACATTTTATCCCGAAAAAGTACAGTGTTCCCGTGGGTTATTGTATTTACGCGGGCGGAGCCGCGGGCAAAAGCTTAATGCTTCATAGTACGATTCACTTAATGTGGCCATTTTAGATCTGCTAGTCCTTAAAATCCCCAACCCCTCCTGGGCCTCCGGTAACCTGTCACTCGGTGAAATACAACGCAATAAACTAGGCATGTGCTACACCATTCGCTGGTTTGCGGCAAATTAATACGTCTGCAAACGATTAGAATCGATGTTTACTCGATTCGAATATTCGGCTCTGCGAAGATTTAACAAGGTTCGCACCTCACCTTAAAAGCAATTACCGCTTTTCGACGAAATCCAGTTTCCTTTCGCTAACTCCTCGAAATAGTCTTCGAGGATGCCGGTATTTGTTCTGCAATTCGCAAATAATTGCATAAGCTTATTAAATGTTTGTTGGTCAAATATAGCATAACGAGTTATTGTCCGGGACTTCATACTTTAAATCTACTTTTCCCAGAAAATTCGTACAGTTTACAGGTATAAAAACCAAAAGGGAATTTATACCATAGTCCAAGAAATAAACTACATGTATGCCCAAATCTCATTTAATATTTCTTCAGCAGTTTCAGCCTGAAAGACTAACAAACACACAAACTTGCGCGTATAATACGATATGTGAGTGCCTATGCGGGCTATGTATCTGTGAGGCTCGGCCGGCGCGAATCTGCCCGCTATGTACGGCACATAGCCGCCGTCTCAGCCTTGCATTCGTAAAAATCTCCGAACCGGTTCCGAGCGCCTCCATAACTTTCTTTCTACCGTGCCTCCCATTTAACTCGGTCCCACTTTTTATCGGGAATCGGTATCTCCTCGTAGTATTTTTTATTTCTCATGAACAAGAAGGAACATAAGTGAAGTTTATGCGCCGTCTCCATGCCGTATGCGTTTAAGATAAACCTGTCGTCCCCCAGTATTTATACAATTGTGTTCTCCAAACGTTCGTTTGAATATTTAAATTGAAATAAGTTCCGAAATAAAACAATAAATACAATGTAAATAGGTCGAAAGGACATAAACGAGCGTTGTCGTAAGCCACAGACGTTCTCGCAGCGTTAATGTGGGTTTTTAGGGTTCCGGACCCAAAGGATAAAATTTCGACCATATTACTGAGACTTCGCTGTCTGTCTGTCACCAGGCTTTATCTCCTTAACGGTGATAACTAAACAGACGATGTATTTCTGTTGCCGCTGTAACAACAAATACTAAAAAAGGAATATTTGCCATACAACAAGCCTGCCATTTTTTACGGAATCCATCGTGAGCGAGTCCGACTCACACTTGGCCGGTTTTTTTAATCTAAAACCTTCAAGCGTCCATGCGTTAGATAGTCGCGGCGACCGCAGAATAGGCTCTAGACCGCATCGCCTGCAGACTTTTAATTCCAATAGGAATTACTTACAGTTTTATGTAGGTTTTTATTTAACATGGACGGGCGCGGCGCGGGCGGCGCGAGAGGAGGGGGGGGGGGACATAAATATCTAGGTGATTTATGGCAGAGGCGGTCGCGGGATAGGTCAGCATTATTCAATTTCGTATTTGAGTCTCGAATTACAATGAGCTTTTACTGCCGCGCGATACATCTGCCTTGCGCCGGTCCTCGTAAAACGGACAAATAGCTCTCGCGATATTCCGTCATAATTTACTGCTCCTATAAATTAGTGCAGTATAAATCTAAGGTCACCTAATTATCGATTGTTTGAACGAGTTTTATATGCGATACGGTGAAGTGGTTCGTATCGGACAAAGAGGCCGCCGACCGAATTAGACGCTTTTAGCTTATTAGCGAAGAAAAAACAGGCCGATCGTTTGGTGAATAATTGACCATAATCAAATTAATCCTAAAATTCTACGCTTGGTTTACGGCGTTGTAAAATGTAATAAAGATCTTTAACGACCTATCATAACACCGTGTTTACCGTTTGTATTAACATTTAGACTTTGAATATTGGATATTTATTTAAATGGAGATACAATAAGCTTACGATTAATTAATAATTAATTTATACATTAACTAGATATTAATATTATTTACACTTTATTGCACGCGCCCTGAAAAATTACCCTGAAAAATCACACTACGAACATTAGAATATTTTTATTCGTACTTATAACAAATTTATAGGAAATTTCATGACTTCGTACTATCTAGATAATATTAAATTTGTTAACCATGAGATAATTAATTGATAACAAAATAACCTTAAAGTATTTCGTTAGTAACCACCTCTCTGTAAAACTAACTCTGTAAACTCTAACACTATTTTAAAAATGCTGCGCCACGTCTCGTATCGTCTCGTTTCGGTGTGAGCTGACGTTAAGGTACAAATTATTTCTAAGCTTATATTTTTTCTAGGTTTGTCACTGTTATGTCAGAAGAGAGTTAGGTAAACTCAGCCAATAATTACCAAGACAAAACTATGGGTCGCAATGTAACAATTTTCTCCGCGCGAAATAAAGCCGTATTTACAGCGCCTCTGTCATGTAAACCCTTGCCACTTGTTCAAATACCAAACTGTTCAATAGGTCGTTGAACCTGTGTTTGTGTTTATACTCGCTTAAGCGATAAATTACCGATTTGCATCTCCGCTGTGGTTTTAGTAGTGTGCGCTGACACTCGTGTGTCAATACGACGTGTGAACGTGGAGTTTGCATAAAAGGAAAGTTTCCTCATCATCATCAGCCGGACCACGTGAAAAAACCTCGGAAAAACTCTAGGGATTCCCATAAAACTAACATTTCAAATTCAAGCTGGAGTGAAGACTTCGTCAATTCATTCTTATGGTGAAACGGAAACTTCCAATTTCATTTTGTTTACCCTAGGGCTTAGCCAATGTAACTAAAAATCTTTACTATGAGCTCGCAGCTGAAATTTCAGTCGGACTGGATCGAACAAGAAAAAGACCGACCAAGTCCAACTCGGACTCGCGCACGAAGGGTTCTGTACCATTAGGTATCTATAAAAACGAAAAAAAAAACACGTTTGTTGTATGGAAGGCTCCCTTAAATATTTATTTTATTCTGTTTTTTCGTATTTGTTGTGATAACGACAAAAAAAAATAGTAGATACACCATTTGTGAAAACTATCATGGTTCATGAGATACAGCCTGGTGACAGAGGGACAGATAGACGGATGGACAGCGAGGTCTTATTAAAAGGGTTTTACCCTATGGGTACGGAACCGTAAAAAGATTATTTGTATTTATTATAAAAAAAACCCTATTAACCCTTCCGGCGGCCACTTAAATAACTTGACATCTAAAAATAGTTGTCTATGTAACTTTATCAGTTGCATTACGGGTGTGAAACAATTAAAAGGAGATTGTTTGTCGCCGTGTTTCATGCCCGCAAATGTTTGCCCCTTATCTTCTCTTATCTGTCAAACCACAGTCAATGCTGAGGCACGGGCAGCGGGGATTAGCCGTAAGTCATTATTTGACGAACGATATTACTTAATATTATATATTTACATAATCTTATGAGGCCCTGTGTTCCCATATTTTTATCTCGCTCGTGTCAAATATATCAGTTATTTCCATTTGAAGAGTCAAGGTAATGTCTTTTTCTGTAGTACTTACAAAGTATTTGAAATTTTAGGGTGAGATGGTAAACACATCTCGACTTACAGAACGGTTCTAAGTCATTCTGAAATAATTAAAGCCGTGTGGTGTCGTGGGACACCGGATATGAACGAAGTTCCTTATTATAAAAATATTAATTTTAAGTGCTATTCGAGGTATAAAGAAAATAATAAAGACTATACATAAAAATCTTACGTTACGGACGTTTTTTCCCGGCTAAGAGTACCAATCCGTATCGCCCCATAAGGAACTTCGTTCCAATAATAGTAAATTATTTATTTGCACAATTATGAAAAAAAAATTAAAGCGGTTTCTTCCAGACAAACATTGCACCAGGGCAAGAATATACAAATTAAACCTATCGGCACTAAACTAATTTAACCAATGCAAGGGTTATGTATAATTTTTCAAGTGAATTTCAATATTTAGAATCTTGAAAGAAGGGAATAACAGTTTGATGTCTCCAATAACCCAAACTTTCCAAGTATGTACAAGGGGGTATTTATAAAAAGCCATTAACAGTTTATAGGCGTTAACCTGTTAACGCAAATACTCTTAATACAGTGGATCTGCAGCGCCCGCGCCGGCCGCCGCGTAAAATGGGCCGCAACAACAACAAACGGGTATGAAAGGGTTTAGTTTAATCGCCTTTATCGGTGCGAGATAAACCACACTTCCTCAAACCATAATCTTTCACATCTCCGAAATCGATGGGCACTTGCGAAATAATTAACGGCTTAGATATATCGTACTATGATCAAAGTACTTTCATACTTTACTTTGATTGCAAAATGTTTAGATACGTTTTTGGATTACGTGAAGGACGTATTTTAATAGGTGTAGATGTGTGTGCAAATGATACACAAGTTGATTTCGGATGTGGAGTTGTACCTAATTAAATTTGAGTGGTAGCTGAAGTGTTGTCAGGTTTTTGAGGATAAGAAAACATAAACCTAAACAAGAGCGTGTCAGGACACTGCTTATAGAAGGGTTCCGTGCGTATCGATGCGAAATTGTTTTTTCAAATCGCTTCCAGAGTTATTGTTCGATTTCATTTAAATATTTTTCCTCAAGACTATTTAATTATTTCGACGACCTCTGTGGCTCAGTGGTTGAGCGTGTTGGTGCTCATGCGGGTTCGAATCCGAACAATAAGTTTTTCTGTGTTCCTGGGTCATGGATGTGTATTAAATATGTGTATAATGTAATAAAAATCTTAAATGTATGTATAGTATAAAAAGTATTAAATATATTTCCATTGTCTGGTAACCCTTAACAGAACTTACCATGGGACCAGATTGACGTGGTGTGAAGCGTCCATAGATATTATTATTAATATGAGCCATTAGTAAAGTTATATTTTATTACCTCTTATAGACTGGAATTGCTAGGGGGAGGGGGGAGTGGGCACCAACTTTTAAACCACTTAGGAGGCCTATTACTAGAAAATGGGTTGATTAAAAAAAACACGTATGAAACTTCACATTTATCTGAAAATACCTTTTTTTTAAATACTCCACACGATGGGGGATGAACAAGCAAAAAAATGACATCCCCACTTCACATGTTTGCGGAGCTACGCCTAAAATATAAAATTGTTACTACGTTTTTAATGAGAAAAATAAAATCTATACGCAATCTCAATCTACAGCAAATTTCATCCATTTATATCCGCACTACGGAAGTAATGGCAGACAGACAGACGGACGGATGGAGCGAAACTATAAAATTACCTCGTAGACAAGAACCTAAAACAGAATCGATAGAACCCCATATAACGTAGATATTTCAACAAATATATATGTACTATCGTATATACATATGTACTTACTCACGCATAATTTAGTTCAATTGTAAAGTTTGCTAAATAAAATCGACAGCCTCGTTATCGACGATCGCTGCGTATGCTTCAAGCTCAAGTCTGAAGCATTATATCTTAAAGTTTATATAAAGAAAATAATTGCGCTTAACGTTTACGAAGAGTTTTTACGTTGAATTACTTTCACGCCAGTCATATTTCAAGGCAGTAAAAATCACGGCCATTCTCGCCGTGTCGATTGGCACTTACGGCTTACACCCAATAAAAGTGCGCGAGGTTCTAACCTGTAATTGGCCGGGGTACTGCGGGCCCGCCACTTTACGATTCTCATTGCGCCCGTTAAACGGCGTGTAACTACAACAATGAGCCTGTAATGGAATTCTACACCGGAAAATTGTTTATAGTTATCGAAGCCATTGCGTTTTTTCTAACCTCACTTTTTAGGGTTCCGTACCCAAAGGGTGAAATAGGAGCCTATTACTAAGACTCCGCTGTCCATCCGTCTTTCTGTTCGTCTGTCACCAGACTGTATCCCATGAACCGTGATAGTTACACAGTTGAAATTTTCACAGACGATGTATTTCTGTTCTGTCGCTATAACAATGAATACTAAAAACAAAATAAAATAAATATTTGAGTGAGGCTCCCATAGAAACGTGTTTTTTACCCTTTTGTACGGAACTCTTCGTGCGCGAGTCTGACTCGCACTTGACCAGCTTTTGTTTTAATAATATTTCAAAGATGCAACATATAAACTGACACATTGTATAAATGCAAAGCATTTCCCTGTTTATACAGTGTCGTCGGTGAAACCAATCGAATTCCAAACAATACAAGTGTTTACAAAGCCACATAAAAGAAACATTAAGGTGCCGTTACTAAAGCATCGTCGGCTCGAAAAATAATATAAAATATTTTCATTAAAAGGTATGTGGGCATTTTATGTTGCGAGGGCCGATGCGCCCGCGCAGGCGCCCCGCCGAGCCCTGTACCCCGCGCCGCCCTAACCTTTATTTATATTTATTTACCTTCCCTTCATTCAACGAAGGGCCGCCCTTTCGGCCCTTTTTGTCACCCCGATACAAATATTGTGAAAGATGCCTGCGGTTTGAGTGAATTTATTGTGCTTTTATGAGTTTCGTTTGAGTGAATTTTTTTTGACATCCATGACGATTTTTTTAATTGCCGACAAGTTATATGCTTGTCGCGTTACTTTTAAAATGAAGTTAGTTTTGATATTTAAAATTAATATTCTAGTTTTGCATATCGTACATAGCACACATTCAGGTTTTGTAGCTTCTAAAATATTGGAAGGTAGTTTAGGGTTAAAATATTAAAATGTGGCTGAAATAGCGTAGACATCGTAGTAAACTCGCGAAATATTACGTACTGATATCGAGCACCGACATAAATAATAAGCTATTTACGATAGGCACTCGCGTATTAAATCGAAAATATTTTGTGCTCGATAATAAAACAATGGCAACATTACAAATCATGGAGGCTAAAGATCAAATCTTCACCCCATTGGGCTGACGCGACGTGCGCATCAGTTACCGTGATAAATGACGTATTTATTTATCCGACGCGCCTAAATAGCTATGGTAATATTGGTCGTATAACAGCACAAAAGGTAACAAAACACAAAAGTTGAAAAAGGTAAACCGCGTTATTTACAAAGTGGCTAGCGAGGACCACACAGCCTCAATCGGGCCGCGCGTGCGACTGCCGCACTAAAAAAAATCATTCCCAGCATAGATCTTTTTTCGGTTATAGATCTTGCGTTTTGGTGTGATTTGTGACGTTAGGAAATGTTAATGGGACATTTTGCTTGCGGTTTTTGTTTCGTTATTGCTATTATATTGACTGGCGTGTTTGAAACACTTAACGACGCCAATTATCATTTATATGGTCCTATCTTATGTTTAGCATAGTTATTACAATCATTACGTGGTATATCTAGTTTATTTGTGCATATTTATCGCCCGTGTTCTTTATTTCATAAAGTATTTGTGTTAAAGTATGTATATATTTATGTGATTCACATTCAATTTTAGTATTCTTCACACCTGTTTGACGATAAATGTGTCTACTACCTAGCTATAATAATCCTTCTTTTCTCTTATAATTTTATTTTCTACTAGCCGCGGCTTTGCCCGTGTAAATATAGTATCCCACGGGAATACTGTTCTTTTTCGGGATGAAAAGTAGCCTATATTTTAATCCAGAGCCTTAACTACTACTATGCTAAATTACAACAAATTCCGTTTAGTAGTTTTTGCGTGAAAGAGTAACAAACATCCATCCATCTACCATACCTAGTAGGTACCTATTTTCTATGTTTCTTTTTAGCCGTTCTTGCATACTCTTCTACATTTACATTACGGGTTTCCAATCTATAATTTCTAGTAACATTATTAAAACTATGGGAACGGGCGCGGATTCCCGTAAAAACGCAAATCGTTCCTCGGCATGTTTACGCGATGAGCCGGCCCGCTGACAGACACTCGCCAGCGCACACACTTTGACAACATCCGTCACTATTTTAGAATACTTCGCAACAATGCTTCGACTATTATATTTTGTTATTGGTTATTTCTAGAAGGATTCTTAGTTTAATTTTAGGAATGATGCACCAACAATTTTCGTAAAGCACGACGTGAAGATGCAATAATGCTCAAGAAAATGATTTAGAATATGCGACGGTTATCAATTTCCACATGGTATCTATTAAAGTTAAGGTATTGTTATACACCTTTTTTTTCTAATGGCAAACACTAATAAGATTTTAATCATCTAAAATAGTCCACCTTCGGTAGTTTTAGGGACGATACGAGGCTTAATTCTGCTGTAACGCATCTGGTTTCTGGATGCTGGCAACTTGATAAGTACATGTGAAGTTGATGTGTGTATGCTATTAGTCGGGCCGCGATAAGTACACACGCGCTACTTTGGGGTCCATCTAATTGAACGTAGGCGGCGTAACCTAATTTACATTAATGCAAACGAGGAGCATTGTTCAGGTGAGAAACACCAGTGTCAACACACAACTCAAACATAGCTCCACCCGCTCCTGGCGGGCCTTTGTTGCTCTGACAGGCTTTTTTAAAGGCCTTAGTTAACGCTTTAATATGATTAGTCAACGTGGAGGAAGTGAACATCATACCGCGGCTATTCTGTAGTGTCAGCAATCGATTGCTATAGCGTTTTCGTAAGACAATTGACAACTATAGCGTATTCGTAACGTATGAAAATTTTGACAGAGCACATACTATGAGGGTTTTTCGTATTTTTTCTGCCGTTAGGGGGCAAACCCAACTCACACTAAGCGTCATCTGGTGCACCGGCAAGTGGTATCAAAAACGGTCAATAAGAATTTTCGATTCTTTTTCTGTCACCAGGCGGCGCTTGGTAGCCCGACGGTCCTTGTTGTGTCAAAATGCTTTCAGATGTCACGATTTTAAAAACCCTCATTGTTTCTGCTTGGGCTACTGATCATTCGGAAATCTGTTATTTACTACGGAAAATTGTGAGTCAGACTTAGTAAAGTAATTTTCAATTTTAATAAGTAAAGATTCTATTACCAATCAAATTTAGCAGTGGTAGATACTAATTTGAGTCATATAAAATCGAGTAAAGAGAAAAGTGCTTTTCAATAGACACTTTGCACTCAAAGTATTTATGGCTACCAAATATTATAAGTTCAACTCAACTAACTAGAAAATTTCATCCTTGTAGCACTTAAAGGAGTGTATATTTTCAATAACATGTTGGTTGATCGAGTAAATATGGTCAGGGTTCAATGACTGGTTGCGTGAGGCTGCGGTCGTAACACAAGCAGAGCAGCGGTTAACTCCTATGCCTCTAAACCTCATACTTGCACATTTGGAACAATGAAATAAATACCTGAAAATCTAGATGGCATAAGTAACGCGAATAGGAGAAACCAGGATCCTGAAACATGTAAATCTTTCCATATGAATAATCGTAATTTTAATAGTAGTAGAAATTTTTAATTATCATATTTGGAAAGTGACGTAGATGGTTTTTACGTTCGACGTACACGAGTATACAAGAAAATTAATGACGTAATGAAGTTTTGTATCAAACATCAAATTCCTGCCGAAGATTGATTTTTACGTTATTACAATATAAATTTATAAACAAAATTCTTTTGAAGTTGCTTACTAATTGTATATTTATTTTTTTAGAAATTTAACACTCCGTCGGTTATAGGTACCTATGATGGTATGATGTTTATAGTTCAGACTCCAGTATTCTAATGAAAGCTATTAACCTAGCATTAAATGATAAATGACAACATTTATCAGCAAATTTTTAGATAAATAGCATATTCCTTCATTTTACTACGGCATAAATTCTAAATTCGTATTTTGTTTTATCTTAGAATCGGTATAAACTCATCGTGCCTGGGGCACGAAATAAAAAATCGACCGCAACACCCAAAGGTAAAAAATTGCACCGAATTTCGACGCCTCATCCGAAAAGTAAGGTAAAGGTAAATATAGAACCCATGTAAAAGTAACGTTCATCAAAACAGTCTATTTTAAGACGCTATGATATAAAAACAAAAAAGCTCATTCAATGTAAGCTTTTAAGGTTTTTTAAAATAATTTAGGATCGGATGTCACCGAATGCTTCAGATGACGCAACGAAGACAATGGACGATCATAAATTTAAGTTCCGATCTGCCACCTTTAATATTAATCTTGTGATGTGGTGTCTTGTATATCGTTGTGCCAACATAAACATATTACTGATTGAGACCTCGTGCCAAAGTGCATTCTTGTGTAAGTTGGTTAAAGCTACAGACTGAGGATAGACGTGGCAAAAGAAAATTAAAGGTTCGCAGAGTCTCTGAAAAGTTCAAGTGGGAACAGAAAAAATGCAGACGTTCATAGATATCAGATTCACATATGAAGCATTCATATGGATAACAATTTTGCGAAGTGTGAAACCAATGATTTGTCATGAAACAGTATTGTTTAATAAGCACATCAATGTGTTCGCAACTGCAAGATTTAGCAAACAGTCTTCACACGGTTATTTATTAACTTAAATATGTGGAATATCTATCTCATATTATGGTCCCTGGTTTCAACAAATTCACAAGAATGTGCGAATATAAAAGGCATGTTAATAAGTTACGTTGCAAAATTGCTATGAACACATGAATCACTGTTTGTCCTTACATAATACATAAACTTTAATTGTCTAGATTTCAATAAATATGCAATTGTATACAACTAGTTTTGCAATCGACAATATAGACATAAAATTGTCAAGTCAAAATTTTCTGGTAAAATCCAAACATTGGATATATTTAAGTTACCTATTAGAAGCCCACAATTTTGGTAATGAATCCCTTTCGACTGAGTTACTTCAAATCTGCATTCTTGTTTTTAATTTTATACTAACGATAGGTACCTATAGGATTTCTTAGGTTAGGAATCCTAGTGAATAGAAAATCCTAACTGAACAATAATCCATATCAATACAATTAAACAAAATTAAAGTGTCTGTTTGTAATTTCAAATTAACAGCTTTGCACTAAATGCATAATATGATACCTACACCAAAAAATAAATTATTAAAATGTTTGTCTGTCTGTCCGTCTGTCTGTCAGTATGTTTGTTCCGGCTTCTGTCAGAAACGAGCTGATGTTATAAGGAGTAACTTAGGCTACTTTTACTTTACGGTTCAGTTGTAAAAAATAGGGTTCCGTTTCCAATTTTGACCGGATTTTCACTGACAGATGGCTGGAACTATTAATGGAAACGGAACCCTAAGATAAAAGTAGCATTAGTTACTCCTTATAATATCAGCCATCTGTCAGTGAAAATCCGGTCAAAATCGGTCTGACCCTTTCAGATATTAGCCAAACAACAAAAAAAAATTTTGTCCTAGGTACCGTATATACATATGCATTTAGAGCAAAGCTGTTAATTTAAAATTACAAACACACACTTCAATTTTATTTATTTGTATATTTGATAGATAGATTTTATAGATTATATTGAGAATAAGCTGAAGACAAGAAAGTGAAGCTCATCCCTCCCTCCAGCCCTCAGTTATATAATTACACTCCAATAGAGCAACGTCCTGCCCAAAACCCGCGGTAGGCGCGCGTGGGCGCCGCTGATTCAACTGTTTACATTATTACGATCATCAATTTGTTTCCCATATGGTGTATCAAAGTATTGTAATGTGAGTAATGTGTTTTGGTTAGCGGCCGACAGCAAAAAATTTCGTACTTAAATTTTTTCGAAAGATTCTCTAGATCAATCTACATTTATGACTTGCAATCTATCTCTCGTCTGTTTGTGTTCGTCATTTATGTCTACACGAAACTAAGAAACTAATTTGATTCTATATTAGTTCTTAAAGGGATAGATACGTGGTTTTCCTCTGTTTCGTAATATATAATCGATTACTATCTCTATCTTTAAATTATCCATAACTTGTGTTTGTGTCAGATTAAAATCACTACCTCATTTCGATGTTTATCTAGGCGTAAATAAATAGGACGCAGTTTAAACATGATTTTATGATTTCAGTTATTTTAACGCGTTGGTTTCATTAGTTTTTGATTATATTATATTTATACTTCGGTGAGTTCGATCTCATCCGAGTAAGTTTCTGAATAGAACCGAAGTCGTACTGTAAGTGAAAACACTTGTGGTACGACCACGAACTCAATGTCTTTCAGCAATTGTCGTTTTTAGGTTATATACCCAAAGGGTATAAACGGGACCCTATTACTGAGATTTCACTGTCTGTCTGTTCGTCCGTCTGTCTGTCACCAGGATATATGTCCCTAACCGTGAGAGCTAGATATTTGAAAATTTTAAATATTTCTGTTGCCGCTATAACAATAAATATTTAAAACAGGAACATATAAAAAAAGTAAATATTTAAGGGGGACTCCCATACAACAAACGTGCTTTTTCGCCGTTTTGTACGGAACCCTTCGTGCGCGAGTCCGGCCGGTTTTTTTATTCATACGTCATTTGTTATTTCTATTGAAAAACGAAGATTGCCGATAGTTTTACTGTATAATATTATGTAATTCAATATCTCTATTTAAGTTACATAATAAGTCTTTATGCGTATTTGTAAAGTCAGTTATCCTGAAATAATTGATAACTTTGATCACACAACAACGAGATGTATTAATAATACTCTAGTATAAACTGTGTATGTAGCATAATTAATGTCGCATAAATTGTGTACCTATGCGTGTATCTACAATTTGTTAATAGTTTCGCTTCTGTTCGCAAGTCCAGTCACTCCTGTTTACAATTTGTTGATAGTTTCGCTTCTGTTCGCAAGTCCAGTCACTCCTGTTTACAATTTGTTGATAGTTTCGCTTCTGTTCGCAAGTCCAGTCACTCCTGTTTACAATTTGTTTATTAATTTCGTAAGCGTGTAATTGATTTTCTGTACATGCTATATGCGCCATTACGCCATGTTCGTGGCTCGATTACGCCGATAGTTTCAGTTTACAAACAGCTCAGGTCATTTACGAGAATATCTTGGGCTGCTCCGTATTTAGAAACTGGTTCAGTGGTGTCGTCGAAAATATGTGAATGGAAATAGCCACGGGGTGTACGCATGTACTGAAAATTTGCACGTAGGGAAAATTCAGAGCATTGAAAATAGAACTCTGCGCTAATACAATACAACTGAAAATCGACCACACAAGTGTCGAGTCAAATGTCAATATGCTCGACACTTCGATATTCAACTTTATTGTATTAGCGCAGGGCTCTATTTTCAGTGCTCTAAATTTCCACGGGCCCGCCGGATTCCGGATCTTATAGTCCCAGCCTTAGAGAGGGGCCTGTCCTTACTACAGTATATAAGTCAATGCATGCACGTAACAAATCATGCACATAGGTCTAACCGCACGCGATTCGTTCTCACGGGTCTCATGTTTTATCTACATTTTACCATAAAATTGTAAAGAGGTATACTTTGTAGTTTTTTGTTGAAGTGGTTACTGGTTACCATGAGAGCATTCGGAGTTACAAAAAATATTAAATTTGTAAATAAATAGAAATAGTTTTATATGTTCATCTTAGATGTTACTTGTAAAGATAGAAAATGTCGCTACATTTCCATTCTATGATCGTAATTGTCTATGATTGTAATCTGTGATTTATCAGTTTACTTGTGTGCTAAATTTTTTTGTGTTAAAAGTCAAGGCAAAAATGTTTGAGTTTCCACAAATCTCTGAAAATACAGTTATTTCATTCCTGAAAATCAATAGTCATTTGTGAAAAGTGATTGTAACAGGTGCAATAGATTTATTCATATCTTATACTTTAGACGAGACAATCTTGTATTAATATAATCGGTTTGTCGAAAACGGCTCCTACCAAGAAATTTAGTATGCAGGGAGTCTTGGGGGAGAAAAATCGGTAAAGCCTAATAATCGGTCGTCTCGGTCTAATCCCTGGAAACTGTGAGTTTTTAAGCTATATATGTTTCCTCTTTCGTCGTGCAACAATATATAAATTTCGACTCAAATATTAGGTCTTACATATGAAATTGGCGTTTTGTCGTACTGGCCACTTTGATCTCAAATATATCTTCTTTGGTTAGGAATTCCAATTTCAAATTTATACCACTATTTACTCATGCATTTATGTTTCGAAACCGTAATCCTTTTGTTTTTTCGTCTTTTGGTTTTTCTTTGTGTCACTCACTCTGTTTACAAAATGGAAAACTTTAAATATCTTATTATTTTTGTTCCAACGTTTTCGTTCTGGAAATTTCGACTTGCAGAACAAGGACCCCGTGGACAGCTGGAGACCAAAGTTGATAATGAAGAATTGCATGGTATTGTGGATGCGGATCCATCGCAAACCACGTCCGAGTTAGCTGCAGGCTGCGGTGCTAGTGATAAAACTGTTTTAATCCACTTGAAGCAAATTGGGAAGGTGAAAAAACTTGAAAGGTAGATACCTCATGAATTGAGTGCAGCAAACCGACAAATGCGCATCCACTGCTGCGTTACATTACTAAACCGGCTAAATAATGAAGGGATTTTAAATCGAATCATTACCTGTGATGAAAAGTGGATCCTGTACGATAATCGGAAACGCTTATCGCAATGGCCGAATCCTGGCGAACCAGCCAAAGCCTGCCCCAAGCGAAAATTGACTCATAAAAATTTACTTGTGAGCGTTTGGTGGACTAGTGCCGGTACCGTTCACTACAGCTTTCTTAAATCTGGCCAGACGATAACGACAGATGTCTATTACCCGCAACTGAAAATCATGATGGAAAATCTAGCCGCTAAACAACCAAGGTTGGTCATTCACTCTAGGCCACTGCTGCTTCAGGACAATGCTAGACCGCAAACTGTACAACAGACGGCTACCAAATTAGAGGAGCTTCAATTGGAATGTCTAAGACATCCACCGTCCTCCCCTTACATTGCTCTAACAGATTACCATTTTTTTCGACATTTGGATGACTTATTACAAGGAAAAAAATTCAACTCTGATGGGGCAGTCCAAAGCGCCTTCAAAGATTTTATTTATTCCTGTTCGAATGGTTTTTTTAGTAAAGGAATTAATGAACTACCTATGAGATGGCAAAAGTGCATAGATAGCACTGGTATATACTTTGATTAAATAAATATATTATGTTAAAAAAAAACCACTTTATGTTTTTTACCTTTACAAAACGCCAATTTCATATGTAATGACCTAATATGTCAGTCCGATTGGCAGTTTGGTATAAGTATGTATAATTTTTGGTTTGTTCGAAAATTCGGATTGTGATGGGTTCGAAACTCGGTCAGATTTATCAGAACTCCGAGCAAACCAAACCCAGGTACTCCTTTATTACAAGTAATCTCTTCTATACAAATATTTCAAAACTAAAGATAGGTTATGACGTACATTTGACAGAACAAATCTTCATACAAGAAAAAGTTTACGACATCTAGGTTATCATCTCGTTTTCACTATACCTCAAATGTCAGCCATCTTGATTTGACCATACTTCAAATGTCAAAATGGCCCCAAAAACTCCAAAAGCGGGGCCATTTAAGTGTTGACAGTTTTTGCCTCAACATGCCTCGTCTATAATATACGTCTATGGTTATATAGGTCAGACTGCAACTGATCTGATTAGATAATAAAGATAAAAATTTGCATTGTGTGACATTACACGTCACTTTTTACTGCCGGTAATTTTCGCGACGTAATGCGATATTATGTGTAACCTTACCGCCGTGTTTGGGCATTGAAAAACCATTGGATCGTTGCGAGTTGTCGTAGGTTTGTACAATATCACCATCAGCAAGATTTACCACTTTTAGATTTTACACTACTTATTTCTAGGATATTACATAATAGTGGATGAATTAAAATAACTAAATTATTCGGTCTAAATTATAGCTCTTACTAATAAAAATATTTACACAAGGGATAACTTAAGCAACGTTGCTGTCTTTGTCTGTCAAGTGAACTTTACTAACGCATCTTCATCTGGGTTACCACATACTACATAGGCTACTTTTTATCGCGAAAACATGTTCCAGTGGGATACTTTATTTACGTGGGCGAAACCACGGTCAAAAGATTCTATTATAATTTTCATGTTTTGTTTACTTGTTTCGAGTAAGTAAAATTTATACCTATCCATTAACTAATGAATCTCCAATATAAACTATATCCTTGAAAATACAGCCAGTAACGATGTATTAAGTGTAAGGCGAGTGTGTATTTGGTCTAGCGATTGTCCAGAACAATGGAACTTAGCTAATGACTGGCTCCATTGAGTTACTGACTTATTTTGACTATGACCGATCGTTCGTGCCTTGATAACGTACATTCGCTTTTCATTTCTATTGTTATTTAAACTTTTCGTGTTATACTTCCTGCGATCGATTTGTTTTGTTTCGCAGTACGTACTATGTTCATTGTATATAAAACCACTCATTGACGGCTGTAGCTTGCCTTTAAGTTTTAATAGAAGTAGATATTCTTTAGTTATACGACTGTATGTATTTCTATATCGACTTCTTGCTATTGTTCTTAGATATATATCGTACTACAAACTCAGAGGAAATAAAAAAGTAATAGATTGTGTATAGATCTCGGTTTTGGAATTATAAAATAATAATAATTTTATATTTTAAGGGTGGCTCTCCATACATGTGAACTGAGGATAAAAATATTTTTTTCATTCTACCCCATTTGGTGTGGTATCGTTGAATAGGTATTTTAAAATGAAGGCAAGGTTCCATACATGACTTTTTTACAAAGTCAACCATTTTCGAGTAATCGGCCTCCAAAGTGGTTTGTAAGTTGGCCCCCCCCCTGGCATTTCTAAACTATAAGAGATAGAAACTTGTAAGTTTCCATGCTGATAGAACAAGCTAAAACCTCTTTAGGAAAATTATTTTGAGCGAAATCGGAGAATAATTTTTGAAGTAATTCAAAGAAAACCTATTGCGCGTTGATAGTTATGGAACCCTCCTTAGACATGTCGTGACATGCCTTTGGTTAGGTTATTCATATAATATGTAGCGCGCCTGTGGCTACGCACTACATTCATTAATAACCACACACCGCGACAGCTCGCCTTACAAGGCAAGGCTTAGTTTTACATGTGTGTGCGTGACACAGTGTAATTACACGGCATGGCGTAGTTTAGACCGGCCTCACTGTGTGGTTCGCAGAACTCTGTCTTCACTTTTGTATTTGGTTTGAGACTACAAAGCCTTAATTTAAAAGCGAAAGCAATTGTGCTCTTCTAATAATTTAACAACCTTAAACATACTAGGACATTTTCTTTCCCAAATATTAATTACGTTTCTTCGAACAGCGCCTGTGAATCATCATAGAAATGTCTCGAACGGCTACTTTTACCGGGAAATGAGACATAAACGCTGAAATATTGGTCATTGTTTTAGTACAAGAATCGACGCACCGGCCGTAACTATTAAAATACGGGATGCGTTGGCCTGAACGCTCGAATGCTAGTATACGCTGTTGACTTTGTCTAGACTCTTACCCAACTAGTCAAGATGTTTTTAGTATTGTCATTAATTGAGATAAGACGATCTATGGGTAATAAAAAATATATACAACCGAACATATAACCGCATCCTTTTTTTGGAAGTAGGATAAAGATGTAAGTGACCCCCGAATTATTAAGCAGGGAGCGAGCTGATGACGATAAATTGTAGCCAAGAACACTCTCGATCATGTCAGCTTCAGAAAGTCAAACAGAAAACTAGATCAAAATCGGTTCATCCGTTTGGAAGCTAGGATGTCACGGACAGACATACAGACAAGTCAAACTTATAACACCCCATTTTTTGCGTCGGGGGTTAAAAATTTAAGTGCCATACAAAAAGCACGTTCCTTGCAAAATGCCTCTTGCGCCATCTAACCATTATACTTACTTAGATATTATCATTTATTAAATTAATAGGAGAAACAGAATTCAAATATATTATAACATAGAATGGGTGAAAAAAAATGTTTTCAACTTAAAAGTTTTTTTTTTTTTCAGACAGATTTGAAAGCAACTTTTTAGCTGTCAAGTTTCTTATTGGTAAAAATTTAAAGTAACAATTAACTTTTTGATGTGACATGAAAATCATGTTAATTTAATTGACTGCCAAAAAACTGGGTTGGCATTTCAAACGGCCTTGTTTATATGTTTTTTACTGTCACATAAAATTGTCATTATTCTGCAATTGTTTTGGAGTTGCGTGTTAATTGATTTTTATACACGAAGGCTTGTTTATTTTACATATACGTACTAAGTTCGTACCCAAATATAAAAATGATAGATTTGCTAGAGGAACGAGAAGTATTTATTGTTTTTCTAATTTCATTAAAAATAAAATAAAGATTTGTTTATTTGCATCGAATTTACTCCGAAACTACTTGACAGACTTTTATTTAATTTGCCACAGATATAGAGTAGACCACGGGGAAGGACACAGGCTACTTTTTATCGCGGCAAAAAATTTTCAATTTCGCGTACGAAGTTGCGCGCGCAACATCAAGTAATATGTAATATCACAATTTACGTTGGCGTTAGGGCTTAATGAATTGCTAGTGCTAATAGATTTTCTGATTGTGGAGGAAAATAATATATTTTGTAATCTGCGAAAATCTACTAATAAACCCTCGTCGTAAAGTATGATGTAAGATTTGTCCATACCTCCATACTCATACTAATTACAGACAAACAGCAATATATTATACTATGCAATATGCGTAAATTGTTTTGACAAATACTTAATATATACATACAATCGATACTTCGACTTTACCTAGATTTTGCAGAGTATTGCAGTGTCGGTTTTTGAGTAACATACAGCCATCTTCATGCCGCAACTAGGTTGTTACTTGACTAGCTTTTGCCAGCGGCTCCGCCCGCGTAAATATAGTATCGGGATAAAATGTAGCCTGTATATTAATTCAGTGACTAAACTACTACCATACCAAATTTCACCAAAATCCGTTCAGTAGTTTTTGCGTGACAGAGTGAAAGAGATATCCATCCATGCTCACAAACTTTCGTAGTTGGGTAGGTGCTTTTTCATAACAGATCAGTACCTAATCGAAGATTCAAACATAACTTTTATAATCGTTAACTATTGATCTGTATGTAGATAAAGCAGCTTATGACAGATTTTCAATGAAAGAAAATGCTCAAACTTATTAAAAATGTAAACGTTTAAAGGCGAAGACGATTTAAATAAATTTTCTTAAGAAACTTATATCGAGTTTGGTGCCAATAAATTACACGTCGCAACACAAAAGACTCTTGTGGAGACGGCGCAGAGATAACATCGGAACGGACCAAATCATAACCTAAATAGCTTTTAAACTCACTACTGCAAAATAAACCGAAACTCGAAACTTGACATATATTGAGCGACTTTTTAAAATTAAAAAAACACGAGTTACTGCTCTTTTGGTTGGCACTTGATGATTTAGGAACACTTTCGGATGAGTATACCGCAATATATTTATCGCGGTATACTCATCCGAAGCTTTTTTGAAGCTCACTACTGAAAACTTAAATTGTATATAGTAAAGGTTTTTGAAATGAAAATATACTTTATTGTGCACCATCAACAGTTACAAATACACATATACAATATAAACTATACACAGAACAAGACGAAAGTACACAAAGGTGGCCTTATTACTAAACAGCAATTTCTTCCAGACAACCTTTGAAAGAAAGGATTAAATTGCTGGAGAAGGGTACTGTGCTAAAAGTAAATCTAAAAATTATAAATATAGAGTATACATTAAAATAAAATACGTAAATAAAAATAAAATAATAATACATACATACATAATATTATAAGAACTAATTAATATTTAAAAAATATTATATATACAATGTTAAACAATAAATATAAACAATAAAAACATATCATGGATAAAAAGGTAACACACGTAACTACTTTCGACACATACTAAGGTAGTCTTTAAGGGCAGATTTAAAAGTATTTAATGTTTTACATTGTCTAATTCGAGTAGGGAGAGAGTTCCATAGCAGGACAGATTGTACGGAGTAGGAGGAGTAGAAATACTTGGTGTGGCGGATAGGAATATCGAGAAGGAGATTTGTGGATGATCGTAGCTCTTGCCTTTTGGAGAGACGGAAACTAAAAGTTTCTTTTAGGTATTGAGGGCTGTTGGGATCGAATAAAATGGAGTAAATGAGCGAAAGCACACGAGCATTGCGGCGAAAGCGAATTGGTAACCACTTGAGCTTGTGACGGTACTCGGATATGTGTTCAAACTTGCGCAAGCCAAAGATGAACCTGATAGACAGATTTTGAAGGCGCTCAAGTTTGTTAAGTTGGTCTTCGGTCAAGTTAATGAAGCAAACATCCGCGTAGTCTAGAAGGGAGAGAAATATTGATTCGACTAAGGCCACCTTAGTAGGTACTGGGAGAACATACCGAAGTCGTTTCAAGGAGTGCCACGTTGAATACACCTTCCTGCTAATCTCTTTCAGCTGCTGTGACCAAGATAGATGCTCATCAAAATAAATGCCAAGATTCTTAACCACTTTACTATATGGTATCGGCGTACCGTTGATGAGTACCGGAGGCAACGTATCCCAGTCAATTCTGGAGACCAGCCCCGGACTGCCAAGTTTTTATTAGTTAAATTCGAGTATTTACTATTTAGTAACCTGTGGTTATTACTCAAGAAAGGTTAGGAGCACCGAGTAGGTAGTTTATTAAAAATATTTTTACAAACATTTTGAAAATACAGCGTGTTTCAAAATGTTTGAAAAAATATTTTTTAAAGAAGCACAAACCTATTTATTTTACGTAGTGATATTAATGATCATCAGGGAGACATGAGATTTTATTGGGATTAAACTTTATATTTTTTTAAATTAACTTTGACACTGAATTCCTAAATGAAGTCTCCAAGTATATTAATCTATACTTTCAACGAGCAAATCTTGTATAATCGGAATCTCAGAAACGGCTGCAAGTGTTTCCGTGAAATTTAGTATGCAGGGAGTTTTGGGGAAAAAATCGGTCTAGCTATAGGTCAGAGGTCTTATCCCTGGGAAAGTGCACATTTTTAAGTAATATAATATTATGTTTTTTCTTTCATCGCGAAGTAAGATTTCTATTTTTAAATGTCAAATCCGTTTGGGGGCTTGGTTATTTGTATTGTTGGCAATTAGGTGTCTCAGTTTCGAATCACGGTCAGACGTATATTTTTGTGATTCCTTTTTTAACATTTTATTTTTTTATTATTTTTTATTATTTAATTAGTCTCCCAGGTATCTTTAAGTAACACTAAGTTAGTCAAAAAAATCTATTAAGTAGCATTAAATATCAATTAACGCTATTAATCTAGGTAGGTTGTTAACATAAAAGATTTACTTCAGAAGTAATAATTACATTATAAATGACAGTTTGATTTTGCCAGTAGTTGGAAATAGCGCATGAGATATCATTTTAGCGATAAACTTGCGACTCGCGATGACATATCTTAGGATTTATATTAGCTCGGTTTGCTTAAGCAATATATATTGATTAAACGTCTGTTATTGCGAGATAAGACCTTGCTGTTACAACTTATTTAACTCTACGTGTTACGAGCGACTTCGTGCGTTTCCTACATGTTGCTCGCGATTTCGTCGTCAAAATCGACGCAGTAGTATCGGAGCAATGCAAAGAAACAAACAAACAAATCTTTCTGTTTTATAATGTTAATTTAAATTAATGTTAGCTATAAGCGAGTTATATGTGTACCTAGTAGTGACATAAAACTTCAAAAAATTTTCATCTTTTAGTATTTTTTATTACAAATTAAGACATATATTAAATTTATGTTACTCTAAAGATATCATGTTAATAATATGTCTGTGCTGTTTACATAGTCGCCTGATAGCCCATAAAATATTTCAGTAAGACATAAGAGTCCTATTACATCATAGGTGTTAAACAAATCGTATTAGCACTAAACACTGAAGGTTCTTCGAACATTCTAGACTGTGAATTAGCCTATCATAAACTGAATCGATCAGCCATGATCGCGCATTGTGCTCGAGACATTTATACTATTTAGGGCCGGTTTTTATGTACTTGTCAGTTTACAACTTATGGACCTATTGCCATAGTAACAAGGTTGTGGGATACCGAATCTGTCGGTGACCGTACGTGCAGCGAACAGGCGCCTCTCTATTCATATTTAAATTTTGAGTTCAGTAATTTTTGACATTTACACATACAATACAAATCTGTCCTTCATATTTAGTCGGCTACCAGTTTTTTTAAAGCGCCTTTAGATTAAACTGCATTTAATGTAATGGGACAGTAGTCCTACTACTTACTGTTATAAATGTAAAAGTTTGTGAGAATAGATGGATAGATGTTTGTTACTCTTTCATGCAAAAACTACTGTACGGATTTCGATGAAATTTGGTATGGTAGTTTTTTTGTTTAGGCTCTGGATTAAAAGATAGGTTACTTTTTATCAAGAAAAGTATTACCGTGGGATACTATATTTACTCTTAAAGTTAGCTCTTGTTAATAAATGATGCTTAGAATTAACTAACCCGATGACTTTCAAGAGTATTTTACCTACTTTGCTAGTTTTTATACAAAATTTAACTTTTTGGTCCTAAAACTTCTTAATTTCAAATCCTATGCGAATTTTCTTACCTTAGTTACTTATTTTGCCGACAAATATTTTACTCAGCCTCAAGGATAAACTATAGAATCAATTAATTTAAATCCCCCGTTGCACTGCGCTGCGTTGCTGTTAATTAGCGCAGCGCAGCACAGCACTCCTCCCACAGCACTTTTATTTTATTTACGGCCAGGCGAGGTGAGACCCCAATTTGGCACACGATAATAATTATACCCTAGCAGCCCGCCATCTTGGAAATATATTATGTCGATATACATTAGGCAAGGTCCGGTTGGCGCGTCATAATTCTAAGGTCGAAATTGCATCGAGATAACTGATTTTTTTATTGATGCATGTAGGTTGCAAGCTCACAAATGTGTACATAATGAAAATATTCCATGTTTCTTTTAATTATCAAATATATTTTAAAAAATCATTTAACTTACTTGTAAATACTCTACTTACTTTAATAAATAAAATTTTACTGGCATGTTAAGGTTTCAGGCGAATTTCCTATTAAAATTGCATCATCTAATACACTTCATACAAGGCGATCCTTCCAAACTGAGTGACATATTATTAGTTCGCGCGTTACATTGACAATGATAAATACCTACATAGTCAATATGATTAATTTTAAGTTTAATAGCTTGCCATCGATACTGCAATGATTGACTTAATGATAAGTGAAAACAGTAGGGGTTAGTGAGCATTTTCTGTCCCACCTAGCCCTTGTATAGTGTAGAAGTCGCCAAGTGTGTACGCACCTTAATGAGCCAATTTTCATCCGAGAAGTCAGGTCATCTGGTTTGTTGTCATGTCTAGCCATTTGTATTCTGATGGCATTACCGTGACCTGATGATTCTCCACTTATCAGCTTTATAGGTACAGGTTCTAATTATTTGCTGGCTGCTTACATTAAACGTTTTAATATGTGACAACGGCTACCTTTTACATATGTTTAACGTAACATCAGCCACGAAATTCTAGAACATTTTAAATTATTTTTGTAACATCCGGTAACTCTTCCTTTCAATAAAACATGGAACATTTTTTTGAGGTTCGAGGGACGGTGGCAAAAAGCTCTCTCGTGTCGATGTCGAGATAACGTTAAACATTTGTTATCGTTATCGCAGCGTTGCTAATGTGGGTGCAACATATCTTGGCAGTTGGCACCCACGACAAATTGGTAATTAATTTCCAAACGCCGCGTTTGATCGCGCCGAAATATTTGCGGCAGTGTCCGCCGACGCTAATCAGGTCACAGTTAAGCAGATATTAGGAGTTTTTAATTGTTTGTTTCATGACAATTCTATAGAATGTCATTATAATCTAAATTAGAATCTCAAACAGAAGCAATTATGATTTCATTCTTTAAAATTTTCAGTACCCAACCTACATCTATGCTTCAAAAACCTTGTTATTTTAAATCGGCTCTGAAAGTAGCACAAAAGAAAGTCTTTTTTTGCACAAATTACTTAGTAATTAATATACTATCAAGTTATATTGATGCTTGTCAAAATAAAGGGCTCTGCGCGAAAACCAAAATAGTTTGAGACGTATCAGACAATGGGTGGAGGCCACAGGAGTTCTTTGTTCCCTGACACACGACGAGATGCGTCTCGCCGCGAGCAGAACGAGTTATATTCTATTACGAGTGAGAAGATTTAAAAAGATCTTAGAATAGGAATAAATATGACAAAAATGTGCAGTGAGACAGACCTATTATTTACTAGCGATAGACATCAAATTATTTTAGCAAGGTAAAAGAAAATGTGAATAGAAGTATCCAGTTTTGTTACGATTTGTCTTGCAAAAATTATGTCTATTTATACTACACCGTTCAAATCCAATATTAAATAGCACCAAGTTAATTTGTCATTGTATTTTTTGTTGCACTTTATATAAGTGAAATTATTTAGTAGAATTATAGTCTCATTGTTTCCGTTCAGATTCGATCTGTGGGGTTAGCAGGAACAATTGACAGCTACGTATTCGTAACTTTATCGAAAGAGAAAAAAGAGAAAGTATGAAAATTATGAAAGCACCCATACAATTGACATTCGATAACGAACGATACGTAGTTGTCAATTGTTCCTGCTTGGGCTACTGATAACTGAACGGAGTATGCAAGTTGTCTTCTAATCGAAGATTATCTATTAATACTAGGTACATCCCCCTTATTAATAAGAATATTTACACAATGGATACGCTATTCTATGTTACTGTCTTTGTCTTAATCGTTAGAAGAATCACTTGACAGACTTACGGCCGGTTTCAATAACCTATCTGAACTCATTATTTGTTAAAAACGTCGTCATACAACTTTTGATGGTTTTTTGCGATACAAATGTGACGTTTTTAACAAATAGTTTTTGGTAGATAGGTTATTGAAACAGGCCGATAGACGACATAGATTAGCGTATCCGTGGTGTATTTTATTTTATTAATAAGTAATAAATAATATCTATGGACGCTTCACACCACGTCATCTGGTTCTATGCTAAGTATCCGAAAAACTTTTGCTACGGGTACCAGACAACAGAAATAAATTTAATACTTTTGTAGTATACATATTAAATTTAAGATTTTATTAAATTATACACATATTTAATACACATCCATGACATAGGAACACAGAAAACTTTTTTGTTCCTTTAGCGGGATTTGAACTCACGACCTTCGGCTTGAACATCGACGCGCTCAACCACTGAGCCACAGAGGTCACACAAAAGTTTGTGTGCTAAATTATCATTCGACACTCCTCATTTGACACCACTAGAAACCGTTTCTAAGCTGCGATTCCCGCGAATTCCCTCGGCCAAGTGAAGTGTAAACCACAACATAATCTCGTGTCAGTTTGTCTCCCCGTAGGACTAATCGGTTGGAAGAGTAATGTAAACCAATATTTTGTGTAACAAAAATTTCTGCAGCGCAAAAAAGGTATTTTTTTTTTCAGTACCTACCTGTGATTTTTTCGGAATACGATTGCATCTATAAAAATGATATCTGCTAGGATAATAATGATAAATTATTAGTTATAATGTATTTGTAGTAGTGATTGAGGAAATTTTGGATAATGCATAGAAAGAAAATCACTAACGAAATATATTATCTTCGATTTTAATACGTTTTTGATTCACAAAAACAGTAACTCCTATTTCAGAGTTTGTCAAATTATTGAGGATATCAGATTTGATTTGGGCACCGAAAACAATACGAACCTTTTGTGTAACTCGAGACGAGCGGCCCGGCTCACCGTTGTTATGACAGAGGTTAAATCCCAGTTAAGTTCACGCGACACGGCAGTCAAAAACATGCCATATTTGATTCTAAAATCTTCGATATAATGCGAATTTCCCCTATTGTATAGTGCGTTATATCTCATCCAATAATGCACAAGAGTTTGTCGAGTTGCTCTCTAGTATGTGTCATGTACTATGTACGAACTTTCTAAACAGCCGTTAACTTTGCGATGTAACCGACGTTGAACTGCTGGTTAAACTTCAGTGGACACAACCTCAGTCACCTGAGCAATTCCGCCTGTTAGCAACTCGATTAATTGATACACTAATATTTTATCTCTGCCTGTTAAAACATTGTCAAAGTGATTTGTGTTTGGTTTGTGATCGGCGATAAGATTTGATGGCTCTCGGGGAGCTCTTAGTAGGGAGTTGTTCATAAAAAAAATATATAAATTACATTGATATCTGGTATCGAGGTAATTTACTACGTACATAAAATGAGACTTGGTTAGAATAAAAATCTTCTGCGTTGCTTCTGTTATAGTAATTGACTACCGTGTACTGGATTTTACTTTAAACTTTCCTATTTACATTAATACTTCTTCTCTTAGTCGTTCACTCTTGGCAGAGTGGTCGTGGTCACATCTCCGTCGTACACGTCGCCGTTTTCGTAATGCCCTGCCATAGAGCTCTATGTTTGACGGAGTGAGAGCAGTCGTTTATGGAGGAGTGCGTTACAGATTTATTTAGGTCTGTCCATCGTGTTGGAGAGCGCCCACGTGATCTTTTTCCCTCCACTTTTCCTTGGACCACCGATCGTTCCATTGAGTCCTCGTTATGCGTAATGTGACCAATGAACTTGAGGATTCGCGATTGCACGGAGGATGATAATCTTTCTTGGATGTTAAGTTCTTTCAGGATGGAAACGGTGATTCGGAGCATGCGTCTCAACACCACATTTCCAGAGCGTCAATCTTTCGACGGTCTTGCATCCTCAGCGTCCATGTCTCAGCTCCATATAAAAAGATAGGAAAGACCAGACACCGCATCAGTCGAACCTTTGTGTTTTTGTTTATTCTACGGTCTTTCCAAATCTTTGTGAGTTTTTCCACTGAGGATCTAGTCACAGCGCAACGTTTTCGTATTTCATCCTCGCAGCCTCCAGTGTTGGTGATTAATACAGGTACATTAATACGAATATCGAATATTATGTAACTTTTAAATAAAATACGTCTGTTCGATATATGCACTTTAGCTCGTTTTTAACCATAAACTCTACATTGAAGTGCAAAATTCAGTCAGTGAATACTGTTCAATCAAATGAGTCATTCGAATAAAGATTAAACACACGTCCATATCGTGTCTTAATCACTAAATCAGCGAGCACAGTTCAAACGTGAGTTTTGATTGAATCCGTGAGGTCCGGCGCGGGCGGTGTGAGCCCAGATAACATCCATTACGGCCCAAACAAAAAGAGTTCAGTTATCAAACACTTACGACTCGGTAGTCATTTCACACTGATTAAAAAAACACATTAAAATATACGTGTCGATCGACGCTCTAAACGACTCTTAATCCTAAAACAATGCTAATGGATGATGAAGCCCGCCGCTAAGACCTGTCGTCGACGCGTCACAATAGAACACTTTTGTTTTGTTTAAGCCCAAAATCACAATATTATAAATAAGTATCTTATACCCGAGCGCATTTAGTGTGAGCGATGAACACAGGTACACGTCAAAATATCTTTATCGGGTTATTTGTCTTATAAAATATTATCGAGAGGCACTCGGAGACCGTCAGCAAAACGACGTATGATATGTGTGCGATTGTTGATTTTACGCCCACGCGACGATCACTTCTCCTCGGGGCGAGAGACAAACAATGAAAGCGATTAAGCGAAGTAACAAATGTATTATTCTTAGAGAATACTGGGAACGATCTGTTGCCGACCATACTGGCGCGGGCGCAGCGGGCTGGACCGAACGCGATGCGACGGCCGACTCGAATTGTGTAGCTCTGATTTACTGATAAATCAATAAATTTTATTACGATAGCTAAAGCGCGTCATGATTTCGCTGATATAGTATCTAATGGCTCATAACGACCGGTGATTTGTTTTCATAGTGGTACCGACAGCAAATACATTTATTAATTTATGTTCTATCTTACGAATGTCGGTTAAATATTAAAATAAATTTGAACATAGCCTTTGGATTTTATACAGTAGTAGCTCTAAAATGTCGATCTTTTTTTTTTAAATCAATCCCTAAATAACGTTAAAATGAGGCACGTAAAGGCACCGAATACCAACTTTATTAAAAAAAAACAATTTAACACGAAAGCTACAACTTAAAGTAAACTTTTCAGCTTTTCCGTTCGAGAAATACTTTAAAGCGAAACGCCGCGGTAATGGCTGATAGTATATTTAGTAGAGTGATATCGGGTAATAAAGCGCGACCGGTTGTGTCGGAAAAGGCGGTTCTTCGTCACATGTTGCAATCACTTACTTGTCGGGTTTTCTTCACCCGCAGTGTTAAAAGTGACGTAATTACGAATGCAATCGATCAGCGGCAGTTATCGTCGAGTCGGCGAGGGCTGACGCGGTGAATTAGCGCCCGCCCGCAACCCGCCGCAACTCCTCGCAACCCCCCGCAGCGCCCCGCAACCTCGCCGCAACCCGCGGCAACCTCCCGCAACCGGCCTTTAATGTTTATAGCCTTCCGCACGATTTAAACGAGAATAATTGCGTAAAACATTATTGATAATATGTTGAAAATATCAATAATAATTACGCACATGTAAAACTTGTATTTGCCTTATTTTTCATGCACGCCGCTGTCTACAACTCCGCCCATACGTTCTCTTTTAAATAATTAGCACTTGAATAAAGTAATGCCTTACATACACGGAATGAACGTTTTAAAATATTTAAAGTTTTTAGGACGCATTTAACATCGACAAAGTAACGACACATATTATTTGTAGGTTCACTATACAGTTACAGAATATATTTTAAAATGATTTTATGCTGTCGTCGGAACGGAAAATGTAAAATTAATTTTTATTTTCTCTTGTAGTTTCCAATTGACAGTTGAATGTTTTCGATTATTCAGATTTTACACTCGATTTAAGTTAATATCGTTGATTTAATAAATTAACATAACTTTAGCAGCGTGAACAGACAATACATAGGTATATGGAAGTGTATATGTAATATTTATATAAAGGGACATTAAACAAGCGAAGCCAGTAAGCTCTATTCACTGGCCGCTCGTAAACCGAAGCACTTAAACCCGAAAGCAGCCAATTCTCGAAACTTACTATCCCTGCGTTATATGTTTGTATGGACGGATGTTTGTCACTTACTTTGGTAACTGAATAGTGTTAGAAATAACTTTTGCGGTAGGCAATAAACATAAAAAAAACTAGTCTTATAATGTCGCCCTGTAATATAATGTCGTAGTGAGTGAAAGAAAAAAACATGCAATTAAATGAATTGCATGACTTTTTTCTTTTACTCGCTATTGTTGCATTTAGTCTACTAGTGTCTACTATGCTTTTATAGACAACTATCGCTAGTATCTATTGTCTAAAATATAAATATGATTGTCGACTGTCGGAATCCACGATGACTTGCACGAGCCGATCTCATTGACTCCGCCATTGACCCCGGCCATCATAAATTGTGTTCCCGCGGGTATTCATAACAATAACGTAACAAGACGGCTCGAAGGATCAACAGGTGGGTCTCGAATCGATTCCAATTCGAGGTACCAATTTCAACCAATTATTCACGAGCGGTTGTGATTGGCCCATTTTGATGCGGAATAGTCGTAACTTTTTACTCGTTAGTCGGAAATAGGTAACTCGTTTCTGATTTTATGATGTAAATTATTTTGAATAAAGCATTGAAATGTTCACTGATAAGAAAACAGCGAAACAATGATTTCAAATTAAATTAAATTTTACCAAAAATGTTAAAGCCAAAGCTGAACGTAATCATAACTATATGCAGTTAAAAATACTTTAAAAACGGATGCGCATTGAATTTTCCAAAGAATTTTAAAGTTTTATTTTAATGGATTAATTTTATTTGGCATTTTTTAAATATAAACGTAAAGATGGACACTGGACAGGAAGCAAAGGTTTTATAAACAGCCTGTATCACAGCATACACGGATCGGTGTCTTGTTTCAAAAGAGTTTTTTAAACAAGTGAAAGGTGGCTGGGTCTCCTTAAAAGCCTTGTGGACTGTTTTCGTTAGCGGTTGGCTCTATGAGAAAAAATCTCGAAATACTTCAAAGATTTACCTGCATTTGTTTGCATCTTCGCTATTGAGGCTTTCGCACTCTTTTGTTAGAATTTATTAATCTATTTTGAAATATTGTGAAAGCTGTCGTATATGTTTTTACTATGATTATAATAATATTAGCAACTTGAAATAGGTTAGGATTTTAAAATATCTGGAATGGGCAACGTAGTGTATTTCTATTAAATATTATTATTATTTGAATATAAATATTTTAGTTTGCAGCACATAAGAAGTTTCAGCTTTCAGAAACTTTTTCATCGTCTTATTTCGAGGAAGATTTTTATATAGACACATTTTTGTGCCAATTCAAACATCAATTCAAATTAGTTATATAACAATGTTACTTTTACAAACATTTAGAACCAATATCGAACCTGCTGCTCTGCATATTCATGACAGCTTCTCCGGCAGTACGATGTAGGCAAACAACACCTCCGTGTAACACAACTTCAAACCTATCACTCATCGGAAAATACTTATGTTGTTACAAAATTACCGAAGTTTTATGATTTTGAACCTCCGACGAAAACATAAGTGTGCTATAAGATCGACGTGCCTGTGTGTCTATCCGTGGCATCCTAAACGGTTGAACTGATTTTGATCTAGTTTTTTTCTTTGAAAGCTTACATCATCGAGATTGTTCTTAGCCATCATCATCAGCTCGCTCACTGCTTTCGGGGGTTACATAATTTTTTTAATTTTGTATTAATTTTTACTCGCTTTACTAACTAAAAATATATTTATAGTAAAGCATGTAATCGTATGTAAGTTTTTAAAGAAGTTAAACTTTAATAGTAGGTACATACTGTACAAAATTAAGTAATTTTCAGATCAATAATTAAAAATCCAATAATGTTTTGTAACTTTTTGTTATTTAAATGAAGTAGTTTAACGACAGGACAAGCTATTTACATAAAATCAGTCAGCAAAAGCGCAACTGCGATTCTGTTTTACGCTTTTTAACTTCTTGTACGACCCTTTTAAGCTTTATTGATATTGTAAATACTTATTGAAGTGACAAAAACTGATTGAGTTTTTTAATTACTTCTTTTTTGTATTGGCTTGATAAGTATGATGGAAATTCTGAAGAAAAGCCGGATAAAATAATAAAAATAATATTTTAGCTAACTTTTTACTAAGCTAAATTCTTGAAAAAAGCCTCAAGCTTATGGCGGTATATAAAATATAGACACGTTCACACGTCTTTTTAAGATGTCGATAAAAGAATTACTAATATTTCCAGTGTCGCTATGTTAAAAGCTAAGCACCTAAATATCAGTAGGATCAGTATTCAAATTGTCTTATATGATCGCTATTAGCTATATCTTGACTTGTTTTCTTCCTGTTAAGCCTGCTAACCAATTCGTTAACAATTATTATGTATTATTATAAAATATAAGATAAAGCAATTGTAGCAAGTGTATTTAAAATGTCCTGAGCATAATTATAATTGTCATATCTGGCTAAAAAGGGCACGCGCATTAAGCCTGTAGTTTGTTTTTTATGAATAAAATAAATAAAGAAAATCTGCTGACCAAATCAAAAAAAAAAAACCCAAAAATATGCTTTAAATTTTTTTTGTCAAAGCAATCAAATTCATTTAAATAGTTAACAAATTCATACCAGCTTCAACCGGACAAAATATTTGTAGATAGATAGTTTTCGGGCGCGACACATTACTAATTTATACTGCCTCCCCCAGCGGCCATAACAATATATTAGGATAATTAAACGGCTCTTTACATTCCTTTACACGGCGTTTTTGTACAAGGCCAGAAGTCGAAAAACCGACCAATGACTGGTTTTTGATTCGCCTTTTTTTGTTTTGTGGAAACCACAAAGTTAAGGGCAGTTTTTTTGACGCCGCCCGTTAATGTTTAGTCGGTCTCGTCTATGTATTTTAATTTATTTATTTCTCAATGAAAAAATATAATAAAACTACATTTTAAACTAAAAAATTTTCTGTTATATAATCGGACTTATGTAATTCGTTAGGAACTTTTGCCCTCGTAAAATAGTTGAGGCAATGTAAAAACATGTGTGTATTTGTGTTTCCTGCTACTATTTTCTAGGCATCTACATCTTCTCTCTAAAATAAATCTACCACCGGTCATGTTATCCGTCCCTTCTATATTCTTGTAATATTTAAGGCATAAAACTTTGATCACATTAAGATAAACATACCCACTACGAATGAGGTGTTTCGATTGAAGTATAATGCGCACCTTTTTGCAGCTGTAAATAATAGGTCGGTCTCCTTTCGGGAAACGAAATTGTGCAAAAATAAAATGTTATCAATCTTTATTTTAAGTGGTATTTTACTTTGAAGTTGAATTTGATTGTTTCAATTATAATTGAAATGATTCGTCTTATGTTTTATCAACACAATTTCTTATAATGTCACATCTCTTTCCAGCTCTTGAACTTCAAAACTCAAACCGAAATCTCCATGATTTATAAAGATTTGTTGCTAATTTGATCGCCATTATAAATATCTGGCGGATCTATCGCGTTACCGCTCCCGCGCCGCGCCGCGCCGCCGTGCCGTGCGATGATCCTTGGGTTTTTTTTCTCATTATACCCGCAGGTAGTCCGACCTTAGGTATTCGATATGCTCGTTATTTTAATTAATGTGCGCGTAATGTGGTTTTGATGTCGTATAATTTGGTCGCTAATTTTAAGTGCGAGGCATGCGAGCTTTTTGCTCAAGTTCCTGCACGACCGCGTACAGATTTTATATACTGAGTCATTTAAATAACTTTCAGGTTTCATGTTATTTTCCATTACGTTTACAGAAATATAGACATGCTTTTAACTTGTAAAATATTAAAAACTCGACGTTACATGGCTTTACTTATCCTACTACTATTATAAATGTGATGGTTTGTGGGGACAGATAGATGGATGGATGTTTGTTACTCTTTCACGTAAAAACTACTGAAGGGATTTTGAGGAAATATAATATGGCAGTCATTTAAGCTTTGGATTAACACATAGACTACATTATATCCTGAAAAAGTAAAGTGTTCTCTTGGGATACTGTATTTACGCGGGCTGAGCCGCGAGCTAAAGCTAGTGTGTTATAACGCTATTTCAGTTTGCAAGTGTTTTAAACTTCCAGCCTGACTTTCTGTTAATAATACCTACTTCATTTATACACGAGATGGTATATTCATCTGTATAAACTACTTGAGCGCCATTCTATCCACTCCCGCTGGGCAGGCATTGTGATCGACAGCTTGTTTACTAAAAATATGCATAATGAATTTATAATGGCTCTCACAACTGGTATGTATATAACGATCGATTCAAATGACCGTATTTATTATTGCAATTGTATTATAATAATCCATAGCTATTTATGTATGGAAAGAGGAGTTCCTTTAGATCCTTTTTTATTACCACTGAAAATAGATTTTGGACATCAAATTCTCTTCTATATTCTAGACAGAAAGTCAGATATTATTACATTTAGTTTTCTATTTCTATATCCAGTACTTAGTAATTAAAGTAAAGAAAATGCTTGACTATGTTTAATTTTTCCCTTAACATGAGAAAAGCAATGTAAATTTATCCTTATTTCGTCTCATAATTAATTCATTATGATATGTAATATGTCTTCCTTATTTGCAACTGTTTGCTATTCTATTCAATGACTTGTCATTACATACCTATATTCATGTAATAGTGAATTATAACAATATGATATACATTTAATCAGTTATGATAACAAAATCAATTGTACTATAAAAGTAGGTAAGTACTAAAAAAATAATAACTACTCCAAAACTTAAAATGCTACAAAAAAAAGAAATCTCCCAGGTCATCCCCACCAGGCAGAGTACCTAGAAGGCTCAAAGAGTTTCCTCGCTGGATTGCGATACTTATTCTCTGGGCCAGGTAGGTGCCGGCTCTGGGGTCTCGGGTGGCCTCAATGAGTTTTTTGGAGATTTCTCCGAAAAGTTTGTGCGCACCCAGACCCCATGTACCTAAGGTTTCAACCCCAAACGGTTCAAATATGAGATCCCCACTAAGGTTCTCATATTTGCGCCGCTTGAGGTTTTCCGCCTGATTGGCGGCCGCACCTGCAGAACTCGAGGTGCCCTGGACATGGGACGAAGCAAGTGTATCGACGCAAGTAGCGTCCCATACAAGAGCCCGTCCCACTCTCCAAGGGACCAGGGTCATACCGTCTGGTCTCTTGCCATCGTCGCGCGCCAAACCAGAGGGTTCCAGCACAGCTGGCACTCCGGCGGTGACAAGAGCCCGACGGATGAGATCGTTCAGACAGTGATGTCGGGAGATGCGGCCGGCGCTTCGTTGACAGGACAGCCCGTGGTGTCCGAGGCTGTCCACATTTGCACCACAAACACAGCGATGGGGGACGACGTGGGGGGTGCCAAGACGCAGGGAAGTAGCTAACCGGAAAGCTGTTCGATCCAGCAATGTGCCCGTATTGGGTGACGGTAATGCTTGTAGTCAAAGGCCCGACTCCCACTTCTCCGCAGCTAAGAGGCGAGCCTGCTCCACAGGACTGGAGGACGTATTAAGAAGATTATTCCGTACCAGTCTGCAGAGTGGCTCGTCCCAGAGCCTTTGGGAAAAAGTATTGTCAGGCAATTCGCTACAAGCACTAGTCACGCTCCAGGCGTCCTTGGCCTCGTCCAGAAAGGTAACTGTATTGGAGTAGGATGGGTGATGTAGTATTTTGGAGATAAGACTATGGTTCGCGTGGATTGAGGACAAGAAGGCCGGAAGCGATATGTCAGAGGGCTTTCGAACACCCAGGCCACCGAACCTAACTGGAAGCGTTGCCTGAGTCCATGCGCGGTCATCGAAATTTGTATTCAAAATAGTGGAGAGCGTTTGTCTTATGGTATCATCCAACTGTTTGAGAAGTTGAGGGAACTTCCACAGTTGACAACACCGTAAGATATATGTCAATTTAGGTACGAAAATGCAAAAACGGATTAGGGTAAAGGCCATGTGACAGTTAATTTGGAGGAATGAATATATTTTAAAATGATTTTATGCTGTCGTCGGAACGGAAAATGTAAAATTAATTTTTATTTTCTCTTGTAGTTTCCAATTGACAGTTGAATGTTTTCGATTATTCAGATTTTACACTCGATTTAAGTTAATATCGTTGATTTAATAAATTAACATAACTTTAGCAGCGTGAACAGACAATACATAGGTATATGGAAGTGTATATGTAATATTTATATAAAGGGACATTAAACAAGCGAAGCCAGTAAGCTCTATTTCAATAAATTACGTAAATACATATGATACATGATACATCGTTAAAATAGGTAGTTTAGGTAGCTTCCCCTAAAGATGTAAATATATATAATAAAAGAACTTTCCCTGAAATGATGCGAAACATTTTGGGCAATACTCCGACACTAATTACTCGCCGTCGTTCCCACGTTGCGGTGTTTGTGCTAACACTTAGCGGTCGATTGTCTTAGTGTAGACCTGCGAGCAAACATTCCAAATACAAAGTTCTCGGTAGAGTCAGGATCGAGAGTTACCATACGCATATTGATAAGTGACGTCGACGCGAATATTACTCGTAATTTTTTATTTATTTATTCATACGATATAATATGATATATTATACAAATTAGAGTGTTAAAAACCCCGAGAGCGGTATAATACATAATATAAGTATCTACTTTGTATTGTTACAATCTTAAGAAGACTTTTACAATAACATATATGTATAAAGTGGTTTTTCGTAAAAACAACTATAAATTGTAGAGCTCTTATTCTAAAGTAAAAACTACAATAACACGACTAAATAGATTTTGTTACTGTCACCTTTTATTACAATTTACTGATTTATAAATAAATATTCTAATATCACACATCTCGAAGTATCTGACAATTCAAATCGGGTAATATTACACATACCTATCATTAAAATTGGAGACGCGTAACTCAAACATTTCCATGCAAATTCAATCAATGTAAATAAAGCGATAAATCTTCGAAATATGTCACTTCTGAGCGTGGAGAATCGGGAATTTGTAGTGCAGCTTCATACAACTCTTCATTAGGCGGTTCGGGTTTGTATGTAATTATGTATGGGTCTGTATGAATGCGCGACATCCACGCGGGGTGTCTGCGCGATTCGTTACGTCAATCTATAAATTTTTTCACTTCAATCTGCATGCGGTGCGTGTCGCATTGTCCCGTTTCTTTATAAATATTTTGACATCCCCTTTATTTGGCGAAAGAATTATTTCGCCTCAATTGTATAGTTTGTATAGAGTTTGTATGAGATTCTCCACGCGTCACATCCTGTCCGTGTTAATTTGTTAGCAATGTCCTCTTGTTTGTTGTTATCTGTAAATCGTGTTTTTATATTAATGATTTTTCAGTATGTGATTTGTCTGTAAACTATCTGTGTGTTAGTTCAAATGAATGTAGCTGATGCTTAAAATAATATATTACTAGCTTCGCCCGCGTAAATATAGTATCCCACGGGAATTGTGATTTTTCGGGATAAAATGTTGCCTGTGTTTTAATCCAGTGCCTAAACTACTACCATACCAAATTTCATTTTAAATCCGTTCAGTATTTTTTGAGTGAAAGAGTAACAAACATCCATCCATTCTCACAAACTTTCACATTTATAGTAGTAGTAATATTTACATATACAGACAGACAAACAACTTTGAACGAAAAAATCTTCATAACAGATTTTCTCCTAATTTCCGTATCCTTTACCTATAAATGTTTGTCTTTATTACAAACCACTAACCAACCATTCGTAAACATTCCAGCGCTGCAAGGAGAAGTTGAATACCCTCGCCATCAGCGTGATGAACCAGTGGCCGGGCGTTCGTCTCCGGGTGATCGAGGGTTGGGACGAGGAGAACTCTCACCAGGACAACTCGCTGCACTACGAGGGCCGAGCAGTTGACCTGACCACCAGCGACAGAGACAGGAGCAAGTACGGCATGCTGGCGCGCCTGGCGGTTGAAGCGGGCTTCGATTGGGTCTTCTATGAGAGCAGATCGTACATACATTGCTCGGTCAAGACAGGTATGTTATCTTACTGTTTTATCTGCTCTGTGTACTTTAAAGTATTCCTTTCAAAATTGAATACTCTGTAAAAATGGTTTTACCTTCGTCAATGCTTTGAGATACTATGTAATATTTTATATTCTTGTTATTATTTTGTCAGAATCATATAACAACGAATGATTTACTGAAATAATAAAAACTTTAGTAAATAAGCACAGCTTACTTTAAATTTGATGAGCTTAATATCCCAACTTCAAAAAGTGATTGGGCGTTTTTTTAAATAGTCGCGTCTACAATTTCTAATCTAATCTAATTTTATCTTTGGTCGCCGTGGGCAATTGTTTCATAGTAATATTCCAATGTCCTTTGAAAGCCAAATAGATCTGACACGAAAACGTTTACAATTACAACCAAAATTCTGTAGATCCTAAACTCTAAAACATATTTCAAATAACTTTATGTTTTGGAGGTGAAGCGTTAAAAAGTCCTAGCGTTAAAACAATGATAAATTGGAAATATTAGTAGGCATATAACTGTACCGACCGAATATATAACCGAGGCTTTTCAAGAAGAATGCACCAGACGCTCCTGCGCCCGCGCCGGCGGTGTCGATCAAACGAGCCTCTTGTTAGCCTCTGTCCCTCTCCCGCTTAAGGCTCTACATATCTCTATCTCTCTCTGCGCGCCGCATCGCAGCCAATCCCCCCCTTCTATAATTACGTCGGTGATTCAATGGCTACTTATAGCTATATGAGAACATAACGATGAGAGAGACTATTCATATACATGGTTTAGTTCCTCTTGCGCATTCTTTCACTCGCTAATCGATATCGATTCAGAATTTAGGTTTATTTAATACCATTCTTACTTTAATCCATTACTAATACTATAAATATCCGTCTGCTGCTTCGTTATCGCATCTATATCACTGAACAGAGGGCTTAGGCATGCCATCGTTAAGTACAATGACGATCTTCGGAATTGAAAATATATGTGATTGATATAACGTTCGTCGTTTTATTCTCGCAAAATATACGGCGCATTCTGTGTCAACGAATTTGCGGGCAGCGTCTATTTAGATATATTTAGCATAGTTTATACAATATTTGCATTAACAGTGATTTCGAAGTCGTTTAGTGTAGAATAATTGGAAGTTAATTGGTGGCGTTTATGACGACCATAAATATGGACTAAAACACTCTATATGGCCGAATATCATGTCATTAGGTTTATTACATTTTATTATATTAGGAGATAAGTTGTTTATTGCATTCTGAGATAGTAGCACTTTAAAGGTCAGATTATACCTAATTGATCAATGTCAAAGTCGAACGAGCGAATTACGACTATTTTTATTAGAATTTTTGTGATTTTAAAGTTTTTATGTATGCTCATAACCTGTCTGGAAATCTAAAATGTAAAACGGTTCAATAATAAACACTTAACCCTGTTGGCTTAATATAAAACTTTCAACTCTTGAAAGTAACACTGAAATCTTGAAAAATTTAATAGAAATTCTTTAATAACTACTAAAAATCTTAGAATTGTCTTTAAAATATTTTTTGAGAAATAATACCTATTCGAAAATAGGGTCCACTCTTTAGTCTTACTTTCACTGATTTAAAACAAAGTTTTCAGAATAAGGTTCTAGTGCCGTCGAGCAGAGCTTCCTAATATCTATCCGTTTATTCTCTACATTAGCCACTAACGGTCCTTTTTATTTCAACGCAATAAAATAAAACTGTATCCGAAAGAGGATAAGCTATAAAATTTCCTTTTTGTCGCTTAAAATAAAAGACGAAAAGAAAAAAAGAAAGAAAATGTGGGAACGGAATAGCTGGAGATAAGGCAAACGGCAGTCGTCGTGATACTAAACCAGTTGCGAGCGTACCACGATCTCGTATTAATGCACTGGATCATACGCGCCAATAAAATGGCCACAATTTTCGAAATGGATTCAACTAATTGATTATGATTGGTTGATTATTTTTATGTCATTTTAAATTTCTAGCCGATTTATATGCAATTAGAATTAAGCGTGGCGTTTTTTATATACACACAAATCGTTTATAACACTTCTATAATTGTTATTTACGCCTTATGTAGAGATAAAATGGGATCGATTAAATCGTCGGTGTAAAAGACTTCAACGCGCGCGAGGTGTTAAAATTCGACGCTTCGTAATTATCCGGTATTAATCGAGTTTCGTTAAGTTACTCGCCTTGTAGAATGCAATTAAGCATACTTTTAGCTACTTCATGCATTTGTGAAGTGTTTAACGAAAAAAAGATATGAATATCTACATTATTTTCAATTTTAAATTACGTTGCACTGCTGAAGTGATTTCAGGCTGATTTCTGGTTGAATATTAGTCAAATTAACAGTTTTTATGTCAAATAAAATATTCTAATATTTTAAATTAAATGGTGACCTGCAGGGCAAGCTAAGCCTAGTGCAGGCGATTGGCGCCTGAGGCACAGAGGTCGTCAAGAATATTATACAAAACATTATAATAGACCTTAAACGTGGTTTATAGAGGAGGTGCGTGAATGGGGCGGGACTAAGTGAGGCACAGTCAGGTCAGACGAGTTGCGAAAGTCTACCTAGCTCTACCTGAGCTTGTGGAGAGTAATTATTGACGTCCCAAGCTCTATATCTCTGTGGGTGTTGAGTATAGTTCAGTGAATGAGTCAGTTTCAGTTTGAGTCACGAGTTGAAAATGACGAATCCCTCAAATGAAATTAACGAATGCCTTAGTGTGTAGATCATGAAAATGATTATTTGATGACGTCAACAATACACGGTATTGTGGAGTTTTAAATACTTAATTCGATTTTCCTTGCTCGACTGTACAGTCATATTTTAATGACTTTGAAATCATATCTAAATTGAAAATATCAATTTTAGTTTCATGTGTAACATCTTTCTTTTTATTTTTTTGCAATCTGTGGAAGCGATTACACTTTAGTCCCAGCAAGCGACGGTAAAGCTGATATTATTGTTTCGGTATGTTACATGTCAAAAAATTAACACGTCAGTACCACCTATTTTCTTATATTTCGGAATAAATCTACAGAGTATCATCTGTGATGGCGTAGCATGCTAACAAAACAGCGCAAGTATACCCGTACCTATATGCTCTACCTTTATTCCGTATATCGGAATAAAGATAGAGCATATAATATGCAGTTCTACCTTTATACGAATATTCTTGCACTGATTTGTCAGTTTTGCATGTTAGCCCATCACAGATGATACTCTGCGGGTTTTAATCTTGAATTCTTGGGATTGAATTTTAAAATAACTAATTTAGTGAAATCTGACTGCAGTTCTATCTTTATTCCGATACGGAATAAAGGTAGAACTGCATATTCCGATATGCGGAATAAAGGTAGAGCAAACACCGATATCCTGATGTGATGATTTGTTGGCGTGCTGATATGCTGATATGCCAAGGATATCCGCACATCGGAATAAAGATACAGTCTGCGGGCAGCGGAGTGTGCGGTGCTGGATACCCAACACCGTGCACCGCGCGCACTTCCCGGACGCTGCGGCTGAGCGTTCCCACACAAATGTCGCCAAATCTGCCAGATTAAGTCGCAATTTCACGAACGTCTGTTAGTGATAATCGTTGGTCTAAATATCATGCCTTCTCTTTTTACCCGACTACGGCGAAGCCAAAAGGAAGGATAATGATTTTGGCAGTGTATGCATATATGTATGTTTGTTCCACCGTCGTGCCTAAACTACTGGTCCGATTTCAATAAATGAGGTGTCAATAGATTTGTAATAATAGCCCGGGTAACAAAGGCTATAAAATTTACGTAGTCGGGTTATAGTTTTTTTTATAAAAATTGTAGTTAATTAATATGAACAACTAGAGAGACAACATGATATTTAATCGATAAACTTTATGAGACGTTAGTGAAATTGGCACTAAAGGTTAAACGACTGGGATGTTACACAAACATAGATTCGTGTCTATTTTTCAAATATATTTAAATGGTTAAAGTGAGAGAATTAAAACCTGGTGTTTATTACAATCAGTCAGTTGTCCCGCACTTAGCGACTGACCGTCACTTCAGTGTGCACGGCCCTTACCACCGCAGAGGAGACGGTAATTTAAGGCTAAATGTCTGGGACATTGATCCCGTTCAGTCTGGGGTACACGAGGCTAGCACTTGGCTAGCTGTGTCTAGTCTTCAAAGAAAAGTGAATGGTTCAATCTGTCATCGGCATTTGCAACTTATTTGTAAAAATGTTTACATACCTAATAATGCTGCAATAAGTACTTTTGGACCTTATTGCCATAAAAGTAAGATCGAAATGTGTTGCACCGTATCTGTCGGTGACTGTACATAGTTTCTTGGAATATACATCATACACTCGTAGCGCGTAAGTGTAGCTATAATAATACTAGCTGAGCTAGTGCAAACTGTTTTGTTCTAAAATTAATAATGAAAAAACCAATTTCAACAAACATGAAACATGCATTGTATTAGCATAATAAATGATTCAGTTTGTTAAAAAGTAACGAAGGTGGCAGCAAATTATAAATTTATTTTTGTTAAACCTTTCCGCTCCACGTTAATCTAGGTCCCGTGCGCTGTGAGTTATTAATGCTTTCATGTCTGAATTTCATAAACTATCAACATAAAATTCCGAAAAAGGGCTTGGAGAACGTAGATCTTATTGCGGTAAGAAAAGCCTAAACATACTAATAATAAATGAAAACATAGTAAAATTACAGTACCTTATTTAAAATAGAGACAAAACGTTAATTAAAAAATGCCGATGCCGGTGTAAATAGAAATTTCCAAAAATTGCTTTTTTAAGCTTTATATTGCAACTTTTTTCCACTAAAACAACGCATAAAAGCACTTTCAAAATTAAATCGAAGTTCATCAAAGTAAAGCAAAAAATGTATAGGAGAATTCTCGCCTCTACATAAATTCCTTTCGATATCCGCTAAAAAGAAGCCATAGATAGAGTTCAACGCTCTATCATATTCGACGACCTTAATGGTGTTGATTACATTAACGTTCCCGAGAAACTCCCATAAACACACACACGTGTGGGCTACATGTAGAGTACTTATTCATAACCGGGGTTATTATGGAGCTCCTTAACCGTATCCGACATCAAACTTGATATGCGTAATAATTATCTATTCGTAACCGTAACCGAATCTAATATAAAAGTTTAAGATAAATTCCGTTTAAAGGTGGAGTCTAAGTATTGTATTTTACTTTTGAAATCGAATACCCTTATCCGAAATTATTCGATACTAGCGGATACTCGTAATCCGAAAGAATGACACTTCCGTAACCGTATCCGTGTTAACATAACAACTGAAATATGATTATCTTTACTTTTATTATTATTATGAATATTTTTTGAAATGTGAAAGTAACTTTGACTGCTAAACATTCACGCTTAATTTCGTTGAAATTTTGTACAGAGACAGAATAATCCTTGAGAAAGGAAGACTATAGTCGATAGATAGTCCTGGACGATAGTCCACTTTTATCGTGGCAAAATGTACGGTTCCTCTGCGATATACGGGTCTCTTCGCAATGTTGGGAGCAACATAACATGCCTTCATAAATTAAACGCAGAAATTTTTGCTTATTAGTCCAGCTCTACAAATGTACAGACAATGCAAATCTATGTCGAATGCCTCCATCCATAACCATAAAGCGTTAAGCGCGATCTCAATAGGTTGTGTTAATTTTAATTTATTGGCACTTTTAATTTAATTATCTCTATGCGTGTGAATGAAAATAGCGTGTCATTTTATTGTAATTTTTTTTTTTTTGAAATTTATAGCCTCCGAGTGATTTTGAAGTAGTTTATGGGTCTTTCATTAAATTATGATTTTCCTTTGGCTAAGCTATTTCCTTGAGTGATTGTAGTAGGTTATAATTAAATATATTTTACTCGTTACAAAGTTTTAGTTTTGTTTCTTATACCTTATAGAACAAGCTCTATAAGGTATAAGAAACAAAACTAGTTTTCGGCCACGAGAACATTACGCAATAAATACTCTTTTCACTTTTATAAAATCAATAAAACTAAGTCCTGTTCTTAACTTGAAAGTAAATATTTGTAACTTTTGATTTTAATTGAAATCGAGATTAATTCTTCAACACTTTTTTCAATAAGGCTATCGTTTTTTTTTCTTATTTACATTGGAAAAAATATCCTCCTACAAATAAACACAGACTAATGGTCACCAGACTACGACATATAGGATCGGGTAAGAATTTTGCTATGCCGATTTTGAAGTGTAAGCTACAGAAGAAAAGATTAACATGTTTAGCGTTTACCTATCGCAACAAATGTTCAGATGTTACTAGACGCTGTTAAATATAGACGTTCGGGGCAGACTAAATATTTATCCGCCAGATGATTCACGCCAATTGCCGGTCCATATGAAATAAATCAGAGAGCGCTCCAGGCGTTACTTACATTGTTAGTACTAAGCCGAATTTATCGCGTCAAATTGAATCTCGCTAAAGGGAAGGATCGGTGCAAACGGGCGACCGACGACCGGTAGATATCGCGCATTCCCGCGACTTACTCTTATTTTTTGATGAGTCGCAGCTGCCAACAGTTCAAGCAAACAGAGACCGAAAACTACGAACTGTAATTATACGACATTCCTGCAATTTTCACACATTTGACCATTTGCAGCTACCGTCTACACAAATAACAGTCAGCTGCAGTAACTCTAAATATATGAAAATTGTGAAACGACCCATCGCAGTCAACGGTTGCCCGTATGCGCAGAGCCTAAATGTAACCAATCGAATCGCAGTAAATGATTTAAACGACCATAAATAAAGTAATGACGTGAAGTTTCGATATGAAATTCTTTATTGCTGATTAAAATCATATAAAATACATGTAATTTCACGTATATCAAGTACTTAAATTAAAAATAAATACGTCCGGCAAAAACTAAAAGGAGTTTAATAAATTGAAAAATGATTAACTACATATAAGTTTGCAGATTTACTACTTCCAAGTGTTTGTAACAGCTGACTTATGTTGGAAGAGCTTTTCATCCAACGCTCATGGAAATTCTGAATATAGGGGATTAAGTAGAAATTGTTACTGGATTGTTTTAATTTTACAAGGAACAAATGAGCATTTGCAAAAGCTTTATTCTTTGCAAAGCTGTTTAAGTAAGCATAATTAGTAAAGTTTTCCTATATCTTAATTAAGTGAAAATGAGTCCAATAGTAATGAATTCGGATCAGCAGATAGAGTATGTCACGTGTGTCAGGCGCCGCCTAGCTCTCCCGGTGGTCCGCGGGGCGGGGTCCGCGCGGCCACTCCGCGACGACCGCCCCGCCGGCCCCCGCGACCCCCGCCGGCCCCTGCCGCCTGCGGACCCCGCCCGCGCTGCTGCGCCCGCGCACGCTTATCGTCGCATCTTCGGCCGCATCGTCACGCCACTGTATATTGAATTATTTCGAGTTTCGTATTGAATATTTAAAATGTTTGTACCGTTATTGATCTCGATTAAGTTTGTTTGATTTTAACATTTTGAAGAATCTTTACAGTAAAAGTATGCAACATGCAAAAAGTCATCAACAAAGAATATCTTGAGATACAAAAAGGCGAAGCCACGCGACGCCTGCTCATTGTGTTGGACCGGGGACAAATAAAATTTTGACAATACATTGACTTTAAATGAAATCTAATTTGTGTTGTATTGTGAAACGCGATCTGTCGGACCGTCCGCTTTGTAAGGATCGGATTTATCGGTCGGTTTCACAACAAATCAAAGTTTAACGAGCCCATCGCGTAATCCGCCACTGTGTCCCCCGACGCGTGTAATTGCTGTACCACCCAGCAGTCAATTTCGGCAACACCTTTTACGGTTTTGCTCGCGGCACTTATGAAATGCACTCGTTTTTACAAGTATTTTTACACAAAGGCGGCATGTATAATATTTTACACGCATATATACACAAGTAAAGACTTACCTTATAGGTTAGCATTTTGAAAATTGTCGTACCTACTAAATTGATTTTTTAACGTCATCAGAGATTCTGCAACTAATCTACCTAACATTTTCAGTCGTTAGATGATTCAAAGTTGTTTCATTTAAAGTAGATAATTAAGTAGCCTGCATATTATATAAAATTACTAGTTGCTGCCCGCGACTTCGTACGCGTAAAAAGTAATCTCGCGGAAACCATACATTTTGCTGCGATAAAAAGTAGTCTATGTGTTACAGAGTCTAAATTACTACCATACTAAATCTAATTAAAATCCGCTCAGTGGTTCTTTCAAAACATCCACACATATAAACGTTCTCACAAACTTTCACGTTACGTACGTAAGGATTCAATTTTACATAATAATTTCCAGCGAGTATTTAGTAGTAGCGATAATTTATTTTATTGTCTATTTGCTTATTGCACCTACCTATTAAAGTATAACATTGAAATAATAGATTTTTTTTTTATTTTAATGGTAATCCTTTTATCTTTATCTTTCCGACAAACTGACTTAGCTTTAATCTCCAGCCCCACAAAAACCGACTTATCTGACCAACCTATTAGCGAGCACGTAAATTCGCACTTTTTGCATAAACAAAGTTAATCTGGATTAGGGCTTGAGCTCGGTTAACTAAACAACATCAAACTCACCTTTCTTCCTTACCTTGAATTTCCACAAACAATAAACGATTAACTAAAAGGATCTATTTTTATCTCATAACTTTGTTTAGGTTTCTCTGAAGGCTGTTTTGTTTAAAGTCTACCTGTATGCAGATAGCGACTCTTTTGTTTCATATCTTATCCGATTTTAATTACGAGCGTAGAGAGATCTTGTTCGCCCTTAAAGGAATACACGGAGCTAATTTACCATCGTGTGCACGATTCTGTGTTTATTTTTTATTTCATTTTGAAGCGATTGTGTTTAATGCCTGAAATTTATTGAGTGCCTATAAATTAAACTTGTGATGTTACATGTTTTTAAACAGGGTCCATTAATTTTAAAATTAATAAAACACTAACAAAAACTAGATCATGACACTTCACCAAAGCTTGTTTTTGCATTTATAAAATGTTATCCCGTCTCTTCAGTTTAATGACTTTTTAAATTGACATATCCACTTATGTAGATTTGGCCTATTTTTAATACAAGAGTAACTGGCGATATATGGTTTAAGCGTGTTATTCTCAGCTGTAACAAATCTCCTCTGATTTCAGAATCGTCAGTGGGTACCGGCGCGGGCTGCTTTCCGTCCGGCGCTACGGTGTACACCGAGCACGGGCCCAAGGACATCGACAGCGTCAGGCCCGGAGATAGGGTGCTGGGCGCCGCTGATGATGGCAAGATGACATTCACTGAAGTGAGTACTGGTTTTACAGCAACAGCTAATGAAATAAAAAAGAAGAAAACTCAAGGCAAGGTGGTTTGATTGCAAACTCATGGTTTGCAGTCAAAAGTGTGTATTGTTAAATCTGCACAAATGCCTACGCAGTAACGAGAGCGCAAAGGATTTCCTCACTAAATTAGGACCATTAAAATTAAAGTACCTGTTAATGCAGATATATATTTAGATTCAAAATTTAGAGAATTACTTATAAGTAAACAATATATGGCTTTAAATAAATAAACGATAAATACCGTCGCGTCTACTTTTAATGTAAAGCAAGAATTAATATAGTTTGATAAAATCAAAATTTTACTACAGCAAATAATATAATAATAATTTCCCACACCGATTTCGGTGACGGTGGCCGATTTCATTGAAACCACGCCAGTTACGCAGGAGTAATTTTTTATAGTGCCCAAGTGTGTGCGCAGTACACAAGAGCACTCTCTCCTCCTTTACTCTCATAAGTGTATCGATGTATTACATCATATCGTGGGACGGATAACCCGACACGACTGGCGAGAGATCAGGCGCAGGTCCGACTTTTTACATGCCCATCCGACGCATGGATCATCTTTCTTGTTAGACAATCAGGTGATCAGCCTGCATTGTCCTAACCAAACTTGGAACCCACGACCTCTGAGTCGAGAACCAAGCTCTAACCACTAGACCACGGCGGCTGAAAAAATATAGTATAGTTAAGGAATAAGTATTATGAACATTTTAAACATGAAACAAATATAAATCGTAGTATTCAGAATTAATTGCTCAAACAACTATAACGTGATAAATGACAAATAAATAGTCATGCGGTAAATCCCATATTATTGCTATGGTGTGAATCATCCTAAGTACCGTTTAGTTAAATATCTTAGTCATGACAGTAACTGTTCCATTATGTAGGTCTACCGCTTACCATGGTAAAAAGTATCCAATCAGAACATAAAGTGATTTAGAAAATATATAGGCTGTAAACAATCATCCGAATCAGAGGAGTAAGCACGAACAGTTTATAATTATGTATTTGTAACGTTATCGACTGTCAATTGTATAGGCAGGCGCAGTCATACATTTTCTTTCGATAACATTACGAATACGTACTTATCAATTGTTTGTGCTAGTCTCACTGTTATCTTTACATAATACAAAATGAAGTCGCTTCCTTTCCTTTTCGCTTAGATCTTTTAAAATACTGTAAAGTCCTCTCTACAATCGGTATTTATGTCCAGTTATTAAAACTCCAATCAATAATGTATAGGATTTATTCTCCTTAAATTATCATAACATGTGTCTCAATGGCCGTCTCTCGTCTCGTAATGCCCATCCCGGCGTCCATCCAAAACAAATGACGATACTGAATCTTATATTTTTTTATACAAATTGAACATGACTCTTTGAACATTATTTCATATGCCTAAAATATTTACTATAAAATCATTTCATCTCGTAACCAAATAATAATAATTAACTCTTAATAAACATTAAAACCATTAATTGTATGTTGAGATAGTATTATTTACAAGTATTTTATAAAACCTTCAACAATAAGCTTACACTACTCAACGGATTTTAATGAAGTTTTCAGCAATTGATAGAGTGAATAAAGTGAAAAGTTTATGTACATCGCACCACCCGTGTAAAGCTGTGGCGGATCGCTAGTTTACAATAATATTTAATAGGCATTTTAAAATATTTTAGTATATGTTTCATTCAAAGTATTGTAATTCACCCGATAGTTTTCTCATTTACACTATACTAAGGGCTCTATTTACTTTCCAGGTGTTAACGTTCATCGATCGAGATCCGAACTCGACTCGGCGTTTCGTGGAAGTGACTGCTGAGAATGGCGTTACCATCACCACGACGCCCTCCCACCTCCTCCTCCTAGCCTCAGCTGACGGCTGGAGAGAATCCTTCGCATACAACATCGAAGTCGGCGACGTCCTCCTCACAAGAGGGACAAATGACGTCATGCGCCCCTCTCGAGTGGTGAGGAAAAAGACTGTGTATAGGAAAGGTGCGTTCGCGCCTCTCACCAAAACCGGGACTATTATAGTGGACGATGCGCTCGCGTCCTGCTACGCGCTTGTCAGTAGTCACTCTCTAGCTCATACTGCCATGGCGCCGCTAAGATGGATGTCACGTTGGACCAGCAACGAAGTCGGCCGCGGCGTGCACTGGTACGCCAACGCCCTCTACAACTTCGGAGAATACGTCTTGCCTTCGTCCTACAAGTATCGCTAAAGTGAAGACGAGACTGTCTGGACGAATGTATCAAAGAAATGTGAGTGATATTTCAACTACACTTAGGTCGATGGAGTATAGAACGTGGATTTTTCACTTGCTGAGTGAATGAACGTTGCGCGCAGGACGTGCCTTGTAAATACCTGTAAATAATCTTGATACTTGGATCCGTGTCGCCGTTGTAAATAAAGTATTAAAATGTGACGCTATAATACGTAACTTCGTTTATATTTATTAAGTAATTTTACGATACTCGGATTAGGATTTTAGCTAACGGATATTTGTAAATTGTGTCGATATTGTTATTCTGCACAATGCGGAAATACATCAGTATGCGCTTATGTTTTTAGTTGTATATTTACTTGTTAGTGAATCTAAATTATCTTTAACTTATAGTATTCCTTCTGAACAGTATTCATTTGTATTTTGACATTCCAAGGTTCTGTTTATAAAGCAAAATTGTGAATTTTAGATTCGCTATTTTCTACTTTCTCTCTTTATTTTTGGTGAAATCAGAATATTTTGTGTATGCAACAATGTATTGTAGATTATGGACTTGTGATCTTGGTACCTAAATCAGTGCCTTAATATTTTATTTATTGTTATAGGCTAGTTATCTATTTCAAAAATTGTCGGAACATTTACTAAAACTTGTTAATTACTTTAGTGTTATTTCTCCGCTTTATTTATTTTTCTTTCTCTATCTTTCTTCTCATTTCTTTTATGTACGAAATGTATATTTTCTTTATTTTGACGTTAGGTGACAAGAATTCTTCCGTTTTCTTTTTAGAAATATTTTTTATACATTATACAGTAACATGACTGCTAAGCGTAGGATATAAACACATTATGCATTTTGATACTATGTAAATAAGTAGTTTATTGCAAACAAGTATCTTCCCGTCTTCAATATCTTATACTAAATATCCATTAATAATTCGAGCCAGGTGTGTCGTATTCAGGACATAAAAACCTTTTGATTAAAAATTTTGCATTATTATTAGTTGCCATACTGGTTATAATAAATTTTGTACACTTGGGAATAGAATATATTTAATATTGTATTACATTTTAAGCTAAAACATTATATTTTTCGATGTTGTAACTTTTGTGTTTTGTTGATGTAAATTTTTCTGAATGTTTCTTTTGACTATAGATAATATTAGTATTACAGTAACACTTTTTTCCTATTCCTTTTAAACTTATGAATTACATTTTCACATATACAAAATGTACAGATATCTCCCATAAAAATAAGCTTTAAATAAATCCGTTGTTAAGAAATTTCTTAAAAATGTTGATCTAATAGATCTTGTACTGATGCTAGGGTTCCTATTTGTAATATTGCCAGTGAAAAATCGTATACCTAAATGTCTACTTCCTAAAAATCCTTAAACCTTTACTTAATGACAACTATGTTTTGAATATTGTTTATATAATTAAAATTAAAAAATATATAATTGCTTAGTTTTTTTACATAAATCGACACTTTTTTCAGACAATTAATAGAATATAATCCCTTTACCTGCTATACTAAGAAGCAAAATAAATTTAAAAAATCTAAAATATTGTGATGTTAAAATTTTCTATGCATGTCTATTTTATGTAGAACAGACGTTAAATGCTTATAAATGATGATGATTAGTTCCTTGGTGATTGAAAAACTAAAATATTAATACTAGCTTAACATCTTTTATTATTTATTTATGGTCTTATATTTAAGTAAAACCTTTGTATCGAAATTGATTTCAATAAACCAACTTCTAGTTATGTTTATCAAATCATGTAGATTTAAAATTTTAATAACTATTACATTCTTACATGAATATTACTATTGTGACAATTATTACGTGAATAAACACATGTGTAATATTCACGTAATAATTTATCAAATGTGTATTTAGGAATCTACTTACAATAGAATGATAGACACAACATATTTAAATTTAAAAATCTCTAATTTCTTCCTTTACTAAAGTATTTTCTTTTACTCAACTTAATATAGCCATAGATGTACCTAATATTCTATTTTGGGACCTATTGTTCATTTGTATTATGAAAATATAGCGTACTCACTCGGCCTAGTGGGCCTAAAAATCCTAGTAGGAGTATAGCAAACTATTAAATAACATAATATACGTGAAAATGCTAAAAGCAACATTTTTTTCTGTCACAACATAGAATATTAGGTCTCTGGCTACCTTTATGGCTAAACGTAACTTAGGTGAATTACTTTTGTAATGTCTGCTTCCACAATTAGTTACTAATGTATTATTAGGCTACTGTATGTAATTATAGCGCTCCTACATAATTTATTTATTGATGTTAAACTATGGATACAAAAGTCCTAATTATAAGATATTATTTAACCACGACCAGCTGTATGAACGTACCTATAGAACTTTTAACTTACCGTATGACTTTGTATATTTAAAGTAAATAAAATGTTGGCTTTGAAACTCATGCATTATTATTTTATCCAATCATAACGTTACTTTTTAACCAACGAAAAAAACGGAGGTTCTCAAGTCAACGCGTAATTTTTTTTATGCATCTCACGCATAACTTTTTACAAAATAGATAGTCTGACTTTAATAATTCTCAATTTATTGTAAAGCGTTTACTTCTAAGTTCCATTGTCAAATTTATAGAGGGATAAAACAGCTCCCCACACCGATTTCGATGACGGTGGCCGGTTCCATTGAAACCAGGCCAGCTACGCAGGAGTTATTTTATAGTACCCAAGTGTTTGCGCAGTACACAAGAGCACTCACTCCTCCTTTACTCTCGAAACCCAGTGGAATGAATGACCGACACGACTGGCGAGAGGTCAGGCGCAGGTCCGACTTTTTAGATACCCATCCGACGCATGGATCATGTTTCTTGTCACACAATCAGGTGATCAGCTTGCATTGTCCTAACCAAACATGGAAACAACATTTTTTGTTGTTCCAATGCGGGAATCGAACCCACGACCTCCGAGTCGAGAGCCAAGCTCTTAACCACTGGTCCACTGAGGCTGGTGTTGTGGATTATTTTAGGAGGCGGTTACCGCTTACTTTAAGTCTGTCTTCTATACTAATAAAGTGGAAAGATTTGTTTGCTTGTTTGTTTACATTGAATAGGCTCCGAAACTTCTCAACCGATTTTGATGAAATTTTTCACAGATATAGAGTAGACCACAGGGAAGGACATAGGCGACTTTGTATTGCGATAAAACGTACGTTTGACCGGGATTTCCTTTGCGCGCACGAAGTCAATATATATAATGTCATAATTGGAGATTCTTCACCAATTGACGACCTCGGTGGCTCAGTAGTTGAGCGTGTTTGCGCTCAAGCCGGGGGTAGCGGGTTCGAAACCCGCCGAAGGCACAAAAAGTTTTTCTGTGCTCCTGGGTCATGAATGTGTATTAAATATGTGTATAATATAATATAAACTTAAATATGTGTATAGTATAATAAGTATTAAATATATTTCCGTTGTCTGGTACCCGTAACACATGTTCTTCGAGAACCTTACCACGGGACCAAATTGACATGGTGTGAAGCGTCCATAGATATTATTATTATTATTATTATTATATTAATTCAATTGTTATTTTTAATATACCTAGGGCTACTCTAAATTACCATTGGCATGAGGAGAATGTTTTTGAAGGAATTAAAAATCACTGAGTTGTGATGCTGCTTTTTTTTCAAAAGGATTCCTGTTACATAGCTTTAAAGAGGAATACTTCGGTACGTAATTTAACTTTCTTTAGATCCAGTTTTCTCTGGTGCCTCCAGGGTAAGGTCGTAAGAGCTCCAGGAAAACATGAAGATGAATTTCGACTAAATCAATGTGTCATTGTATTTCTTTATTACACGGTACGTAAATATAGTGACATATAAATTGGTAGCATAAAGTGTTCTTTGTTGTCTTTGTTTACGTTTGCATTAAATTAGATCTAATCGGAGTATAGTAGGTCATTATTGGCGGTTTTATTTCGATGTATCGTAAATTCTAGGTCTCTACAGTATGGACTATAAATACAGAACACATAAACTCTCTATTGGTTGAATTGTATCTCATCTATTCAGGATTTTTTGCGTAATACAGTAGAACTGATAGGTACACACTTACATTGTAAGTACATAAATCCTTATAGTCCAGGAAAATTGGGGGTTTCACCTCGCAATGAGAGATAGTCAGCTATAAACTTGTATAAGCCTTTATTTCGACACCCTAAAACTTGTCTCAAAACTTACTTTTCGTAGGGTGTGAGCGACTACAGATATTCCAACTTCAAAGGTTAAAAAAATCAATTTATTGCAAATATATCGTTTCTATTGAACTATTTTCGAGATAGATCTCTAAAATGGTTCAAGATATAAAAATAGGTTGAGGTTGTAGGTATAGTAAGTAGGTGTAGGTGTGTAGTTATTGGAATATAAATTGTAGTTTGTAGACTATAGGTATATAGGTACACCTATATTTATTTTTATTTATTCCAGTTCATACTGCACAGTTAAGACAGGACAACGTCTATCTGAAATATCTGTAGTCGCGGATGCCCTACGATAAGTAGGTTTTGAGACAAGTTTTAGGGTGTCGAAATAAAGGTTCATACAAGTTTATAGCTGACTATCTCTCTTTCCGAGATTCTTGCCCTCACTTGTTCATAACTGGACTATTAACAAACATTTTTGTTCCTAAAATTAGTATGACTATAGAGTATGTGGATTTATAGAAAATCATTCACCTGGAATTGCCTGGAAATGAATGAAAAACTACAATTTATAAGTTCCTTGTTGAAATCTACATTTTACATACCTACTATTGTTCCTAAACAAACTCAATCCATTAATATAATATTTAAGATTAGTCTTTAGATTTCATCTGAGACATCTTTAGATATTTGACAGAAAAAAAACGAAAATATCATATTTGTCTTTCATCTTGTCCCTTGGCAAATATTATTAAATAGTCTATGTTAGTTGAGGGACTTATTTTGAGTTAAAATAAGATGGATTTTTTTTATAAAAACAACCAAATATACAAATTTTATACATTTATAAATAAAACTTAGAATATTTGATGTCGAGAACAACACTTAAGTAGAGATTATTCTCTACTAGCTTTTGCCCGCAGCTTCGCTCGCGTCGGAGAGTGTTCGTGGAAAAAAACCTAGGAAATAACCTACTGCAATATGGTAAATAGTAATAGCACAGAGTAAAGTATATATCCTCTAGATATAATCTCCTAGATAAGGATTAATATTGTATGCGTCTTACCTAACCTATCCTTAAAAGATAGACATTAAATGCCGTCGCGAACTTTTTTTGTATACCTTTAGAAGAGAAACAATCACACCATAATATATTGTTTTGTTATAAATTATCTCCAGCTGGTTAAGTTAGGCAGCATTTTCGATAAAAGTTCCCAGACAGCTTGATTTTTTCCGAAACCTTCAACAATTATCGTCATAAATATTATGTTCGTCGACGTGTTTTAATGATTTCAAAAATCTCTTGAACTTGACTGACATAACTTTTATATTTATGAACAAACAAATGAAACAAACACAACATTTTTAGTGGAGCAAACCAAAATACATTAGTGAAAACCGCATTCAAATCGGTTAAGCCAGTTAAGTTAAGTAAGTTAAGTGTAAAAAAATGTAATATTTTATGTGTAATTTAGTAATTTTTAATTATGTCTAGTTTAATAAAATTAAAACAAAAAAGTTTTTTTTTTGCTAAATTAGTAAACAAAACTTACATCATTAGTTTACTTATGGCCGGTTTCAATAACCTATCTACCAATAACTATTTGTTAAAAACGTCGTCATTCAATAATTTGCAGGTTTTTTGCGATACAAATTTGACGTTTCTAACAAATAGTTATTGGTAGATAGGTTATTGAAACGAGTCGTAACATCATATACAAAAATATTCATTAAGTATGAACTTAAAACACAAATATCGGAGATATTTACAAGTATGTTCCTGCAGCCTTACGGCCCGTTTCAATAACCTATCTATCTATAATATAACTATTTGTTAAAAACTCGTCATTCAATCAATTGACGGTTTTTAGTGATACAAGTTTGACGTTTCTAACAAATAGTTATTGGTAGGTAAGTTATTGGAACGGGCCATTATGCTTCATATACTTTAACCTAGGCGTGACGTCACAGCTAGGTTCGACTTTCGTATAGAGCGTTTTCACGAGACTTGCGAAGTTTTGTATACAAATCGCTGACCCTTGGAAAATATTGACTTTGGATATATTGTTTCTTATCAGAAGTTACTCATATTTAAGAGTACTATTCAATTATGCAATAAAAAAAATTAGTCATCTAGCCTATACCTACCAAATTTGATCAAAATCCGTTCAGTGGATTCTGATATTAGCGCGTACAAACGTACAGACAAACAGACTAAATTCTAAAAATCATTGTATTAGGTTCTATATCGTTCATAATATAGTTTTTCTTATTTATCTTCCATGTACAGACAGCGACCAGTTACAAATTTATTATATGTAGGTATAGATATATAACACATAAGTAAAATTTGAGTAAAAATATTAAACTTACTTATAACTTTTACTTACAATAGATTACTTTTAAAATTATTTGGAATCATAACAACAAATGAGATTTAACGCTAATTAATAAAACACAAAAGTTAATATTAAAACTAAAGGTTTAACATGAAATAACTTGTTTTGTGTTTTCTCGACTTTATCGGCTTATCTCGGTGAAGATTTATAACAAAAGAGTAGCTTAAGTGCTTACTAATTTAATTTGAAATTGGCTACAACACTTGACAATACCTAAATCTGATGAAATAAACAATGACATGGGTGGATAATTCCCTATAATCTTTTCAGTTGAAGTTACTACTATATTATGCACCTAAAGTAAGATGTTTATTTTCTCCAGTCAGTGGAATTTTGATTTAAAATTAGAGTAACAAAGGATGGTTTGAAATTCGAAAAAACGACCATTCTTTTACTCTACTTTAAGAGTAGCAAAAGAGCTTTTAAATGCAGTATCCAGGGTTACTGTATTTAAAAGCTTTTCTAAGTCTGGGCGCCTAATAGCTTCGTAGTTTCTCTAGGTGAAAATGAATATTATGAAAAATTGGAGTCTGGAGAGTTAAATTAAGTTATATTATGTAAAGTCACAAACACTTATTAGGACTCTCACGTTTTTTAAAGAAACGGTCAGTTTTTAAACGAGCTTTTGATTCTTATATTCGTAATATTGAAAACATTAATAATAATAATTTATGATCGTATTATGTCCATTTCTTTGTGAAATCTATGTACCCACAACATAATATGTATAGGTACCTACTTGGAATGTATAACAGACGAGAAACTCCTGCATAACACTATAGTTCATTCGCGTTAAGAAGACAATGTATCATGCGTACATATGTCAAAATTGACCAATGATACATAAGCTGTGTTCACATTAACCAATTAAAGTAAAAATTTTGGCATACGTACGTACGCATTCTTTACTGTCTTATTCTCGTGAATAGACTACAGCTTACACTATAACAATGCTCTTAAAATTGCTACTTAAGTTAGGCACGCGTTTACATAAAATAGATTTTACCAGGGGAAATGGATTAGCGATTGCTATCTACTTTTAAAGTTTTTTTTTATATTATCGGTTAAATCCCGTATGGATTTTCAGGCTGTCCTACTCGCGCGTGCGCGTATTGACGCGGGAGTGAGTCAGCGCGTGGACCGAAACGGTCACAAGCTTCTGATCACAAATTTGGTTTACAAAGGAATTAATTGTTTACTATGGTTATGCGGCCGTCGGCTTTAACTAAACCAATCTCCTAACTGACTAGTAATAGTAGTTATATCAGATTATGCGGATTAAAGTATATAAGTCGTTTTCATCTTTTGACTGTATTTGTACAGTCTGTGTTCATACAACCTAATTAAAGGACCACAATGTCACATTAATTTACAGAACAGTTAGAAATTTAACCTGTTTTAATAAGTAAATAAGTACAAATGGCGCATTTGACACGTGATGTAAGTAAATCAAATATATTGTTTTCATCATAATATATATAGGTATATACTATATATGTTTCTACCTTATTCTCTTATCTGTTATTTTCGGGGTTCCTTAATACTCAAGTAACCCTTATAGTTTTTTCTCTGTCTGGCTATCCGTCTGACTGTCTGTCTGTCCGCCTTTGTAGCTTCTGTAATCTATATATATGTAAAGCAAAGCTGATTGACTGATGCCGAACACTTAAGGCTAGAAATTTGAAATTTTGCACACGCATTTCTCATATGACGTAGGATTTTTAAAAATTCAAAGTTTGTATGAAACTTTTTAGTCCTTAGAAATATTTGAATGATATTTCGTATGAATTGAGTACGGAAAAAACACTGAATTACATATTTCAGCATTTTCTAAAATTCTGCCCCTAGTTGGATAAAATAGGGGATGTAAGTTTAAAACCTAATTTCACGCGGTCGAAGCCGCGGGCAATTAATGCTAGTTATTATGATTATAAATTGATGAAATTCGGTATACTTATAGATAGTGTATGGAAAATTATTTTAAGTGAAATCGGAGAAAACTTTTAAAGTAATATAAAGAAAAATGCGCCTAGTTTCAGAATCCTCCATGTCCTGATATGCTTTTGGTTAGGTTATTTGTTTCATCAAGTTTTAAATCAGAAAGATGCTGCATAGATACATTTTACTTGAACCACCAGGGCTACTTTTTTCTGTAACTGTCTTCTGTTTTCGTATTATGCAACAATACTATTATGCCAATACAGCTACCTGAAGATTTAAAGTTTAGAGAGCTATCATAAACTTTCTTTTGTAATTGTAACTGTCGTTTTGTTTTGTTTTCAAATTGTTTTATTTTGTGGTCAGAATTTAATTCTTCTAAATAACAATGCTGAATACGCTTTGTGTTTGTAAAGAGGTTTGCTTCTAAATTACTTCCTGAAAATTAAAAAATCTCTTTGTCTCCAATCTTCTACAGAATATTTGTTTGTTTTAGTTTTTTTTTCAAGCGAATTTAATATTCTTAACATTTACTCACTGCTAAGAAAATATGTAATCAACTTGAACTTGTTGATAATTTTATTCTAATCAGTTTTAGATCAATCAAATTTTCGGCGGGCAAAAAACAATTTAGTAGCTTAGAATTTATTTCACTAAGTATTGTGATAATATTTCGTAAACGTCTCATCTGGTATTTATTATATACTAATGTTGCCCGCGACTTAGTACGCGCCAAAAGAGATACCGCAGGAGCCGTACATTTTGCTACGATAAAAAGTAGCCAATGTGTTAATCCAGAGTCTAACTATTACCATACCAAGTTTCGTCAAAATCCACAGTAACTACTGAACGTATTAGGTACTTAGTTATTGTATGAAAGAGTAACAAACATCCACACGTCCATACATACAAACATTCTCGTTTATAATATTGTATTAGACTAGCTGGCACCCGCCACTTCGTTTGCGTAGAACTAACCGAAACTGAACCCTTTTATTTTAAACGGAACCCGAAGATAAAATAGCCCATGTTATACTTTACAACTTCAGCTTTCTGCCAGTGAAATTCCCGTAAAAATCAGCCCAGCCGTTTCAAAGATTAGACGGACAAACAAAAATAAAAAAAAGATGTTTTATTGTAAGAATCGTATATACTTAAATATACATTAAAAGAAAAACTGTTAATTTAAAATTACAAACAGACAATTCAATTTTATTTATTTGTATAGATATAGATAATTTATTATAATTATTCCTTTATTTTGGACGTGAAAAATTAATGAGTAAATACTTTTACTACCACAGAAGACAGTAAACAAGAATTTTTGATACCTATCTAAATCTTCTGCTAGGTTTCCTAGGTCCTAGGTACACCTTTTAGATACTCAAATATTTCTCTTAGGGCCAAAAAGGCCATAAAAAAGGCCAAAAAGGCCATAATCGCCTAATAAGTGTCGAATAGCTTATCCGGAAGTTGTGTCGCTGCTTACTCTATACTGAGCGACAGAGACAAAACTTGCCAATAAGCGATGTGGCATTTATCAGTTGATTGTGGAACAGGCCCTTATAGTCATAAATATCTCTGATATATCATAAATATTCTACAATCGTCTTTACTATCTTCGTTATTCTCGTAATAAATAGAGTTGCTCAGTTATTTAATACTTATCTAGGAGCTATTGTACTCGGAGCTCTCAGCGCCCTATCTATCTATACTCTATACATACACAAATAAATAAAATTGAAGTGTCTGTTTGCAATTTCAAATTAACAGCTTTGCACTAAATGCATTTTATGATAGTATATTCGGTACCTACTACCTACACAAGAAATCAAATGTCTGTGTCTGTTTGTTCCGTCTTATCTCTGAAACGGCTGAAACGATTTTGTCCGAACTTTAAAAAATAGTTATAGTATAAAAATTTGCGTTAAAAACTAATATAGTTTTCGTTTGCATTTGTTCCACGCAAACGAAGTTGCGGGCACCAGCTAGTATACAATAAAAGCTTTAAAAAAGTACTTTGCCCTCACAATAACGGGCTATAAAAGAATATAAAGCGATATAGAGCCATCATGAAAATGTTAAGAAGATTGTATTTTTTGTGGTCAAGACGTAATCCCTTACTAAATACGGATATTTCTCGACTTCTGTTGTTTTTCGTAAATATATTAACGTTGTTTTTTATTTTCAGCAATATAATTAGGTCCGTCATGAATCATGAGAGTTTTCACACTGCCTGGATTTTCTGTTTCCTAAACTGCTAACTAAAATTTGACGTTTCTAACAAAAAATTATTGGTAGATAGGTTATTGAGTCGGGCAATTGGCCACTATAAGTATTTCATGAGTATAATAATTATGAATCCTTATATCTTTAAAAGGATTAATAACTGTTATAACATTTCAAAATTTGAAAAAGTTTTAAGTAACAAAAAATAGGTTGTTTTCGTAGGTATTTCGATGTCTAAATATTAAATATACTCATTATAACATTTTTTTATAATAGGTACCTACTGAATGAATATTTAATATTTCAATAGAGAACCGTACCTACTAACTGAATAAGATACAAATTTTTAACAAAATAATTAGGATAGATGTCACTACTTTAAAATATATTCAATAAATACCTAGGTATTTGTATTTTCATCACACTAATGAGTCGATATTCAACCGGGGACCAATTAGATACACGAAAATAATTTCGTCGATATTTCTAACAATTCTGCAAATAATGAAATGTGGCATCATTTGCGGAATTTCATCGAACCCCAACATTTCATTATTTGCAGTTTCATATCCTTTGATGTGCCGTTCATTAAATTTCATTACATCATAACACTTTTATAGCTGCACAATGTGACGGTGGATTTTACAAGCAATAATATCCCGATTGTACAGACAAGGAGATTTAATGTTTAGCAAACCGAGAAACTCGCAAAATTGTTTATATTATCATTTCCAATTACGAGAAACGATCAAGTTTTAACCGACTTCAAAAAAGGAGGAGATTTATTTATATTTTAGGAGGATTATCAATTCATCTGTATGTGTTTTTTCTGAAGTATTATCCTATGTATTTTAATGTCAAATCATAAAATAATAAACATTAAAGTAAAAACAATGCACCTGCATAATTACATGAAAATCGCTCAAGCCGTTTTGGAGGAGTTCTAACAAACTATGACACGAGAATTTTTTATCTAAGATAGATAGATTGTTATATAAATTTTCGTACAATGAATTTTGAAACAAATTAAAATAGGAACACGCCACGCGGCATGCGGCCACTGGATATACAAGTTACGATATTTACCCCCACTGAATGCCGATGGGGTATATTTGGAATTTTCCAATATCGACGTAATAATGTCGATTCTAGGAATTTCCTTTTTAAATATATACCACATGTTCCAGTAAATATATCATGTTTTTCATGATATTGATGATCATCTATAAAATGGTATCGGAGTTTGTAAAACGTTTATCATATAGTGCCAGTGAGAAAATTACAGCCACACACACAGACGCGACGCTGCGCTGCATTTGTAAGATTAGCTATTCAAAAATGAAATGATCGCTGGGAACAATAATAATAATATCTATAAACACTTTCACACCACGTCAATCTGGTCTCGTGGTAAGTTCTTGAAGAACTTGTGTTACGGGTACCTGACAACGGAAATATATTTAATACTTTTATACTATACACTATACATATTATATTTAAGATTTGTAGTATATTATACATATTATATATAATACACATCCATGACTCAGAAAAAATCTTCAAATCGCTGCTCTATAGTAAATAACTTCAAATCACTGCAAACCACTTCGGCGTGATAACTTAATTTCAGATTCCCATCTGGATAGCGCGTGCGGTTGCCATGGGAACCACGTACGTCGTAACTCGTACAGGATACATCAACCTTTTCTAATGCCAACTCCGGCCTCCGTTTTCAAATCACTCAAAGGTTTTCCATAAAAATAGTTAAAACGAACTACAGAACTTCAAGATGACTAATGATTATGGGACTAGGGAAGTACGCCAGATTTAATGATTTAATTAAAATAATGTAATAAATAAGAAACAATTTTAAACAAATTTAGTAAAAAGTTGCATAGTACATACCTATCAGATAAAATAAATACGCTATTGTACTTTCTATAAAACTTTTTACTTTTTAGAGTTCCGTAGGTCACGTCTCGGAACCCTTATGGTTTTATCATGTCCGTCCGTCCGTCCCTCCGCCTTCGGCTTACCGTCCAAACGGTTATTGCTATTAAGATAAAACTTTGCATGGGTATATGTGTATTTACTACGTCGACAATGTGCTAGAAGAAAATGCCGAAAAATTTTTTTTAGGGTAAAGTTTGTAAAGTAGAGATTTGTTTTCTCGCGTCCACCCCATAGTGTGGAGTATCATTAGATAGGTATTTAAAAACAATGTGAGATTGCTAAAACGATTTTTTTATTTAGGTATCTGTTTGCGAGATATTCAAGTGTAAAGCGCACTTATTGGTAAAATAGGGCGTCCCCCCCTTCTAAAAGCTAAACTCGGGCTCGAAAAATTTGAAAATTCATGATAGTAAGTCCATGTGGTTGTGAATCTTAATGGAAAATTAGAACGCCTTATATAAATTTGTTAGCTTAGGAGTTATAGATGCCTAATTTGTAAAATGCACTTACTTGGATAACTTCGTACAAAAATAATGAAATAATAAGTAAACATACAGGAATACATTGGTGTCATTACACCTCGCGCACTTAGGGTTCCCTACCATTGTACGGAAGCCTACGTGCGCGAGTCCGACTCGCATTTTCCCGTTTTTTATTATTAGTTCAAGTTTTTTTACCCTGCTAGTACTAAGTGGAAATAAAAGAGTTTACATAGAAATTGTGTGACTGTATCTTTAAGAACCGAGACCGCCAATGAAAAGACTAATATTATTAAACTTGTTTAAATAAAATCATGACAATAATCATAAAAGTACTACATTAAATATATTTTACGACCACTAATACAAATTTAATTTACTGAAAAGAGTAAAACATTGAAAACAGCGGCACTGACTTAGGTCACAGAGTAAATAATATATAAGGTTTGGTAAAATAAATTACGGATATAATGGGCATGCTTAAAGACGTTTAGGCGAAAAAATAATTTCGAAATTTCGAAAATAATATACTAGGATTACATATGAAATTGGCGTTTTGTATAGGAGGAACATGAAGTCGTTTTTTTTAAACATAATATATTTATTTAATCAAAGTATATACCATTGATATCTATGCACTTTTGCCATCTCATAGGTAGTTGATTGATTTCTTTACTAAAAAAACCATTCGGACAGAAATCAATAAAATCTTTGAAGGCGCTTTGCATTGCCCCATCGGAGTTGAATTTTTTTATTGCAAGAAGTTATCCAAATTTCGATAAAAATGGTAATCTGTTGGAGCAAGGTCCGGGGAGTACGATGGATGTCTTAGACATTCCGATTGAAGCTCCTCGAATTTGGTAGCCGTCTGTTGTGCAGTATGTGGTCTAGCGTTGTCCTTAAGCAGCAGTGGCCTAGAGCGAATGACCAACCTCAGTTGTTTAGCAGCTAGCTTTTCCATCATGATTCGCAGTTGCTGGCAATATACATCTGCCGTAATCGTCTGGCCAGATTTAAGAAAGCTGTAGTGAACGACACCGGCACTAGTCCACCAAACGCTCACAAGTAACTTCTTTTGTGTCAATTTTCGCATGGGGCAGGCTTTGGCTGGTTCGCCAGGGTTCAGCCATTGTGATGAGCATTTCCGATTATCGTACAGGATCCACTCGCACTCAATTCATGAGGTATCTACCTTTCAAGTTTTTTCACCTTCCCAATTTGCTTCAAGTGGATTAAAACAGTTTTATCACTAACACCGCAGCCTGCAGCTAACTCGGACGTGGCTTGCGATGGGTCCGCTTCCACAATAGCCTTCAATTCTTCATTATTAACTTTGGTCTCCGGCCGTCCACGGGGCTTTTTCTGCAGGTCGAAACTTCCAGAACGAAAACGTTGGAACCAAAAACGCACTGTGTTTTCTTTTGCGATACACTCGCCATACACATCATTAATCCTTCGAGCCGTTTCTGCAGCACTGGTGCCACGGTGGAACTCTTACTCGAAAATAATACGATATTTCAAGTTTTCCATTTAGTAAAGAGAGTAACGCAAAGAAAAAACCAAAAAATGAAAAAACAAATGAATTACGGCACAAATTTTCGATAATATAAACGAAATAAAAATTTTCGACACAAATCCATAAGAAAATAGCGGTATAAAATTGAAATTGGATTTCCTAACCAAGAAGATATATTTGAGATCAGTGGCCAGTAGGACAAATCGTCAATTTCATATGTAAGGACCTAATATTATACTAAATAAAATTAATTTGCGCTCTCTATGGCACTGATGTCATTAACCTCACAGAAACAGCTGACTTTAAAACGAAAGCAAAGACTTTACCAAAATAATATCAATTCAAACAGCTGTGTGAGGTCAATGACATCCGTAGCGCCGTAAAGAATGTAATATAATTTTATTAAGTTTTTTAATTTCCATTTTTTAATAATTTTTCTGCCTAAACGTCTTTACATCATATACATCATATGCCCGAAATATCCGTAATCGATTTTACCAAACCTTATATACTTACGTACAAATCGATCGAAATTTTATCTGGGTTGTCACAGAAGATTAGGGCATGTTTTCTTTCATCATACGATGTTTTTTTCCCCATACCAAGCATCAGTATAAGATTATTGAGAAAGTCTTATTGGTAAACACCACAACCCGGCATTGAACCTGCACAATCTTTTGTGTGACTCAAGGGGGTGATTTTTCCATTTCCCATTCGCGAGAAGATGCTAGTGGGCAAGCATACATTCAGCGTATGCTTGTAGTAGTGCAATCAAATCGCGAGCTTACTATGTAGCTGTGTAACTGTTTCTCTTTAATCTGTGTTCGGGTCGTTGCGTCTCCGCGTCCGGGGTGAATATTAATGTATCGAGTTAAACTTACATTAGCGTTTACTCAAATCTTATTACTGTTGTGTGGGTGTTTAGTCATGCTACTATTATATATACACACACACATCATCACATGCACAACATTTTTGATATCTCCGAAGCTAGAATGTTTAAAAAAACCGGCCAAGTACGAGTCGCGCATGAACACAACTGTACAAAACGGTAAAAAAACACGTTCATTGTACGGGAGCCCAAGTTCAATATTTATTTTATTCTGTATTTAGTTTTTGTTTTTATAGCGGCAACAGTAATACATACACCTGTAAAAATTTTAACTGTCTAGCTATCAAATTTCATGAGATACAGCCTAGTGACAGACAGATGTACAGATGGACAGCGAAGGTTGTCAAATACGCAAATATCTACATCATGTCATACTAATTCGACGACTGTACACAAACGAACGTAGATAAATGTCGATATTGTCAAAGTTAAATCGAAATTCTCAAATTATAACACTAATTAAACGTGATATTACCCCAAACAAACATTCCCCTGAAGGAAGCTTAAAATAGTATTTCCATTGGATTTGTCTTTATATTAGTTAAACGTCAACGCTTTCGCACTGAAATGGAAAATGGGCCGAGCGCTGAAGCATACAAGACATAATATCATCATTAGATCAGTAGAGAGCGAACCGCCATAGAGAGCGGACGCTTTGTGTAATCGAATTCCCAAATTAAATAATCGAATAAAAGTTGAAAAATTTATGTTTTGTGCATGATTTTATGAGTTTGCATTGAGGATAACTTTTAAAGTATGGATATGCGGTAAGGACATTTTTATTTTAAATAGTTATAAACTCTATCGTTACATTAGAACTTTAGCATTTTACGTACGTCTGAATTTTGATGATCCGTAAACAATGTTTAAATTAACATAAAGTATATCTCTTAAGCTGATTTAACTAAGGTTCGATGGGGCAAGAGAATACTTTTTTCCGGGTCAAAAGGCACATACTTTTTGTATAATACAATCTATCTTCATTATTAACCCATAGACAACCCAACTAACAATATTTATTTATTTTCTTTAAAATAATTACACCAACTCAGTAAGTAAAATACATTTAAACAGAAGCTTAGGTGAAATCTAATTGATTTGGCGCTCGGATAGTAACTACCTTCTACGCTTTCGTAGTCTAATGTAATCAACGGGCAGTGAATTAAGACTAAACGAGGGAGATAAAAACTATTATATAGCTGTCTCTTTTCACACGATGTCAATTCAGGAGGAAAACTGCATTTTAGATTGATGCTAGCAAAAGAAGTTACTTTTTTTTCTAGAAAATATTTTCTCCATTAACATTGAAATTACGCTACTTCAACTAATTGAATAACATTTTTATTTTGACTATTAAATCGTTCTTTATGAAATACACAAGCAACATTGGATCTAGAGGTTATTTATAATTCTTAGTACGAGTATGTAAACACATCAGGCGTCGGGACGGAAATTTGGCGGCGGGATTGCCATTTCGCAAGAACTTCGTCTGCTCTGTTTATACTTTACACAGTTATAGGTGGTTATAGTTAGTAGGGTAGGGACGATTCGAGCCTGCAACCGCTATGGCGAGCGAATGACTATAGCTACATAGTTCCTCGTCTTATTAATGATTTTCTATCTTTATCAATAAGGTAAATGATTCAAATTAAAATCATCATCTATATCATCATCATCTATCTAAAATTAAAACACTCAAAAGCCCAATATGTTTAGAAATTCTATTTGGTTTCAAACTATTTATAATTAATATTCTCAAAAATGTATTTTAAAATGTATAAAATATTACTAATTTGAAATGCACAAGCACCTACAATTGTGTCAGCAATTGTGTATTTAGACAGTCTAAATTAGACTAGAATTGCGAATAAGACTGTATGCAGCATTGGACAAACCTCAGTGGTTTCAAATGCTGTTTATATTAGATATAGTTATTTTTTTTTTTTTAATTTTTGGTAAATAAAGAAAAAAAGTTACGCTGAAATCAGTTACAGTTAATCATAGGAAACAATGTGAGCCCCTCCGCGTGACGTCACTTGATGTAGTGTGATGAAGTGTGCGGGGCTTTTATGAGATAAATGACATGTATTTGTTTATAGTGTAGGAGGGCGGTATTTTTCAATTATAGAGCAAAGCTTTCGCGCGCATCTTCGTCTGCATGGACCCGTGCATTTGTATCCCATGTGGAATTAATAAATAAAAAACGGATGTCTACGTCATAAGAACTATCTGCTTGCCACAGCAGAATTCATCCAGAGGTTGATATTATACCATTCACCCCTTTAAGGGAAGAATTTAAAAAATACATGTTAAATCATTTGTGTTTATTAATCCGAATATTTAATTTCATGGAAATCGGTGAAAATTTTCAAATTTTTTCCATACAAACTTTCAACCCTTATTTTACACAGGGAGTAAATTCTAATAAACGTAAATACGTGTCTAATGAAATATGTTTTAAGAATATGAATCTCAAATTTTCAACGTCATCTCTAAAACTTTATGAGCTGCTCAAATTTTTGAGAAACCCCCTACACACAAAGTTTGAATGACACATATTGTGATTTGGAATTATGTACTCAAAATTTGTATTTCTTCTACTTTCTATTTTATAAAAATGTAAACGAAACACAACCTTTAGTAGTATGTGGTAACAAATATATAACTATAACAAAACATTAACTTGATATCAGAGTTCAATACAATAGGTATGTTGAAAACATTTCATACAATATGTATTTTATATGAAATGTTTTCTCTCGCCAGCCTACAGCGGATTAAAAGACTTTATGTGCCGTTTAACGTAACGTCCACTTAATGTTCGTGAAAAGAATCTTAATCCGGAATCGAACCTTGTCAGGTGTAATCCGAGCAATCTACCACTAGGCAATCACGCACATTAGGTATTATCTGAGTGCTTAGTGTGAGTTTTTCCTTTCGCATTCGATCGTAAGCGCGTTTGGCGTTTACTAGGAATTTCTATGTGGTTTGACCTAGTTGTCGCATTTACAACTAGGTGGCGCTGTACAAATCACATACAAATTCCTAGTAAACGCCAAACGCGCTCACGATCGAATGCAAAAAGAAAAACTCACACTTAGCACTCTGAAACGTTTAAAATATTTTCTAAAGGACAGGTCATATTGTTTCTTTAACAATGTAAAATATATATTTTTACATTGTTCTAGTTTCTATAACAATATAATATATAATTGAATTTGTATATTCTGGAATATTCAGGTATTATTTCCTGATAAATGTAAAAAAATATATAATTTTATGTGTAGTTGGTAATTTGTGTAGTTTGGTGCATTTCAAAGTTACAAATAGTTTTTTTTTACATAATAAGTGTAAAAAACCTACTAGTTATTTGTAGTTTGGTAATTTGTGTAGTTTGGTGCATTTCGAAATTACAAAAAAGTTTTTTTTTACATAATAAGTATAAAAAACCTACTAGTTATGTGTAGTTTAGTAATTTGTGTATTATGGTACATTTCAAAGTTACAAAAAAGTTTATTTTAATTGATAAGTGTAAAAAACCTACTAGTTTACTTTCGTTAAATACAAAAATATTCATGATTGTAATTATAAATATATATGATTACAAATTGCTATACCTTTAAAAATTTTAATTGTGTCTTCTTAGAAGTTACTCATATTTAGTTTTTCATTTATGCAATAAAAATATCAGTCAAGTAGCCTCTTATAAATAAATGACTTTTATACTAAAAATAAAACTATTACTTGTAAACAGCACTATTACTGGTGTGTGAACACCAGAAAATAACTGTTATTCAAATCGCTTAGCAATTCGTACAGAATAAAAAGGTTAATAACTTTATTTTTTATTAAAACTATAACCCGACTAGTGACTATGTAAATTATATAGCCTATGTTACCCGGGCTACTATTACAAATCTATTGACACCTCGTTTTTAAGATCGGATCAGCAGTTTAGGCGATATGATGGAACAAACATACATACATTGAGTGCCAAAATATTTACCCTTCCTTTTGGCTTCGCCGTAGTCGAGTAAAAATGGGTAAGCATTCGTCGATGTCAAAATGTTTTATCCAAATAAATAGGGATTGATTATAATATAAACTGTGAAAGTGAGATTAACATTAACAGATTGGTACCAGATTGGTTTACACGCGTAAGAAAATAATGTAGATTTTTTATTGTAAGAGAAACATGTATGAATGGGTATAAAATACCACAGCCTCACATAAAACAAGCGTGACTATCGTTGTGTTTCGCCAAATTATTAGGAAACACATTTTTCTATCGTTTTGACATTGTGTTAGTATGTAAATTGAATTCTTTAAATTTTTTCCTTAAGAAACAAAGGAGGCCTGGAGAGAAATAAGATAGGTCATTAGCAGCATTTCCAGTGAGGCGCACCGCTCGTTTACGTTTTTAATTAAAAATGTAATTACAATGTCGCGTTGGGAACGGAAATGTACATTTCAACAAAAAGGGTCGTTAGTCGTCTCACACCGCGAGTATTCAAAACGCGGTGTGAATCGCCCCAATACTGTTTTTGAATGGTCGATTCGCACCGAGGCTCGTATCACCCAAGACGTTTTTAGAATGGGTAAATTCGAACCGCAGTAGAAAAAATTCCTTTTTTGGATGAATAAATTTAGACGTTAAAATATACATAGTACAACCACGCACAAAATAATAGAAAAGTACAAAATAAGTTATAAGTTACTCCGTTGGGAAAACTGCGATTTCAGTTACGATTGACTCCATATTACCGTGGTTCGGTACATGGTTTTCTTTGGAAACCAGAGGTTTGCTTGATAAATTTTAAAATAGGTACTCATTTTAGGACTTTAAGCGACAAAACATTGGATGCAACCTTCTGTGAGTATATTTTTAACAAAATATGTCCAAAAATCACACGCTAATATGCCAAAATTAACTCAGGCTGTAATATAATTAAGAGTGGGTATCGCTATACGCCAAACATTTATTGGCTTTAGTTTGAAACGAAGAAAAATAGAAAAGTACACCTTTAATTTTTACTTACAGGTAAAATTCAAGCTTTTTGAAATTTACTAATATTTTTCAATAATAGTTATGATGAAATGGACATAAACTATACTTTACTAATCAATTTACAAAGTTCAGAAGATCAAATAACCCATAACTATCAGGAAAATAAGGGCAATGCTAAAATTGATAATGTAATAATTGTAACACATAGTTGTAATTAGATTAAGAATGACGGCTGTTGTTCTTCCAAATAAAATAAAAAATAAATAAAATAAATTATAGTGTAGGTATATCGTCTTATTTTAATACATATCTAAAACAGATGTTTTAGATAAGTGTTAAAAATGTGTATTATTGCTATGAATTTTGCTCTTACCTTACCTTTCTTGTAGTAAGATAAATAGTAGATACTTCATCTGCCGTTATACCACGCTTCAATTTTAATTTTTTTAATATTATAATTATTTGGCATTTTTTTCACGGACCCTTTTCTAATCATCTGTTTAAAAAAATAAAGAGTCCTAAACATTCTGACACGAATATTTCAATCTGTGGTCCGAATCGACCTTTCAAAAAATATCTGAGGCGATTCACACCAAAATTGTTAAGCGGTGCGAATCGGATTCCATTCAGAAACAGTGCTGAGGCGATTCACACCGCGGCTTGAATCCTCGCGGTGCGAAACGCCTCACGACCCAACAAAAAGTATATAAAGGCTTATGCTTATGTATCCATAATTACTTAAATAATTCGTTCAATATAATATTATATATTTTTTGTACCTATTTGTATCGCCTCACAGCAATAATATAACGTTATATAATACTCATTAACACCACAGTAACGTTTTAATATAATCAAGTGCTTTTATAGGGTTCAGTACATAAAGGTTAAAAACTGGACCCTATTACTGAGATTTCGCTGACTGTCCGTCTGTCCGTCCATCTATCTGTCACCAGGCTATATCACCTTAACCGTGATAACTAGACAGTTGAAATTTTCACAGATATATTTTCTGTTGCCGCTATACCAACAAATACTAAAAACAGAATAAAATAAATATATAAGAGGAGCTGCCATACAACGAACGTGCGCGATCGTGCGCGAGTCCGACTCGCACTTGGCCGGTTTTTTCTACTTTTGTTTTATGTTTATAGTCAATAAATATTATTTAACATTCTGTATAATATATTTTATATATAATTAATCAGTTCGATAAATTGAACGAGTGAGAATAAAGAGTTTTACATTTTTGTTCGATCGGTGCAACACTGGGATTTTTTAAACTCAGAACCTCAATTCTCATATTTAACTTCGTCTTTTAATTTCCTTGCAGTGAATTTTAAATGAATTATCATAAACAAATTTTTGGAGTTTGGACCAATCTAAACGCGTTAAACGTTGTGTTGACATTTATGAGAGTTCCATTTTGCTGTTTTGACATTTGATTTAATTAGCAGAATCGACCTGCAGGTTTAAGCGTCTTTTTATACGCACCGCATACACGCTCCGGCGGCGCTGTCGAATTTTGTAGGGATTTCGTCGCCGCCGCGGGGCTCACCAGTCACCGCCGGCGCTGCGGCAAAAAATGACACAAATTCTAGTGTAGCGGCTCCGCGGGAGCTGCGGCGCGGGTGTAAGCGTACGTATTAGTGTTTACACATCACAAAATAGTAAATCTAAAGGTAAAGCAGTAATATTTTATGTGCCATAACTCTTTTATAGCAGCGAGAAAGGTCCGTGGGCTGAGTCTTATTACCGGCTCCCAGAATCCTGTACAGATAGTATTGAATTTACGATAACAAAACGAATAAATTCATTGTAAATATATTAAATAAATATTAATAAGGTAGTGAACATTAATCCACATTATAATGTAACAAATTACACTGAGTACGACAACTGTTTAACCAATTATCTAAATTTCTTATATTATTGTTGCTGCATATAAAAAGCATTATGCCTAGTTTTAATGTAAACGTGTGTCTTATGTGTCTCTCTGATATGTATCGTTTAACACGTTAATAAAGAAGATTCAATATAAGTGTTGCTGTGCATACAATTGGTATCACTACCCTAACGTAATAGTTGATATGCAAGAACCAAAGAAACTTAACAATAATGTAATATTAACAAGTATTTTAGTAAGTAATATAAAATTATGTAGTTAAGTCCATCAATTCCTATACCTCTATACAAGCACAGCCTCCGTGGTCTAGTGGCTAGAGCTTAGCTCTCGACTCGGAGAACGTTGGTGCGATTCCCGCATTGGAACAACAAAAAATGTTGTTTCCAAGTTTGGTTAGGACAATGCAGGCTAATCACCTGATTGTCTGACAACGTATTTAGGTTTAAGAGAACTTAAGCTGACGAGCTTAAGTTCTCTTAAACCTAAGTACCAAAATGTTGGTATCTGTGTGTGTACTTTGATAAATCACAGCAAGCTTTATAATAATACCTCTTTAATAAAGGTTCCAGAGTACTTAAGCTCGTATCAAGAATGATCTCGACAGGACCAGAATTTACGATAATGCGCAGCTATCTAGAAACACTAGATTAGATCTTAGAGCATTTGATAACTTGCTAGAAAGTTGGAACATCAAGTTTCATCAAAATTGTGAAATTAAAATCGTGAGTAAATGTTTCTAATTATTTAAATACGGTTTCTTAAGTATCACAAGTAATATATTGGCTTATATATCATTGGCTTTTAGAAAAGTTATGTACTTTAATAAGCCCGGAAAAATTGTCTTTGCAATGGCATTCTTGGCGGGATGGATCTCCGCGGTTTGGAAAGCAGTCCTTACTTTATGTGTGCAGGGCGCTTTTCTGTAGTTTTACTTACTAGACGCGCATAAAAACAGACAAATATTATAAACATTTTTAATATGCCTTCTGTAGTACCTAGTAAAATATTACCTACAAAAATCCAGTAAAAAACACTTAAATATCTCCAATGTAGAGACATCAATTAGTTACTTATTATATTTCTCCCTTAAGTAAAGATGACATCTTTGTCCTCATATTCCAAGCTGAAATTCAATACAGTGTATTTAATAATAGAACCGAAATCCCTACCCTAAGGAATAAATTGAATAAACGTTTCGAGAATGCCCTCAGCGATGCGTTCACAGAATTTCATTTGCGTGCTGAAACGCGGCGTTGTGTGAAAATTTCATACCAATTTTCAGAGGAATTTGTACACAAACTTGTACACAAAAAGCCTTCAAATATTTTTATTTAACGACTTTTTGGTTGTGAAGCAAAGAATTTATCTACAAGGTTAAAAAATTATATTTCAGAAAGAAAAATGTTTCCTGGCTTTGAGACCTAGTACTAGTACCTAGTACACACGTGCCGCAGCTCTCGCGGCGCCTAGGAGCGCGGCACTAGGATTTATATGTAATTTTTTCCGCAATGCCGGTGATGTACTCCGCAGCCCCTGCGGTGGCTACTACCTAATCTTACACTTTAAACGAGACAATCTTGTATATATATAATCGTAATCTCGGCAACGGCTGCAAGTATTTACATAAAATTTAACATGCAGGGAGTTTTAGGGGAGAAAAATCGGTTAGGATAGGATTTATCCCTAGGAAACTGCGCAGTTTCAAGTTATATATGTTTTTCTTGCGTCGTGCAACAATATAATATCAACAATTTCATTTGTTTGGTAAATTTTTGTATTGTTTGGAAATTCGGAATGTGGTGGGTTCGAACCCCGGTAAAATAATTTTGTGATTTTTTTTTATTTTTTTAAATATACTAGAGCTCCGAGCAAAGCTCGGTTAGCCGGGTACTAATAATAATCCATACAAAATCCGGCGGCGCGGCGCCACTGTCGGAGCAGCGTCGCGTATGTAAAGGTGGTAACTCTTCTAGCTAGCTAGTCAGTGTTACCTAGTTAGTTGTTTATTATTATTTCCTATTAATTAGTAACCACCGCCGCCGCAATGGCTAATAATAATTATTATAGTTTCAATAAGGCATAAAACCTACTAGTTTTGTGCAATTAGCTCCAAGCCGTGCTCCATTCCTTCAAGCTAGGATCGCCCTATGTAAAAAAAAACAGAATTGACTTTCGAAGCATTTTATCAATCCTACACACACATATTTTGCTTAACGCGAATTTTTGTCTAAAAAACATTATTACGACGACTTGGTAAGAAAAACGGGCTACTCTTTGAAAACTCGCGCAAGTTATTGAAAATACTGTGTAAAAGCAAAGTAATATGCCACATAAGCGTATGCTCTATCTTTTCAATGTACGAACAGACCCTAAAATATATTTCTCGGAGTTCAACAAAACCTTTTATGCTAGAATTTATTTGTTTTACAAATTGTTTCGGTAAACGATATCGCCTGGAGACACGGTTGGAGCTATTGATAGCATTGACACATAGTCACCTAAGACGAAGCTTTGAAACAAATTACTTGCGCAAATAATGATCATTGTAAATGCTTTTTTGGCGTATTGACTTTGTTTGAGTCTCTTTTTCTTATTATTTTGTATAAACCCAACAATGTAGGTAAGAATTTTTTAAATTGTGTATTTAATTTTTGAATTCTTCGTGTATTTATGTAAAAAAAAAATTACAGTAGCCAATTTAAATTAATTTAAAATTACTAAGTACCTCATTAAGATTTCACGCACCTTTTGTTGATTAATACTAGACATTGAAATTATGCAGCGCCAGTTGTTGAGTAAACAACATTTAAGAAATTCATAGCCTGATAATTCTAATGAATGGAAACGTAAATATTTTGAATGGAAATTCTTAAGTAGGAAAACAAACGAAAATACTCTCTGAAAACAAACACCGCGCCAATCGGACTGCTATTAGTGGAAAGAAATATACTTTTGTTGATGTACTTATGAGGAACGTTCTGATGTTAAAAATTTTTGATAATTTATATGTCTATTACAGTAATGCCCCAAGCCAAATGGGTTCCTAAATTAAATCTGTTAGATGTCACACGCGATTTCGTCCGCGGGAAAGGAAATCTGACTACGTCACGGGAATCTTAACTTTGTCCTGCTTGAAAATTAGTAAATGTTTAATACATACTAGGGCAGTCCAATCTGTGTTTCAAGTACCATTTAAATCCGTTTTCGTTATAAAATAGGGGGCAAACGAGCAGATCGCCTGATGGAAAACAATTACCGTCGCCCATAGACACCCACCCGCAACACCAGAGGAGTGGAAAGTGCGTTACTGACATTTCAAAAAGTAATACGCTTTTTTGAATTTGAATTGAGGGTTTGAAAACAGTTTAGTGGTTTTTGCGTGTATGATAGATATAGGTATGCACACTTACAAACTTTCGCATTAATGCTATTGGTCAGTCTGAAAGCTAATAAAGGCTTGTTTACACTTAATTCATTAATGCCATAGTTTTACAATATCCTGTACCACGATTGTACATGTATTTTAACCACAGCAAGATAGAAACTTAGTTAATATGATAATTCCATGAATATCATATCTTGTTCTGTCATCTGTGAACAACTTTGGTGAACTATGCTCCATCTCTCTATCGTCAGAATAAGCTTAATTATATGCACAGGCGTATATATTATAGACGAAGCATGTCGATGCGAAAACTGACGCCACTTAAATGGCTTTTGAGGTTGTTTGGGGCCAAATTGACATTTAAGGTATATGGAAATCAAGATGGCGTAATTTTGTATGAAGATTCGTTCTGACAAATGTACGTCATAGCCTATCCTTAGTTTTGAAATCTTTGATTATTTTATGTATATTATTATATTAAACATATTGTGTGAATGTAGAAGGCGATACAAATCTGTGCTTTAACATGAGTGGGCCGGCTCACCACGACCGACCACACGGAAAATCGTCGATAAATAAAACTTCCGTTGTATAACGCCGACTGAGTGAGGGTTACGGAGATTGGTGAGTTTAAAAGATAAACAAAAGAAATAATTTTAAGTAACCCCCGAATTATCGAGCAGTGGGTGAGCTGATGATGAAGATGAATAGCTAAGAACACTCTTGATCGTGTCAGATTACAAACAAAAAGAAACTAGATCATAATCGTTTCATTCGTTTGGGTGTCACGATGCCACGGACAGACACACACGCACACACACAGATAGACATGTCAAACTTATAACACCTCTCTCTTTTCATCGGGAGGAAATAACTAACGACACACTTGTAACTTGTGATGTTGTGGTTGTGGCGAGGTGGTATGCTCGGTCAACCCGAAGTCCACTTGTATGCATTTCAGATGTTGTATATGTCACCGTAAAATTGTAAATACCGTATATTGTAATATAACTAGCAAGATTATAAAATGTCGACAGATTGTCAAATTGTTTGTTTCGTCAAACAGTGTTTCCTCTGTGGCTCAGTGGTTCAGCGCGTTGGTGCTCTAGCCGGGGGTCGCGGGTTCGAATCCCGCCGAAGGAACAAAAAGTTTTTCTGTGTTCCTGGGTCATGGATGTGTATTAAATATGTGTATAATATAATAAAAATCTTATATATATGTATAGTACAAAAGTATTAAATATACTTCCCGTTTTCTGGTATCTGTAACACAAGTTCTTCGGATACTTAGCACGGGGCCAGATTGACGTGGTGTGGAGCGTCCATAGATATTATTGTATTATTGTTATTATTATATAAGTACCTAATTCTAAAACTGTGAGTTATTTTAAACACGAAATCAATTTTAATCACCAAAACACTGTTTGTTTACATTCGATAACAAATGAATAAACAAACAAAAATGGCAGCGCGGGCCTATGACGTTAAGGGTTCAACTAATCAGCGCGCGAGCTGCGTTCCATTTTACAATTTAACGAGTTTCAGTTCGTTATCCTACTAATATTATAAATATGAAAGTTTGTGATGATGCATGGATGTTTGTTAGTCTTTCACGCAAAGACTACTGAACGGATTTTGATGAAATTTGATAGGGTAGTAATTTAGGCTCTTGATTAAAACATAGCAGCCTATTTTATCCCGGAAAAGTACAGTATTCCCGCGGGATACCCGATAGTATATTTTATATTTAAAAGCAGCTAGTATTATAATATAACGAAAAATAATGCGTAAAATTATAAGCCGAATGTTTATTTTTTCAATCTGACAACATTTTTATAATCTCGCTAGCTATATTACAATCTAACGGTATTTACAATTTTACGATGACATATATGTATATAGCGCTGGACAGTGAAAACTTCGATAGCGCGATTCAGGATTGTGGCGCTAATTGGTCCGCCACATCGTTATTTATGGGCAACGCAAATCGCTTACCATGAAGCGATTTTTTGTTCGTTTGCTTCTTATTCCATTAAAAAATCTTAGTCGGTTATATGACCATTTGGTATGTATTGTAAAACAAAATAGGTACAAATATTTATTTTCATATTGAATTGGCAGTATTTTCCCGACGTCACAGGCTCCTAAGTGAAGGGTCATCTTAAGCCAAAGGACATTTATTACGTAAAGGGTCCTCTTAGTAGATAAACGGCCGCCATCAGGTTAAGGGCCTTTTTGAAACAGATCAGCCTTCACCATCGAATGCAACGTTATTATTAAGTAATGGATTGTGTGAAGTGAATGGATTTTCAAAATATAAAGTAAACAGAAAAAAATAAAGAAACCCCCACATTGTCAAGCAGTGAGCGAGCTGATGATGATGAATGATAGCTATGAACACTCTCGATCATGCCAGCATTCAGACAAAAAACTATATTAAATCTGGTTCATCCGTTTAGGAGCTACAATGCCACGCACAGACACACAGACAGGTCAAACTTATAAAATAACTCTGTTTTCGTCAGGGGCTTATAATTGATTTAAATTTGGATTCAATCATGCTACAAGATTTGTGGAATAATATTATAATCAATCATCAACTTTCTCGCAAATGCAACTGAAGCAAGGGCTCATATTAGACCTTACGTCACGTGTTAGACTACAATCTAGTTTAAGTACTAGACTGCAATCATATTAAGCTAGTTTACTTCACGTAGGTGGACTTCACGTCACTGTGTATACTATGTATAATATTATTATTATTGTTGATAATTGATATGATACAATTACTCCTGCGTAACTGGACTGGTTTCAATGAAACTGGCCACCGTCACTTAAATCGGTAAGGGTAGTTATTATTAGTAATATAATTCCAGTATCTTGTGTTACTACGAACGAACTATATTCGTTAATTTTCAATTTTGATAATATGCGTGCACAATAAAAAATATTCCTTTTATTAATTCATACTTTTGTCTGTACGTTTAAAATTAATCAAACATTGTACATAATATGCAGTATATTTTCTTTTGTAACTCGTTACTTAATTAAATATATTAGTTAAAGATCTTCATCACTGGTAAATTGAATTCGCCGGCACCGACGCGCGCTGTACTCAACTTAAGTTCATCACGAGAACTTAAGTAACACTCATTACCCAGGAAAGTGTTTGAAGTAAATTGGAAAATACAATATTCATAATCCCCTTAAGTCAAGAGTTAATTAATTAAAAACTGATTTCAAGAGACTTAAAGCGTTTTCACACGATCCGATCGATATTGGTATTGGACGCCAATACGACATCGGGGCGAGTAATTTGTATGAAATATGCTTAATCCGAAAAACGATATCAGAGGGGGTAATATAAAAGACCGGTATATTTTACTTGTCCAGAAATCGGATCAATTCATTTTTAATCAGAATATCGATGCCCCATTCCGATTACGAATCGAATAATGTGAAAATTGCTCTTACGATTTTTTTAATTAAATGGACATGAACGAGCAGATGCATTACCGCAAATGTGCAACACTCGCAAGTGTGCAACACCTAATTCACTTCTAACTCCTTAAAATCCACAATACCTTGGGCCTCTGGCAACCTCACTCACTTAGCGAAACACAATATAAGCCTTGTTTCATGCCGATTTTCTGTGAGCTCGTGATATTTATCCGGTCGAGCCAGCCCATTTTTGACGAAGCATGGCTCTCCCACGTTTGAAATATTCGATTTCATTGCAACACTGAAAATATTTATCAATAATAGATAGGTATCTGTTATAGTCATGAACTCATGACTTATGAGCACCCACAAATTGTATGAGCACCTAAACGAAATAGATCTTACCCAACGTAGCTTACCATTGAAGGAAGAGTGGAAGCCTCATAGGGAGATCTCCGACTTAGCGAGTAGGTACCACACGAGGTGGAGCATATGCTCGGTCAGGCCGAAGCCCAATGTAGTAGTTTTCAGATGTGTATATATAGCGTCAAACTGTAAAAACTTCAATAGCGCGATTCAGGATTGTGGTGCTTATCGGTTCGCCACACCATAAAACACAATATAATACACGAACCGGGCTAAGCATTTGTTTCAAAATCGAAGCGCTCTGGTGATGAATCGCGTAACTGTGTCCTCGAATACAATCGTTGTACAGTAATAACTAGGTGAATTTATCCCAGGCTACGACATATAAGTGATACCTTTTGCTGATATTTACTTGAGTACTAACTTACCTACTTTAACTTTTACGTTACATGTGACCGTATTTTTGCTTGAATTTCACTGGGTTTCAAACCTTATTAACGCTTTAAGGTGACACATACATTGTATCCATTAAACACTTAACAAAACACACACGTACGAGTACTAGGTAGAATACAAAAGCACTTACAACTTGCGCGTGTCATTAAAATAATTACTCGTAGCACACACCGCTACGCCGTAGCGGCCTACGCTCGTAGACTGTATGTGTACATATATATATACACAGAGACGTGTTATTGCATACAAATCGATCCAACTACGATGTAACCCTAAATTAAACTAAGACACGTAATGGCTTCCTAATTTTTAAATTATTATGAAATACCTGTATGTACTTTAATTAAAACAATATTATGTCCTTTTTACCTGTTATATTATATCTCATCTATCTTTTCGACTCATCTGTCGTAATTTTACAGCGCAACACTTACATCTATATTCAAATGTTAAACTGGAGTGCCCCAATGAGGCACTCAAAGTGAGGACATTTTTGGCCTCGATATGCTCCGTCTCTAATATAATAAAAGTCTATAGTATGGTGGCATAAAATACACGGAGTTATTTTCTGGTTAAGAAGTTAACACTTTCAGTGACAGATAATATAAACACATAATTTCAAATGAAATGACATATTTCTACAATCATAATATTATATAAGGTTTGGTATAATCAACTACGGATATTTTGGGTATATGATCAACTGCTCATATATCTTTATATGTTTGGGCAAAATAATTATTATCACACTCAAAGTTAAAAAATCATCTCATAATGGGTGATTCTCCACTCAACGCAAATTCTCCAATATAAAGGAAGATTTTTTTCGCGTATAACAATTATAATAAACGTCTCTACATAAGCAGTAGATCATATGCCCAAAATATACGTAATTGTATTTACCAAACCTTATATTATGTGACATCGCTTTTTAACGCATTTCGCCCCTTTCAAACTGATCTCTAAAATCTCTAAAAAAATCTCATAAAACTTTCAAAACATAATATGTGAGTTAAAGAATTTTGGCTTTTATACAAGTAGCTTCTTAATTTAAAAGGCTTTCATAAAGAACAAAACAAAATCTTAAACTGCGAGATATACATCAATTAAGAGGCTGAGTTCTCACTTTGCGTTGGATTTATAGCTTCTGCATATTAATAATAAACACAGCTGTTTTATATTCCTCGTCTTTCGCCAAAAATTTCTTACGAGATTTTAAAAAGCTATATTTAAAAGGTAAGTGAACAGACAATCAATGCACATCTAATATGTTCATTTGCTTCATGGTTATTTGCTTCATGGTTATTTGCTTCATGGTTATTTGCTTCATGGTTATTTGCTTCATGGTTCCCAATTTCGTTTATTTCCTTCGATCTAGAGTAAAGTGGCTTTATAAAGCTAATGTATTTTAAATCAAAGACTGTTTTTCTTTATTCAACATTTGAATTATTTCTGGTATTTGAATTGAATATTTTATTTTTTTAAACGTGGATATTGGGACTGAAACAGCACATAGACTTCTCCGTAAGAGGTGAGTGACAAGTTACACCACCTCTTGACCTTTGACCTTGCTAACAAGATAAAGTGCGATCATGGTGCTCGTAGAATTTCGTACATTGACTTATCGCTACTTGTCTCTTTCACTCGCCTACGAATATATTGCTATCTTATTTAAACAGGTATAAGATAAGTCAATGTACGAAATTCAACATGCTCCGCTCCGCGACCGCACTTTAGAAAGGTTTTTTAAAACATTAGTTGTTTTGCAAAAGCAGCAAGAATAGCAATATCCGCTCAAATCTTATAAAGTTTTTAAACAAAATTAACATTTTGGTACCAATTACAGTTCAGTAACAAAATATTAATGTACTTTACAAACTAGAGAGTTTATAATAAATATTGTAAACGAGACAGATTAATTAAAATACAATCGAAAAATGTAATGAGTAACAAAATTTTGTTATTAAAAGTTGTTGGAAACATATGTTTAGTAAATAATAATAGAACTTTTTTAATACCGTACGTTTTAAGTTTTGAAATCGTAAGAGCGTCCGTAGTCTAGTGGGAGGGTTCAATCTAAAAGAAAATTTATTTTGTTCAGGAGTGATAAATGAAGGTAGGCTTTTTGTGCACTTTTTTATCATTTCTCCATTTTCTGGGTTTATTTAATCTCCAATTCAATAAAGCTGGACTTTTAGTCTTATATAGATAGAAACGTTTCTACTCGAATAAATTACTACTCGTTATCTTATGTAATAAAGTTTATAAGCATTCAAATATTTTCTTCACTTCGGGCTGATACACATACACACCGTACGGCGAATGTGTACGAGCCCTAAGTATTCGTGACTGTTCGCTATTACTCTCGAGCACAGCCACAAACCATTTGTCCTGAAATAAACGAAAACCACTAGCTCACACGTGTACCGCCAGCTCCTAGCATTCTGTTTGCATGTTTTTTAAACTTAATTAATAGAAACAGTAAGTTGCAAACGAAACGGTACTTTATTAAATTATTCATGAATTTTTATTCAGTATTCACATAGTATATGTAAAGTGAAAACTGTATTTGGAATTTACCTCAATGTGATGAAAAGTAATCTTCCTATTAAGAAACAGTACGTTTCTTTGTTATACAGGGTCCACACTGAGGGTTTACGTCAAAAAACATAATTGCATATTTTTAGTGCATTGAATGGTGTGGCGTCTCCTAGGCATAATTATTATGAAACAGCAAACACAACAGTGCTTACTTTAAATACCTTCATCAACGTCCATTTCCTTTGTGGGCACACGAAAGGAATTGGATTTATTTTGCATGCCAAAAATCCGAGAGTTCGTAGACCGAACAACTAATCTATTTACATAATCACACTATTAGCAACTTTCCCTATAACAACGTGTATGTATATTATATACAAACAAGAACATTCGCTTTGGAAATGCGAGGGACAAGGAATTGTTTTTGTTATCCACACTTTAACTAAAAGCCCACTTAAAGTTGAGTGTAAGTAGTTTCTTTTGGTGTTTATATGTATCCGTGAAACCGAAACTGAACTTTATAAATTAAGTTTAAGTTTGATTAAAATAAATAGTGTTTAAAGTGATTTATAATAAACTTGTATTCGGGGATTCTTATCTATGATGGGATCTATATTTATGATATAACTACTAATAGCTATCTACTAACTAGTTACTAGGTTATGTCTTCTTAAATCATACTTTTTTAAATTTAATATACACACGTCAGACACCCACACAAACACGCACACAATCGCACCAACACCACCTTAGTTTACACAATCACATACCTACTTGCATACCCTGACATTCCATTACTTATTATATATTAATAATTTTTAATATCTTTCTCGCATAATTTACGAAATTGCTTCTGGGCCTTTCTATATTTATGTTTTCCTCTTTTACAGCCACGCCCAACGTATCTCTAGGTTCAGCCTCTCTTTGGCATGATTAAATTTAAACCATACTAATGTGTGTTCGGGCTAGAAAGTGTTACTGAAAGAAGAGTAAATTATGTCGTTAATACGACCCGTTGCCGTACATTACGTAAAAGTGTAAAGTTCTTTGGCTTATAAATTTTAACAGTTACCTGAAAGTATTTTACTTTCGTTCGGCCTCGCTAATATTTAAGACAAAACTGTCACTTATTAACAATTTATCGTACAATATCTCCATAGTTGATAGGAATAACAAAACCTGTTTTCTTTTGTTGTTTTTAAAATGGGTTCAGTAAAAAGACAAAACTTCATTAAACATATATTTATTGTATCAATACGAGTGTATTGATACAATACAATACAAGTGAGTACGTGCGATCGATCGCTACGATTGGCGATAATTTATGGACTGAGATCTCAGGTCCTCCTGACTACACTTACCCTCTTACTGGTAAAACACATTAATGCTACAATTTGATATATATCAAATTGTAGCATTAATGTGTACAATGAATGTGTGCATAACTGCTACTTTGTGCGGTGGTCTAATACTCAGATACAGGGTGCCAAATGTACGAAAAATTACGACTAATCCCTTCCACGTTTTGTGAGCCATATTCCAGAACTGCCGTATTTCAGAATTTCAGAACTGGTGCTTCTAAATAATTATTTAAAGTGTGTAGTACCAGTTCTGAAATATGGCTCACAAAACGTTATTATAATATATTTTTTATAATAAATGGAAAATTAAGAGCCCTTTTTTACTGTCTTAAACTCTATAAACCAGCTACTCTAAAATAATTCCATCAAAGGTTTCTGAAATGACAGATCGTATGAGTGGCTCTTAATGCGCTAAGTAGACACTTTTGCTACTCATCTTTTAGCCTGACGGTAATTTACCATACATTTTGTACCAGAAATTGCATTGAAATATAAACATAATTGTAGTTACAGCTACAGACGAGGCGTCGCGATACAATTACCGGAGCACTCAGTCACCGAGCGCTACGAAGGCTTTCGGGTTAGTTAAATAATCTCTACTTAACTAAGCTGATCGTGTTCGTAGATTATATTAGTCGAATCAAGTCCACATACGAGCACTTAATGCGTCGAATCTATATATCGTGTATCTCGAAGTTAAGAGATTTTAAGGACAGATAATAGATTTAATTTTATCGACAAAACACCCTACTTTTGGGGGTCGCAACCCTTAACAACTAAGGATTATTTTAAAAACTAATCGGTTTATGAAACTACTAGATGTTTCTCGCGGTTTCGTGCGCAAAAAAATCACGTATGAAAGGTACATTTTGTCGCTATAAAATCCCATGTCCTTCCACGTGGTCTAATCTATAACTGTGCCAAATTTAATCAAAATCGGTCCAGTAGTTTTGGAGCCTATTCGATGCAAACAAACAAAAAAACAAATCTTTCCTCTTTATAAAATTACTATTGATAGATCAGTCTTTGAGATAGCTATGAACCGTATAACGCCAGTGAGTCCCATACAAATTTTGTAGGCGACAAGGGCGTATCGCAGCGACAGGAGAGTATTGAAATCGGATTAAAAATCTGGGATTTTTCAATACGACCATGACTGAGAAAAAAGGTTTCAAAGAAATCTCCAATTTTCAGTTCTATCCAGAGCACAACCCCCCACCGTCCACCACGCGTTATATGACGATTATTTATTTGCCCAAACGTCTTTACATGAACAGTAAAACAATTTCCCGAAGTTGGTTTTTTGGTAACCAAAACAAAATATATCTCTTGGAAAACAAAGATAACAGCATATTTACAGTCTACAAATAGGCCGATAAAAATATAACGGTGCTCTCATATTCATAAGTCATAACATTTTATAAACGAATTAGAACCAATATCAATGAAACGAAGATTGCGAAGTAGTTTTTAATAATAGCAACATTAACCTAGAAAAACATCACGATTTTGCCACCATTCCCACAAGTACTCATGATAGGGAGAAATAAAACTTTGCTAACTTAGGTACATTTGCCGAAGAAATTAGATAGAAAGAATTAAATTAAAATATTTGGTTCTTAACCTACTTCAACATGGCTTGTTAGTTTTGTTAATATGTTACTCTCTTATCACCTAATTAATAAAATATTTATACAACTGGTAACTTAGGTTCAGTTCACACCGCAACGCGGCGCAACGCTGCGCGGCGATGCATTCACTGGTTCCTTCAAGTATCGTTGGGTCGCGCCGCGTTGTGGTGTGAACTGACTCTTATCTTATACAACGTTGCTGTCTTTGTCTATCAAGTGACTTTTCCAACGTACCGTGCAAAGACAGCAACGTTGCATAAGTTATACGTTATGTAAATATTTTTATTAGTAAGGGGGTTAGAATCAGGTAAGTGTCGAATAGCTTATGTCGCGAAAGTTTTGTCGCTGCTTATTTTATACTGAGCGACAGAGACAAAACTTTCAAATTAGCTATTCGATACCTTGATAGCTATCAGTAGATTGTGAAACAGAGTAAATAATAAATACCTAACTATAACTAGCGGTTATTCGATACATATTATATTATCATCTACGCCTAGACATGTGGCAAAATAGCTAGTAGCGATAGAATCGACATGTGTGCTAAGGTAGCTATTTTATGTTATTGCTATGTTCCATATTTATCTGGTTTGGGGCGCAATAATGTGTTTTTCATTAATTCATCATTCATATCACGCAGCATATGTTTAGTTTACATTCGCGGCTCGTATTATGTCAATTTAAGCAGAATTACTCGTTTATGCGGGATCTACATGGCCACGTATTTCAGCTGATTCGGGAATTTTTAATTGATATGCGATATGTCATATGACATAATAATAAATATTCTCCATATATTTTATAAATGAGATGAAATAAGATATTAAATGAATAAGCCCTTTGTATGGTTAGCCATCATCATTATCATACATAATACAAAAAATCTCTTTTTAAGAGTATAATATTGTCGTGTTTTTAATTTTTTGATTTCTCTTTTAATTTTAAAACAAACTGATTTAAACGAACTAATTTGTTTCATAGATTTAAAATTATTATCGAATTACCTACCTAGGTAGGAAAAGTCTAATATGCAACTAGAAACTAAACTTTTACCAAGTTAGCCCCACTTGCGCAGATCGGGGCTAAAGTTAATCCTGGGTTAAAATATCATGCCTTCCCTTTCATAAATACGAAGAACGAGTGAGCTAACATCGTAGATCGTCCTGTCTCCTAGTTCGCGTGTGTTAGTGTCTCGCTCCGCGTTTCGTGCCGTCTCGCTCTAACTGCGTAGTAGTGACTCGCTCACTCCGCGTTAGTGTCGTCTCGCTCCAAGCGCGTCGAGTGTCTCGCTCACTCCGCGTTTTCGCGTCGTCCCGCTCTATCCGCGTAGTAGTGATTCGCTCACTCCGCGGTAGTGCCGTCTCGCTCGGAAACGCGTCGAGTGTCGCGCTCACTCCGCGATCGTGCCGACCCTTTTAGTGCAGTGCCTATAAACTCCTGATAGCGACCGCAAATTCACACCTTATTCATTAGAATAAGCTGTGGATTTGCGCCTTGCTGGGGAGTTGCCCTGCTCTTGGCCTCCCGTTGAGTTTCGGCTCAGCGTTGGGTCACGAGGAGACAGCCCCCCTAAGTGTGTGTACCGTCCTCGTGTGCGTGCACTTAGTGTTTCGTTTGTCCCGTGTGAATACCTTTGTGTTAGAAGACGTACACTTGTTGCCGTCAGTGTAACTGTTTGTGTGACTTGTGTGTTGTATGTTGTGCTCCACTCGTGTAGAGCATGACAAACCATGACCCGCGGCTTTACAGCCGCGACTACCAAGACTCTTGTGCGGACTCCGAGTCGTCGTACAGCCTGGCCTCGTCGAGGTCTAGCTCACGCTCGATCCCGGACCGCGCGCACTACCGCCCGCTCACCGAGCCTAGCATGTGCGGACAGGATACCGCCCGCCCCGGGTCGCCCTCGGCATTCTCGCGGGGGTGTACTGGCACCCCCCCGCCCCAAATGCCTTCCGATGGCGGCCTGCGGCGAGTCTGGGCCCCTGTCCCGCGCAGCCGAACAGGGTTCGGCCCAAACCCGGCGCACATCGCGCCGCTCTGCGCAGACGAGCGACTCTCGCTACCCTGCTGCACCCCCTGGACGCCACAGCGTCCCGATAGCGGATACATCCCGCGACACCGCGGGCTCAGCCCGCCTCTCGCTGGCTACCCAGCCGCGATACCATCATGCCGCGCTGGCTATTCAGCCGCACGGCTCACACCAGCCCACTGCGATCACCCCGCGCTCGCCTGATGCCTCGCCGGCACCACAGCCGTGCGACAACCGCCGTGCTGCACTCCGTGCGGCCACAGATCCCCGCATATGCACGCTGCGCGAGTACCGCCACCGCGCGCCCATTTTCCCGCCACCACTCATTGACCTGCCTTCACCACCGACGGCCAGGTACACCGGCCGCCAGCCTACCTACGCCGAGGTGAGTGCCACCATCTTACAGGTACCTACAGTACCTACCGACACCTACCGACTCTCTGCCCCCACACCTGTGCCGGCAAAAATGTCGCCACCCCCCAACACATCTCGCTACCCGCCCCTGGTCGTCGAGAAAATCGACGACTGGGTGCGCCATTTCCGGCGCCTCCGGGACATCCTGGGGCACACACCCAATGCCAAAAAAAGTGGCTCGGGTATTCGCTTCACGCCCCGAAGCGAACATGAATACCGGGTCACAAAATCGTACCTCACGGACCTGGAAAAGCAGGGACAGGCCTCCTGGTTTTCCTTCTCCCTACCGCAAGACAGGGCTATTAAGGTAGGAATTAGAGGCCTACCTTCTGCCACTAACACCGAGCACATCAAAGCCGGACTCGCCGAACTAGGATACGTGGCGGAGTACGTGTCCGAAGTCCCGGCGAGATCCGAACCCGGCGGATACATCTATTTCGCCCGCATCGTCAGGGCCCCTGACGTCGTCCCCGGCATATACAAGGTCACTGAACTTCTGTATATGCCGGGTATATACATCGAAGCCTGGCGGGGCCACGGCGGCCCGGCCCAGTGCCATCGATGTCTCCGGTTCGGGCACTCCAGCCAGAACTGCCACCGAGTGGTAGTCTGTGCACGGTGTGCCGGCAAATACTCCGCGCGGGATTGCTCCCGCCCCTCCACCGAGCCGCCCTTCTGCGCAAACTGCAGTGGGGCTCATCCTGGAAATAGCAGGGACTGTCCAATGTTCCGCAGGGAGGCAAGGAAGTGACCAGAAAACGCTCCCCCCTCCCCCCCCTGCGCCAAACCCGACCTGCCTTCCCCCGTGCGGGAGGCCCCACCTCCTCCGCCAACTTCAACTTCCTTGATGGCGGAGGCGAACGACTGCATCCCCAGAGTCGTTGCCCCCTCGGCCTCTATCTCCCCCGCACGGAGAGCAAAGAAGCCGAAAACCAGGAGGAAAGATGCCGCTTCTCCTGTGACCGCCCCCTGTGATACCGTCTCTTTCTCAGACAGCATCAAAGCGGAGCTGGAGCCACTTGAGCTCGCTCCACCGCAGCCTGACCTCACGCGGGATTCGCAGCGCTCTCCGCGCACCTTGCGCTCCCCGCGCACTCCGCGCCCCCCGCGCTCCCCGCGCTTTCAGCGCTCCTCGCGCACATCCAGTGCCACCTCCTCGGCTATCATAGTCGTGGAAGATAGGATCGTCCCGGAGCCCGCAAATCACGTGGTCGCTCCGTATCCACAGACTCCGGTATTCCCTCTGCTGCCCCCAGGGTCGGGGAAAGCGAGGCCCCCCTATCCACAGCAGAGCTGCTGCAGACCCTCCTCTCCCTGGTCATGGACCTAGTTCAGAAGGTTCAGGCCGGGGAGGAGATCCTCCAAGCAATTATACAGGCCCTCCTAAAAGGCGCCCCCACCATCGCAGCCCTAATAAAAGTTTGGCTCCCCAGACCCTAGCTCGGACCCGCGCCTGGATATCTCCGGCATCCAGAAGCTCCTATCATAGGAGCCGACTGTGATTGCCGGAGATCCGAGCTGCGTGTACCGGACTCGGGACTCACGCGTGTTATTCACCGCCCCCCCCCCCCCCCCCCCCCCCGCGCTCCTTGAACGCGTTAATGTATTCTTTTAGTTACAGGATCACCTATCTCTGAGCGAGCGGTAGCCGCGTACCCGGTCAACTGACCCGCTGCGTGACATGCCTGCTCGCCCACAGCCACCGCCCTGTCGACACCAGACGCAGGGAGCATCCCGGAGCCACGCGGCCGAGACGCCCCCATGCGCGGTGCGCCTCCGAATATGCACCGTTGGATCGATGCCCCCGCCCCCTTTACCCCGCGCCGGCTCATACCGGCGCAAATGCTTCTTTTGTGCGCCCGGAGTGTGACGTGGGGCAGCCCTATTGCCCACACGTCAGCCCCGTGGCAGCCCCTTTCCCCCCCGACATAAAAAGTCTGGGGCTCGGGAAATACCTTCCCCCCCCCCCCCTTCATTTCCCTGGTCGGTTGTGTCCGTGGTCGACAAAAGCGGCGCGTGTGGGAGTGGATCCATACACGCTTCCTGGTCCCCGGACCAGGACCCCACGCGTCGTCGGAGTCGACCGCAGGTCTTGGCCGCCCACGGCCCTCGCTATCTACATTTCCCTTGCCACCTCGGGTTTCCCCCGCGTTCTGCCGCGGGGGGTCTTCCCTAAAAACTGACGTCTTTGCACCCAGTATTCGTACTGGGTGTGTCTCTGGAACTCCACATGCAGAGGGGCATAGCCCCTGATCATGTTTTCGCGCCCAAGGCCCCTTTCAAGGGCCCGGCGCGCCTAGAAGACGCCTTCTTCTAACATGGTATTTAATCCAGGGTTAACTTTAACCCAAATCTGCGCAAGTGGGCTTTAGTAGACTTTCTGTAAGTAATCTTCATGTTTTTAATGGAAAATAATCAATGATTTCAAAACTATGGATGGGCTACGGCCTACGACGTACATTTGACAGTAAAAAAAGTTACGCCATCTAAGAACACTGAATATACTGCGGAAAACAAATGTTAAGATGACAAATGTCAAACCTAAGTGGCCCCACACAGCCCCATGTTTGGGGCCATTTACGTGAGGACACTTTTTGCCTCGACATGCCTCGCCTATAATATATACGTCTATGAAAATAATATATTTAAACTTGAATGACGGAACATATTTATCTATCTATCTATCATAGGACAATACTATTATATGCTGTTCTAGTGCCCCAGCTATGAGTTAATGAATAGCGACTAGTGTCAATATTGCAATAAAGCATCTAGGTTAGCGTTAAACTTTATATACCTCTGTGGCTCAACGGTAGCGCGTCGACACTCATGGATGTGTATTAAAATGTGTAGTCTATACATATATTAAATTTGTAACTGGTCGCTGTCTGTACATGGAAGATATACTATTACATGGCATGGCGTGGATATACGCTTAATAAGATAGGCTTTATGAACGACATAGAACCCAAAACAATGGTTTTTAGAATTTTCGTCTGTTTGTCTGTACGTTTGTACGCGCTAATCTCAGATTTTACTGAACGGATTTTGATGAAATTTGGTATCGTAGTAGTTTAGACTCTGGATTAACACATCTAAGGTTACTTCTTAATGCGGAAAAATGTACGGCTCCCGCAATATTTGTTTTTACGCGTACGAATTCAACAGCTTAACCGAATTGAATGCGGTTTTCATTAATGCGTTTTGGTTTGCTCCACTTAAAATTTTATGTTTGTTTCATTTCAATCGATTCATAAATATAAAACTTATGTCAGTCTAAAGAATATAACATATAAAATGCTATAGAATAACTGATCGGTTGAATTACCTGAATCTTTACGTAGGAATTACCTAATTATTGATGTATATTAATACCAGGAGTAATAAGTGAGAAGTTCTATTATGGTCGTAGCGCTAACTCATGTTAAGCAACGCCGGTCGTGGATTAAACAAGGATGGGTGACCACAATCCCAAAAAAATTTAATGTCAAAATCTATACGCCTAATACCTACTAACGTTTTCCTAATCAAAAGATTTTCGAAATCAATTAATGCGACAACGAAGATATCTTTACTTATAATATTATAAACGCTAAAGTTTTATGTATGGATGTATGGATGTTCGTTACTCTTTCATGTAATAACAACTGAACAGATTTTGATGAAATTTGGTATGGTAGTAGTTTAGTCTCTGGATTAACACATAGGCTACTTTTATTCGCGGCAAAAAGTACGGTTCTCCCAGGATTTCTTTTTAGCATACGATGTCGTGGCTAATATCTGGACTATAATAATATTATAAAGAGGTAAAGTTTGTTTCTTTGTGAGTTTGTGACTTACCCAGATTGTAAGGGATTAATCTCTGGGGCTATATCAACCGATGTTTTAAATTCTGTTACAAATAGAAAACCACATTATTTGTGAGTGTCATAGACCCTTCAATCCGAAAAATGATAAGTCTTTTCCGTGGTAGTCGGATTTGCATAATAAATCGAAAAAATTAAAAGCAATTTCCAAAGTAAATATTGTTTGGGCTGGTACTGACTTCAAAATTATGAAGATATTGTAGAGAAATATTGAAAATTTTGCCGAATTTAAAAGGGGAATTAGTTAGAAAATAAGATTTATTTCATACTTTTTGTGCATTTTTACTTAGGAAGTCGGTTTTCATTTTTCGTTTAAAAATAATATTTTTTTCCTTTTTAGTCGTATTTGTTATATTATTAATTATTAACACATTTTAAGAAAGTTTAATATAATTGTTCGAGTGTATAATTGAATACGCGCCAAGCTTCCATTAGGTATTGTATATAAGATAATCTATAAGGAGTCAGGAGTTCTGTTCAGTACTTCTACTACTTCTACTACTTCAGAAAATGTCGAGATCTCTATATGTGTCCATATAAATTTCGATGAGTTCTCTCGATTTCATCATGGTTCCCTTCATGGTCACCACTTTGGTGACAAAGGGACAAATTTCGTATTATAACCTTTGGAACTACAAAAGAATTTTTCAAATAGGTTCACAAACGACAGAGTAATGTTTAAAGATCCGTGTCGATGTAAAATATTACGAGAAGTACCTATTAAATCATCATAATGTGATGATGTATGGTGTGATGTTGGTGGTGATGATGACGATTACTGTAATTGACATAGTGGCAAATGCTTGTAGTTCTTTAAACAACGCTGAAATCCTCAAATATGTATTTATAAGGAGTCAGTAGTTCTGTTCATTGCTTTTGTATCCTGGGTAAAGCTTGGTGTAAAATCTAACTTTTTGGTAGCATATGATTGGACTACTTCGGGAAAAGTTGAAATCACCATATGTGCCTATATAAATTTCGATTACCCTATACATCAAAAGAAAATTATTAAATTAAATATATATATACAGCCGAACGTATAACCGCCTCCTTTTTTGGAAGTCGGTTAAAAATGGTTAAAAACATTGTAAAAATTAAATTTTTTACTAAAATTTTCAAAAAGAGGTCGTGTTTACGATAATTTTTCTGCTCTTATGTAGCTTATTTTGTGTGTTTAAAAATACCCAAAGAGATAGCAGATGTAATCACCTTAAAATTGACTTAAAAATAATCCAACAACATTAAAAATTTATTTAGAAAAAGCATAAAAAGTCTCCTCATTATTTTCACGTGTTTTGCTATTAATTTTAATGCGCGGCAAAAGGTTTATTTTATTTGGTCACTGTCTGTATTTATTGCACAAAATATTTCTAAAGAAAGTTTTACAGACAATTTTTTCGGCTTGTTATTATTTTCAGAAAAGTGAGAAAAGCTGTAAAATGTATTTATTTCAAGCCACTAATTTCAATAGTTTTTAATAAACTTAAATTTAATAAAAAGAGTAATAAGTACTTTCTTTTGCAGGCCAGTGTAGTACCTACTTTAGAGTTACCGAGCTACTTAACTACATACATGTCAACAAACTTTAAGCTGCAATTCGAAGAGAGATCATTATATTGTGTACTTTCCATCTAAACATGCTGTACCTGGGAGACCGGGCTTTGCTCGGTGTTTTAGTAGAACGATAAAATAATTAAAAATAAATAAAAAGAATAAATAATAAGAATCACTAAAATATTTAACTTACTTTTTTTTGGGATTCGAACCCACCACATTCCCAATTTCCAAACAATGCAAAAATTACACGCAGGTACGCATACCAAGCTGCCAATCAGACCGACGTGAGAGTCGAAATTATTGATATATACTCCCTGCATTATACATTTCATGGTAATACTTGTAGCCGTTATCGAGATACCGATATATATATTATACATAAACAAGATTTTTAATATACGTTTAAAGTATAAGATATTACCTAAATCCAAGTTTATTTATTTAGACAAAGCCTAAACCAAAGTTTAGGAGATTCTACTTATTACGCGTATATTTTACTTATTACGCAAACATTATTCATTGTATTAAGTATAGTTTGAACAACTTCAACAAATAGGACACCTGTCACCTCAGTCCTCCCGTAACCACGGCTGCTGGAAAGTGATTAAAACGTCGGGAAAAAGGAAAGTGCTCCACGACACAATCCGTAAGACTTTTCCTATACAAAATTGAAGCAATCGACATACATCGAAATCGCTATCGAATCCGATCGATAGAAGCGCGATAGTCTCCAAGCGACAACGATAGGGAATCATCATATTACTTCATTATTGAGTTTGTATTCGCTAAGTTTAGTCAAGATTAATATATTCTTGATACGTATGGGGTCTTAATCTTAAGTTTAATTAGATTTTGATATAGTAATTTGGTGAAAGAAATGCCAGAGGTCAGTGAATGCTGTTAGATACTGTTTACTCATGGCAACATAGTTGAAGTATCTTGCCACAGCCACAGAGAACAAAAAATATAATATGTATGTATATCCTACAAGTTGTATTTTTATCCGAATTAAATATTAAGCCCAACATTAGGCTACATTATTAAGCAAGTAATAACAGTATGCATAACTAATAATATTTTTAATAATTTACAGAAAAATCACATAATTAAAATTTCCTGACAACTCTCTCTAAGTATGGAAAATCTCGCACTGCCGTACTCCGCCGGCTTTGAAGGTCACACGCCAGCCGCGCAGTATTGGCCAACGAGGTTGTGACGTTAATAAATAGGACAATCTGGACTTTTATAGGATAATCTGGACAAAATGTAAGGTCAATATACGGTCAATAAGGACAGCATAAAAGGAAACATTTAAGTCAAAAAAGGAATAACATTATGTAGGGGAAAAGAGGGTACTTGTTACTCGATTTTGTTTTTGACCATAATTTCCATAGTAAAGGCCCTATTTAAAAAATGTTGCCACTGGAATAAGTAGAATTTATCTGGCTACGAGAATCTGTTATAACCAACAGAATATCAGTGAAAGAAAAATTTGCCTGATGATGGTGATGGCACCAGAGTTCGTTGTCATGAATTATGACTGAGCACAATGTTCTCGACAGATACTATGCACAGATTAGAGAGATGTAAACAAACCGTGCTCACTTATAATTTATAACTGAAATCTGTTGTGTATATGATGTATATATGTATAAATAAGTATTTATAACTATTGTATAACTTCACCGCATTTAATTTAGCAAAATAAATATTTGCAAATAAAGAAAATGCCGATTTTGAAGGGAAACTTCTGAAGCGGCGTTGAGAGCGAAATCTCAAGGTCACTTCACCTCACGCATAACGTGTCACGAGACGATTTTAGATATAACGCCATCTATCGGAAGATACTTATGTTACGAAATGCACAGATGACTAGCGTCACACAGCGTGTACATATTTAATTTTTTCTATTCTTTTTCAAAGTGATGCTCTTGTACTGTGTACACGTCATGTTTTTAAAGAGGTCTATTATACCGATAAAGATAAACAAAATTTCCATGTGAATTTAAATATTTTTTCATTATACGTTTAATATGGAATCTAAAATAACAAGAATTGCAAGATTTTAGTATATACTAGCTGGTGCTCAGAACTTGTTTGCGTATAAGGGAAACGGAACCTTAAGATAAAAGTAGCCTATGTTACTCCTTATAAGATCAGCTATCAGCCAGTGAAAGTTCCGCGAAAATCGGTCCAACCGTTTCAGAGATTGGCCGGAACAAACAAACAGACAGAGAGACAGCCAAACAGACAGACATAAATAAAAATATATATACTTTATCGTAAGTAAAAATATATATACTCTATTTTTACCTATATACTTTCATATGCATTTAGTTCAAAACTGTTAATTTAAATTACAAACAGACTCTTCAATTTTATTTATTTGTATAGATTTAGATTCTTACGGTAGATACCTACTTGAGCATCTACAAAGAATTTAGTAGCTATAAAGATTAAAATTAAATCCATTAAAAAATAAAACATGACATCATGAGTCTCGACTCATGACCATTCCATGAAGACCAAATAAAATATTTATAGGACTATTTCAAAAAACTAATGTTTAACTTCTTCAGTTACCGCGTAAATTAAAAGCACAAAAGGGAATTTCGCACAAAAGCGGTCCCAAAAGTTTTCCTAGCTGGTTTCGTTTAGAAAATTTGTAATAAATACCTTTTATATACGTAATCTTATATCTTATACTTTAAGACAATCTATAAAATTTAATTCTATTTATTTTCGTACCTAAATTGACATATGTCTTACGGTGTTGTCAACTGTGGAAGTTCCCTCAACTTCTCAAACAGTTGGATGATACCATAAGACAAACGCTCTCCACTATTTTGAATACAAATTTCAATGACCGCGCATGGACTCAGGCAACGCTTCCAGTTAGGTTCGGTGGCCTGGGTGTTCGAAAGCCCTCTGACATATCGCTTCCGGCCTTCTTGTCCTCAGTCCACGCGAACCATAGTCTTATCTCCAAAATACTACATCACCCATCCTACTCCAATACAGTTACCTTTCTGGACGAGGCCAAGGACGCCTGGAGCGCAACTAGTGCTTGTAGCGAATTGCCTGACAATACTTTTTCCCAAAGGCTCTGGGACGAGCCACTCTGCAGACTGGTACGGAATAATCTTCTTAATACGTCCTCCAGTCCTGTGGAGCAGGCTCGCCTCTTAGCTGCGGAGAAGTGGGAGTCGGGCCTTTGGCTACAAGCATTACCGTCACCCAATACGGGCACATTGCTGGATCGAACAGCTTTCCGGTTAGCCTCTTCCCTGCGTCTTGGCACCCCCCACGTCGTCCCTCATCGCTGTGTTTGTGGTGCAAATGTGGACAGCCTCGGACACCATGGGCTGTCCTGTCAACGAAGCGCCGGCCGCATCTCCCGACATCACTGCCAGAACGATCTAATCCGTCGGGCTCTTGTCACCGCCGGAGTGCCAGCTGTGCTGGAACCCTCTGGTTTGGCGCGCGACGATGGCAAGAGACCAGACGGTATGACCCTGGTCCCTTGGAGAGTGGGACGGGCTCTTGTATGGGACGCTACTTGCGTCGATACACTTGCTCCGTCCCATGTCCAGGGCACCTCGAGTTCTGCAGGTGCGGCCGCCAATCAGGCGGAAAACCTCAAGCGGCGCAAATATGAGAACCTTAGTGGGGATCTCATATTTGAACCGTTTGGGGTTGAAACCTTAGGTACATGGGGTCTGGGTGCGCACAAACTTTTCGGAGAAATCTCCAAAAAACTCATTGAGGCCACCCGAGACCCCAGAGCCGGCACCTACCTGGTCCAGAGAATAAGTATCGCAATCCAGCGAGGAAACTCTTTGAGCCTTCTAGGTACTCTGCCTGGTGGGGACGACCTGGGAGATTTCTTTGTTTTGTAGCATTTTAATTTTTGGAGTAGTTATTATTTTTTTAGTACTTACCTACTTTTATGGTACAATTGATTTTGTTATCATAACTAGTTTTTAATTCTTCTTTTTTAATATTGTAATGTGAACCTTATGTTTTTACCAATAAGACAATCTTGTATATATAATCGCTATCTCGAAAAGGGCTAAAAGTAGGTATTAATTTAGTATGCCGGGAGTTGTGGGGAGAAAAATCGACCTAGCTAGGTCTTATCCCTGTGAAACTGCGTATCTTTAAGCTATATATATATATAATATTATTATATTTCTTTCGTCGTGCTACAATATATTATGTCAGTCCTATTGGCAGTTTGCGTTTTTTGCTTTGATCGGAAATTCGGATGTGGTGGTCAGATAAATACTTATGTGATTCTTTTTTAACTGAGTAACTCCAGTTACCGTTACCAATTACAAGTGAAATAGTTGAACACTTTTATGCTAACGCGAACGTATACTCCGTTTAGAACTAAGAACGTAAACCAAGAGATATTAGAGCATTATAATGCTACCACCAATTTAAAGGGCACTTATTTACTTAACCCCTCCAGATAAAAATATTTATACAGTGTATAAGCTATACAATGTTTTGTCCTTGTCTGTCAAGCTACTTTTCCAACGTATAAGAGAAGGACAAAACATTGTTTAGCTTATCCACTGTGTAAATATTTATATTAGTAAGGGGTTAAAATAAAAGATGAAGAGTATGAAAGTTGATCCCACAAAAACTATTAAATGAAAAAAGGGCAAGTTTTTTCACGTAAAAGGTTTTGAGATATCGTAGAAAGCAAGTCTAATTTAGGTTAATCCCTAATTATTAGTTACTCATTAAAATTTTGTGACTGTATGTGGTTAATTTTATTTTTTAAATAATTATTATAGTGACTTGGCAATGAGCACTATAAATTTATCTATAATATTATGGTTACCATTGACTACCTACGTCAAAATGTGCTATTAATTAATGTAAAATTCTGATCGTCATATTTTATTATAACAACTGAAAATCACAGTCATTATTTGTTTATTAAATGAGTATAAAGTTTAAATAATTAAGTCAAATAAATAAAACTAGTTCATTAATTTAAAACTCAGTCGCAACTTCTTTTTACCCGACTACGGCGAAATAAAATTACTGAATGAACGAAAGCATTATAATGAATAATGTGTTAATAGATTCGTAATAATGGCCCGGTAATATAAGCTATATAATTTGCGTGGTTGGGTGATAGTTTTTAACTTTTTTGTTATTATTTACTCAATTTTGCTGAAAACGCAAAATGTACAGTAACTTTTGTTGTTGTGTGTACGCTCACGTACTTTCGGTGTACCATTCTTGAACATATTTGTCATAGTAAGAGGGTATCGAAATTTTTTCTGGGTTTATCGGCTATTGTACAATGTACATTGCTATTCTACTACTCTTTACATTATATTACGAACATCAGTCTGTAGCATAGCTACATTTTTTAACGTATTGTTATAACTAATAACGATGCGTATAGCGTCATCTATTAGCAGTTGTTGATATTAATAATAGCTAGTATGTGCTAGACAACGCCATCTATTGGCAAATGCTTCTAACTAGAGCTTCATCTCTAATATTTCTTTATTGTGGCATTTGTATTACGCATTACCACTAATTGTCGGTTAAAAAAAAAACAACAAATGTCAGTAGGGGTATAAAAGGGTTGTCGCGACAGGACAACGCCCTTTTTCCCTGCCGAATTTTTGTTGTTCAACTTCTTCAAGGTGTAGTCGTTTATAATAGTTATAATATTATAACCCCGTGTTCACGGTGAGTAATTTGAAATATCTGTGTTGTGAATGTTTGCTAAATCACGCTTGTAATTAAAACACATTATTTTTTCCTGTGAATTAGCACCATTGTAGAATTTGTTGGCAAACCTTTTGATTGGCCACGTGCTCAATTTGTAGTTTCATTTTTCCGATCTTGCATTGTTAGATATTATCAGGATGTTTGTATCAAACTAATTGTCCTTAATATCATTTTATCTTTTTATCTTTTTTTGCTTATCCCTTATTTTGTGATGGACACACAGCCCATGGTTCGGATCGTTAGGGGCTAGAACCATGGCTGCTGTGGTCCACACTCTTCACACGCTGGTATGAATGTTTCCAGGGAACTACGGTACGGGTACAAGCACCGCTATCTACATCCTCGGTACAGCACTGCTTGGCTTACTCTTCGCCCTTTGAGTCCTACGCTATAGACGGATGACTATCTGGCCTGTGCCACGGACTGTCCGCTCCTAGGCGACCACGTCGTGACGAGTTCCTGACCCGAACACAGGACCCGAAAGCGCCACGTGTTGTCATACCTTACCGTCGACAGATCCAGCTAAGTGCCGTGTGGTTTAAAAGCCCCACCAATCTCTAAAGACACTAGAGGCTAAACCAGATACATACGGCCTTCTGCCCACGACCTCTTAATTTGAATAAATTTGTCACGTTGGTAACACATCTTTTATTTAATATTACCCGTAACAAGTCTGTGGTATTTGTTTTGTCTGTGCTCATTACATTTTAATAGCACATTTTGACGTAAGTAGTATATGATATGGTAACCATATTATAGATAAATTTATAGTGCACATTGCCAAGTCTCTATAATAATTATTTAAAAAATTAAATTATCTACATACAGTCACAAAATTTTAATGAATAAATAATAATAAGGGACTAACATATTAGACATGGTTTCTACGTTATTTCAAAACTTTTTACGTGAAAAAGACTTGACCTTTTTTAATTTAATGGTTTTTTTACCATTTCTTTTTGTAGATAGGTAAGGTCTATTTTGGTTAATCACTACATATTGTAAAACAAAGTCTTGTCTGTTTACGATAAACTCAAAAATTACTACACGAATTTCCATGCGGTTTTCACCAATAGATAGAGTAATTCTTGAGGAAGGCTTAGGTGTATAATTTATTAAGTTATATATATATATATATATATATATATATATATATATATATATATATATATATATATATATATATATATATATATATATATATATATATATATATATATATATATTTTATTTAAATTATTTAAATATATTTTTCTCGTGGGTGAAGCCGTGATCAAAAGGTGGTTTGTTGTATTCAGCATATTTTAGTATTCACATGAATATTAAGTGTAAGTCTATAATGCACTTGTTTTTATATCTCTTCCATAAATAAAACCATTACCGACCGCTCGTGGACACCCGCAACACTAGAGGAGCTACAAGTGCGCTCCCGGTGTTTAACACCAACTACCCCTTGAGCCACCGATACTCTTCTCATGCGGCGAAAGACAACGCATGGGGAGGGTTTGGGGTTTGAAAAGCCGTCAACGCACTTATGAACTCCTCTGGTAACGCGGATTTCCATGAGCGGTGGTAATCATTCTAATATTATTAAGGAATATATCTGGAAATCTTTAACGTACTTTTAACTCCTCTGGTGTTTTAGATGTCTAAGTGTGCAAACGGATCGCGTCATGCTTAATCGCCAAAAGGCGATCCGTTTGCTCGTATCCAGATCTATTCCATTATTGAAGCGATTACCGCCACTCATGGACATCTGCAACACCAGAGGAGTTTCAAGTGCGTTCGCGATCTTTAAAACCACCAACCTCTGGTGATGAGAAGTTATAACAATTTCTAAACATCAGGCGATCGTTTTGCTCGTTTCCAAATTAATTAGTAAAAACTTCTCTTACAATCTCATACCAAAGGGCGATCTGTTTCTTTGCTCGTTTCCAGATCTATTCCATAATTAAAACTTGTGCCTTTGCGAGCTTTTAATTTTGCTTACCCAACTCCCCTCCCCCTACCTCCATCTATCTTTCAAAATCGCGTTTTTAGCCGCTTAATATCTCCTAAGCTATGCACTCGATTTTTATGAAATTTAAAACATCAACTTGTGCCGCTGCGACTTCTCCGCGACAAAAAATCAGCTATAATACAAACGTAAATATGGGGGCACGAAAAAGCCGCGAAATGCTTCGAGAAAAGATGAAGCACTGACTTGGCGATAGCGTTATCAGATAAGAATCTATAGATATTATACATATCTACTTCATTTACGATTACCTCTAGCTTAACCTGTTTTATTGAATGTTTTATTATCATAATATATAAGTGTTTTACATAAAGCAAAAAATTTGAGCACAAATTATCGAGAATTTTGTGTAAATAAAGAAGTGTGAAATTTAGCACAGTTAAAGTTAATATTGTGTTTAGTGTTCAGAAATCTAATATATTTTTTGATAATGCTTAAAAATTCTTAAAATAATAAAATAAAGTTTAGTTGTAACTTTATCTATATCAATCTCACCTCCTCAGTCATTTTTTGTTTTCCATGCAAACGAACCCTAATCAAGTTGAAACTTAAAAATAAAATATGAATGGTATAATTTCGACCTCTAATTATATGAATATTTATCTTTAACTGGGGCTACACCACTGTAGATGAATGTTTTTCTTCTCTATATAACTACTCAGGGGTCAGGGGCAACAAACCTTTTGTTTATGTTCGCTAATAGACCAGATGCGAGGCGCCTAACATCACCCACGTGAAAAAGAACACCAGTACTTGACTGAAAACATTTTGTTTATTCTACGATAGAAATGAATGATAGCTTTTTTAAGGATATCAACGATCAATTTGGTGCGATTTGAAAATATTGGTTCATTATTTTTTGTAAATAAAGTTTTTTATCAAAATCTATTTCCGTGCCAAAATTAATAGCCCTTTTCCGGAAAAAAGCATTTTGTGTATGCACATTTTGAGCTAAAGTATTTTTAAGCGGCTGATAAAAAGCAAATTAATTACTCACAAACAGCCTGTTTAGTATAAAAAGTTGAGATTTTTTATAAAAATAAAAATCAGTATAAAGTAGCCTAGAATCCTAGGTATAAACTTGCAACATTTATGTGCCATTAAGATCCAAGTCTAGTACGTAATTACTTAAAAGCTTATTGTTTAATTTGCTTAATTTTCCATTCTCTTTGGTGTTTAATTACCACTACCCAAGAATAACCGCGTTATTTATATACATTAATATACTACCAATATAAATGTAAAATTTTGTGAGTATGGATAGATGGATGAATGAGATGTTTGGGACTCCTTCACGTGTAACGGATTTAGATACATTTCGGTATGGTAGTGGTTTAGGCTCTGGAGTAAAATATAGGCTGCTTTTAATCCCGAAAAAGTACAAGGCTCCCGTGGGATACTGTATTTGAAATCCGTTCAGTAGCTTTTGCATGAAAGAGACATTTACACATTTATAATAGTAGTAAGATTGACAACTTTGGCCTTTTCATACGTTATTCGATGCAGGTTTCCTCGGGATGTTTTCCTTCACCGTGAGAACGTTTCTATAGTGTATTTGAAATCTGAACCTGGGAATCGAATCTGCACTCTCTCAAGTGCAACACAAAGCTCTAATATTGATTATGTACACAGTAAACGCTGTATAGCCATCACTAGGATAGATTCGAGTCAAATTTTCATAACTCAACATGAGATATGCACAAGTAATCTTATAAACAAATGGCACTTTTGCGTCGGTGATAATTTCACAGACTAAGAGCGGCAGGCTGAGCATTCACGACTGCATGCCGCACGCCGTTGTGTGTCCCGAGAGTTAGCACTCTCGGGACACACAAGCTCCTGTGTTTACTATACCAACTGCTTTGGGGACGCCATTGCCAAGATTATCAGGCGAACGATGGCTGCTTCAGTCGACGAGGTATTCGACCATATCGTTCGAATGACCATTCGAGACGGACACAAAACATTGATCAATAAAATTATTAAAAGGGTAAGGGAACGGAGGTGACCAGCGAATTTGATTTTAGTTTACCAGAACCGTGATGGACTTCGTAAACAATTATACATAAAAAATATTCAAAGCAAGGTATCTGTAACATTTCTTCAAAATTCATTGTCATTTTCAAAATTATCGTGCATCCGATGTGTTTGTGCCCGTGACTGTACCTCTATCTCGTCAACTGTCTATGTGTTTACTGTTTACTTAATAATATTATATCGTAATATGATCGTAAGTATATTATGTTAGTACTACTTTTAGAGTAGACTACAGAAATAATAAAAAAAAAACACTTGTATCTACTTCAAGGCTCCGCGTAGCTGTTTATTTCCCTTGTGGTAATCAATTTTCACAAGCTTTTGCTTGCGGCTCCGCCCACGTAAATACAGTGCCTATCCAACGGGAACACTGTACTTTTCAGGATAAAAAGTAGCCTATGTCCTTCCCTGTGGTCTACTCTATATCTATGCCAAATTTTATCAGAATTGACCATAGAAAATATTTAAAATGTGAGCTAATTTCCGTAACATTAAAAAAATTCCGTAACATTGAAAAAGTCCAAAGCTTGTAAAATAAAATATCTACAACTGGGCGGGTTGCGTTGAATCTTGGCACACAGATAGTATTACGTAGACATCCGTTAACAAAGGATTTTTCGAAATTCATCTATCGCAGGGGTGCAGAGGATCCATGCGGACGAAGTCGCGCGCAAAAGCTAGTTTAAAATATGTGAAAAAATCTAAGGTCAAAACTTTGAATTGAATCGTGATCAAAAGCTATCTTCAATAAGGTATACGGGTAAATAGAATCCCAGAAAATGAGAACCAATCAATAAGTTTTGTGTACGGAACCTGGTTTGATGTTCTAAGACAGAACCTAACAAACTTGATGACATTAGGAAGGTAATAAAAGTAGTTTAAGGTTAATTTTGGTAACGTTTTTGCTGTTTTTATTGTATATAAATAAAATAATAATATTTTGATATATTTTTTATTGATATTTTTGTAGTCTCGTAGACCCTCTACGAGCTTTCCTTAATGACCGTTACATACGGAAAATTTATATTATTGTTTTATTGAATTTAGTGCAGTTTTTTTTATTGTTCGGTTTCTACTTTGCAATCGGTTTCGTTCATTGGAATGCTATTTCACAAAACTTTCAAACTTTGGTCGTAAAATCCAAAATTATTTACTCTTGTACTGTGTAAATAAACATTACCTGAATCTGTTGAAAATTCATTTACCCACATATTATATAACGTTTTGTAAAATCAATTAGAGAATATTTGGGCATATGATTTTTAAGTCAAAACAAATTATTTTAAAGTAAAAAAAAATGTTTTCTAGTACTGAAACGAATCTTCGCCGTTTAGTCCCAGTGTTATAATTAACCTATATAGAAATAAAAGTTTTTGATTTGACCTCACACTATCAGCTGATTTGCCCCACAGTTGATTGTAAAAGGGGTTTGACATCAGCTGTGCGGTGAATCAGTTGATAGTGTGATTTCAATTATGGCCTCAATAACAAAGATCTTTTTCATTATACCATCATACATACAGTGAAAATCTTTTATAACGAAAAACTGGATATTACGATGAAATGTTGAGTCCGTAATGTTAAAATATGATCATTTTAACATCGGTTTAAGTGACTATCTGCTATTACGAGCACAATTCATCGATCCCTTCAATGTCTTTATAATCGGTTTATATTAGGTTTTTACCCGACTACGGCGAAGCCAAAAGGAAGAGTAATGATTTTGGCAGTCTATGTATGTTTGTTATTGTTTGTATGTTAGTTATGTATATATGTTTTTACCCTCGTAGCGTCTAAACTACTGGTCCAATTTTTATAAATGATGTCAATATATTCGTAATGACGCGGGTAATATAGGCTATATAATTATATAATGTTTTAAGTATTTATTTAGGTAAAGTTTACACAGTCGTATGAATTATGAATTTAGCATATAAAGTACATATTGAGTGCTCGAGTAACAGCCGCAGTAAATCAGGAATTAGAAGTAATAAAGCCGCGAATAGTTCGCCGGGAATATTTGCAGGCGAACAATGTGCAGAGACGCCAAATGCTGGGTGTGTTATGGTTATTAACTATTTTTAGTATACCAGAATTAGCTAAAGCTAATTTAGGACTGGATCGGTATGACTTAATAAAATATCGCCAAAATTAGGAAGACTTTATTAGTAGTAACTGGTCAGAAATATCTCTACGGTAGTAAGGATATATTATCTCTAGGTAAGTATTTAACAGTTATAAACAGGTACATTTCACTGGCAAGCTTTCAATTTGATAAAAATTAGTACTGAGCGCAGTTAGGCACATCAGGAAGAGAGAGTGTGAGATCTTGTGTACTGCGCACACTTGGGTACTATAAAATCACTCCTGCGTAACTGGCCTGGTTTCAATGAAACCGGCCACCGTCACCGAAATCGGTGTGCCCCCCACACCAGTACAGTTATTTTAAGAAGTCAGGCAGGTACATGAGTTTTTTACCCGACTGGGTTATGTTTTTCGCGCGTATCTTGTATGTATGTTTGTTTGTAAATTCCTTTATCTTCCTTCTCCCACGTATCTTGCAAACGGCGGGATGGATTTCGACAGTTAAGGTATCGTTAGATTTGTCTCAAAAACCCAAGTGTCCTCAGATAGCTAGTTCAAAGATTTTTTTTTTAACAAAACCTATACAGATTTCAAAAATATACATATTATATGTCATGTATTTAAATTTGATCAGGAATAAACACAACCATTTTAATTAAATCATTAGAATAAATTTGTAATCAATGCATTCAATTAGTCGTGTTTTTGCTTTAAATCGACCAAGTGTGTGTTGGATAAACTAAAATAAATAATTTAAAAAAAAATGCAAATTATAATATAAATCGTACAAAAACAAATGGGTCACGCGCCCCGCCTGCTACCAATCATGTCAATCAATGTCATTGTCAATGTCAATGATTTCACTTTAGGCTTTCAGCTCATAGTGTAGTCTGTTAAACTAAAATAAAGGTTAAATTAGGTTTTAGTACTTCGTTTTCTCAATCTTGTTTCGGTGTTTTTGTGCGTTGCTTAGGTATATTTTTTTGCAGTCGGATTTGTTTATTTTTAAAATTTATCTACTTGACGACCTCTGTGGGTCAGTGGTTGAGCGCTTTGGGGCTTCAGACGGGAGTCGCGGTTTCGAACCCCGCCGAAGGAACAAAACGTTTTCCTTTGTTCCTCGGTCATGTAGGTATGTGTATTAAATGTGTGTATAACATAATAAAAATCTTAAATATATTTAATTTTGTATAATATAAAAGTATTAAATATTTCACATTGTCTGGTCCCCGTAATACGAGTTCTTCGAGCACGGGGGCCAGATTGACGTGGTGTAAAGAGTCCACAGATAAAAAACCCAATGACCTTTGAATTGCAAATTGCAATTGTTGCTTTCTAGCACAACTGGATCGCTTCCAGAAATTCTTCAACTTACTAAAATCAACACGTACTGGTTTCAGTGGACTGAAAACCAGATTTAGGTACAAACTTGCAGTAGCCTGCAGTATAAAACTATTTTTGATACGGTGGCTAAGCCTAATGTAAGGCTCGCTACATGTATGAGTAGGTTAGTAGCTCGCGCTACACCCCGCCTCCTCACCACGCACAAGCAGCAACTAGCACGCGACTCGGATGTTAGCTCGCATATCTTTGCATACAGAGAAGTCGGAAGGCGAGCACATAGATGCAGGAGCTGTCTATCGCACATCAGCAGCTCGCACTTGTGTGACTGGGTAAATCGAGTCGAGCTACTGCCATACAAGGGTACAGTAGTTGTCTCATGTCACATCAGTAGCTCGCGCTGTGTACATTTTATTTGTACCTTTATTGCAAAGCCGAATATCTCATTTCAAAGGTCAATGTGCATTATTTTCCATCGGGTAGCTACTGTTCACATGCATACTTGTTGACAAAAGTTTGTGCGACTACAACCGTATTAGAAAGGCTCTAATTAAACTTTATACGACCGATATCCTATACATCGATATGTCTTAATAGAGATAGATGTTATTTTATGTGTAGTTTATTTCCCGTGTAGGACATGTAGGATTTTTTAAACTTAGATAGAGACGTGTTTACAACGAAAAATTTTTTTTAAACGAGGTAGTGAGTACCTACTTACTTATAACTGAAAATTGTTGAATAAACCATGTGGAACAAATTCTGTAGTGTAACTATTGCAAAGATCACATTATGGAAATCATCAGGCATAACAATTTAGGGAGTTACCAAGCGCTATATACCTGTTTCTTATTAGACATTATCTAATTAGATGGTAAACTTATCCATATCATAACAAACAAATCACAAATTACCAAACGAACGATAGCAGCATATTAATCTAAACACGGGGCATCCGTCCTCTTGAAAATAGAGTTCTTAATACTTACCTACAACATTTCTACGAATTCTGTAAGAATTGAAACTTTAAACGTTCAATTAAAATGTTCGTATTATGTTATTATTATTATGATATTAAACTGACATGTCACTGACAATGAGGGTTTTTAAATTCGTGAAATCTGACAGCTTTTTGACACGACAAGGACCGTCGGGCTACCAAGCGCCGCCTGGTGACTGAAAAAGAATCGAAAAATCTTATTGACCGTTTTTGATACCACTTAGGTACGCCAACAGATGACAATTTGTGTGCTTTGGGTCTGCCCCTAACGGCAGAAAAAATATCAAACACCCTCATTGTATTGTGACTGCATTCCATCATTATAATAATAGAAATAAATTATGAGAACATCCACCTGCTTATGAATTAAAACCCCCGATAGTACTATGATTTATCAAATATTAAATATACGCGGTTAGGTTAAGTCGATGTTGATCCTTTATGGGGTTGTAGTTTCTGTAGCGGACCAATAAGCGCCACAATCCTGAATCGCACTATTGAACTTTTCTAAAATATACAACATTGAAATACTAGCCATAAATACTGTTACAATTAAAAATAAACAAAATATTACATTTGAATTTGGTATCTGTCATTTTCATATTTTTCATCAATCATTTTCATTTCATATAGATTGTTCATTGTGTTTTCTCCAATACATTGTACAATACTTTGCGATATTAAAATGGAGTGGGATGATAAAGAGATGAGATGAGACCTCCTCTGTTTGTGATAGAAAAAGATCTGGCCGTCCACGTAGTGTTCGTACGTAAAAGGTGGTCAATGCAGTAAGGGAAAGAATTCGAAGAAATCCTGTCCGAAAGCAAAAGATTTTATCTCGGGAGATGAAAATAGCACCTAGAATCATGTCGCGTATTTTAAAAGATGACTTAGGACTTGCAGCCTATAAGAGACGTACTGGTCATTTCTTAACTGATAATTTAAAAAAGAATAGGGTGGTAAAATCGAAACAACTATTGAAGCGATACGCAAAGGGAGGTCACAGAAAATTTTTGTTTACGGATGAGAATTTTTTTACAATTGAACAACATTTTATCAAACAAAATGACCGTATTTATGCTCAAAGCTCTAAGAAAGCTTCCCAATTAGTCGACAGAGTGCAACGAGGGGTCTTTATACTATTCGACATGGTTTGGTGGGGTATTACCTATGAAGGAGCGACTTAGCCATACTTTTGTAAAAAAGGTATCAAAACATCGGTACAAGTGTATCAAGATACCATTCTTGAGAAGGTAGTGCAGCCCCTTAACAATACCATGTTCAATAACCAAGAATGGTCCTTCCAGAAAGACTCGGTGCCAGGTCATAAAGCTCGGTCTACGCAGTCTTGGTTGGAAACGAACGTTTCGGACTTCATCAGAGCTGAAGACTGGCCGTCGTCTAGTCCCGATCTTAATCCGCTGGATTATGATTTATGGTCAGTTTTAGAGAGCTTGCTCTAAAGGCCATGATAATTTGGAATATCTAAAACAATCCGTACGATTGGCAGTGAAGAATTTTCCCATGGAAAGAGTGCGTGCTTCTATTGATAACTGGCCTCAACGTTTAAAGGACTGTAGTGCAGCCAACCACTTCGAATAAACTTTTTATAGTTTAAATTGTTTTATATTTATGTATTAAACTAACACAATGTAAAAGTAATAAATGCTATTTGCAATAGAAAAAATTTTTTTCTTTGTTTCAGTATTTATGGCAAGACTAGGTGTAAAAAATCGATTTTCTTCATTTTTTGAAGTTTTTCTTTGAGGCATACCTAACAAATAACTCTGCAGATATTATGTAGAAAAATATCTACGTTTAAACAGCTACCCAACGAGATATATAGTCAAATAAACTCTTAGCTGTCCGTGATCCGACACATATTAGAAGAATTTGTGAAAATGTGGCCCTAATTGTTCATTTTGTTCATTTTATTCCAGGTAAACAAGTCTTCAAATATGGGTAGAAACTCCCCTGCCATCGACGAGAATGGAGAGTTGAGAATTCTCCTAGTAGTGACCGTTATTATAGGACTGTTGCTCATGCTATCCCTACTTATGTGCTACGCTTGCGTACTGAAAAGACTGTGCTGTGGCACCGCTAGAGAGAGACAGAAGCATATGGGATGTGCGAGAAGAACAGAGAGCTACCCGATGGGTGACGTCACTCTTTTGTCACAGCCTACGGAGAGTGAAAGAGTTTAAGTTAAAAATGTAAGCATGTATGTACTACTACAGTAGCTATAAGTAATTTTTATTCTGTGTATACCGGCTAGGTTTCTGTAAAACGAATTGTATTTATCAAATAGGTATGGATAATGGATGTTAACTTTATAGCCATAATATGTTGTAGTGTGAGTAGTAAGAAGGGCCAAAAATTGTAAATATAATATATGTAATATCTCCTTTTGTAACCAAGTTGTAACTGACAATTATTGTTGTATTCTTGTATTTTGTTGGTGACGTATGTTATCTAGTCTAGAAAAATTACGCACTATAATTTCTGTTTTATTATAATTGTTGCTTAGAAAAGGAACTACTTAATCAGTGCTGTTCCTTGCAAACTTACTAGTTAATGTCATTTTATGCCTAAACATGTATTATTATTTAGCTGCTAATTTCATTTACGGGATGGAACTTCGTGTTATGATTTTCCTTATAATATAAAATACCTAATACCTAATAATAATAATATATCAAATGCATATAAGTATTATGATAAACCTATACATATAAAATGAATATATGACGTACAATATGTAACTAGAAATATCTACAACGATATGGAGTAGAAAAAAGCATACGTTATAATAAAAGTTTGAAAATTATGGTGTTTAATAATATCTTAACTTGATTTTAACTCAAGTGATACGGTATTTACTTTTTCCGTTAAGGAAAAATTATGTATGTCAAAATATAATTTTGTGTAAATGTTTTTACATTAATAATAATATAATAGCTCCCCAATAATAGCTCCCCACGCCGATTTCAATGACGGTGACCGGTTTTGTTGAAACCTGGAAAGGTTTCAACTCATAGCTGGAAAGCTATGCAGGAGTTATTTTATAGTGCCCAAGTGTGTGTGCAGTACACATGAGCACGCTCTCTTCCTTAACTCTCGTAACCCCCCTACCTATTAAGAAATTAATAACCTCACCAAGAGCATGTCAGGACATGTCTAAGGTTTCCGTAACTATCAACGCGCATTAGGTTTTCTTTTAATTACTTCAAAAGTTATTGTCCGATTTCGCTCAAAATAATTTTTCTGGAGAGTTTTAGCATGATCTATCAGCACGGAAACTTACAAGGTTATATCTCTTTATATTGTAAAGAAAATAAAGAATTTTTGAATTTTATGAATTTTTGAATCTCTTTACTTATAGTTACTCTTTACTTATAGTACTTATAGTTTAGAAATAGTTTAGAGGCCGATTACTCGATAATGGTCGACTTTGTAAAAAAGTCATGTATAATAAATACCTTGCCTTCATTTTTAAATACCTATTCAACGATACCCCACACGATGGGGTAGAATGAAAAAATATTTTTCCTCCCCACTTCACATGTATGGAGAGCCACCCCTAAAATATAATATTATTATTATTTTATGATGCCAAAACCGAGATCTATACACAATCTATAACTATACCTTATTTCATCCATTTATATTCATAATTACAGAAGCTAGAAGCGCGGACAGACAGACGGACAGACAGAGCGGAACTATAAAGGTTCCTTATGTCTTACGGAACCCTAAAAATTTTACAAAAAATGGAAGAAAAAATCCTTTTCTAATAAAAATGAAAACTATTTTTAACATTACTTCATTTCAAATTTTATTAGTACTGCAACATCACTGCAAAAATTGTAATATGCCCATTACTTATAGCTAAATTAAATCTAGTCTTACCTACAATAGTAAAATAGAAATTTTGAATAACAATAACAATTTAATATATTTTCATAATTCATAAATAATTAAAGGCACAAAAATATACGGTCAAAAATCAGAAAAATGATGAAGATTAAAATCGATAATAATAATTAATTAATATTTAACCTAACCAAGAGCATGTCAAGAGATGTCCTAGGAGGGCTCCGTACCTAACTATCGACGTGCAATAGATCGGTTTCGCCCAAAACAACTTTCCTAAAGTTTTTAGCAGGACATATCATGGCATAGCATGGAAAGTTACAAGTTTACTCTTATAGTGCTTATACTCTGAGGGCCAACTTGTAAACCATTTCTAGAAAATGGTTTGTTTACCTACATTAAGTAAACCTTAGTCGAGGACCTTTATTTAAAAGTACCTACTTTTTATCGGCGATACACTATGGGGTAACATTGAAAAAATCATTCCCATTTCACATATATGGGCATTGGGCAGCCATCTTTAAAATACAAAATTATAATTATTTTATAATACCAAAAATGAAGTCTATAATATGCTTTCTAGAACTAAAAAAAAGCCGTCTGTCCTCCTTGCTAACTTCGGTAAGTTAGCAAAGGAGGACGGACGTATGGACAGAGCGAAACTCTACGGGTTCATTGTAGTTAGTTAGTTACTACGGAACCTTTAGTGTTAGGATAGTCAATTAACACATTTGAAGTATAAGGATGAAAGAGTAATTTTGTCTTGAGTCTGTATTTGCTAGAGTAATAATTTTTATTTGTGTTATGTTATATAATTAAAATATTAAAAAAAGAGTAATTGTCTAACCTAACCTAATAACTTACGTAATAAACCCTGCAAATTCACCAAAAAAAACGATTATATTTTACATTAAAAAAATATTGATCATGCTAAGAGAACTTTACGATTGAAATATTTTGTTGATTGTTGTCCGTCCGTCCGTCCTTTTGTCTGGCTGTATCTCATGTACCGTGATATCAAGACAGTTGAAATTATCACAGATAATGTACTTATTGCTGTTGCCGCAAAATAAAATAAATATTTAAGTGGTTACCCAAGTACCCATACAACAAACGTGTTTCTTTTGCCGTTTTGTACGGAACCCTTCGTGCGCGAGTCCGAATTGCATTTGTCGGATAATTGCAAAATTATATCATTAAAATGTAATTTAAAATAATAAATATATAATTATTAATCCATTAATAAGGTAATAGGTATAACAATATTTCTCTATTGATATGTTCTGTAATTAATAACTATTAATAATAAAAAAGATTTCGTATACAAGTGTAAAATGCAATAAATGGATTGATTGCCTTGTCTACAAAAATAAAAAATATTTAAAATGTAAAGAAAAATATTTAAAAATTTATAATCCACAACTTAAGGATATAATTTTGTTTTCTCTTTACAGACTATGAACACATTCCTAGCAAGTTAAATATTTTGCTAAAATTTTTATAATTTCCTATACTTATTCATAAAATAATAGGTCTTTACCTATGAAATTACCGTTCTGGAGTACTGGCCATTTCAAATCCAAATAATTTTTGTTTGGCTAACTCTAATTTCAAATTAATTTTATTTTAAAAACATGGAATTCTTTTTCCAAAAGTAGTCATTTGTTTATTGATTAGTGTTACATTTTCGTCGCGTTTCAATCTTTTTCGTCATCATGGATACGTTAAAAATTCGAGTGATTATGGAATATGAGTACCGTCGTGGCAGCAACGCGGCACAAGCGGCACGCAACATCAACGACGTTTACGGAGTTAACACTACAACGCACCCCCTGTTATTGGTTTGCTCGCTTCCGTTCTGGAAATTTCGACCTGGAAAATGAACCTCGCGGTCGTCCGAAGACTTTGGTCGACAATGACGAATTAAAGGCGATTGTGGAAGCTGATGATACACAATCTACGGCTGAATTAGCAGCAGCTTTCGACGTTAGCGTCAAAACAATATTGGTCCATTTGCGTCAAATTGGCAAGGTAAAAAAGCTTGACAAATGGGTGCCCCACGAACTCAATGATCACCTGCGCGAAGTACGCGTCGAGACATGCCTTGCACTGCTCAACACACACAAATGAAGGAATTTTTAACCGCATTGTTACCTGCGATGAAAAATGGATTCTGTTTGATAACCGCAAGCGCTCAGCAAGTTGGTTGGATCCTGGTTCAGCACCTAAACAATGCCCTAAACGAAAACTCACCCCTAGAAAAGTGATGGTCACTGTTTGGTGGTCTAGCGCCGGTGTGATTCATCACAGCTTCTTACCAAACGGGGTGAGCATTACTGCAGATGTGCACTGTGAAGAACTGAACACAATGATGGAGAAGCTGGCACATCTCCAACCAGCATTGGTGAATCGCTCGTCTCCGCTGCTCCTGCACGACAACGCGCGACCATATACTGCACAGCAGACGGTCTCCAAGTTGCAAGAACTGGGGTTGGAAGCTCATCATCCGTCATCCGCCCTACTCAACAGACCTTGCGCCTACAGACTACTACTTTTTCGAGAATTTGGATAACTTCTTGGCGGGAAAAAAATTCAATACCCGAGAGCTGATCCAGCTGATTTCTTTATGAAGGGCATCAATAAACTGCCACTGCGTTGGCAAAGACGCATTGATTGCATGGGTGATTACTTCGATTAATACAAATAAAAAATACATTAAAAAAATTCGTTTAAATTTTTTTATACAAAACGGCAATTTCATAGGTAAAGACCTAACATATATCTACATGATTTCAAGAGCTAGAAATAAACATAGCAAAAATACACAGCGACCTTTAGAGTCTATTTAGAAACTGTGTTTAGTCGGAAAACCAATAAGGTGAGATGATTGCAAAAAGTATATTCCTCTTACCTCGGAGAGAAAAATAAAGTATGCAAGTGTGCTTCGCTTACCCACCTGACCTTATACGAAAAAGGGCACTTCATTGCTATATTTTTTACAAAAATTTAACAGAATGGCACAGATAAAGGCACAAGAATAATTGCACAGAATAAAAAATATGTTTATATTTACAAATTAGTTATTTTAAGAAAGTAATTCTCAAAATTTTGAATAAGTGTTGGATACATTATTCTGAAGTTTTGTAGCTGTAATTTGTATCGAGCAACAGAGACAAAACATGAAATTATGCTATCGTACGTTTATCAGTAGGTTGTGCAGCAGGCCTTAAACAATTCAATTTATTTATAGATCATGAAAGGAAGCTCTATTAAACTATCAAAGAAATGTTTAACAAATTAACAAACTTAAAAATAATATTTTTTAATATTTATCACTCGAAACTAGAATATACAGCCAAATCAGGGAGTATAGTTCTGTTCACGTAACACACCATGCACTAAAGTTCTCAAAGACTGCGGCTTACAGTACTCCTCTAGCCAGTTGAACACACCGGCAGAGAACTCTGCAAAATTGTTGGTAGGCACCGACTCAAATGATTCAAACAGCTTGTCCATTATTGCCTGAAACTGAATGAAGACCTCTTGATAAAGGTGTCAAAAGACACTTGTTACTCTTACTAACTTCCTTTTATTTTTATATAGTTCATTTTGATACTTTATTTTGTTTATTTGTAATGCCATAAATAGAAATTGTGCCCCATTAACCTTTAACCATTTTTTATGGTAAAGTATAACTACAAGTTTAGTTTTATATTTTAGTTTATAAATAAATTGTATCTTATGATTATAAAACTATACAGTGTACAATATGTCCATTATTGCCTGAAACTGATTGAAGACCTCTTGATATGGGTGTCAAAAGACACTGTCTGTCCGTCTTGAAGAAACCGCTACAAGCGGTAAGACTGCCAACTTGTACATTTATATGTTAAACTTACCATAGGTACTTTATTTTTATGCAAATAAAGAGTTTATTATTATTATGTTATTGAAACAGCTAAGAATAAAAATCAATGACATTACTATATGAAACTTATCCTGATCTGTCAACCTCTGCTCGCTATGGCCTGGTACAGAATGTTGCGCCTTCACAATCTGTTCATAGTTGGCCTGCATTATCCTCAAGGCCACAACATCCTTCCTTAAGGCATTTCTCTCTTCCTCCTGACGTCTCCTCTGTTGCAGGAGGTATTGGATGTAGTCTATGGATTTCTGAAGAACCTGGTGAAATTACTTAAATTATTTTTTGAAGGTTTTATTTTAATATTTATTATAATAAAAGTAAAAAATTACAGTTATTTTATTCAAAACACACAAAGCATTATTACAGGAAATGCTGCATGAAGAAGAAAATATTAAGGGACCTGTTTCAGAATCTTCTGATATGTGTCAGAAATACTAATAGATTATTACACTTACAGCTGCTTTACTAGGTTTGTATCCTGAAGCATCAGTCTGCTGACAGGTGGGCACCAGCTCCTGGAGAGAGTCATAACCTTTTTTAATAGCATCTCGTCTTTTCTGTTCAGCCTGTAACATAAAAAATTAACTTTCAGGAAAATAATGGTAACTAGGAAGAAATTCAGAAATACTGTTCGTGGACAACTTTTGTATTATTTCTTAGCCAATTTATTTTCTAGTCTAGTAGTGTCTGTTATTAATGAGATTTATAACATAACATACAAACATAACAATGAAGTATAATATAGGTTCCTTTCAATAAGTAGCCTTTATGGTCTAAGAGCCATATTTCCATTGGTAGTATTAAATATTATACACATGGTTATAGGATAACATTCATGAAGTGAGGTTGGAAAGGTAACCTTGGGTTTTATTGATAAATAAGTAGACGAATCATACCTGAGTATGGGCCTCCCTACGCCGTTCCTTAAAACTCAACGCCGAAGCTTTGTTATCGCCACTGTCGTCTTCGTCTTCTATAACATTATAATATTAAGTAATAAACAAGGCCACACAATGTTATTATTGATTATTGTACAATATTTACAAACCTGAATTATGATTCGACGACGATGGAGTGCGGTGAACGTTCTGGATCGAACCACTACTACCACACCGTGGGTACATTGTAGGTTGTTCTATTGCACTTTCATAATAAATTACGCCGTAATCATGGCAAAAGTTATTGAAATTTATGAGTTTTATCAATATTTTACGAACAAAATTTTCCTCCTTTTCAGTTGACTGTTGACATCTGACACATGACTATTGACTGATTCGTTCCTTTTGACAATTGAATGATATTAAAATTATCAGATCATTGAGTGAAGCTATATTTTATATATATATATATATATATGACATCGGCTTATAACCATTTGCCAGTGTCAAGTTAAAAAGGCGGGAAATAGAACTTTCGTTTCAATTTTCAACACCGTATTCCATTCCTATATTATGATATATCGTAAAGTTTAAAGTCTAGTCAAAGTCCAAATATATAGTCAGTACAGTCCATGAGTCGACTCAGTCGATTCAGTAAAGTGGTAGAAGCTTACTGAAAATTCCTAAGGAGTTTTGGCGTGAAACACAAAATAGCACGTTTTTAGAAGTTGTACCACTTGCCCACACTTGTGCACGTTAACGAATATTTAATGGTTAATATTCTACCAATATTACACATTAAGAACCGAAATAACACAAATTTATGAGGAAATACGAATTCCACAACGTCACCCATTGAACTCCCCGTCAAAACTCAAGTCTAAAGTTTTTACAAAAAAAACAATAATGCGGCTTACTTAAATCTAAGGCTAGGACTATATGTACCGGAATCCGGAAGGCCGTAGAAAATCCCGAGTATTGAAAATAGAACTCTGTGCTAATACAATAGAGATGAAAATAGAGGTTTTGACTGTCACCTTCGCCAATTAGTCACCAAAGTGGAGACTTGATCTATGAATCAAAGAAACTCTTCGAAATTTATATGGACACATATATGTAGTGATTTCAACTTTTTCTGAAGTATTCTAAGCATATGCAACAAAAATGTAATCTTTTTTACCAAGTTATACCCTGGATCCAAAAGTAATGAACATAACTCCCGAGTCCTTATAGATACATGTTTGGGGATTACGGCGTTATATATAGAACTGCAATCATATGTCAATCATGTAAGTGGTTTACAGTTATCATCATCGCCACCATCTTCACAAGAAATACCTACATATTATTATGATGACATAAAATGTACTCACTACTCATCAGAGTTTTGTGCACCGATGTCAATGTCTTTGAAATTTGCTATTGCTAAAATTATATTCGTGATCATCATCATCATCACTATATTATATTTATTTAATGCTTACTGCTAAATTTTTTCCGTCGACTAACAATAGATAATAATATTTTTTTAATAATATAGTTTCTGATCAATATCATCACTGGTGATTGTTAATGTTATGTATAAAAAATAGTGTTGACCTACGTCAACAGATCGGTAATGCTTATTTGGGGAAATACCACGGCCTCTCAGAAAACTGGCATAAGTTGTTTGTTTGTTTTGCCGAGAGAGTGAAAATAGTTGAGGTTTATATGTATTTATATATTTTTTGAAATGTGGTAATTTAATTATATAAAAAGATTACATACTGAAGTTAGCCAGGGAGGATGGACGGACAGATGGATAGACGGACGGACAGAGCAAAACTTTGAGGGTTTCTTCTATAGTTACTACCGAACCCTGAAAAAAGAGGTGGGGACGAAAAATCATCACTTTTTAATTTGAGCTTACGCAGTACACACGGAATTAGAATAATAACAGTAGGTATCGGTTTACGACAAAATCACACAAATGGGCATGGGAACCATAAACAAAGACTTGGATGAAATAAGGATTGAACGAATGACATTAATTTTATTACACAGTTGTCGGAACTGACAACCAATGAACTGTTTTTCTGAATTCCAAAATTTTAACCAACTCACAAACAAAAATTACCTATTCGCAAGTCGTGAAAGCGTATCGCTGACAAACTAATTGCGTTTAATTTAATTTTGTTATAAATAATTGAAGCCTAATTTAATATACAAAAAAATGTGCATGAACTCTTGAGTGAGTGTTATTCCAGAAATAAATTTAATTATCACCTCGATTACATTTTGGGCACTCGGAATAAATGCTTGTGACCTAGCCAGCCATGGCCACCATTTTAGAATAATTGTTCGATAGTGTGATAGAATTAATTGATTAAAAATAAACTACGGCAACTTGTTCACAAGTTTTGTAACTTAAAGTTATTCGCAACTCATCTATAATTAGTAAAGTGAGATGATTTCAAAAAAATATTGTATAAATAAATATATATATTTTTATAAAGTTAATTTCGAGTGTGCTACGAGGAGATAAAGGAGAAAGTTCTTTTCAGAAGTAGATAAATAATATCGAACAAGATGGTGTCGACTAGGCAGATGAGTAGTATAGGGGGTAACAATGGTGGTAGCGACGGTGCCGGGCCGTCTCACGCGGAGCCGGTGACGGTGGCACGCGTGACTCGTCACTCCAGCGCCCTGCTCCCGGGGGGATCTTCGCCCCACGCGAGCACCTCCAAAACCGTCACGCCCAAATACACCACGGGCCTCCTAGATCTACCCCTCGAAGTTACAGAAAAGATCTTTCGATATTTGGGATACAAAAGTGTCTCACAACTCAGACTGGTAAATACACGTTTTTTACATGGCATACCTGATTGTAAAAACACAAAGTATATTACAATCATAAAATTAGAATTGTCTTTTAATATGAATGAAATGACAAAGTTCTAATAAGAAAATGTATTTGTGTATTTTAATGTTTTTCACGTTGTTCACGTTGTTCAAACACGTTTTTCTCATTATGACGCGGAAAAACTTGTTGATTTATGGTTTGAAGTAATTCATACGAAATGATAATAATAAGAATATTCAATCTATTTATGCATATTAAATGTTTATTTAGGTAAACCGACAATTCAACACAGTATGTAGTAGTATACTAAACTCTACATTTCAACGTCTTCAAAATCAAATGTTGAACCGTTTCCAATCAATCAAAGCCAAGATGCCTCGTAGAGAGTCTGCAAGGAGGAGTCATCCTTTGGCTTGTGAATCAGACATAATTGAAACTCTGCATATGAGACTTAGTTTATTACAAATGACATTTGGGAAACACATTGAAAGGAAACATTGCTGTTTCTTTCCTGGAGAGGTAATTATGTACTGAGTTTTATAATTATAAATCTTAGAAATAATTCTTCAAAGTTAGTAGATACTTTGAAGAATTATATTAATGATTGATCAAGACATATTAAACAATACACATTTAGTATTAATTCCAATTTTAAATAAAAATGGAAGGAATGGTTATTATACAGTTACTTAATTTAAATACTGGCTTTGCTTATGTGTTCCCTATTACATGCATATTTTACCTTTAATTGGTAACTAAAAGTAAACATAGAATGGCTAAATCATTTAAATATCCATTATGATAAAATAAAATGATAGAATTGAAACTGTAAAATGCTACTCATGTTGCATTAAAAGATGGTTTTATCACATTGATGATAAGTGGCATTTAGTTATTTGTTTATCTTATATAGTATAAGTATGACAGGCAGAGAAAAAATTATGGCTTTAATTAATTTACTTCTTATCAGAAATTAGAGATGCATTATACAATGTCTGTTTTTAGATTTTGGATGAAGTATACATTATTTTATCATATTTAAAAACCACAACAAAACTGGCAAGGCCCTATAAGGTGACGGATGAACTTTTTGATTTGACCACTATGGCTATGGAGTATTTTAAGGAGCACATTGAGCCAAACTTGCCAGAGATCACATACTTTGGTACAGATTTCTTTGACATCACCACAGCATTTTCTCGTGAGTATATTTTTTCAATTTGATTGTTATAATATAGCATTGACCTTATTTATCAATATTTTACTTTAAAGCACCACATATAATAATATAAGAGGTATTATAGTGTGTGATCATATTTTATGTTATTTCAGTTCTCATTTCCAAGTAAACATTTTTGTTTTATTTTAATTATATTTTAGGCTGTGTTAAATGTTTGTTTACATTAGATCTTTAATTTAATGTTTGATTATTCAAACTATAATTCAAGAATAATATTATAAATATCAGTAAGTAGATTTTACTTCTTATAACCAAAGTTTGGGTTACTTTTTCTTTTTTCAACACAAACAGAGGAGTGTCATAAGTTTGATGTGTGTCCTGTTTGAGTCATGTAGCTCCTAAATGGGTGAACTGTTTTTGATCTAGTTTTTTTCGTTTGAAAGTGGACCTGATTGAGAGTGTTCTTAGGTATAATTCATCATCATCAGCTCGCCTAGGTACTATTTGACAATGACAGGTGTTACCAATTTTTTTAAATTTATTGTATTAACTATTTGTAAAGAATTTACACACATAGTATTCATTTGTCTCAGACTTTAAGTTTAAACAAGTTGTAACCTAACATGACATAAGAATAAGAAATGCATATAATTTGCAAAAATATTTTAAGTGGGATGTAGGTACATGTTTTTAATCTACATATTTATTAGTTTGAAGGATAAAATTAATCTTCCAAGGAAGGCAGTAACTTTTTTCTAAATTACATTAAATAAGTGTATAAATCAAAAAATTGTATTACAAATCATTATCAGCCAGCAGTGGTTTAAAAGACACGCATTATTACTTTTTTTTTGTCATATTTACATGTGAAACTTTGTGAGGATGAATGGATGGATGTTTATTACCCTTTCATGCAAAAACTACTCAACGGATTTTGATAAAATTTGGTGTGGTAGTAGTTTGAGCTCTGGATACACGCTACTTTTTATCCTGAAAAAGTACAGCGTTCCCATGGGATACTGTATTTACGCGCGTGGGCCGCGGGCAAAAGCTAAAGTTTCATGTATGTTTTCTTATAATTTAGCATATATGATAACATCTTGCACAAATTTTTATCTAATTGGTGCATTAATGGAAAGTGCTCGTACACAAAGCTTATAATATTATGTGCAACATATGAAATTATTACTGTTATAGGTATTTTATTCTTCAATTTCTTTTAAGTTTTTATATTTTAGATATCAAAAAGGTTTAAGTTATAGGTTAGTATAGTTTAAGGTTATAACTTTCAAAATAGTTTGTAAATCATTACATACATACTAACCGTTCTAAAAGGTTTTATAGGTAATGTAAGTATAATTTAGCTAAGTTATATGTTTGTACATTAAACAGAATAATAAAAAAAACCAAATGGGATTATTCAATCACTTATGAATCTGAATTCTGAATATTATTACTTTTCATCTGAGTGTGTTTCTACAGATCAGGCAAATTTTTTACTGTAGGTACAAATTAAGCTCTTGGACAAGGTGTAGCCATAAACAGAACATAGCCTAATTTTAGAAGACTATTTTTACTTATATCTTTCTGCCTACTATTTACATACCCCCTTATTAATAAAAATATTAACATAATGCATAAGCTATGCAATGTATTGTCCTTGTCTGATACATTGGACTGAGATGCTCGACAGACAAGGAAAAAACATTATTATGGACAATACAAACATAGCTTATGAATTGTGTAAATATTTTTATTAGTAAGGGGGTTAATGTTTGTGTCGAATATGGTTTCTCCTTGATGATACTTACATACAAACCTAACTCTTATCTGCTGTAGAAAACCACATTAAAATCAAATGCTTATTTTATTAAAAGATCTAAATATACATAGTATTTGAGAAACTTTGTTTTATGCAATGTAAACTATGTAGAAGTTTTTATTCCGTCAGTGTGTGCACATGAGCATACATTTTTCTTATCAATTATTAAGTGTTATGTATCTTCCTTCCACACACTAGAACTAGCAAGCTGCAAGACAAACATTTTCTAAATAAATTGACAGTGTCAAAGTAAAGCAATGTTGTCCCGTACTTAGCATCGTATATTTAGTATTTTGCTTCCACACACTAGAACTAGCAAGCTGCAAGATAAACATTTTCTAAATAAATTGATACAGTGTCAAAGTAAAGCAATGTTGTCCCGTACTTAGCATCGTATATTTAGTATTTTACTTCCACACACTAGAACTAGCAAGCTGCAAGATAAACATTTTCTAAATAAATTGATACAGTGTCAAAGTAAAGCAATGTTGTCCCGTACTTAGCGTCGCATATTTAGTATTTTACTTCCGCGTACTAAAACTAGCAAGCTGCAAGACAAACATTTTCTAAATAAGTTGACAGTGTCAAAGTAAAGCAATGTTGTCCCGTACTTAGCATCGTATATTTAGTATTTTACTTCCACACACTAGAACTAGCAAGCTGCAAGATAAACATTTTCTAAATAAATTGATACAGTGTCAAAGTAAAGCAATGATGTCCCGTACTTTATATTCATATGGCTCGATCAAAGTGTTCCTAACTTGTTTTTTTGGTAAGAATATATTAAAATATCTAATCTAAGTAAGTCAGTCTGGGGCGACACTTAGCCAAATTACATATTCAAAGAGTCGTAGTTGAAATAACGAGAAAAATATATTAGGCCTCCTACTCCATGATTAAGTAACTGCTAGCATTTACCCGCCGCTCAGCTCGCGTAAATAAAGTATCTCACGGGAACACTACTTATCGGAATAAAAAAGTAAGCTATGTTTTAATCCAGAGCCTAAACTACTACCATACCAAATTTCCTCAAAATCTGTTCACTAGTTTTTGCGTATTTTAGTAACAAACATCCATCCGTACATCATCGCAAACCTTTACATTTATAAAAGTAATAGGCTGTGGTAAGAGTATGTACATTTGAATGATACTGATATTATATGGCGTCGAGTCTAATTTTGTACAATCGAGCCTCACGGGATTTTCCTCCCACATGTGCTCTGTGTATTTGAGTATGTCGTAATTAACTATTACAGACGATTAAGTAACTTAATAACTAAAGTGCGGTCGCGGAGCACGTAGAATTTCATACATTGACATCGCTACTTAAGCACGAGTGACGGCACGAGAGCCGAGCACCTGTTTTCATTCATAGCAAAGATTATCGACTAGGCCTCTCTACTGACTGTAGAGAAACAGTGAAATGTCAAAAAGTTCAAAATTAACCAGTGACCCAAGATTTAAAACTAAATATTTGATATGACGTACATTTGTCAGAACAAATCTTCATAGAAGATAAAGCTACGCCATCTTGGTCAAATGTCAGCAATCTTGATTTCACCATACTTCAAATGTCAAAATGGCACCAAAACTCTAATTTCAGGCCCCGATTTCACGAAAAAGTGCGATCCCCTTATATCTCGGAGAGTTTTGAAGATATGATAATCAAAAAAAGGCTCAAAAGACGCGTATTCACGAGAGCTGTAAAGTCCAAAGAGTTATTCGATAAAGTCAAAAACAAAAAAAGTTATGGCCGAAATAGTGAAAAAAATTTTTTTTTCCGAATTTTTGATTTTGGTGCTCCATATTTTGGAAACGAAGAATGGTATCAAAATTTTGAGAAACACTCCTCTGGATAATCTAGTCAGCTACAATTTGTGCCTAAAACAATGACGATCGGGTTAAGTAGCCTAACCTTTTAAAAATAACTTATACTTTAAAAGAGACATTCTTGTTTATATTTAATCGAAATCTCAGCAACGGCTACAATTATAACCAATAAATTTAGTATGCAGGGAGGTTTAAGGGAGAAAAATTGCTCTAGCTAGGTGTTATCCCTTAGTCGTGAAATAATATATCAATAATTTAGACTTCATAATGTCAGTCGGCACTGAAATTATAAAGAAAAATAAACAAAATAAAACGAGACAAAAGCATTGGACCAGATGGAATCCCCAACCAAGCAATAAAAATAGGTAAGAGCGTGTTAGCTCCCTACTAACAAACCTATTTAACATGATTTTAAATGATAGTAAAATTCCCTCCGATTGGACAAAATCTGATATAATATTACTATTCAAGAAGGGCGACCCGGAAAATATAAATAACTACAGACCAATTGGTCTACAACCCAATGTATATAAACTTTTTGCCTCCTGCCTTGTAGATCGTATAGAAAAATATACCGATAAACACCAATCACACAGCCAACAGCAAGAACAAGCAGGTTTCAGAAAAAGATTTTCACCAACTGACCATATTCATACATTAGAGCAAGTAACAGAGAAATATGAGGAACACCAGCGACCACTCTACTTGGCTTTTATTGATTATGCTAAAGGATCCCTCCCTGGACCCCAAACTATTTTGGACAAGTGACCCCTTTTCCAAAATAAACTGTTATCTCAGACCCCCATGGCTAAATTACATACTTTTAAGATCAACCCCCTTATTCATAATGGTCCGCTAACTTAATACAGCTGCTACAGAGAGTGATTTTTCATTCTGACTTAGGTCAATAGAAGAAGACAGAGTAATTAGCAATGCTTTAAGTTAGCAGACTATTATGAATAAGGGGGCCTATCTTTAGTTTTTTCCTATTGATACAAAATACCTAGGTACTAAGGTACCAACTGGAAAACTTTGCACTTGGTTAAGTGAGTAAAGTTGACTTCATTTTCTCATCAAAATTTAACAAAATAAAAAGACATACAATTCAATCAAGTTTAATTTATAATGATTATTACAAATTAAGTACTTAAAGAATCTTAAGTAGGTAGGAAAATATATTTAAAAAAGTATTAATTCGCAAAGAGAAAATAAAACATTCAGTGTAATGGATGAACCTGGTGACTATCTACCAATCTAGCTACATCCGGTTCAATATTGGTGAGTTGCAGCCTTAAATCTCCACGTTCGTTGATTTTCAAACGGTTTCTTTGTTTCGTCAAAATGTTTGTTTGACCAGAACTTCTGATAGCCTTGGTTGAACTTCTGCTTAAGCTCTTCGTCTGTGCTGATGGTAATCAACTCTTTTTGCATTATCACATTGGCTTCTTTTATGGCTGTGGTATTGTACGGATTTATTATCCATTGAGCAATTTGTAAATTTAAAAGATCCCAAACCTCTCCGTAAAATCTTTGTGTAATGCGTCCAAGTGAGTGACATATAATAAAATGTCATCATCTTGAAGCATTTTTGGTAATTTTGACAAATGCGGAAACTGCGAATATTCTTTTCTGCCCAAATTTTGATTATAAAGGATTAGTTTACCCACGAAGGCCGATATTATTGATTTTGTTTTAATCAAGTTAAGATCGTCACCCTACCGCTGCAAATTAACTTTGTTGAACATTCCAAAGATATCAGTCAAGTAATAAATGTCTGTTTTACTATTGTTCACATTTTCTTTCAAATTCTCTTCTTCTTGTAAAAATCTTTTTCTTGTAAAAACTCCAACACAGATTCAAAAATGGCTGAAAATCTTTCTAAGCAAGAGCCTCTTGATAACCAGTGAACTTCAGTGTGCAGAAGTAATCGAGTAAAGACTTCGTCGTTTTCCTCACATAGCTGAGCAAACAACCGAGAGTTCAAAGAATTGCTTCGAATCTTGTTGATAGCATTTATTACATATTGTAAAGACTTATGCAATCTAGGACTAAGCTTTTTTGCTACTAAATGCTGCCTGTGAATCACGTAGTGAATGACCAGTACATCAGGCAGTTGTCGCTTTAAGTGAGCTATAAAACCACGATGACGACCAACCATAGACGGTGCACCATCAGTCGCAACAGAAACAATGTTCTTCCATGGAATAGCTTTGTCAGTAAAAAAATGTTCCACGGCCTGAAAAATCGATTCTCCTCTGGTATTAGTCTCTAAATATGTAGCAAAAAGCAGTTCTTGGCACATATTTTCATCTTTGATATATCGAACATATCCTAACAACACAGCTTCATTGCCGGGTAATGTAGACTCGTCCAACTGGAGAGAGAACTTTTGGTCTGTAAGAACTTGCATAAAATATTTTCCACATCGCGTCCCATCTCGTCTATGCGTCTCTGAACGGTGTTATTGCTCAAAGGTATTCCCTGGATGGCCTTTTGTCTAGTTTTTCTTTAAGTGCTTGAAAAAATGACAAAAGCTTACTTTTTGTCAGCATGTACTCTTGATAAGTGGTCATCCATTTTTGAAGGCTTCATGGCATCGTTACTGAATAATTTTTCACATATGAGACACATCGGCAAGTGTTGATTTGATGGAGATGCAATAAATCCGAACTTCAAGTGGTCCAAACTGTATTGTCTGCATTCTTTTTTTTTTCGTGTAAAAAAATAAGAAACTACCTAAATAAAAAACAATAATAAACTGTTAAATTTGCACACTATCTTATTTTTATCACACCCAGGTAATGGATGTTTGTTAGGCATTACTGACTTACTCATTGATAAACTTGGATACCTTTATTAGGTAAGTAACTATAGTAGGTAATTAGGTATAGAAAATTTGTATTAGGTAACTAGGTGCCTATCAGCATAAGAACGAAAACCAAAGCAAACTGAACACTTCAAAGTTTAGGTACCTACCTACTTAACAACATAAGTGTAAGTAATTTTTACAAATACTTTTATACCTACCTATTTAAAATATGTTGTGTTTACCATAGGGCAAAAAAAAATTACAATCAAATACTAAAACAAATTAAACTAGTAAATTTTTACAATTGAAACGACTGCAAACTGCTGCAAACAATCTACAGATAGCTCAACTGATCACTATCACACAGTGGGGCAATGCTGATGCGCTGTGCCGGATAAAAACGGTTTGGTAATTACACAGTAAATTTTTCATAAACTGCAGATATTATATGGTTACGCTATTAATTCGCGTAGGGAGCTCAGCATTTTGTAAATTCTTTTTCAGTCACTTTATTTAGCTATGTAATAACTTTGTAATCTCTTGAAATAAATGAGTATTTATATGAGTTATTATCGTTCAAGCTCCAACGAATTTCAAAACGCAAATGAACTTTCAACCTAAGCGCAAGCTCATTAAATAGTAAAATATCAGGAACACGTTTGGACTTGTTAATCGTTCGTGTTAAATTGCGTAAGCGTCAAATAGAGAGCAAGTCGCCTGAAAGACGTACGCTCGAACTCATTATCTTGCACAAACTTGTCCACACTGACTTGCCGAGTTTTTCATCTTGTACGAACTTGAGACTACATTACTACAAAAATGCTATTTCCTACAAAAATATTAATTATTCTTAGTACACGTAACATAACATAAACAATACAGTACCTACCTATCTTGAAAGTTTTAAATAAGAACTTGTGTTAATTTAATAGGGGTCGATTTATAGACCTCGTCGACCCCCAAAATCAGTTTTCGTTTATGTCGACCCCTAGTAAACCACCACCACTTTGGGAATCCCTGTGCTAAAGCATTCGATTCAATATCATAATAGTATTTGCACAGAAACCATATACCTTATAAAAGATATTAATAACAAAAGCATATCCCGTGTAAAAGTGGAAACAAAAGGCTCAGATATAAAAATCTGCAGAGGAGTTAGGCTAGGAGATCCACTCTCGCCTAGAATATTCATTACTGTTCTTGAAAGCATCATGAGAAAACTTAACTGGTAAAAAAGAGGCATAAACATAAAAGGTGATTTTCTGAGCAATCTTAGGTTCGCAGACGACATCATTTTCTCAGAAACAGCTGTCCGACCAGAGAAAATGGTTTGCGAACTACACACAGTAAGTCAAGAAATAGGTTTAGAGCTTAATACTATTAAAACAAAAATACTGACTAACTATATCTTATTACCGATTAAAGTCAACGGTACCCCTCGAATATGTACAAGAATATATCTATCTAGGAAAACAAATAGCTTTTACTAAATCAAGACAACAATATGAAATAAGTAGAAGAATCAACATTACATGGAATAAGTTTTGGAGTCACAAAGAAGTGCTAAAATCAAACCTTCCTATAAAACTTAAGAAAAAAGTGCTCGACGCCTGCTAATTTCCATGTCTCTCATATGGTAGCCCAACCTGGATATACGACAACAAAATTAAAAATAAACTACAAGTTTCCCAAAGAGTGTATTACTACGTTCCATAGGACTATTTTGGAATACTCCTATGGAATGTAGTATTTTGAATATAAAGAAGAGTGACAGAAATTGAAAAGTCAGATATCAGAAAAATAACAAATGTAATTTGTCAAAACTAAAATGGAAATGGGCCGGACATGTAGCGCGGACGAACAAACAGTAATGGACATACAAAGTAACTAACCGGAAAGGACCACAAAACAAACGGAAAAGAGGAAGGCCAAGAGCAAGATGGACAGACGAAATAATTTAAATTGCTGGTAAAGATTGGATGACCAAAGCTCTATGGCAAGTTCTATGACAAAATATGGAGGAGGCCTTTACTCGTAGAGAGGTCCTTAATATAAATACAGATACTTAAATAATAATTAAAATAACAATGTACTATTATTAAATTAACAATAATAAAAGTACTCAATAACATTAAAAAGTATAAATTATAATATCACATAAATGTAAAATTCAATTTGATATATTTAAATTTGATTTGTAAAAATAATTACAATATAGAAAATGTTGCATGCAATTTAAATAATAAAAATAAAATAATTAGAAAGATAATTAAATAAATAATCATTATAAATACATACTGAATACTGTTAAAAAAGAACTGTTGTGTACATAATATTTAAATAATATTAATCTTATTATTAAGTTCGATTTGAAAACAATTTGTAATAAACAGACAGATAAAATAATATGATATATATATATATATATATATATATATATATATATATATATATATATATATATATATATATATATATATATGTATATATAAGTTTCCGAAACGACAAAGAAAAACTTCAAAAATCTATTTAAAATAAATTTATTTCTCAACGTAGTTTCCTTCTACCTCGATGCATTTAGTCCAGCGCTTCTCCAATGCCGTTACACCAGTTTGAGGTTTGGGAATAAGTGGAAGTCGCACGGGGCCAGATCCGGGGAATAGGGTGGATACGGTAGCAATTCGAACCGCAATTCATGGAGTTTGGCGACTGCAACCATTGACGTGTGTGCAGGTGCGTTGTCATGGTGGAACAAAATTTTTTTTCTTGGCCAAATGTGGTTTTTTCTTCTGGATTTCTTCACTTAATTTTTGCAGCAAGCTTGCGTAGTACTCTCCATTTATTGTTTTTCCTTTTTGCAGATAATCCACTAAAATAATCCCTCGAGCATCCCAAAAAACAGTCGCCATCACTTTGCCGGCCGACAAAACCGTTTTTGGTTTCTTCGGCCCAGGTTTTCCGCTCTCAGTCCACTGCTTAGATTGTTCTTTTGTCTCGGGAGTATAATGATGTATCCAGGTTTCATCGACTGTTACATAACACCGCAAAAACTCATTCACTCATTAGGATTTCGGTTAAACAGCGCCAAACACTCCGATGAATCGTCCACTCGACGTTGCTTTTGGTCTACAGTGAGCAAACGCGGCACCCATCGCGCGCAAAGGTTTTTCATTCCCAAATGTTGGTGCAAAATATTAAAAACGCGTTCAGATGAAATGCTCACCATCTCTGCTATCTCTCGCAACTTCAAGCGCCGATCATTCAATACAATTTTGTGAATTTTTTTGATCATGTCCGGATTCGTGACTTCATTTGGACGGCCAGACCTGTGGGCGTCTTAGCAGCTCTGTCTTCCACGTTTAAAATCAGTTACCCAGGTGTGAATTGTACTCAATGCAGGAGCAGAATTACCTAAAACACTGTCTAGCTTGGTTTTAATCTGGGTTGCTGTTTTCTCTTTTAAAACGTAAAACTTTATCATCGCACGAACTTCGTTTCTTTCCATTGTTAAGAAAATTTACGACAGAGAAAGTTCTACGTCCTCTCAAACAAATTCCATCAGTTCGATTAAATTCAAATTTGGCGTTCTATTTTCAAAAAGATGCCAGAATATAATGTAATATTCCTTTTTTGCGTATAATTTTTTTAAGTTCGTCGTTTCGGCCAGTTATCAATCAGCCCAGGTATATATATATATATATATATATATATATATATATATATATATATATATATATATATATATATATATATATATATATATATATATATATATATAGCCTCATTATTAATGTCAGTCGGATTGGCAGCTTGGTTAATTTTCACGTTGTTCGAAAATAAGGAAACGCGTATTTCACGATTTTTCGATATCCAACTCTAAAGGGGTGAACAGGGGGTGAAAAGGGGGTGAGGGGTATGAATGTATTTTTTCAGAGTCAGACTGATGCTTGACCATTTTTATTTGTTGTATATTTTTGGAATATTCTCTTCAAGCTCCCTTATTTTGATACCCGTAGTACCAGGGGCGACGAGCAGATGAGGTAAATTCGTGTTTAAAGTCATCATACATGTGAAGTCACATACAAAAGCTCGCTTTAAATGAAACATACGAGTCTAAATTTTGAGAGGTGAACAGTCTGCTGAACAGTTTTATGAATTGTTGCTTAAAATATGAAACGACGATTACCTACCCTACAATTTATATGGTAAAATTACTATTCTACTTTGGCAACAGTTGCAGTGGTGACATCACATGGGTAATTTTCACGAAATTCCGAAATTAGCCTATCTTAAAATGACAAAAAATATTGAAATTATTTGATATTTATTTTATGTGAATTTGATAGTACTAATGTTACTTATTAAAATTATATATAGTGGTCCCAAAAATATTATTATCGCGTTTTATGAAAGTTATGAGGATTAAAAAAAAATTAAAGTGAGGGAATGACAATTAAGGTGGGGAATGATTATTACAGACGAGTCATGAAGCTTTTTAATTAAAATTCGTTTTCTTACAAAGAAATCTGTTTATTAAATGAAATTTTGTTCTTAAACAATTATAATCATCATCATTATCATAATATTTATCATATATTTTTATCATCTTAAACAATAAGTAAGATCAATGAGTAATTTCAGCAAATCACAAAATTATTGCTGCACTTTGGCATAACTCTAACTTAAACTTATTTTTATATAACAATGACAACAAAACTCTTGCTACCTTAAAGGTCCATCTAACAGTATTTTCAACAACAAAAAAGTTTTTATTTTAAACTAAAGTCTCATAGATAAAATGAATGGTTATAATACCAACATCAACAAAACAAAATCTTTAACTAAACTTGCTTTCTTCCAAACAAAAAATACAACTTATTTAGTAGGTACTATTAAAGAGTGAAATTACCTACTTTAAAAATTTGTAATCTTAAACAATTCAGTCTCAAAGTTACAATTAAAGTCTTAATCAGATATTTAAATTAGTTTGTCTTTTATAAAATAACAACCCCTACTGATTAATTTTGGAGGGTCAATGTTCCTCAGAATGTCATGCCGGGCATATATAACTGTTCATCTCGGATTTTAGGCCATTTTCAAGATTTAGTTCCTCTGTTCATACACTTTACTAAAGCGCGTTCCTCAGAAACTGAAATTATTTCTCCTGGGTAAACATTTTCGTCCCACTCGATAAGTACATAATCACCAATATTATAAGTGATATTACTGTCCGTACAAATAACATCATTTGATCATTTCCATCATCATAAGATTTGTTTCGCGTTTTAATTTCAAAGGACTTTGGTTTTTCAATGCAACGTTTTAAAGATTTGTAATATCCTATGTGAAAAAGTTTACACTTTTCTGTGCATTCACCACATGAAAGACTTCTAAATTCCAAGACAACATTACTGAAGATACACTGACGAATTTTCTGTGTCCCACGATATACAGAAATGATGGTTGACTGTTTGACTAAGTCATATCTTCGCGATATTAGCAATTCAAATAGCTTTATTGAAGAACATCTCGCCAGCAAAATTTCTTTCAGAGATTTCAATCTTAGCGATGTCCTTGCCTTCAACCACCGCTTTATCAGCTGTTCTTTTTAATGTGCCACCTATGCCATCAGGAGCACCTTTGCCATGGCCTGGTTCCGAGTAATTCCACGCAAAAAATGTCGCACCCAGAAATAAATCATTTCAATGATGATATACTAGATGAAACATGAATTTGTTCTTGTACTGGTTGACAGGACTATCACTGAGCATGTGTGCCATTGTATCGTGTCTATTATTTTCAGAAAGAGAACAAAACGAGTAGGGTTTTACAGTGTCATTTTCACGTAAATATAATACTCGTGTATGCAGTGTAACTTGTTGTCTTGCGCCTCCAAAATGCCTGAATGCCTGAATCTCTTCGTTATATTTGCAACAATAGTTTTCGCTGAAATCTATGTGAATAAGGACTTCATTGTCAGCTAAAGTCATTTTAAGTTCTGATATAGTCTGATACTGGTTCGTGGCAATCGTGGCAACGTTTAAAGAATAAAGGCACAGTATTTTCTAATGTATGTACCAATTGTTTCAGTGAAATCTTGATCACCTTTAAAACAGGTTTTCTCACTGTCTTCATCTTTCCATTTTTTTCGTAGGATATAGTTTCATACATCCAGTGTTCATAAGTCACTATTCTGTTTGGCTGTGGAAGATAATACTCTACCATTTTCTTTGCACAACCTTCACATTCTCGTAACAGACATTTAGTTGAATAGACATTGCATGTTTTCATGGTCAAAAATTTAGTTAGATTGCAGCAAGGTAATACTTTATTTTCATGTAACTTCATGATCATCCGTTGAACATTTGCGTGGATTACACATTTGCATGTGTTACGGTCTTTTATGTTTGCCCAAGTTACCCAAAAAATCTACAGAAAGTTGTCAAGCTTATTTTATACTCAACAGTAGGCAGGAATTTATTGTGCAAAATTTTCAGGGTATCGCACAGTAAACGTTCCTGTTTTACCTGTCCCTTTGACCTTACAAAGTCTTTCTTTCCTGGGCACATCCGAGAACTTTCGTCCTTTTCCAAGAAATCTTGAACATCCTTTTCGGCCTTCATCAATTTAGCACTGACTTTCCTAGAAACGCTCTTTTTGTAAGAATCATGTTTGAAAAACTGTTTTGATAAGCTGAGTAGTTTATGCTTCTTCAAAAGATCTGGTTTTACTATTTCATAGTACTTTTTCTTTTCACTATGTTTCTTTAAATTACTGTACTTGTCTTTTAGCTGCTTAGTAATAACTTTTGATAGGAGGAGCTTTTTCTTCAGAATTTCAGGAACTCGGACGTTCTTTAAGAGAGCTGATACTTTAAGCTTCCGGTGAAGTCTGATTATTTTTGTTTTGTTTTTGACATCTCTTACGGAATATCTCTTTTCTTCTTATTTCTTGTTTCAGTATTTCCTGTAATCTTGATATTTTTGCATAAAGTATTCCTCTACGTCTTCTGAGTTGCTGCCTCCTCCGAGTAACTGCCAGATTTCTTAATTCATCATTATTTTGCATAGGTCCTGGGCTAGGAGGTGGTGTCTCATCTAACAGTCTTACTAAATTCTATCACACTTTCACTGTTTTGTCTCTATATGTTTGGCTATATTTCATCCAGTTTTTCCTTTTTTGTCTTCTTTCTCGGGAACTCATTGCGGATATAGGTTTTTTGTTGACCTTTTTCTTTTTTTTTAGATATTTAAATCTTTCTTTTCTGCGAAGTATTTCAAGTGTTTCAGGATCAGCTTTCATTTTTTCTCTGCGCTTTCGGTCATACTCTTGCTTTTTAAATTTAGCTTCTTCTTTGCTTATCTTCATTTTCTTGACATTTTTGTAATCTACAACAACATTGCAGCAATAAATTCAAGGGTTAGTAAAAAGCAAACATAAAAAAAGCGAGTTAGCCCAGCCAAAAATCATTCCCTCATATATCATCATTCCCTCACCATACATTTTTATGAGGGAATTATGGTGAGGGAATGACGAAATAAAGGATAACCTTAAAGGACTCGTGACATAACCTTACTTTTAAAACGAATTTTCTGCATAAGGAAATTACTCCCAAACCCCATCTTATCTGTGCAACTTATAATCAGTTCAAGTACTTACCTTTTGTTTTTTTAGAATGTGATGAAATGACGATGAAAAATTTTATTTAACCATAAAATTAATAAAATCTTTTCGCGGCGCACACTCGAACACAATCACAGAAAATTCACCATTTTGATAAATTGACATTAGTGCCAACTTTCAAAAACTAATGGTAGCGTTCGTATTTTATTTAAAATGCGCTCATAATTCAACTGCCAGTAATAGTGTGAGGGAATGATTTATTTTTGTAGGACAATATATAAATATTAAAAAATTTCACGCGTTTTTTACTTTATAACGCTATTTTTGTTTTTTTCCTATAAATTTATAATATTTTTAAATAATCCAACCCACTTGAATATTATTCGAATGATTTTTGTGCTTTTTTGGTAAATAAAAGTAAATAAAATTAGTACTTGGGACTCAGTGAGGGAATGATTTTAGGAATATTATGGTTATGCATTTTTATTTATTTATTTATACGGCTCTAAAATCTAATGTGACACTTTTAGGTATAGTCATGTGGATTGTATAGAAATATTAGTAACACCCATTTCCTTGTTGGATCTTTATATAAACTCCAAGGACAAGATTTTCGGAATTTCGTGAGAATTACCCACTTACAGAACTAACTCACTCACTAACGCAGTTTACCTTGATGTCACCAATATCACGACTATGCCCATAGAAAGGTTATTCGTGAGCGCGCCATTTTGACTCCCAAAAATGAAAACGCAATCAACTTTCACTCAAGCCATTTGAAGTAGATAAAGCACAATATAAGTCAGTGGATTCATTAGTACAAACTGATGATGCAGTAAACTATCCCGTGGAGTTCTTTAATACTCTAAACCCAACAGGTCTTCCACCAGATAATCTCGGTTCGAATATTGGAGCACGAGTTATGTTATTAAGAAATATTAAACCTCCAAAATTGTGCAATGGCACCAAACTCCAGATAAAAGTTCTCCATCGCAACATTGTCGAGGCTACTGTACTCAATAGATGTTCTCAAGGGGTAACTATTCATACCTAAAATACCAATGATCCCATCAGAGTATCTTATATATTTGTATTTATAAGACTGCAGTTTCCCCTAAAAGTGTGCTTCGCCATCAAAGCTCAGGGGCAGCCATTGAAAGTGGCTGGGATAGACCTAAGAGAGAAAGAACTGTTTCTCACACGGACACTTAGAACTGTCTGTGCAACATAGATGTTGCGTGTTCCAGAGTAAGTTCGGCTAGCAGTCTGGTGATCCTTGCTCCCCACGGCAATACAGTTAATGTTGTATATAAACAGGTCCTTCAATAGCATAGTACACTCTAATAATAAAATAATCTTAAATCATTTACCATTTAATTTATTATAAACATAATTAAAGTCTCTTTCTAAAAATAATAGGAAATTAGTCACCTCAACATCTACGCGTACGAAGTCGCGGGCAAAAGCTAGTCTAAGAATAAAATAATTACCATTCAACGTTGTAGTTAAGTTTTGTAACCTTTTCCTTATCCCGACTTTCTCGTCGCTCAGCGACAATATCGTTCGATTTCCGTAGATTCATTTCCAATGTACACTTGATAGTCGGGTGGGGTACGAAATCTGTGATTTTTTTTCGCTAAGGTAGTAACATAATTTAATGAAATGCTAGTGCTCTTATTAATGTCTGCTTGTATTTCCTTTTATCTATATATATTTTCTTGTTGGTACTTTGTGAGGAAAAGCATTATGTTACTATATTTTGTCCTGTCTTAGGGTCTGTAATAGGCTAGACCACTGAACTTTTTTATTGCATAAATGAATAAGTTCTCTTAAATATGAGTTACTTCTCAGAAGAAACAGTATACTAAAAATCAATATATTCATAGGAACAGTGATTTGTTTACAAAATTTCGCAAGTCTCGTGAAAACGCTCCATACAAAAGCGTACCTAACTGTGACGTCACTACTAGGTAAAAGTGTATGTAAATATAAGGGGCCACAGGAACATATTTGAAAATATCTCCGAAAATTCATACTTACCAACTAATGTTTTTGTATGTGATATAAGCAAACTAATTATTGTAGGTTTTTTACTAGTTTAGAAAAATATTTGAAGATTTTTTTTATTTCTTCGATGCATATAATTACTAAACTACACATAAAATATTATATATTCATTGTTTAATTATCAAGTAGTTGTACCTGAATATTTCTGAGTATATAAATTAAAATATTTTACATTTTGTCGTCTCCCCAAGTCCCCACTTGCACAATTTACTCATAATGTCATCTAGCTTATTTGCATGTTTTGTGTCTATCGCCCCATATAAAGTAATCAGCGACAAAACTTCTGAACAAGCTAACCGACGCTCATGAGAAAATTGTATAACAGAACGTCACAAAAATAAAAAATAAATCACCTTAGTATTTCATGAATTACTAAATATTGCCCTTCACTTCCGCGATAAAAAGTAGGTAGCCTATGTCTTTTAACCCGAAATCTACCGTAGAAATTAAATGAAATTTTGATATACTTTGTCACAGTTATAAGGTAACTAGAAATGTGCCAAATTTCATCAAAATCGATCCAGTAGTTTCGGAGTCTATTCAATGCAAACAAACAAATAAATCATTCCTCTTTATATTATTAGTATAGATAAATTGTAGAAAATTATAGTTCTGTTGGTTAAGATTCTATGACCCATCTAGTGGAATTTATTTCGATTAAATTTTTTGTCTTAAAATGTGTTTTAGTGACACTATATAATATCGTATCGCAAACACAAGTAGTAATAGTTTTCAAACGGCCGTAATAATAGGAAGTAATGGCGAAATTGACGGAAGCGTCTCATTATCATAATGAGGGCAGACGTATTTCTTAATCTATGAGTTTAATTACGCTTCTTTTTCTTCTTCATTGTAATAACAAAAAACTTCCTTATGTTCCACAAATATTAAATATTCATTGAATTGCTACGAAGTTTTTTTTTCAGAGAAAAAGTTTATTTTATGTTTTTATTACAAAATTTGTTAATAAACAATGTTAACCCCTATTGACCCCTATGACGTTGCGTGCGATTGGGGCGTTCTACGGCTCGCGGCGCGTGAGTCGGCGCCCCGTCGCTCCTTACAATTTTACGCAACAATGTATGCCACCTTGTTAAGTTAGTATCGATGGCGATTTCTCGATATTTATAGCAAATTTTAGTTTAGCAAATAGTTAATTAGCAACTAATTCACAATATATTTATTTTAACTTATGCTGATTTTGTACAACAATGCATGATGCCACCTTATTGTCAAGCTAGCATCAACGGCGAGCGAGCGATTCAGTATTTTTTGCGTGGAAGAGTAACAAACATCCATCCATCCTCACAAACTTTCACATTAATAATAATAGTAGGATTATGATACTCAGGAATATGGTTATGTACTACATCACTTCCATACAAAAGCGAAATAGCCTACAAAATCTTATTATTAACATCTGCTGTTCGCAGCAAGAAGTAATGTATAATGTGAAAGTTTGTGATGGGTCGATGGATGTTTGTTACTCTTCCACGCTAAAACTACTGATTTTGATGAAATTTGGTAGCTTAAGCTCGTACAGAGTATAATAAAAATTGTAGATGCATATAATATAAATTATTGGACAATGTATTTTCCAAAACTGTATTTAATGAAAGTATTAAAATCTTTTATAGTAACCGGAAATGGGGCGGCCATACGAACGACGGCGGCGACCCTATTCATTTCTACTCTTTCTTGATACAGTACAGTACTCCTAATACATTCTATATTTTAATTTTTGCCCATTTTGCTCTGCCAGTTTTATAGAGCTTGTCATTCACGTTGTATTTATTTATAGCACGATAAACGAGCGACATTTAAATTGGTAGCATAATGTGTTCTATTGTTATTTTTTTTTAATTGGGAGTATCTAATTTAAGTAACGCGTGGCGATGCGTTACTTAAATCAGATGGCTGAGCTAAGAAGTTTACATCAAGAAATTGTTGAATATAATATTATTCTGTCTGTGCATTGGATTTAAACCCTATTTCATAACCGTCTACAATTATATGTCTTTCATTTTCCTTTTATACTAAGGGTCAGCTCACACCGAGACACGGTGGACGCGGAATTTTTAAGATAGTGAAAGTTGTGTATAAATAAGTGAATAAAGTTCAATTTTGAATCGCTATCTTAAAAATGCCGCGCCGCGTCGTGTCTCGGTGTGAACTGACGCCAATCGTTTTATTGTAAATAGAAAAACAACACTTGACAATTAGCACGTGTTAGATAATTTCATTTAAATCTATTTGCATTAGTACTTGCAATTGCAGGAAATAAGTCAAACAAAACAAAGGATGACGTAAATATAAAACGAAGGAACTGATTAATTGTTTGTTGATAAAAAAAGTTTTTATAGTTATTACACATGATTGCACATTGCATCTCTGTATTATGTTCCTATCATTCACATCAATGATCAAAATATACACGAATATAAAGAGGAGACATTTGTTTATTAGTATTTTTGTTTGTTTGTATTGAATATGCTTTAAAACTACAAGACTGGTATGCAGAAGAGACCACGGGAAGGTCATAGTCTACTTTTTATTTGTCAAAATGTACGGTTCCCCAGTTTGCACAGCACGAAGTTGTGGGCAACATCAGTTATTAAAAAATATTTGATGCTTTTCTATAAACTTGTAATGCATGCGTCTGTTATGTTTACTATTTCACAATTTTGTGATTAGAAATTTTTATTTACAAATTCTAAACTAGCCTAACTTTCCGCGATAAAAACATCTATGTACATCACCCTAAGGTTATCTGATATAAAAGCTTTAAATCATAAACCCATGTGTTAACAGCATACAGTTGAGGCCATTCGCGGTGAATTCGCCTAAGTTGAACCCTATTGGCAAGAGTAAAGAGTTCGAAATGGCTTAAGATGAGTCTTTGCATTGAGCTAAATAAAATATTCCATTTCCAGCGGGCGAAAGCAGCAAATCCTACATGTGTCTGGACTCGCCGCCGCCCAGCGGCTTCGAGCCGGCGGCCACGAGCGAGCGCGCCGTGTCGTACATGGAGGAGAGCCTGCCGCCGTCCCCGCCGCCTCCGCAGAGCAACATGGTGCTGAGGAAACGTATACACCGTATCAAGCAGGGGATGAAGAAGTATGGCTTTATTATTACAAACAAGACAGATCTAGTCTTAAGAAAAACCCAGGTTTAAGGAATAGCAACCAGTGAACCATTTTACTGTTATTTATCCAATCCGAAGCTTAAACCTGGGCTTTTAAATGGCATGCCAGGACATGCTTAAGGGGGGTTCCGTAACTATCAACGCATAATAGGTTTTTTTTTTAAATTACTTCAAAAGTTAGTGTCCGATTTTGTTTAAAATAATTTTCCTAAAGAGTATTTAGCATGATCTCATCAGCATCATGATCAGCATGGAAAATTGCAAGTTTCTAAGTCTCATAGTTTAGAAATGCCAGGGGGGGAGGACCAACTTATAAACCACTTTGGAGGCCGATTACTCGAAAATGGCTGACTTTGTTAAACAGTAAAATGTAAAATTATTATTATTTTATGGTGCCAAAACAGAGATCTTTACACAGTCTTTAACTATACCAAATTTCATCCATTTATATTCATAATTACAGAAGCTAGAAGCACGGACAGACAGACAGACGGATGGTCAGAGCGAAACTATAAGGGTTTGTTGAGTATTACGGAACCCTAAAAACGAGCAGGTATATTACCCAAACTTAAGATTACGTATTCTATTTGACCACTAATAGGGCACAGGTATCCTTTAACTGAGTAAGATTTGTCAGTATTTTAGCGGAAAAATGCTTACGCTGCGTTTTGCCGAGCAAGGATTATTTTCTAATGCACTCAAATCGACTGCAAACCACATGATGATCCTATCATAAATAACTATTGCTTCAGTCGTTTTAATTATTTACCTCAAAATTTCCAGGTACAACGACCAACTGTCGGCCCTACGCAGCGACCTGCGGAGCTGCAAACGCAAGACCGCGCTGCAACAGAAACAAATTTCTGAGCAACAGAAACAAATTGCCGAGCAACAGAAACAGACGCTGGAGTACGCGAACCGTCTCGACGACTATGATAAGAAGAATGAAGAGACTAGTCGCAAATTTCAGACATTATTGCAGGTATGCTTAGGTTTGACTTCTCATACAGGATGTTTTATCACTCAGTGCCCAAACTTTCAAGAGTGAATATATTCTTGAATATACTATACAACTATATACTATACAATATACTATACAACTTTATATACATACAATTTTGACTATTAAATCAGCTTTCCTACTTGAAAAAAAAAAATTTGCTATTTCCTACAAAAGTGCTATCGATGCCACTTTTGTAGGAAACATCAGTTTTTTTTTCATGTAGAAAAGTTGATTCCATAGTAGATGCTTATATTCAAGAGTATATTCACTCTTGAAGGTTTGGGCACTGACTGAAAAAACATTGTGTATATCATACATAACATTCTTTTTATTGAGCCGTCGGACTTCATATTGATGGAACGGTTTTGAGATCAGATTAGAAATTGTGAGAGTTAAACTAAAGAGTTAAATTAAGTGCGAAAAAGAAACAATAGATCATGATATCACAATTTAATGTTTTCAAAATATAGACAATTTTTTAAACTAAAGAGCTAAATTAAGTGCGAAAAAGAAACAATAGATCATGATATCACAATTTAATGTTTTCAAAATATAGACAATTTTTTGATTACTTTGCAACTAAATTAATAATTTAAGGATTTTGTCATCTTTTTACTGTTCTTCATTATGGGTTACCAAAAATATAATATCATGTTTAATTTAGCACACAAATTTTTAACTAATTGGGTTTATACTTTACATGCGTTTCTGTGTAGGTGCCACATAGTTCAAGTTCTGATGCGAGTTTAGCGGTTACATTCATAGAGTTGATAAAGGTACATCTAAAGTTCTATCATATGGGAATTGTTTATAATGAATACTTCTAAAATTATTGAACTAATACTTATCAACTCCATGACAGTCATTTGTATTCCAAAACCAAATTTGACATGTTTGTATTTCTGTATTTATTAAACGACAACTGCAACAGACTGATGCATAAAATGAGACCATTCATATTACATAATAATATATTATGGCATGCAGTTAAGTATGTGACTTATTAAAAAAGAGTTACCACTATTTCTGTTACTTTCATATGTTAAAGAAAGCATTTTTATCACTATTTACATTACACACTTGTTATAAAATTAATAATAATTTCCAGGAGCTGAACAAGTGCAAGACGGAGTTGCAGTACTGGCGGTCGCGCTCGCCGGCGGTGCCGCCGCTGTGCGCGGAGTGCGGCGCGTCGCTGCGCTTGTCGCCCGCGCCCGTCGCTGCGTTGCCCCAGGTCGGTGTGACGATATCTTTACCGCGTGACGGTCCGCGTGTTCATCGATATCGCCCGTCGTAGCTGTAGGCTTTGATCGTGGTCTTGGGACCGAAGCTGTATAGTAGATATTAGCTGTCATTTATGTGCCCAGAATTTGCAATACATACAGCTCAGATCTTTTACACTACATTTTTTATATTTAATCGTAGGTAAACTTGAATGTACACCTTTTCTGGCGCGTAACAGATGATGTATGAGAATGGTATTTACTGCAAAATAACTAATGAATATTAATTAGATGGTCGTGAAAATGTGTTTGAAAGTTCCCGTCTGCGAGCGCGTGGTGACAGTCACCGGTAATAATATGGTGACTGAGTCACATCATAGACACAAAGTTATGTCGCCATCGAGCATAACTGTGTCTATGCTGTGTCTTGTCAAAATGTACGTATCTGTAATGTAAGATGTAAGTGTCAATCTGTAATATTACAGTGGGCGGGCAGCAGCGCGGAGGAAGGCGAGGCGAGCGGCAGCGCGGCGCCGCCCGCCACCGAGCTGCCCGCCGAGCCCGCCCCACGTCGCCCCTCTGCCGATGCGCGCCCCGCCGCAGAACACACGCCTGACCGCAAGAAGCGCCGTCTGACGCGACCTAGGAAACTGTGAATACCACTGATGGCATCTCTAAACTCTTAAACATCCTAAGACGGCGTTACCACTGTACGCCACGCTATCAGCGCCATTTTGTGTCTCTAATATCTAACGTAAAAGACGAAGCAGATTAGGCAGGCACAGCTAGGAGTAGCTAGGAAACTCGGTCCAGTTTCAAATTATTGCTTCAACTGTGGAATATTCTGGTAAGAGCTTAAATATCCAGGGATGATGACCTTCTTACCAATTTTTCCATGTTTACATTAAAATACTGTTATTGTCTCTTCCTTGGTAAATAAAAAAAAATACTGTTGTACATTACTGTTGGGATCATGTGGTGACTGTCCAATTAATATTAAATCCTAATTTAGACACAACAATAATAATAATTTATGTCGGTCGGAGTTTTAGGTGCCTAACATCAGTCCTTATTACTACAATTAAGATTTAAAACTCAGAATGGACTTTGAAATCAGTGTGTTAATAGTCTCCGCGGATTCATCTACTGTTTATATTTAATGTGTTGTACAACACAAGATTTCATTTCCCCCGCGATGTAGCCATACATTGCACAACATAAACCGCGCAAACCGCGTACTTGATCACGCACGTCTTGCATTTAAGGCAAAATAACTTGGAGCCTAATACAGTTTTCTCTGAATCGCATTTATATCGAACTTAATGAAGTAGGTTATTTGTATAGAAGTAACATCTCCATCCATTATTGTAGTTGGTAATCGTTTGTCCGTCACTAACGAAGAAACTAGCTAAACGCTCTCCAAAATGTACATTATCTTTATTTTACATATTTGTTAGTATCTGTTTAAATTTTATAAAGAATGTTGTAAATTCTTTACTGAATAGTAAGAATGTCTACGCTTATTTTCGTGTTCGTGTGAACAGTTAAATTGATTATAATTTTAAAACAGTTTAAATTAAAAACGTTTAAAACGTTTCCTCTTGTGCAAATAATAAAAAAAATATATATGTATTAAAATATTAATATTACAGTAACTAATATTATACAATTTTCATGTCTACGAGCGAAGGTTATTTAATAACAGGTATATTAATAAACTGAAATTTAAAAGCACAATTTGTATGTCTGCTGTACACTTACAATGAATAATTTTAAAACATTTCCATTCATAATCAAAGCAGTGATTGCAAATGTATCCAAGATGCGTTATATATTTTTGCAATCTTTCTGTATTGTATTTAATTTTGTAAATATAAAATTATATAAGTATCGTAGAATTACTGTCTAAATTCTAATGTGGTTCATTGTTTGTGTGATTACTAAAGTACTTTGTTGATCGCGCTAAGGTGCTGCTTACATAGTCATTCAGTCAGCACATTAGGTTACTGGTACATTTTAGATTTCCATCGGTCATGAATCATGATTTATAATAAAGTTTGAATGACTGTGTAAACCGATGCCTAATATTGTAAAAAAATACTAAAATATTAAAATGTTGTTGGATGGTAACAATGTATTGATAGGTTTTTTTAATGTCGAGACTAAGGGCCTGTCTATATGTCCATGTCGAGACGTCAACGTGAAACGGCGCGGTATCGCGCCACGGTGCGCTGCCATCGCACGGTGCATTGCTCCGTCGTGCTAGTTCACGGTACGGCAACGTTGCCGCAGAACTGCGCAGTATGTACTGGAATTTTACAAGGCATGGCGATACGACGTTGTGAAGTGCATTTTTACGCCGCTGTGAAGTGCATTTTTACGCCGTTGTGAAGTGCATTTTTACGCCGTTGTGAATTTGCACTTGTCAACGCACTGTGCCGAGACACCGCATCGGCTCACGCTGACGGTTGACGGGGGACATGGCGTGGACAGGCCGTAAATGTGTAGGAGTTTGCTATGCAATGTCCATGTTTCCGGCGAGGATGCTAAAGTGATCAGGGCAGTATTGATATACCAAATGGCTATATTATATAGATTCTATGAAGATGTTATAAGTTATGATAAAATGAAATATTCTTACTGCTGCAATCTGAATTGGGGTGAATAAAGAATTGCAGAAGATAACTTAAAATGTTTGATATTTGATACATTTTTGTAATACACACTATGAATTCGAATGGCCTACCGTTATTGATGTAGCGAAATGTGAAAAGTGACGTTAAGTTCATTTCTTTATTCACCGTGAAGATGTGTTTAATCGATTAGAGATGATGAATAGAGAGATGGTTTTAGTTAAATCAGAAATTTAATACGCGTAGAAGTACAGTTACTTATTTTAATGATGAAGAAATAGGTGATTTAACTAAAACAAATTCTTAATTTTATTTTATATGGAGTTAGGACTTTAGTTTATGTTTTACAGCCCTATTAATCTAATTTAGCACTGTGTTTAGGTGAGGGTTCGTGTAAATAGTGTGAGAAGTATCACTCGCGATGTACAAATAGAATATATTTATGATGGTATAATATACATGTGTATAGTATTTTGTGACATGGTGTTAAGGTGATGCTAACGCTGGAGATAACTATTTTAAATACGGGTTTTGCTCACCGGGCTTCACACAATTCTTGCATCATGTCATTACATATCAATCTCAAATCATGTAGCTGAAATACCTCCCACAACTATGAATATCACTCCGTAACTTTTTCTATACTGTCAGTATATTTGTAAGTCTCGTTTTTACTCGGCACTAAAATCTCGATGTGGTTAAGTATGTCGAAAAGCCGCCATTTCAATAGTCGAAATATAAACAGATGAAATATTATTAAATGAAGTCTTAGCAATATTATACAATTTGACAGGTTATTGAATCGCCCGTAAGTGTAGTTTGCATGTATACGGCACGCACAATTATATGTAACTAGATATATTCTACTTTTCCATACCATATAAGGCTCTTGTAATTTCTAGTTCTAAAGTTAAATGTGAAAATAAAATGGTAATTTTCAGCAGTTATTGACAATAATCTTGAGTGTTAGAACGTTTTCATATTATTCGATAGATAGGATAGTGTGTGAAAACGCTCTAATTCGAGTGTGCAAACACATTCTGTATTAAAGTTTACTGAAAAAATACGATACTTTATGATATTTTTGGTATATTTTGCGCAATTTTAAATGCATGATGTTTCTAATTACTGAATTTAAATACTTGTAAAAATCTTTTTTTTCTTTTCAGAGATAAAATACATAGTATATGCTACCAATAGTCTGCCAGACTTCAGACAGTTTGCGTCATGCTTTCATAAGATATACATTAAGTGGCAAAGGCTTGGCTTGTCATGGTTCAATCCAACAGACCGAAAACAACATCAAACACCAGTACAAATAGTAATTTATCATCTTTTAATACAAAACTGATGTCACCGTAATTTTCTATTTAATTCTTCTTGAAATCGATTTTTGTGCTTAAATTTAAAAAAAAAAGATATTGGGAGGTTTTGAGTCGCTGTTAAAAAAAGTGGCGATCAGTGATCACAAACCAAATACTATTAGATTGTGCAATTTTCATTTACATTTCATTTCCCGTAATTACTTTGATTCGAATCCATGGAGAAGTGGAGATATCAATATTTTAATATGAACATTCATTAATATAAGTTGAAATACCAAAGTATTTTCCTCACCTACAGATATGCGACCTATGTTGTTGTAATCAGATGCAATTACCCTTACATCTAACCTTTAATCTTTGGCGGTGGAAATTGTTCCATAATAAAATACCCAATGATACCCAATGTCCTCTACATTTATCGAAACTGATTGGTGTACTTAACAACCTTTGCCATGTATATTTTTGTGTATAGTTACGTTTGTACATACTATGTATGCTGCGTGTGGCGCTGTACATTACACGTTAGGCGTGTTAAGGTGAAATACAAAAATTATCTTGTTCTTGATTTGCCAATGTCAATGCTAAGAGAGATTGCCTATTGGCAATCTCTCTTAGCATTGACATTGGCAAATCTCCCGTCGATATTATAGTATGGACTATAATATCGACGGTGTAAATGTATATAACATAGTGTATATAATGTAATGGTTGTTTGTCAGTGGATAAGTACAGGCTCGAATATTTCAGAGGTTATTGACAATTCGACAATTCAGAAAATATCCTTAACGTTACTTACACTTTAGAAAAACTTTGGTATAAAAAAATTTACGCAAAATTGTGTTAAAATAATTTGGTTTTTCGTACTTAACAATTATTATAGTTAGTCGTAAATTTCATTTTGGCCTCAAATGTTACTTAACTCCAATATTGAAAGGTTTTGATGGATTTAAATATATCTTTTGAAAATAGTCTCGTTTCCATTTCAAAGTTTGTTGAGGTTAAAAAATAATGAAATTCTCACAATTACCAATAAAATAGCCTATTCAAATGCATTCATGCACAATACCGCTTATATATTTTGCGTTGTAATTTATTTAAATCACAAAAGTTTGTTTATCTAACTAGTTTCGGTTATGTTGTATATAATATAATTAGAGTAAGTAGTATTTTTGGGAATCGACGATTGTTTTTGCTGTCGTTTATTGTGTTTGGTATGATCGAATAAAGGTTTAACATAATCTATTTGCCAGAAGTTTTGTCTTTATTTATAAGTAAATAAAAATTGTTTGTTATTATTGAAATCATAGTATTTTCTTGTGTTAGAATATAAGAGTCGTGTATGTTTTTCTGTTGCATTGAAATACCTAAATCAGTTTATCGCTTCGTAATTTCAAGTGACAGCAAAATTGAATGCGTGTAAATTTACCTTTAGGCGAATAGATTTGGGCCAACCCTACCGTTGGTTTTATTTAATGCTTTATTCTGTGAGAACCAAAATTCTGCCAAGTATAACTAGACAATTTAATTTATATATTAGCCGTTAGCAGTGCCTAAATCGAGACTTGGCCGAACGATGAGTCGATTGAAAAATCGATTTGCGGTATTTCAATAGTGCAATAAGTGTCCAGTCGATAATAATTTATTTTGGCGAATTTTAGTTTTCAACGTAAACGCTAGGGGCTGTAAATTAGGATTTAAATTAGTGTTACGGTCAGTTCACACCAAGACGATACGCGACACAACGCGGCGCTGCATTTTTAAGATTTTGAAAATGTAACTCTATTCACTACACAAAAAGATAGACGTTTCATATGATATCAGTCGTACACTGCACGTGCGCTGTGCAGCGCGGTGCAACATTGCATTCGAACTCGATGAATAAAGTTCAATTTTGAATATCTATCTTAAATAGCAGCGCCATGTCGCGTATCGTTTCCGATGTGAATTGACCCTTAGACCAACACGAGCACTAAAGTTTCTCCAGTGTATGTGACACACGGTCAATTGCTGTAGATATACATATATAGTTTTACGATATAAAGGTATTTTTATTAGACAAAAATACAATAAATGTGTGAAGTCCATAAAGTTTTGTTTTATTACTATCGTCAGTCGTCACCTTCCTTCCTTACAAGATATAACCTAAAGCTTTTTAGAGTAAGGACAGTATGAGGAGGAAATAGCAATGTGTTCATATTTGTGATTAACAAGAAGGATGTTTCATTGAGTTGGGGTCAAGTTTATAATAAACATTAGTAAAAACTCACATGATATATTCTGGTCATTGTATGTCGTCATCATGCCCTAACGATTTAGTAACGGAAGGTCTATGCCAAGGACATTTAATTATTTTTTATTATTCGTTCACTTCTTTATAGGTAAAATTAAAATAACGCGAAAATTTTACAACAAAGAACTCGGTTTGCACTTTGCAGACAATTTTATTTAAATTATATTAATTAAGTTGTGTTTAATTTCCGACACGATATAAATTAAATTAATTTCAATGTTCTTTATGTGGGGAGTATTACACCTTGAATTAAATAACTTTCAAACAAATGTATACTTATACTAATTTCTGACAAAGGTATTGGTGCAATAAGCTGTTACATTTCTTAAAAAAAATATAATTTCATAATCGCTCACTTATGCCATAACATAATATTAGGTAATCGCATATGAAATTGGCATTTTGTAAAGGAGGAACAAAGTCAATTTTTTCAAATATAATGTATTTATTTAATCAAAGTATATACCATTGCTATCTATGCACTTTTGACATCTCATAGGTAGTTCATTGATTCATTTACTAAAAAAACCATTCGGACAGGAATCAATAAAATCTTTGAAGGCGCTTTGGACTGCCCCATCGGAGTTGAATTTTTTCCCTAGCAAGAAGTTATCCAAATTGAATAGAATTTGATTTGAAAAAAAAAATATTGAAGTTATAAAAAATGGTAATCTGTTGTAAATCAAGGTCCGGGAGTACGTTGGGTGTGTGTGTTAGGCATTCCAATTGAAGCTCCTCTAATTTGGTAGCCGTCTGTTGTGCAGTGCACGGTCTAGCGTTGTCCTGAAGCAGCAGTGGCCTAGAGCGAATAGCCGGGTCCACACCGGACGATCCATCGCGCTCCGATCGCGCGCGGCAGCAGCGCGATCCAAAGATGCAGGCGGTGTGGACGTGCCGCGCGCGATCCATGCGCACGTATTGGAGCGCGCGCTCCCTACCTCGCGCGATCCGTGTGCGGTCGGTTTTTGTGCCAGCCTCAAAGGTGCCTCAGTTGCGTGATGCGCGCGGTGTGGACGGTTGTGTTGGTTCGCGCGATCCACCTCGCCATGGACATCTCAGAAAGTCGCCGTTTGATATCGCTTTATAAAGAATTTAAATGTTTATGGGATCCCAAAGATTCTAATTACACCAATAGAGGTGTTAGAGATGATGCTTGGTGTCAGATTTCTCGTGAAATGGGGAATAAGTCGATCGAGAACCTAAAGAAAAAAATGCGATCTCTGGCGGGAGGCTACAGAAGGGAGAAACACAGAGAGAAGCAAAGCCGTATAACTGGATCCGGTAAGAAAACAAAGCTACTTTTTATCTGTAGGTATTAAAATTATATATTTTATTATAAGTAATTACATCATAATATTTACTGTGGATTTCACGTGATTTCGCTTTTTACATTTAAGCTGTTAGAAATACACGTGGTTATTTTAATGAGTAACTTGTTTATTTCAGGTGCTCAAGATACATATAAATCAAAGTGGTTTGCGTATGATGACTTCGACTTTATGGCGGATAAAAATGAACCCGGAACCACACGCGATACATTGGAACATGTGAGCTATTAGTTTACTGATATTCATTTTGCCAAACTATTGTATGGTTTGTAACAAAGTGTCTTGCTAAGTGGGACCGTATTGTAGTGGCATTTTCTGTTGCTCTTCTTGGTACGACGGCCATCGGTTGTAGCGATTGTGATGGCGGTTCATTTCGCCAGCTTCCAGGTATTACATCTCCATTCTCCTGTACTGTATCAAACGTTCCTGGCGATATAAAGTTAGGATTACTGCGTAAGTAGTTATATAGATGAACCGTTGCCAGCACGACTTTAGTCGCAGTTTCTGGTTCCAAAAGCATAGGTTTACGCAGGACTCTGTAGACAGAACTAAGTACTCCAAACGCGTTTTCAACTACTCTACGTGCTCTTGACAGTCGGTAGTTGAAAATTCTTTCACAAGAACCCCTTTCCCGTGTACCATCGTATGGTTTCATAGTATAATCATTAAGCTGAAAAGCTTTATCACCTAGTATATAATAGGGTACCTCAATTTTATAGGGAACTTGCAATATCTCCGGTGGAGGAATATTTAGCTCTTTTTTTTCAATTTTTTTATATAAATTTGTGCTTTTGAACACGCCTCCATCTGATATTCTGCCTTTAGTCCCAACATTCACATACAGGAACCTATAATTTGCATCTACTAATGCAAAAAGAACAATACTAGGAAATAATTTGTAATTATCAAAGTCGTTGCCACTATTAAAAGGCGATTGTATAGCGACGTGTTTGCCGTCCATCGCTCCTATCACGTGTGGGAAATTCCACTTATTCTCGAATTGCTGAGAAACTGTACGCCATTCTTCTTTAGTTGACGGCACCTGAAAATAAAGGAGATCTTAATTATAATATAAAGCTGAAAATAAGAATAAGCAGTAAATAGTAATAATAATTGTTGTTACAGGTAGAATCTGATACGACTGAAGGGGAACTTGAAGTTAATACTACAGTGAGCGAAAACGAGAACAGTAACATTACTAGTGACACACAACCGGAGAGAGCCAACCACCACACAGATCAGAGTAGAGAGCAGAATGATCAGAATGCACAATCCAGTGTCCAAACAACAAACAAAAGAACAAAAAAAAGAAAGAAAACTACTTCTAATAATGCAGATGACATATCAGATGAAACTCTTTCAGAGGCTTTCCAACTTCTGCAACAATGTGCTCAGCCACCACAACCGGAAACTGATTCTTACATTGCTTTCGGGCAGTATATATCTACTGAATTGCGGAAATATGATGCAGTAACATTAGTTAATGTCAAAAATGCTATATGCCAAGTTATTTTTCAAGCTGACACAGGAAGATATGGGGATAGCAATTATGGATATTACACTAATTCATACCCTGGCACACCAATAGCATCCACTTCATCACAGTCCCAGTCTCTACAACCTCAAAATTATCCAGCTCCAATTCCACAGACATCACCGTCTGCTCATCTAGCCTCCAATTCATCGCAGTCCCAGTTTCTGAAACCTCAGGATTATTCACTTCCACAGTCACCACCGAATTAAATAAGTACCTACCTATATCATGTTTTCAAAAAATAATTAATAATTGTAAACATGTTACTTCTTTAAATTATGATTGTAATACACTACTTTTTTATTGAGTAATAAAGTATGGTTTTACTTACCTTTACATAATCATTTAACAGGTCAATGATGGCTTCACAAACTTCAGGAATAATTATCGATATAGACTGTTTGGAAATGCGGAACAGATACTGCAAACTGACGTACGAATCTCCAGTTGCTAAAAATCTCAATGTTAGTAATAATCTTTCCTTCACAGTAATGGCATCTCTATAATTTGTATCATTCTTTCTTAGCTTGTTATTTAATAATGAACACAATATCTCAAATTGATTAGCATTCATTCTTGCAAAATTGTGTTCAACTTTATCTGACACTAACTCTGCGTACAGCTGAGTCCCAGATTCCAAGCGATTTTTGTAAATTTGTTTCACCCAAAACCGTCGTTTTCTTTTTTGTGATTTTTTGCGCAAGCATTTAAGCAAAATAAAAGTTACTGCTGCAACGGCAAGACGCCGCCGTTGTACGTGTGACTCCATATCGTACAAGAGTTAGACTGGCTGAATCACGGATCGCCTTAGGATCGCTTGGAGCGCATATTTGGGATCGCAAGTTTCCAAGAGTGGATCGGCATAACACGATCCACGATCCACGCTCCGCGATCCTGGATCGCGGATCGCGGGATCGATGGATCGTCCGGTGTGGACCCGGCTAATGACCAACCTCGGTTGTTGAGGAGCTAGCTTTTCCATCATGATTTGCAGTTGCTGGCAATAGACATCTGCCGTAATCGTCTGTCCAAATTTAAGAAAGCTGTAGTGAACGACAGCGGCACTAGTCCCCCAAAAGCTCACAAGCAACATTTATTGAGTCAATTTTCGCTTGGGGCAGGCTTTGGCTGGTTCGCCAGGGTTCAGCCATTGCGATGAGCGTTTCCGATTATCGTACAGGATCCACTTTTCATCACAGGTAATGATTCGATTCAAAATCCCTTCATTATTGTGAGTTGAGTAATGTAATGCAGCAGTCGACGCGTATGTGTCGGTTTGCTGCACTCAATTCATGAGGTACCCACCTTTCAAGCTTTTTCACTTTCCCAATTTGCTTTAAGTGGATTAAAACAGTTTTATCACTAACACCGCAGCCTGCAGCTAACTCGGACGTGGTCTGCGATGGATCCGCTTCCACAATAGCCTTTCTTTTGCGACACCGCCGCCATACACATAATTAATCCTTCGAGCCGTTTCTGCAGCTCTGGTGCCACGGTAGAACTCGTACTCGAAAATATTACGATATTTCAAGTTTTCCATTTTGTAAACAGAGTGACGCAAAGAAAAAACCAAAAGAGGAAAACAAATGAATTACGGTTTTCGAAACACAAATGCATGAGTAAATAGCGGTATAAATTTAAAATTGGAATTCCTAACCAAAGAAGATATTTTTGAGACCAAAGTGGCCAGTACGACAAAACGACAATTTCATATGTAAGGCCCTAAATAAGTATTTCACGGTGAATTTTTCCGTGACGTAGGAATTGTCTGTAGGTCTTTTACCTATTACATAAGGACACAATATCAACGCCAATTATTATGTCCATATCATTTCGGGTAGGTCATTTACAAGGCAAGTCTAGTAATATAAATAGATTTTCTTCCGATTCAGAAAATCCTGAAGAACAGGTACGATATCTAACTTAAATAAGTACTAGTAGTAACGATTACGATTCGACTTTATGACAAGCTACTTCCTTTCTAATTTCTTAAATGAACAAAATTAAAATTTTAGGTAACCTCGAATTGTCTGGCAGTGAGCGAGTTGATAATGCTGAATTACAGCTAAGAACACTCGATCATTGGCAGCTTTCAAACAAAAAAAAACTAGATCAAAATCGTTTCAGCCGCTTGGGAGATACAATGCCATGGACAGACACACACATACAGACACGTCAACCTCTGTTTTTGCTAAATTCAATTGCGGTTCCATATAGTTGGAAGCCAGTAGGTATTAAATAAAATCATAATTAAATCAAAAACACCGCGGCTTGAAGATACAGTACCTAGGTAAGCACTTGCTGCGTGGGTAGGAACACAAATAATAATTAGGTAGGTAAATAAAGAATCAGTCAGGTTCAGTGTGCCTCAGTCCTCCCGTGACCACGGTTGCTGCAAATTGGTATGTTAACGAAACGCCGCGAGTCGGGATTAAATATGATGGTGAACCACGATAACATCCGTAAATGTTTTAATCTACAATATTAAAGTATCTACAAACTAAAGTTGGTAGATACTTACTAAAAGCGCAGAGTAAAAAAATATATACATACGTACAGAGACCTAGAGTTACGTACCTTTCATAGAACGATCCAAATTTTGTCAGGGTTGTCACAGAAGATGGGGGTAAATTAAAATAAATATGATGACGTTTTGGTTAATTATCATTATATTATTATCAACTTTAATATAATATCAAAACAAAACGAACATAACGTAACACAACTTTTTATGACATAAAGGGAAAAGAGAAAACGAGCAGTCGAATCGGCTGATGGATGAAATAGTTCCTATAAATTAATAAAAATTAGTAATTTCATCTTCCTCGTAGGTATTACGTACGGTCGCCGACAGATCCGATGTACAGATCCAATAAAATCGAAAAGTGTACCACTTTTCGATGTTATTGAAAAACCGGATCTGTCAGCGACCCTACAAATTACCTAGTAAAAAGATTTTACAAAAAAATAAAAAATTTGAAAAATAAAAAAAACCCGACTGCAAAAAAAAAACCTAATATACCTAAGATACCTAACGCACTAAAAATACTGAAACAAGACCGTAAATTCACAGTACTAAAACCTAATTCAACCTCTATTTTAGTTTAACACACTATGGGTTGAAGATTATGTGAAGTGAAATAATTGTCATGGTGTTTGTTAGCAAGTGGGACCCATTTATTTTCGTACGATATATAATATTATATCACGGAATATAAAACACAAACTTGTGTTTTATATTCCGTGTATTATATAATATAAAAAAAAAAATAAGGTTTTAGTACTGTGAATTTACGGTCTTGTTTCATTCTTTTTAGTGCGTTAGGTATCTTAGGTATATTAGGTTTTTTTTTGCAGTCGGGTTTATTTTTATTTTTCTAATTATTTATTTTATTTTAGACTTTTTAGTGTTCCGTCCGGCATATCTTTATGAACTAGAGTATGTTCTATTATGACTTTTGTAAATTGGACAAAATTTATTATTATTATAGCGTGTGAAACAAAATAAAAATAAAAATTATAATTGACGTAAGCGGTTCAATTCCTCAAGAGAGTTTTGGTCGTGTGGTTGACTAACAATAGTCAGTCTCGTTTTACTCATATGATTAACTATACCGGGTATAACAAAAATGCGTAATTGGGTCCAACATTTTTATTTTTTATATATTTAAAGCTAAATACGACTATTTGAATACATTGATTACAAATTTATTCGATAGATTTCATTAAAATGATTGTAATTATTCCTGATTAAATTTAAATACATGACATGTGTATTTTTGAAATCTCCATTTAATTTCCTTTATTTTGATACCAATGTCGATAAGTTTGGTTAAAAAAAAAATTGAACTACTTACAATTTGGCGCCAAAATCCGCTATTTTGTCATTTACAAAAAAAACCATCTAAGGACACTTGGGTTATTGAGACAAATCTAACGATACCTTAATTGTCGAAATCCATCCAGCCGTTTGGAAGATACGTGGGAATAAAGGAATTTACATACATACATACATACATACAAGATACGCGCGAAAAACATAACCCTTCCTGACAGTCGGGTAATAATTACTAATGCTAATTGTGTTTTTTTTATATTTTTTTTTTAATATTCTATACGAAAAAAATCACAGGGAATTTCAAATTTACATTCCCTAATACGGTGAAAAAATTTACTGCCAACATTAACTATATTTGTTTCAAGATTAAAATATTCACGAAATTTATTTTCTAACAATTCAATAAATACGACAATATTGTCGGAAGGAATAAAAAAAAAACCCTTTAAATGTATATTACCACAGTTACAATCTTTATAATGTTTGAAGAGAGAATCCAACGTCAAATTTATAGCTTGTTCAGACTTCAGTTCTATCAATGAACAAATCGATTTTTTTGGCACCTGTGTTGTTCAAGGCATTCCGTCGTTTTCGTAGGAAAACGACAGGCGATGTACGAAAAACGACGATTCCCGAAAACATTAGAAAATTGGTTTTACGGCGTTCAGCTTAGGCTGCAGTCCACCACTATAGCCTGCTGCGAGTTAGCAGAGTTCACGCACTTTTTAACCGACTTCCAAAAAAAGGAGTCGGTTATACGTTCGTCTGTATGTATTTTTTTTGTATGTTCAACGATAACTCCGCCGCCTGTTGACCGATTTTCAAAATTCTTTTTTAGATGTAAAGGGTATAAATTCGAAGTTGTGACCTAATGATGGGATCCATGAGGAATCGAGGGAACTCCTCGAAATTTATATGGACACATATAGTGATTTTTACTTTTTCTGAAGTAACCCAAGCATATCCTACCAAAAAGTAAGATTTTGTACCAAGGTACACCCTGGATCCAAAAGTACTGAACAGAACTCCTGACTCCTTATAGATAAATGTTTGGGGATTTCGGCGTTGCTTAAAGAACTGCAAGCATAAGCCACAGAATAAATAATAGTTGCCATTACGTCAATTAAAGTAATCATCATCATCACCACCATCATCACAACATAAATCGTCACATAATGATGTTATAATAGGTATTTCTCATAACATTTTACACCGACACGGATATCTTTGAACATTACTCTGCCGTTTATGGACCGATTTTCAAAATTATTGTTTTTATGTATTGGGTATAATTCGAAATTGGTCTCGTTGTCACCAAAGCGGTGACCTGATGATGGCATCCATGAGAAATGGAGGGAACTCCTCGAAATTTATATGGTCATATATAGTAATTATGACTTTTTCAGAAGTAACCCAAGCATATGCTACCAAAAAGTAAGATTCTGCACCCTGAACCCAGAAGCACTGAACAGAAATCCTCAGTCTTTAAAGATACGCGTTTGGAAATTTTTACATTGTTTAAAGAACTGCAAGCATATGCCATTATGTAACTTACAGTAATCATCATCATTATCTTATATACAATACCTAATGGAAGCTTGGCGCGTATTCAATTATACATTCGATCGTTTATTTTAAACGTACCTACTTAAAATGTGTTAATAATAATTTAACAAATATCACTAAAAATTATTATTATTTAAAAAAAAATTAAACTTCCAAAGTAAAAATGCACAAAAATATGAAGATTGAGTAGAGAAATACCTAGTTAAAATTTCAGCCAAATTTAACAGGGGAATTATTTAGAAAATAAGTTTTATTTTATACTTTTTTGTACATTTTTATAAAGCAAAATTTTTAAAAGCACGTGAAGTATTTTCAGACATGCTTGTTCCCACACAATGTTTTCTTTCACGTTCTAAGCGTCAGTAAGGTAATTGAGAAAGTATAATGTGTGGACACCACAAGTCCACACCCCATTGTTGTGCCTGCACCATCAAGTGTGCGACTGTGTATAATGTGTGGACACCACAAGTCCACACCCCATTGTTGTACCTGCACCATCAAGTGTGCGACTGTGTATAATGTGTGGACACCACAAGTCCACACCCCATTGTTGTGCCTGCACCATCAAGTGTGCGACTGTGTATAATGTGTGGACACCACAAGTCCACACCCCATTGTTGTGCCTGCACCATCAAGTGTGCGACTGTGTATAATGTGTGGACACCACAAGTCCACACCCCATTGTTGTGCCTGCACCATCAAGTGTGCGACTGTGTATAATGTGTGGACACCACAAGTCCACACCCCATTGTTGTACCTGCACCATCAAGTGTGCGACTGTGTATAATGTGTGGACACCACAAGTCCACACCCCATTGTTGTGCCTGCACCATCAAGTGTGCGACTGTGTATAATGTGTGGACACCACAAGTCCACACCCCATTGTTGTGCCTGCACCATCAAGTGTGCGACTGTGTATAATGTGTGGACACCACAAGTCCACACCCCATTGTTTTACCTGCACCATCAAGTGTGCGACTGTGTATAATGTGTGGACACCACAAGTCCACACCCCATTGTTGTACCTGCACCATCAAGTGTGGACTTGAGGACTCTATTCACTTGGTCATGGACACTGTAATAAAGCAAGCTTCAAGACAGACGCCTACCAAAAATTAAATATTTACTCACCTAATAACTTCTATCCTAGGGATAGGTAAAATAAGAGATATTTTTATTTTTTCTATTATTATTCACACACACAGTACAAATACTTACATAACCACTTTTTTGTTTGATATTATTCTTATTTAAAATTCTAATATTATAAAGTTTAAACATTGCTTGGACACAAAAATAATATTAACAATTGTTATTTGTCGTCATGACGACTAACAACACACTATCACAATAATTGTTATGGCTGTTTTACACGAGGCAAGTAACTGGCGTCAGTGCACAGGCAAGACAGCGCTGACCTCCCACTGCCCTCGTGTAAACCGATTTCGAAGACAGCGCAGCACTGTCGGACAGTGCTGTCTTCAATATTCCCGCTTCATATTTTTCGGCGCAAGTCCGCTCCCCCCGCCACCCGCGCCAGCGCTACTGTCCCCGTGTAAACGCCCAAGTTAGTCGCTGTCCGTGTATTGTGTGGTGACCACGCTGTTGCATCGCTCGGCGTCACGATGACGAAAAAACTGAGCGACGCCGAAAACTTAAAGCTCGTACAGCTTTACAGGGAACATGAATGCCTGTGGGATAACAAATCTATAGATTGCAGAAATAGGGATATGCGTGCAACCGCGTTGCAGAGTATTGCACAAGAATTGAGTATAGAAGATATTGGCCATTCCGAGGTTAAAAATAAAATTAAAAGCTTGAGGGCAACTTACATCTTAGAACTGGAAAAAATAAAAAAGTCCTCAAGATCAGGCGCTGGTGGAAATGTTTATATTCCAAAATTGAGATGGTTCGAAGAAATGGACGCTTTTATAAGAAATGTATCTATACAAAGAAAAACAACAGTAAGTACCCACATTTTTAGTATTAAATTTTTATTATTCGTTTTAAAATTAGTATTATTAAAAAAATAGTAGTAAACATTGTTTTTAGTATTAAATTACAACAGATACAATTTAAGAAATTCTGTTAAACTGCCACAGGACACTTCCGTTCGTCATAAAGTAATTTTTCAATAAATCTCTTCTGTCCTTTTCGCATTTGCAGCATGGTTACCTCTGAGTTGATCAGTTATACTTTCTAAGGGAGTTATTTCCGATCTCCAAGCACCTGGTATTATTTGTCCTTCAGAGTCCTCTCTGTCTACACAAGTAGGTGTTATGTAAGATTTTTTTCGCAAACAATTATGAAGGGTACAGGAGGCACAGACGATTGCATCAGTTGTGTTCAAATTGGTGGGAATTGCTTTTTCGAAGACACGGAATCTAGAAACTAGAATTCCAAAAGCATTTTCTACTATGCGTCTCGCCCGTGATAGTCTGTAATTGAAGATTTTTTCACCGGTAGACAGTTGCGAACCTGGATACGGTTTTAGTAAATAAGTCTTTAACGGAAAAGCTGCATCGCCAACAATGATTCCATCCACTGGCAGTAATCCATCTTCTAAACGGCGATAAATCGAACAATTTTTAAAGACTCCCCCATCAGAAGCCCTGCCATTCGCACCAACATCGATATATGAAAAACAATAGTTATGGTCTGCAATAGCCATCAAAACAATACTATTTGTTTTTTTATAGTTGAAAAAATCATTTCCACTATTTAGAGGAGCTTTGATATTGACATGCTTTCCATCTATTGCTCCATAACACGAGGGGAAATTCCATCTGGTGTTAAATCCTTCTTCTATAATTTTCCATTCATCCTCTCCATCTGGAATCTGCAAAGGAAAAATAATTATAATGTTAAAAACAATTTTTTTTCTGTATGTATTATTATTATTGGTATAATGTGTGTGTAGGTAGATATTATGTTTAAATGACTAGATTTACACCTGTATTCGATTAAGCTATTAGTTATTTAAACTGATGATACATTTTTTTTTCAGGATACTTCTGACACACCTAACAATATTCCTGTTTCTGGTGATGATGATGAAGATGAGACACGATCCAACGCTGAAAATAATAACACTGCGAATTCACCAGCTTCAGAATCCGGGCCGACCACACCAAGACCGAGGTCAAAACGTAGCAAACTGTATCAGATGTCGGAAATGATAAAAGATATAAAAAATGTTACACATAGTATCAATATGCCACCCGACGAAGAAAGTGATTATGATATTTACGGAAAGCATGTGGCTCAGTTGTCAGTGTCTCAGTTGAAAAAGGTCTCTGAGGAACAATGTGTAATTGCACAGGCGGAAATACAAAAAATATTAGCTAAATGTAGACTGGCAGATATAGAAAAGAGAAGAAGAAACCTGAATATTTACCAAAATACACACTTTGCGATGGCATCTACTAGTCGTGCACAGCCTCACCAGAATCGTTACACTCCTAGTCCAGCTTCTACGACCAACAGCGGCAGCAGTAGTTCCTTAGGATTCTACCCCCCCGATGTACCTCAGATGCCTGCCTCAATTAATTGTTCAATTAATTCTTGCATCATCAGAAATGTTATTTTTCTTAACCAATTATTAACTTTCGTTTTTTGCAGTTTTCGATTATTCATTTTTCCGCACTTCTAAGAACGTGTGTTCACTAAACAAAATAACCTCGACTACTGGCCGCGTGTAAACGGTATGAGACAGTTCTCGGTGCCAGCACTGTCCCGGCACTGGGCCAGTTACTTGCCTCGTGTAAAACAGCCTTTAATCTCACATGACATAAAAACTCAAACACGATATTTTTAAATTTAGACGTCTTTTCGAGAAGGCACAATCTTGACACTATTTTGACACTCTTGCCGTGTACGCGATAGGAGATTAATTGTACACACGTCGTCAGGCCCCTCTTTACCACTGGGCACATGCATGCATGGGGCCTCCTAGTCCCAACTCATATATAGCTACTCTACGCTCGCTTAAAAATCAGGCTTACCAATTGCAGCATGTATAATAATTTAAAATAGAAAAATTGCATATAAATATATATTTATATTTAACTGTTTTAAAGAAATTCATCTGTGAATTATTTTTATATTTTTGAATTGTGATCTTAGGCATTTCCTACAAGATATTATATACCCATATACAAGATATATATAGGTTCGAGGATTCGATGGCATGCGACGATGCAGCACAATATTTGGGCACGTCACTGATCACGAAAAATTGTAATTATGTACTATGAAAAAAGTGTGAAATAGGTATTACTTATATTATGACAAACTTAACATAATATGTTATTTGTCATCTATTTTGCAACATCAGAAATTACACTAATTTTACTTTAATTTATATTACAAAATGATTATATTCTCACAGTTTTTTAGGGTACACATTATCCTAATGTGCCCAGGGCCAAAAATAGAACTCTGGACCAATACAATAAATTTGTATTGGTCCAGAGTTCTAAACCAAACCAATACAATAAAAAAGTTGAAAATCGAACTTACGAGTGTTGAGTCAAATGTCAATGTCAAATGTGACAGTTGTTAAATCTTGTGTTCGTATTATCAGCTCTATTGTAATTAATCTAGAGTTACATTTTCAATGCTCTGAATTTTGATCCAAGTCTAAACAGATTGTAGTAGGTACGGAATTTAATGGTGAAAGCAAAGTAGCTTTCACTTCGAAGACTGAGTACTGTGCAGGCTGTAAAGCAAATCCATGATGATATTATTATGTACAGATGTTTCCCGCGATTACGTACGCAATCAAAAGAAAATCTCGAGGGAACCGTACATTTTTCCGCGACAAAAAGTAGCGATCTTCCCCGTGATCTGTCTGATACGTCTGAGCCAATTTTCATCAATATCAGTACAGTATAGTTTCGGAGCCCATATAGCTGCAGTAAGCTGATAGTAAAGTTTTATGATCGAGGAAGCGGATGGACTGGATCATCCGAAGTATTATCAGGGCCACACAGAAAACCGCGGAATTGCGTTCCATTGTGAGTTTTGCGGTCTTTCGCGTTTTAACATCTTCTCGAGTAGGGTTAACCGTCAACAAGAAAGCAAACAACAACAACGCGTCAACAACCGTCAACCCTTAAGCCTAGCTTTAAGGCTAGGCTTAAGGGTTGCAGGTGTTGACGGTAGTAATCGCTTACTATCAGGCGATCTGTCTGCTCGTCTGTCGGGGTTTAGACCATAAAATCACGCCCACTATAATATAACGTTTTGGAAAATCAATTACAGAAAATTTGGAGTTGATTTAGGTATTGCCTAGTACCTACTTATGTAAAAAAGATACTATGAATTAAGTCTTATAGCGCTGAAATGTCATTGGCCTCACACTTATACACAGCTAATTTAAATTGGTTGAAACTGATATTTTTTAAATTATTTTGAAATCAGCAGTCAGGTCAACGAACTCAAAGATGGCCATTGGCTAGTGTCGTAAAGTTTTACACGAACAAAATTATTTATCGCGTTATAAATTGATTATACGTCTTTACATTTAGCAGGAAATCATGTGCCTAAAGTTTCGGTAATTGATTTTGCAAAACGTTATAGGTAGGTATAATCTATTACTTTAAACGAGACAATCTTGTATATACATATATGATCGTATTCTCGGCAACGGCTGCAAGTATTTACATGAAATATAGTATGCAGGCAGTTTTGGGAGAGAAAAATCGGTCTATATATTATATCCCTGGAAAACTGCTTATTTTAAAGTTATACATGTTTTTTCTTTCGTCGTGCAACAATATATCAATAATTTCGACTCTATAATGTCAGTTCGATTGGACGTTTGGTTAATTTTTGCGTATTCGGAAATTTGGAATGTGGTGGGTTCGAACCCTAGCAAAATATTTTTGTGATTCTTTTTTTTATCTAAAGCTCCGAGCAAAGCTCGGTCTCCCAGGTAAAAATAATTATGCATCCACATTAAAGCTATCACTTGCGACACATAGCGACGAGCATGTTGAACCGGTGCCAGATCGCATTTCCGCTGAAGTTCAGGGTCGGAAGATCTCTGATACGATGCATGCCACGATCATCATTATCGTCACCTTGCCATTGCTGAATGGTTTCACTAAGTACAGACGACGACCGACTCTGAACGGTCTTAGGCACTCCTATTCTTCAACACAGAAACTAATGTTTTCTCGATTGTCTTGCGGGACGCAGAAAGCAGTCATCGGAGATGCTCTTTTACCAGTAGCATAGCGAGCCTTAGCAAGATCCCGTATTAAAAAAAAATTAGGGGCACCCCGCCCGACTGAAGAGTCAAAATTTGCCGGGGGCCCCATATAATTGATATGGCTGATACAGCGGTAGCTACGCCCCTGTCTTTTACGTAAAATGTACCTCTAAGAGTAATGTCAAATTAATAAGCTAAATTTTAGCCTTACTTTAGCTGCTAAAGTAAGGCTTCGACTACTTATATTATTATGATCCAGAAACCGGCGGGCTCGGGAAAGTGCAGAGCACTTAAAATATAACTCTGCGCTAGTACAATAGATTTAATAACCTAACCAAGAGCGTGTCGGGACATGTCTAAGGAGGGTTCCGTAACTATCAACCCGTAATAGGTTTCTTTCAAATTACTTCAAAAGTTATTGTTCGATTTCGTTCTTTACGATAACGATACAGGTACTTAAAAATAAGTGCCTGTATCTAATAAGTAAGTAGTAGGTACTTAAAGTATCAATAGCCAATAGGACATCGCAATGTTTTACTTTTCATTAAACATTTACCGCTAATATTTGTGGCTACACCATACGTAGTTACTAATTAGTAATTAATCTGTGGATAACACTATCTTATTCGTGTTCTTGTAAGTAAGTTTTGTATAAAATATATACACCTTTGATCGTAAAGTTAAAACGATGAAATAAAAATTTAATTTGCGGTGTAAGGGCTTGTGTGGGGAAATGTCTGCCACTTACAGGTGTTGATATAAACGCGGGAGAACTTATGTCGCGTGCAGTTGTCTCGCGCCCGCAGCGCCGCTCCGTCTGACTCACGAATTATGTATTCGCTATTTTACTAAAATTATTCTTTATATTATAAAAAATTGTAGTGTTATGTGATAAATATGTTGTTGTGGTCTCTTTTCTGCCTGGCCCTGGTTCAAGGTATGTTTGTGTTAGAAATTTGTGTTTTATAAGCAGAGAGCCCGCGACCGTTCGCTATGAAGTGAAGTTTTCGGAACCAATTTACAATAAATTTTGAATCAATTAATTTTTTGTAGGCGCATTTCTTATTCGATTATATTATGCCTCATATAAATGTTTTAATTGTGTTAAAATTTGCCATAATTAACTAGCTATTTTCACTCTGCCGGTGGTAATACTTTCATTTGGCGAGTCACGACTCTACATTGAAATATTCTTGCGTATCGATCGAATAAGTAGTTAAAACATTTTTATAAAATGTATAATAAACAAATAATATCTACACAAATAAATAAAATTAAATGTCTGTTTGTAATTTAAAATAAATATATTTTCATTTATTGCTTATGATACTTTCATATTATTTATACACAAACATATTTCATTCATACACGGTAGGTATTTACAATAGAAAATATATTTAAAAAATTTGTCTGCCCGTCTGTTTGTTCCGGCTAACTGTTGGATCGGTTTTTACATGACTTTCACTGGCAGATAGCTGATAGGTCTAACATAGGCTAATTTATCTTAGGGTTTCGTTTAAAAAAATAGGATTCCAACCTCCGTTCCGTTTCCGTTAGTTCTATCCAAACGAAGTTGCAGTTGTTGCATAAAAATACATAGTTTTAAAGTTACATACTAGTGCCTAAATTCTAAGGACTGTGTTCTCCACAGTAGAAGTTTGAACAACCTTCTAATAGTTAGATTCATCTAGGCATTTTATTTTCAAATAATTGTATACGCGTATATTACAACTCAAATGTAGTCGTTACTACACAAACTGTAAACTGTATACATAAAAATGAATTTACGCGCAACATTATTAAAAAGACAATAAATTATGACATACTATTTATTACTCGTATTACATTATGTGACATATCACATATGTTTGTCTAATTAAATCTCACATTAAATGTGAAATATTATTATTAACACTTTTAAGTCCGTTCAGAGTTATATTACCTCTTTACCTCTGACAGGACCTTTATGCCGACGGCTTAAGGATCACTCTCAAAAAACTGCGAGGCAATATAACATCGAACGGACCTGCAGTCTATGTAGGTAGGAGTTAGGACAGATGTTTATTCTAATGATATGTCTACCTTTACTAACTTAATTGTAAATATAATAAATGAAAATTAAATTAAATAACGTTTTGTTTCGGGCGGCATAGGCCCATATTACAAATAACATACATATTCGCCTTTTTAAATTTTATAGCTTATATATTAAACTAGTACCCTAACCGTTTTGCCCATATTCGCTTTGCCTAGCGTACTAATATCTACAACAAGCTATGTAAGTATATACTAGTAATAGAATAAACAAATTTTATTTATTGGTAATATACAAACTTAGTGTACAAACCTTTGCAAAGATCGTAAGAAAAGAACACTAATATATTTTTTTTATCTCCTCAACACATACACGCATTCGCCGAACCCACGCGCGCGAGGCCTATGCTTATAAAATGTAGTACCGCCATCTAGATTTTTAGAATAAAGACATTATTCTTTTTACCTGGCTTAAGGCTCCAACAGACGAGAGTCTCCGATCTCTCCGATCGTTTCAGTTAGAACTGACGTCAGTTCGGCCTGAACGGATTCGAGCACACACACGGAAAAATCGCATCAGTTTGTTCTGGTTTGCCGCGAGCTACGGTCGTGTTTATTAATTGTAAACTCGCTACGCTTGTATGCGATACACGCCAGCACGCAGCATATTTTAATTTAACGATAAAATATATAATATAATTCAATAAATCATAAAATGTTAATATACCTAACAAAACATAAAATGCAGTGGTTTTTTTGGGGGTTTTCGGGGTTCCTAAGCTTTTTTGAAAGTTTTCAGTATTCTTTTAGTAGAAATCGTCGCGAGTTTAGTAGTCGCAAAATCAGAGCTGGCAACACTGGAACGAATCGCTTCAGTCCGTCCGGCCGACTGATGCGATCTCGAAATTGCACAGATAGGTACGATTTTGCATTCGTTCAGGCCGAACTGCAGGAAAACCGGACCGTATATGGGAGACCCCTTTATGCTTCTTGCCCGGGCGTCCCTTACATACAAATTGGGCGCAATTCGTGCGTTTTTGAGCAGACAAATCCTTTAAAACGTCGATTTGTTTTTACAGTTTACAATTTACTTACCTGATACTAATACATGCAATATTAGGTATAGGTATTTTAAATCACACACGCATAATGCATATGTATATCGCGACCTGGACCTACTGGACAGATTTTGATTAAATTTGGGATGGTAGCAGTTTAGACTCTGGATTAACACAAATGCTACTTTTAATTGCGGAAAAATGTACGGTTCCCGCGATATCTGTTTTTGCGCGTACAAAGTCAACGGCTTAACCGATTTGAATGCGGTTTTCACTAATGCACTTAAAATTTTAATGTTTGTTTCATTTCAATCGGTCATAACTATAAAAGTTATGACAGTCTACATAATATAACATATAAAATGCTATAGAATAACTGATCAGTTAAATTGGCCGAAACTTTACGTAGGTGTTAACTAATTATTGATGTATATTAATACCAGGAGTAATAAGTGAGAAGTTCTATTATGGTCGTAGCGCTAACTCATGTTAAGCAACGCCGGTCGTGGATACAACTAGGATGGGTGACCACAATCCCAAATACTATTAATGTCAAAATCTATACGCCTAATATCTACTAACATTTTCATATTCAAAAGATATTCGAAGTCATTAATATACGAGGACGAAGATATCCTTACTTATTATAAACGCGAATTAGTTTTATGTATGGATGTGTGGATGTTCGTTACTCTTTTACGTAATATCAACTAAAAAACAAAAAAATCGACTTTATGTTCCTCCTTTACAAAACGCCAATTTCATATGTAATGACCTAATATAAAGGTGCATCTATACTCTATGTCTTCTTATATACGCATCTACATACTTAGTTGCAGTTTATTGTAATTCAAGTACCTTCCTATGCAATATGCATTTCTTGAAATAGAAAATGTTCAATAGCCTACTTGTATTACTTATGATAAGTGACTACGTGTACATTGCATGACTGATGTTCCTATAATTTGATGACGTATTTAGGTGAACGATCCGCGAACAGTTCGTGAATCATTCAGTAGGTGATCGGCCTGACCTTAATAATATGCAAATAAATAAATCTATCTATCTATCATAACGTGACCGCATGTTGGTTTTCCGTTTACATAAAATATATTTTCCCCAAAACTGGAATCCCACTAAAAACATATTCATGTTAAAATATTGCCAAGACGATGATACCATATAACTCGCACTGTCAAAAAGTTATCAGATCTCATGTAAATGGCCTGGCCGTTTCGCTACATTTAGGTACTTGGGGCGTAAGGTGAAAAATTCACTGACTGTTTTTCTGTTATACTACTCTTGTATAACAGAAAACGCGTGTATAACAGAAAATGAATTGAATAGTTTAAGGGGTTGGAGGATAAAAGTTCCACTTTTGACAATTATTATGTTAGCTGTGTACTAATATAAAATTATGTACTAAATTTCAGCTTTCTGGGACATTTGGAAGTACCATATTATAATTTTGTTGATCATCAGTGAGTCTGTGACGAAATCAGGGGTTTTTATATATCGATAAAATCTAAAGTGTGAGATATATAATATAGAATCAAAACTTTACAAGTTTAATAAATCCTCTACTGGGAACATATCCTGAAAATTTCATTTATCTGGTATAATCCAAACCCAAGTTATGAATGTTAAAAAAAATCGACGAAACGCTTCGAGAAAAGGTGGTCTGGTAGTCCCCTTGCGCTTCGCTTGGCTGGTCTTTGCGGGGGCACTACCGTGCTCCCAGATTATAGGAAGTACTTACGAATAATAATATCTATGGACGCTTCCACACCACGTCAATCTTCCCCCGTGCTAAGTTCTCGAAGGACTTGTGTTACGGGTACCAGAAAACGGTAATAATAGGTCTATACCTATGAAATTGCCGTTCTGCAGTACTGGCCATTTCAAATCATATTTTGATTTTTGTTTGGCTAAGAATTCTAATTTCAAATTAATTTTATTTTATAAACATGGTTTTTTTTTTCCAAAAGTAGCCATTTGTTTATTGATTAGTGTTACATTTTCATCGCATTTCAATCTTTTTCGTCATCATGAATACGTTAAAAATTCGAGTAATTATGGAATATGAGTACCGTCGTGGCAGCAACGCGGCACAACCGGCACGCAACATCAACGACGTTTACGGAGCTAACACTACAAACCAACGCACCACCTGTTATTGGTTTGCTCACTTCCGTTCTTGAAATTTCGACCTGAAAAATGAACCTCGTGGTCGTCCGAAGACTTTGGTCGACAATGACGAATTGAAGGCGATTGTGGAAGCTGATGATACATAATCTACGGCTGAATTAGCAGCAGCTTTCGACGTTAGCGTCAAAACAATATTGGTCCATTTGCGTCAAATTGGCAAGGTAAAAACCTAAACAATGCCCTAAACGAAAACTTACCCCTAGAAAAGTGATGGTCACTGTTTGGTGGTCTAGCGCCGGTGTGATTCATCACAGCTTCTTACCAAACGGGGTGAGCATTACTGCAGATGTGTACTGTGAAGAACTGAACACAATGATGGAGAAGCTGGCACATCTCCAACCAGCATTGGTCAATCGCTCGTCTCCGCTGCTCCTGCACGACAACGCGCGACCTCATACTGCACAGCTGCACAGACGGTCTCCAAGTTGTAAGAACTGGGGTTGGAAGCTCTCCGTCATCAGCCCTACTCACCAGACCTTGCGCCTACAGACTTCTACTTTTTCTAGAATTTGGATAACTTCTTGGCGGGAAAAAAATTCAATACCCGAGAGGCAGTACAAAATGCCTTTGAAGAATTTGTTGCCTCCCGTCCAGCTGATTTCTTTAAGAAGGGCATCAATAAATTGCCACTGCGTTGGCAAAGATGCATTGATTGCATGGGTGATTACTTCGATTAATACAAATAAAAAATACATTAAAAAAAAATCGTTTAATTTTTTCATACAAAACGGTAATTTCATAGGTAAAGACCTTAATATATTTAATACTTTTATACTACTACTGGTAGACAATGGAGAAAATAGATGCATGATGTGAAGGAATGGACTAAATATAGCTACCCACAATTGAAGAAATTAGCCCAGGATCGCAAAACATTCAGCACACTGACCGCCAAACTTCAGTATGAAGATGGCACTCAATGGCCAATGATGATGATACTATACTCTATCCCCCTTACTAATAAAAATATTTACACAACGGATAACTTAAACACCGTTGCCACCCGTTGCTGTCTTTGTCTGATGCGTAGGAAAAGTCACTTGACAGACAAATATAGCAACGTTGTTTAAGTTATCCATTGTGTAAAATTTTTTATTAGTAAGGGGGTATATATTTTTGGCAGGTTCCCGAGTATGCCATCTCACTAAAGAATATCTAAAATAAATTTTCGAATCCCGTTTAAAAAATAACGAGTCCGTGCTAATTAAAAAAAAATGCAGTTTAAGCACTTTTGAATTTTGACCCAGGCTGCCCCCTCGCAATATACGTAAGTATAAACGCAAAATATATAATCAGTCGAGCCATAAAAATAATAAATAATGAAAAATAAATAAAATAAAGTATGATGAAATATAACTTATTTTATAAATAATTCCCTTTTTAAATTTGGCTGAAATTTTAACTATTTCTCTACTCAATCTTCAAAATTTTTCAATCGGTACCAGCCCGAACAACATCCTAATAAAACAATATTTAAAATAGAACACACATTCAAGAAGTCGGTTTAATTTTTTGTTTAAAAATAGAAATATTTTTTCCCTTTTTAGTGATATTTGTTAAATTATTATTAACACATTTTAAGAACGTTTAAAATAAACGATCGAATGTATAATTGAATACGCGCCAAGCTTCCATTAGGTATTGTATATAAGATAATGATGATGATTACTATAAGTTACTTATTGGCATATGCTTGCAGTTCATTAAACAATGTCGAAACTTCCAAACGCGTATCATTTAAAGACTGAGGAGTTCTGTTCAGTACTCTTGGATCCAGGGTATACCTTGGTGCAGAATCTTACTTTTTGGTAGGACATGCTTACTTTTTCTGAAGTAACCCAAACTTCAGAAAAAGTCAATATTACTATATAATTATGCCCATATAAATTTTGAGGAGTTCCCTCGATTCCTCATGGATACCATTATCACTTTTGTAAAAACGCGACCAACTACCCTTTACATCAGAATTTTGAAAATCGGTCAACAGATGGCGGAGTTATTGTTGAATATACAAAAAAAATACATACAGCCGAACGTATAACCCTCTTTCTTTTGGAAGTCGATTAAAAAGCCTTTTATTTCATTGCAGTTTACAAAATTTTAAAATAAACAAAAAATACAATACTTTCACAAGTAAATAGCTAGTTATATTGTACTTAATTAATAGTAGTTTTATTGTGGTTCATCTGCAAGAACCCCTCGACGGGTAAAGGCCTCCTCCAAGGATTGCCAGTCGACTCTAAATTGGGCTACTGCAACACACTTGTGGCCGGCTATTTTCGTCGTCCCATCTAGTTACAGGTCGACCGGTTCTTTTTTTGCCCTGCGTACCTTCCCATGTGGTTACTCTTTTTGTCCATCTCTGATCCTGTATACGTGCCACTTGTCCAGCCCACTTCCATTTTAAAGAGCGCGTGTGAACCAGAGTGTCCTTTGCTTCGGTGATATATATATCTTCAACGATTACTCCGCCGTCTGTGGACCGATTTTCAAAATTATTTTTTTAATTTATAGAGTATAATCCCAAATTGGTCTTTTGACATCAAAGTGATGACCTGATGATGGGATATATGAGGAATAGGGAATAATATATAATTATGAGGCATAAATATGAGGAATTCCTTGAAATTTATATGGCACAAAAAGACAATTACAACATTTTGCACCAAGGTTTGGAGCCTGTAACTCCTGACTCCTTATATATACATGTTTGGGGATTTCGGCGTTGTTTAAAGAACTGCAAGCATATGCTACTATGTCATTTACAGTAATCATCATCATCACAACCATAGATATAATAGGTATAGTATTTTACACCGACACGGATATATTTGAACATTACTTTGCCGTTTGTAAACCTATTTGCAAAATTATTTTGTTGTTGTAAAGGCTATAATTCAAAATTTGTCCCTGATGATGGGTTCCATGTTAAATCGTGGGAACTCTTCGAAATTTATATGGACACATATAGTTATTTTGACTTTATCTAAGCATATGCTACCAAAAAGTAAGATTTTGCACCAAGGTATACCCTAGATCCAAAAGTACAGGATAGAACTCCTAAGTCCTTATAGATACATGTTTGGGGATTCCAGCGTTGTTTAAAGAACTGCAAGCATATGCCATCATACCACTTACAGTAATCATCGTCATAATCACCACCATCTTCACACGAAACACCAACATATTATTATGATGACATAGACTAACTACTCATCAGTTTTGTGCACCGATATCAATGCCTTTGAAATTATGCTATTGCCAAAATTATATTCATGATCATCATCATCACTATAGTATATTTAATGCTTACTGTTACATTTTTTCCGCCGACTATAACAATACATAATAATTATTATTTAATAATATAGTATATAATCATTATTACTGGTGATTGTTTAGTAGGTTCGCAGATCGGTAATACTTATTTGGGGAAATACTACGGCCTCTCAGAAAACTGGCATGAAATAACGCTGGAGTTTGTTTTGCTGAGAGAGTGAGAATAGCGGAGGCTTTTTTGTATTTATAACTTTCTTAAAATGTGTTAATAATATAGAATATAGATAAAAAAAACTAAAAATAAAAAATATATTTTTAAACAAAAAATTAAAACTGACAAAGTAAAAATTCAAAATTTCAAAATTAAGAAGATTGAGTAGAGAAATAGTTAACATTTTAGCCGAATTTAAAAGGGGAATTATTTAGAAAGATTTTTTTCATACTTTTTTGTGCATTTTTACTTTGGAACTAGGTTTTAATTTTTTGTTTAAAAATAATTGCATGATTAATTTTTTGTTTTTTTTTTTTAAATTTTAACATACTACGCTCTATTCCACGCTGGCATGAGATTATTGTTTCAATTGTTTTAATGTTGAATTTCCAGGTTTGGGATACATATGTTAGTCACGGTATAAGACACGAATTAAGGACCTTAGGTTTTTTTTAATGGGCCTATGCTAATGGCCGGGTTGCCGTTTTAGCTTCGTCGGGCTATGACTGCCGGTTGGCTAGTCGTTTTGGTGGGAAGACGATGAAGGAGTTTGAACTCCCTCCTACATCACCCCCCTGTGGGTGATGTACAAACCGGTTATTGGGGATATAGTTGTCTGTATATTTCAGGGGCTTGGATCCCACACATATTCGTTTTTTTATGCTGTTTGTCATTAACATGGTTTTGGAAAAGTTCATATTATCTAAGCCCACTGTTTATCATGGGTTGAATTTCAAGTTCTGATTCGGATAGGAGGATCAAGTCATCTGCAAACTGACTTCCAAAAAAGGAGGCGGTTATACGTTCGGCTGTATATTTTTTTTTTTGTATGTTCAACTATTTTTGCTGTAAAGGGTATAAATCCCAATTGGGTCCTTTTGATACATAAGTAATGACCTGGTGATGGGATCCATGAGGAATCGTGGGAACTCCTCGAAATTTATATGGAGACATATAGTGAATTTGACTTTTTCTGAAGTAGTCCAAGCCTATGCTACCAAAAAGTAACATTATGCACCAAGGTTGGAACCCTTGATCCAAAACTACTGAACAGAACTCCTGAGTCCTTGTAGATACATGTTTGGAAATTTCAGCGTTGTTTAAAGAACTGCAAGCATATGCCACTATGTCAATTACAGTAATCATCATCATCACCACCATCATCAGACCATACACCATCACATTATGATGATAATAGAATTTAAACCGACACGTATATCTTTGAACATAACTCTGCCGTTTGTCAACACATATGCAAAATTATTCTTTTGCTGTTGTAAATAATATAATTCGAAATCGGTTCCTTAGTCACCAAAGTGGAGACTTGATGATCGCATTCATGAGGAATCGAGAGAACTCCTTTTAAAAGGACATTTATAGTGATTTTGACGCAAAAAGGGATTTGTTACTTACAGTTTGACGTGTCTGTCTGTCTGTCCGTTGGATCGTAGCTCCCAAACGGATGAACCGATTTTGATCTAGTTTTTTTTTGTTTCAATAGCTGCTGACATGTTCGAGACTCGAGAGTGTTCTTAGCTATCATCAGCTCGTTCACTTCTTGACAATTGGGGGGTTACTTACATTTTTTAATTTTTTAAGAACAGTTTTTGCACTTATTACGGGTGCGGATAGCAATAAACTCAGCACAGTTATTCTTCTATTATCCTATTGTGTTTGCCAAACAGAGTACAACAATGACTCTATTTATGTTCTTCAGGAAACAAGGCAAACTTTCACTAAGACACCTTGATTTATTTTAATATATATAAGGAAATTTAACGCAATTTATTCATTTACTATTGTAATAGATTGGTAATAGTGTAATTATTGGGAAATGTTTGTTTACAATGCAAATTGTCGTTACCATAAAAGATGTAGATACAAAAATATGCAATATAAAAATTGTTTAACTATAAAAATCTAAAAATATAAGTTACTTAGTTTTAATGTAACGGTTCACGAATTTACGTACGTTACCTAGTAGCTACCTACTTAAGTAAGGTGTATCTAGACATCAAAATTATCGAAAGGGCACGAAGGGTGCCAATTGTCCTTAAGGGTCAGTTCACACCGCGACGCCGCGCGACGCGTCGTGGCGCTGCATGTTAAAGATAGCAATTGAAAATTGAACTTTATTCACTACACAAAAAGAAACACGTTTCATAATATGACATCAGATAAACACTGCACATGCGCTGTGCAGCGCGGTGCAACTTGACATTCTAACTCTTACAATGAAACGTTTATCTTCTTGTGTGATTAATAAAGTTCAATTCTGAATAGCTATCATAAAAATTACAGCGTCGCATATTGTTTCGTTTCGGTGTGAATTACGGCTCTCGTGAGTCGTGGGATGGATGGATTTTCGTATCACGAACAAGTTCTACTTATAGTGACTTTTTAAAAGCATGTCTAATGACAGAGCCTGTTTCAGTAAGTCTGGGTTTTGATTCCTATTAAGCCGTTATACCGTTAAAACTCTTAACTTCTTTATTTTGTCTGAACTCTGAATTACCGTTTCATAAAATCCTGTTTATACCAAATTTTGTGGTTCAAATAAACAAGTCCCAATATAAGTAGTTTTACCACTTAATTTGGGACACAGGCATTTGAAGTTCATTGACATTTGGAGTTAATATTTAGCAGTTTCAATTTAGATTTTTTTTTGGGAAATAGTGCTCAATTTCATTCTTCTGAAATTGATCAATATTTTTCGAAGGGAGACGTCATAACTCAAATTATGGGGACAATCTAAATGCTAAACGTACATTTTTCTTAGTAATAACTAAATGTACCCGGTGACAAAGAATATAATACATACAATTACTAACGTACCGGAGATGTCATGTTCCAAGTATTGATTGACCTAGAGAGTTTTAAGGCAAGAAGAGTCATAAACGCAATATGATACATTTAAGGGAACGTACACATATTACGTGACCACTTTTTTCCCCCCCTCCCCCCTCCGGTGACCATCCGTAGTATATGTCGACCCTCCCCTCTACTTTTCACTCAGTACTTAATTACAATTATTAATTCTTGATCTCAGAAACAAAGATACATTAACAATTTTGACATATTGAATAGTGCAAAATAGATAGGTTCCTAGTTCGTAGCGGCCTCGCTTTTTGTAAATTTTGCTTAACTTTTTAATTAAACCCAAAATTGCAGAGAAAGATTTTCATAAAATGCGCGAAGGCACTTTTTTGAGCTCCGGGATTGAACTACTGTTCTTAGCAAATGAAATAATAAAATGAGAATGTTATCTCCTATATAGTCGTATAGTTCGTAGCGGCCTTAGAATTTTGAAATATCTTTGATTAAATAAAAAAAAAATCTTATTCTAAGCCAAAAAAAACTTCGAAAATAGCTTCAAGTTAACTGTGAATTACTCCTATCTACGATAGTATTATTAGGCAAAATTTATACCTGAACAATTGTTACTTCATGAGGAATAAAGATTTTATAATTTTAAAGCATGAGTTTATTATACTATTTCAATAAAAACGATAAATACAACTGCAAAATTACTACAAAATGCGAAATGTCGGGAACGCTTCAAATACATAATCTCGCAGATTGCAGATTTGTAATAGGGCTCTTAAGGATCAAATATCAAAAACAATATAATTGCTTCATGTCATTTTTAACCGTCTTCCAAAATAAAACTTAAAAGAAGGAGGACCTGTGGATTTTTGTTTTGTTTAGTTTTGTATGTTCAACGATTAGTCCGTCGTTTGTGGACCGATTTTCAAAGTACTTTCTTTGTTGTATAAGGGTTCAGTGGCGAAGGCTGGTTCTCCTTCATAGGAAAGCCCTAGCTTGTATAATAGGTAGGGATTTGGATGAGGGTCTTCGAAAGACAAGTACTAAGTGAAGCCGATAGGAATGGAGTTATAGGAACACCACGCCACTGATAGGGTATACTTTTATAGTTGGTCCTTTTGACATTTTGGTGTAGACCTGATGATTCACTCAATATTTTTTCGGACTACATTAACTGAATAGATAGTATTATGAAACATCTTCATCTACTAAATTTCGATAGATGATGTTTTTAATAGGATTCACTTAATGTGGCCATTTTAGACCTGCTGATGATTCATTAAATTTTTCGTCCAATTTCCCCACACATGTCTATCGGCAAAGTGCATCGGCAAAGTGTTCGAATGTATGTGACGGCTGTACAAATTCCAATAACAATATTAAGTAATTGCAGTACAACTACATCTCCTATCAAACACAAGTGCATGTTTTGGACCGGCACCAAATGCGATGTACTAATGCCGCCCATTATTTGAGTAATTATATTTTAAGGTCTTCCGTTCATGAGCCAATTTTGATTTAGATATTAAGCACCCACTACATAGTTGTATAAGTAGTTATATTTTCTATATTATAATTATTATGCACTGGCTTTTTCCCGTGGCTCCACCCGCGTAAATGTAGTATCCCACGGGAACTGTATATTTTCCCGCGACAAAAAGTAATCAATGAAAGGACATATAGTAGACTACGGATAAGGAGTAAGGGCCCGTAGTCTGCTCTGTAGGCGTATGTATGTCTGTGCCAAATTTCATGATGATCGGTTAAGTAGTTATTACGTGAAAGCATAACAAATAAACAAACAAATTCACATTCACATTTATAACTAGCTTTAGATCGCGGCTTCACTCGCGTAAATAAAGTGTCCCACGGGAACACTTTACTTTTTCGGGATAAAATGTAGCCCATATTTTAATCCAGAGCCGAAACTTAGCCATACCAAATTTAATCAAAAACTGTTCAGTACTTTTTGCGTGAAAGAGTAACAAACATCCACCCTCACAAACTTTCACATTTATAATAGTAGTAAGATATTTGCAAGGACTATGCTTGGGATCGCATATATTTATACTCTACAATGTATCGAAGCTCAGACGAAATAAAAAAGCGAAGACAGAGCTTTGTCAAACAAGAACCGAGGCCTGTTTCTTATGTACCTATGTAGTGCGCGTGTAGCTTAGGCACTACCACACACCGCGACAGCTCGCATTACAAGGTAAGGCGTAGTTTCGTTACGTGTGTGTGCGTGACACGGCGAGGCGTAGTTTAGACCGGGATCACTGTGTGGTTCGCAGAATTCAGTCTTCACTTTTTTATTTGGTCTGAGTACCGAAGTTAATGATTGAAGGATGAAGGATTTATTATAGAAGTAGTTCCTTAATAAATCCTGTAGTTATACAATTACACAAGTCCCGGCAGGCCTAAAAAGGCCACATCGCGCAATATTGCTAAAAGTAAATAATTTGCAGCATTCCTTGCAATTTTGCTAAAAGCTCGTAATATTGTCACATTTTATAGCAACATTGTAGCAATTCATTTCATCAGTAGAATTATATTTGTCGGTTATGTTGCCACATGAAAAATTATATAACTGTAACCAACCGTATAACCGCATATTCTGTATTTGTGTAAAAAATACTAAGTTAATCTTGTAGAACTATTTTAGTACTTGCCAATTGTAAATAAAAATTACCAATAACTACATTAATAAACGTCAACGAGTTGCCAGTCGAAGAACAAGAAAATAACTCGAAAATTATATACGTCACTGATTACCTTAAATTTAAATATATTAGGTCTTTACCTATGAAATTGCCGTTCTGCAGTACTGGCCATTTCAAATCAAAATAATTTTTCTTTGGCTAAGAATTCTAATTTAAAATTAATTTTATTTTAAAAACATGGAATTCTTTTTCCAAAAGTAGTCATTTGTTTATTGATTAGTGTTACATTTTCATCGCATTTCAATCTTTTTCGTCATCATGGATACGTTAAAAATTCGAGTAATTATGGAATATGAGTACCGTTGTGGCAGCAACGCGGCACAAGCGGCACGCAACATCAACGAAGTTTACGGAGCTAACACTACAAACCAACGCACCACCTGTTATTGGTTTGCTCGCTTCCGTTCTGGAAATTTCAACCTGAAAAATGAACCTCGCGGTCGTCCGAAGACTTTGGTCGACAATGACGAATTATAGGTGATTGTGGAAGCTGATGATACACAATCTACGGCTGAATTAGCAGCAGCTTTCGACGATAGCGTCAAAACAATATTGGTCCATTTGCGTCAAATTGGCACGGTAAAAAAGCTTGACAAATGGGTGCCCCACGAACTCAATGATCGCCAGCGCGAAGTACGCGTCGAGACGTGCCTTGCACTGCTCAACAGGCACACAAATGAAGGAATTTTGAACCGCATTGTTACCTGCGATGAAAAATGGATTCTGTTTGATAACCGCAAGCGCTCAGCAAGTTGGTTGGATCCTGGTTCAGCACCTAAACATTAAACAATGCCCTAAACGAAAAGTTACCCCTAGAAAAGTGATGGTCACATTTTGGTGGTCTAGCGCCGGTGTGATTCATCACAGTTTCTTACCAAACGGGGTGAGCATTACTGCAGATGTGTACTGTGAAGAACTGAACACAATGATGGAGAACCTGGCACTTCTCCAACCAGCATTGGTCAATCGCTCATCTCCGCTGCTCCTGCACGACAACGCGCGACCTCATACTGCACAGCAGACGGTCTCCTAGTTGTAAGAACTGGGGTTGGAAGCTCTCCGTCATCAGCCCTACTCACCAGACCTTTCGCCTACAGACTACTACTTTTTCCAGAATTTGGATAACTTCTTGGCGGGAAAAAAATTCAATACCCGAGAGGCAGTACAAAATGCCTTTGAAGAATTTGTTGCCTCCTCTCCAGCTGATTTCTTTAAGAAGGGCATCAATAAACTGCCACTGCGTTGGCAAAGATGCATTGATTGCATGGGTGATTACTTCGATTAATACAAATAAAAAAAACAGTCAGTTGTCTGTAAAGTCGGTTGAATGTGACAAAGTCATGTTTATAGTGCGCGCGGAACTAATTGGCCGCGCCTTAGGTAGGGACAGGGGTGAGGGGGCGGGTTGCTTGCTGCTCGTAACGCACATGAGATTAGACAGTGACGACCAATCTCGAGATATCGTGAACAATAATTATTCAATTATTGAAAAGAATAAATTAAAGACGCATCAGGTTTATATTCTAAACTATTGACATCGGCTTTCCGTTTTTTAAAAAAACGTATGCTCTTTAAATATTATTTCCTTAGATTGTCTTTTTATCGGCGGACACATCTTGCTATTGCAATCTCTTGTGCGTTTTGTCTAAACTAGCCAGAACTGTCAACGCGTGTTGCCGCCGCGAAGTCCGGCGCCGAACTGAGTAATAACATCAAGCGCCCCCGGCTCTCCGTCCCACCGCTCACATACCTAAGGCGCGAACAGCTGAGGTAACGGCAATACGTCATATTTAGCGAAGTAACGGCAATGCATCATATTTAGCGAGGTACCGGCACATGCCTCATATTTAGCGAGGTAACGCATGAGTCATGTTTTTTCGTGCGTGCACCGGCTCCATCGAATTATAAGACGTTATCACGTCAAAATACATGAAAAAAAATTCGTTTAAATTTTTTCATACAAAACGGCAATTTCATAGGTAAAAACCAATTAATATTAAAATAAATAATATTTAAATATAATACTTAAATTTAAGGTAATCAGTGACGTATATAATTTTCGAGTTATTTTCTTGTTGCGAACGACTGGCAACTGGTTGACGTTACGCCGAGTTTTGTTTGACGTTACACGTTTGCTTACAAACAATGGGCCCTCAAAACCAAATTTCCACGCTTTTATGGTCAAATGCGTAGAATACCTTAAACAAAAGTAAAGAACTCATTACTAATAGGTTACCATCCTACTATATTTTATAAATGTGTCATAGAAAACTGCGATGGTTATATTTATTAAATTGAAATAATCGTAATATGTCAATACATATCTTAAGATAGTTTACTCATTCATTAAACGTTTTCTTACTTTGGAGGCAATACTTTCCAGGTTCCAACTCTTGTATGAGCGACACAAGCCTTTATTGAGGCAAAATAATCCTACAGATTCAGACTTCTGAATTTTGTAAGAAATGTCCATTATCCATTTTTCGAAAATACGCACTTGTTCAATGATTGTTCTCACTATCACGGCTCACACTAACACTAAAATGCTCTCAAAACTTTTCATACAGTTCTAAATTCATTGTATTTATATAAAACACAAAATATGTATTGCGAGATCTTCCTCGCGAGTAACTTTTTATGAATCTGCTATTTGATACTAGAGCAATTTTTCTCATGCAGACTATTTTAGGGATTTTCCATAGACTAATCATTGGTCTCGCTGGGCGCTGTACCAGACCGAGCTGACGTGCTTGTCAAATACTGCAATAAATACTCAGCTGAGGTCGGCTTACCCGAGCCAGTCATATTGAAAGCCTTATGAAAGGTATACATCCCGAATATTTTATTTATTTTAGTTGAAATCGGACCAAAAATGCCAAGTTGCGTAGTGAAGCTATGTAAAAATAATTGGACCAGAAATAAGAAGGACACTGGAATCACATATCAGTAAGTATCGTATAATTTCAACATACAATTACATGAACTCGAAACGCCATTCAGTGTTGCCGCGTATGCAATAATCAAGTTCCAATATTTTTATGATGTAAATTTATTGTCATTGTATTTTATTCTAATGTAACAAAATACAGTAAATTATATCCTATTTCATTTATCTAACCTTGTTATTATGATTCTACCCAGGCCATGAAACTAAATAACTATTAGCAAGGAGCATAGGTCGAAAAATATGAAAAAAAATTATTATGAACACATTACAGTTAAATATATTATGTGTAATATTATTATCGTACTAGCTACCTCGACACGCGTTATTCTAACCTGACTAATAAATAGAAATGAGGTCTAATCATTTATAATACATACCTAACATTTTTCTGAAGAAGATGCGCATAAGAATAATATAAAATTGATACGTAAATTTGCTTTTAATAAATTTTTAATCCTACTATCCTTCTACAATAATTATAAATGTGAAAGTTAAAAGTACAGTGTTCCTGTGGGATACTGTATTTACACGGGCGGAGCCGCGGGCAAAAGCTAGTTTTTAAGTTTCTTCTTGGCTACATTTATAACCAATAACTTAACTAATAGACATCATAAAATATATTTTTCCAATTAAATCGGGCAAAAGTTGAGTAACTGACGTCACAACTTTTCACGCACACTAGAATGATGAGTAGTTAATGTATTTCTGCTTATGAATTGTATACTAATCAAATTATGAATTCGCGGTCAAGTGGCCGTTTTAGGATCTTTGGAGTAATTCATAACAAGAATGGAACGTGAATCGCCGAAAGCGATATATTATATTGAAACTGCAAAATGGTATTCTCAACTTCAAACCCGTTTTGATAAGTCTAAAGTCCAAACCTTTAAAGTGTAAATTAATTACGAAAATTGTGGTTTTGGTGTATTATTATTATTGACTAGCTGTCCCGACTCCCGACACATAAACCAATTATTTCAATACCAAAATTAGCCAAATCGGCCCAGCTGTTCTCGAGTTTCAGCGAGACATTGTAATTGCAATCCATTTCTTTATATATAAGATGATAATCAAAAGCTTCATAATAAATGCTGCAATAATGTAGTAACGATACTAACATGCTATTTTTACTAACCCTAAAAAGTACTTAAAGAGATGCAAATTGCAATCGCATACTTACATACAGAGCGAATTTTATAGTCTTCAGTAAGCACATAGCAGCCAGTGTTTAATTTTAATATATTTTCACACAACAGTAATACATAATTTTGAAGTGGTTTTAATTTATAAAGTAATTTGTAATCTCTAGTATTTACTTGATTAGGTAATAAAAAAGCAATTGTTTTGAAAATAATAATTGTAGCAAACTTATCTATACAGATTTCTTTTTTGACTAGATAATTGTCGGCGTTTAGGGTTTTTGCGTTTATTTTCTTTCTATACGTACGAGTACTTTTATTCTATTATTTATAATGAAGACAAAAATGAGACTTCCTTGAAATGAAAAACTTGAAAAGTGCAAATTAATAAAAATAATTGAAATAATTCAATACTGGTGTCTATAGTGCGTCTTAATCATTATTGATACTTGAAGCTATTACAACATAAACAAGTATTTTTAAAGGAAATTCAAAAAGGCTTTGACCTTAATTAATTTTAAAGGCCTTTATTTACCTCTTGATAAAATTTCCGTAACAAACTTTTTCATTCATGCTCTAGGGTCGGTACTCGGTGTAAATGACGGTAGTTTTAAACCTGTACAAGTGATACATGTTACAACATTTACAATGTACAAATTATTTACATAATGTCATACAGTCAAAAGGAAAACGCACGAAAAGGCATTTAAAATATTAGATTAACAAAGGCAAACAGCAGTAAAATACTGATTACATAGTTAGTTTACCTGCTATAAATTACAACGACTTTCACGTTTTTTATTTTATGTAATGCAATAAACGATTTTTTTAACTTTGTTTATATTTTGTAGATATTATTATTGTATTAGCTATTTTGATCATATTTATACTCAACTACAGTGTAGTCGGCAACAGCTATATGTTGCTATCATGTTGCCATGAATGTCTTTTGATGACTTACATCTGCGGGTCATCGAACTACTTGTAGGTAAATAGGTATGAGGTAGGTATAAAACAATTATAAATATTAGGAAAACTTCAGCGTGAGCTAGAGATAACTAAAATACATTTCTTTTCAACTATAACAGGACTACGTAAATTAGATATACCTATAGCCTATGTTACCCAGGCCATTATCGCGAATCTTTTGACACGTCATTCATTTAAATCGGATCAGTAGTTTAGGCACTAGGGCGGAACAAACTTATATACATACATACATCGACTGCAAAATCATCTACCTTTTCCTTTTGGCTTCGCCGTAGTCGGGTAATAAGTGGCAGTTTCAAAAGTTTGTGATCAATAATCGATCTTAATTTTAATTAAGATTTTTTTTGCAAGTTTTTGCTTGTTCTTGCTTTTTGTGACGCGTATTTTTGTACTACTGTATTATGTTTGGAATTTTGTCATAAAAAACCTTCTGAGTGAGGAAAAAATTCAGGGCCTATTGGTTCCACAAACGAAATGATGCGGACAAACTGTGCCACCGGCGATGCGTGTCAAGTTCAATGGTGAGCAGAGACTGTGGTGGCTGCTGGCTAGACTCAGTGTTGGCGTTGTTGGCCGACAGGATTATGTGTTCAGGGCCGTAAAATTATCGGTTTTTTTTTTAAATTTATCGTACAAACAGAAAATTTTTTTTAAAGCCTATTTATTGTGAGCTATGTTAATTTTTAATAAGCAAAATAGTGAATAAACAATATTTAAATACAAAACAATATATTTTTTTCTAAAATAATTATATTTCAATAAATTAGAAAGGCATACTTAGACGTCTCACTTACAATAACAACAATAACCATGAACTAAGCATTAAAGAGTATCTAAAATATTAAAATTTTTAGCCAGATTGGAACTGTACTTTGTATAAAGTATACACAAAATCCATTGACCTTATATTATTATCGAGTGAAAGTAGATGATTAGAAACTCAGAAAGTTAATACGAGGGGGCAGCATAGTGAAATTTCAATTTTGGTGGGAACATTTGAACAGAAAAAAATTATCGCAAAATTATGTTGCATACGTTGGATTATCGTACAATTTCGTCACATAACGACACCTGTATGTTTGATCGTACGAAGTGTTCAATTATGTCATGTGTACGATAATTATGTGACGAATGCTAACGCCGCGCTGGCTAGACTCTGTGACTAGAGCTAGACTAGTGCGTACGGCATACCTCACGCCTGCCAACACGTTGTGTAAAAAGCTATTTATAAATTCTATATTATCTAATTAATTGTAATGTATCTTAAACCCTTATACTTTATACCCTATTACTTTTATTACCTCTTGATATCCCTCGAAGACTGCGCATTTTAAGTTATGTATATTTTTTCTTTCGTCGTGCAACAATATAGGTATCAATAATTTTGAATCTAATGTGTCAGTCCCATTGGCAGTTTAGTATGGGCATGTGTAATTTTTGCGTTCACGTTGCTCGTAAATTCGGTATGAATTTGGTTCGAACCCCCGTAAAATATTTTTAATTCTTTTTAATTTTTAGTCGCGATGTGAACCGACTCTGTGTGAACCTACGACTTTTCAAAGGCAGTAGGAAGCTGCCAACTTGACTAATTTAATGTATAATAAAAATAAATAGAGTATCTTTAAGCCTTAGCCAAAAGCAAAACCCTTTCCAATCCTCGATGAATGTCACCATGAATTATAAAATAGGCTTTGCTTCACCGCATGGCCGTACTTTATTATTGAACCGAATGAACACAATAGCCGGTACTAAGAAATTCATACAGAATACACTTCGGTAATGCCTTGATTTACTATTCGATACCCATTAAACCTTAAATCAACGAAGCTAGAAATCCACATTTGATAGGGATCCGTGTTTTTCGCATATTTTTTTTGGCATAATTTAATGTGGCATACCTCAATAGGCATAATTTTGTTTGTCATAATAATACTTTGGCATACTATATAGTATGCCAAAAATGATATTTATGCCTAATATACTATATAGTATATTAACTAGGCATAAATATCATTTAGCCTAATGTTTTTTAATGAGGAATTTCCTAATTTAATGAGGTATAACAATACTATGGCATAATTGTTTTTACGACAATTTTTTGTACGACGAACGAACATACGAAATATGCCTAAGCATATTTTACTATCGTAACAATAGCTTCTTGGCATGGGTACCACCATAGTGTATAACAGATTACACTATGCCATTTGGAAATTATTATTTCACTGAGGCTTTTAGCTCATAGTGTAGTCTGTTTTCTGAATCCTGTTTCGGTCTTTTAGTGCGTTGCTTAGATATCTGTCTTTTTTAATTATTTCTTTCTATCACGATCTATCAGCATGGAAACTGACAAGTTTATATCTACTATAGTTTGAATAGGGAGAGGGGTCAACTACAAACCACTTTGGATGCCGATTACTCGAAAATGGTTTACTTTGTAAAAGTCATGTATGAAATCTTGCCTTTATTTAAAAAACCTATTCAAAGACACGATGGGGTAGGATGAAAAAATATTGTTATTATGGAGAGCCCCCTAAACTATAAAATTATTATTATTTTATGATGCCAAAACCGAGATCTAGACACAATATATAACTATACCGAATTTAATATACTTGTATTCATAATTAAAGAAGCTAGAAGAGCGGACGGACAGATAGACAGACAGACGTCCTTCTGGACAGAGCGAAACTATAAAGGTTTCTTGAGTATTACGGAATCCTAAAAACTGAACGATAAAAAAAAGTTAACTATCTAAATATTAAAAGAAATATAATATATTAGGTATTATATTATATTTACCTATTATATTTACCTATGAAATTGTATTAATCGAAGTAATCCATGGAATCAATGCATCTTTGCCAACGCAGTGGCAGTTTATTGATGCCCTTCTTAAAGAAATCAGCTGGACGGGAGGCAACAAATTCTTCAAAGGCATTTTGTACTGCCTCTCGGGTATAGAATTTTTTTCCCGCCAAGGAGTTATCCAAATTCTGGAAAAAGTAGTAGTCTGTAGGCGCAAGGTCTGGTGAGTAGGGCGGATGACGGAGAGCTTCCAACCCCAGTTCCTGTAACTTGGAGACCGTCTGCTGTGCAGTATGAGGTCGCGCGTTGTCGTCCAGGAGCAGCGGAGACGAGCGATTGACCAATGCTGGTTGAAGATGTGCCAGCTTCTCCATCATTGTGTTCAGTTCTTCACAGTACACATCTGCAGTAATGCTCACCCCGTTTGGTAAGAAGCTGTGATGAATCACACCGGCGCTAGACCACCAAACAGTGACCATCACTTTTCTAGGGGTAAGTTTTCGTTTAGCGCATTGTTAAGGTGCTGAACCAGCATCCAACCAGTTTGCTGAGCGCTTGCGGTTATCAAACAGAATCCATTTTTCATCGCAGGTAACAATGCGGTTCAAAATTCCTTCATTTGTGTGTCTGTTGAGCAGTGCAAGGCACGTCTCGACGCGTACTTCGCGCTGGCGATCATTGAGTTCGTGAGGCACCCATTTGTCAAGCTTTTTTACCTTGCCAATTCGACGCAAATGGACCAATATTATTTTGACGCTAACGTCGAAAGCTGCTGCTAATTCAGCCGTAGATTGTGTATCAACAGCTTCCACAATCGCCTTTAATTCGTAATGACGAATTAAAGGCGATTGTGGAAGCTGTGACAACAATGGTGACAAGCTGGTCGACAATGGTCGACCAAAGTCTTCGGACGACCGCGAGGTTTATTTTTCAGGTCGAAATTTCGAGAACGGAAGCGAGCAAACCAATAACAGGTGGTGCGCTGGTTTGTAGTGTTAGCTCCGTAAACGTCGTTGATGTTGCGTGCCGCTTGTGCCGCGTCGCTGCCACGACGGTACTCATATTCCATAATTCCTCGAATTTTTAACGTATCCATGATGACGAAAAAGATTGAAATGCGATAAAAATGTAACACTAATCAATAAACAAATGACTACTTTTGGAAAAACAATTCCATGTTTTTAAAATAAAATTAATTTGAAATTAGAATTCTTAGCCAAACAAAAATTATTTTGATTTGAAATGGCCAGTACTGCAGAACGGCAATTTCATAGGTAAAGATCTATTTACCTTGTTGAGTTGATTATTACAAAAGAGTACTGTATGACACTGGCCTGAAAACTAAGTACAAATCTTTTAAAATTTTAAACTTTTCTAAATAATTATAACAAGTTTTATCAGCTTGCTTTGAAACTAGTAAATTATATAGCCCGAGAGCTAGGTACTAGGAAATTTAGAGCAGGTGTTTGAGGCAAGCTGAAACCTAGTCCTATACTTCTCGTATTGTAGGTACAGTTAAAGACTGTGTATAGACCTCGGTTTTGGCAAAATACAATTATAACCATTTTACATTTTGGGGGTGGCTCTCCATACATGAGAAGTGGGGATGAAAAATATTTTTTTATTCTACCACATCATGTGGGGTATTGTTGAATAGGTCTTTTGAAATAAAGACAAAGTTTCATACATGACTTTTTACAAAGTCAACCATTTTCGAGTAATCGGCCTGCTGGCATTTCTAAACTATAGGAGATTATTTTATTTATTTATTTAAAACGAAATCGAACAATAACTTTTGAAGTAATTCAAAGAAAACCAATTGCGCGTTGATAGTTACGGAACCCTCCTTAGACATGTCGTGACATGCTCTTGGTTAGGTTTTATCCTATAGTTTAATGTTTAACTTTTTAATTTTATATCGTGTTTTTATTTTTTAACCTTTTTCCCATTTACTTTTACACTGGTCTTAACAGCTTTCGTGGTCTAGTGGTTAGAGCTTGGCTCTCGACTCGGAGGTCGCAGGTTCGAATCCCGCATTGGAACAACAAAAATGTTGGTCCAAAAAATGTCCAAGTTTGGTTAGGACAATGCAGGCTGACCTGGTTTCAATAAAACCGGCCACCGTCACCGAAATCGGTGTGGGGGAGTTACACCGGTCTGGCGAGGTTCAATTTCCGACTAAATGACCTGGCTTTTTTTCCCCAATTCCATAAACATTATATTAACACTATATGAAAATTTAAAATTTCCTCAAACATGTTTTTTGGGGATTAAAAATTTCACTTTTCAAAAATTTGTATATTGACTAAGTTCCGCTTCTGACCTGACCTGCAGTCTCGTGTTGAGGTACAGTAGGAGAAGTATAGGATAAGGTTTCAGCATGCCTCAAGCACATGCTCTAAATTTCCTAGTAGCTCTCCATCTAATATACCTAGGAATATAGTTACGTATATTACTTTTATCTTTAAACTAAAAATAACAATTGTAATCTTAGTCTTAAAGACTGAATTTACATATTTCATAAGTATTTTACATAATAATGCGGTTTTTAATAACTCCTCGGGATTTAAAACAGCTTGGAGCAGGTGTGTCATACTTAAAACAAGGTTTTGGTGCCGATTTATGAAATATTCTCTATTATATAATTTGTAATATCACACACTCCATTCTTACAGTACGACGCATATCGACTCATGCCTAGTTCCAGAAAAATCATCAGTAATTCAGCACATTCTTCAGGTGAAAGGGCTATGATAAATTTTTTAAATCTGCTGTTGTTTAACTTAGCTTTTGTAACAAGACTCACAGATCAAGAAAAAAATTAAAAACATAAAGTGATACAAAAAAATATGGTTTGTTGAAAATTAAGTTGAAATTAGAAAAAGGTTATTTTTTATTTTGAAAGATTTTCCATCGATTTTTAAAGAATATTACCAACTATGAAGTTTTTTTGACATAATATTAAACTCTTTTTGAGTGCTTTTTATTTTTTAATTTGAATATATGTCGTCGGCTTTAAACCATTTGCCAGTGTCAAGTTAAAAAGCGGGAAATAGAATTTTCGTTTCAATTTTCAACACTGTATTCCTAAATCGTCAAGTCTAAAGTCTAGAGTCAAAGTCCAAATAGATAGTCAGTGCAGTCAAGTCAGTCGATTCAGTAAAGTGGTAGAAGCTTTACTGAAAATTTCTAGGGAGTTTTGGAGGGAACACAAAATAGCACGTTTTTTGAAGTTGTACCACTTGCCCGAACTTGTGCACGTTAACGAATATTTAATGGTTAATATTCTACCAATATTACACATTATGAACCGAAATAACACAAATTTATGAAAGAACTACAAAATCCACAACGTCACCTATTGAATTGCCCGGCAGAACTAGATAGTTTATTTTGTTTATTTATGTTGCTTACACATGTACCGATTTAGTCTGGAGCGGACCATTATGGCAGCACGACACTCGTGAGTTTGATTTTCAGCTCTATTGAATACTACTAATTATAGAACAGAGTACCTACTATTTACAGTGTATTCCGATTTTTGTGCAGACTTTCAACTCTCAAAAATATTTCTGCACAAACTTAAATAAACTGATAAATAAATAATAAAAATATTTTTTGTAATAGGTATTATTGTCCGCTATACATTAAAATATACTTCCGAAAGTTTATTTTCGACAGGTTGAAATTGCTTGTCGATAGTATATATCGATCAATAGCTTCATTTGATTAAAAACAAGAAAATACAAACCTCTAAAATAATCCTAAAAAATCCTCACCACTAGAGGATTTTTTCCCTAATTTTAGGGAGAAACCCCTAAGTTGGTAACCAAGTCCGTGGTCTGCTCCGGACCAAATCCGTACGTGTGTTATTACTTTTAAAAAGTTATTGCAAAATTAGTTTTTTAAAGTTAGTTTTTCGGGCCAGTATATTAGGTCCTTACATATGAAATTGGCGTTTTGTCGTACTGGCCACTTTGATCTCAAATATATCTTCTTGGTTAGGAATTCCAATTTCAAATTTATACCGCTATTTATTCATGCATTTGTGTTTCGAAAACCGTTATTCATTTGTTTTTTTTCTTTTGGTTTTTTCTTTGCGTCGCTCTGTTTACAAAATGGAAAACATGAAATATCGTTTTATTTTCGAGTACGAGTTCCACCGTGGCACCAGTGCTGCAGAAACGGCTCGAAGGATTAATGATGTGTATGGCAGCGGTGTCGCAAAATAAAAGTGTGTTTTTGGTTCCAATGTTTTCGTTCTGGAAATTTCTACCTGCAGAACAAGCCCCGTGGACGGCCGGAGACCAAAGTTGATAATGAAGAATTGAAGGCTATTGTGGAAGCGGATCCACCGCAAACCACGTCTGAGTTAGCTGCAGGCTGCGGTGTTAGTGATAAAACTGTTTTAATCCACTTGAAGCAAATTGGGAAGGTGAAAAAGCTTGAAAGGCGGGTACCTCATGAATTGAGTGCAGCAAACCAACAATCGCGCGTCGACTGCTGCGTTACCTTACTCAACCGGTACAATAATGAAGTGATTTTAAATCGAATCATTACCTGTAATGAAAAGTGGATCCTGTACGATAATCGGAAACGCTCATCGCAATGGCTGAACCCTGGTGAACCAGCCAAAGCCAGCCCCAAGCGAAAATTGACTCAAAAAAATTTACTTGTGAGCGTTTGGTGGACTAGTGCCGGTGTCGTTCACTACAGCTTTCTTAAATCTGGCTAGACGATTACGGCAGATGTCTATTGCCAGCAACTGCAAATCATGATGGAAAAGCTAGCTGCTAAATAACCGAGGTTGGTCATTCGCTCTAGGCCACTGCTGCTTCAGGACAACGACACACACACACTGCACAACAGACGGCTACCAAATTAGAGGAGATTCAATTGGAATGTCTAAGACCCCGGACCTTGCTCCAACATATTACCATTTTTTTCGAAATTTGGATAACTTCTTGCAAGGGAAAAAATTCAACTCCGACGGGGCAGTCCAAAGTGCCTTCAAAGATTTTATTGATTCCTGTCCGAATGGTTATTTTAGTAAAATAATGAAACGATGATGAATGAACTACCTATGAGAAGGCAAAAGTGCATAGATAGCAATGGCATATATTTTGATTAAAAAAAACTTGAGAGGTGTCAAGGGATGGAACGAAGTTCCTTTCGATTAATTAGTGAAGGAATTGTGATAAAATTTTATGTTTTTAAGTTATAATAATATTTTTTTTATTATTAACAAATATAATGCAATATAAACTTAATCAGTAGGCTCAATTTTAGTAATAATTGAGAGAGAGAGAGAGACAGATAGAGAAACATGCGCACGCCGAACGGCTTACAACTATAGCAAAAAGTGTCGTTACAACTTTTAGTCTAAATTTTTTCCGTCTAGCCCCCTTTCCCCCCATTTAGTTTAGCCCCCATAATATATTTATATAACTTCGTTCCAATAAATATATTATGTTAAAAAAAATGGACTTTATGTTCCATTGTTCCTCCTTTACAAAACACCAATATCATATGTAATGACATAATATTTACATATCTTAAGTTATGTTATAAGAAGATTTTTGTTAAAAAATACGTTGATTTTTTGTGAGTTAATTGTGGAACACTTCACATTCATGAATTATATTACTATTATTTATAGTTTATGACCAATTTTAGTATTATTCGAATATATTCGAATAATTTTTAGCTACTATTCGATTTATTCTAATAGGAAAATAGATACCAATACTGACATACCCATTACACAAGAAGATACACGTATATTTGCAAGAGATCGAATGTCAAACTGTACCGCTCTGTACCGCTCTGTGTCGCTCTTGCAATGAAACGTGTACCTTCTTGTGTACACTGTACAGAACCTCAATCCTTGTAATTAACTTACACTTTCATTTTACTGTATTATAAATGAATCGTCTTGATATCATAAACTGTTTTTTGGAGATTTGGACCAATCAAATCGGCCTTGACGTTGGTTTGACGTTTATGAGAATACCATTTTGCAGTTTTAACACATCGGGAATGGATCGTAACTGTATTATTGCAGGATTTAATTAGCAAAATTAACCTACTGAATAAGGTTCAATTTTGAATTACTATTTTAAAAATAAAATACAGCGCTGCGTCGCGTAACTTAAGAACACCTAACTCTTACACATGCTAGTGCCTGTCTTTGTGATATAAACAGCACGTGTGCTAATGTATAGGGCCGTAAAATATTGGCAGCAATTGTTTTGTCAACACGCGATGACGAACCGTCGCTCATATTGGCTGCGATTATTTTAATGCGCTATTTTAGAAATAGTTACGTAACTTCTTCTCTTCCTACATGGGTATACGAGGGCGGCACTGAAAATTTCGGGAATCAAGGAAGTGACACAAGATTACTATTTAAAAATGTATTTATTGCTTTTCGAAGTATTCTCCGCGAAATTTGACACATTTTTCCATACGATGGACCCAATCATTGAAGCAACCATTCCATTCGGAAGTTGGGGTCTCCAAAATGGCCGTTTTGTAGGCGTCCACAGCTTCTTCAGGTGATGAAAATCTCTGACCACGCAATTTATTCTTTATTTTAGGGAAAGTATAGAAATCATTAGGGCTTAGGTCGGGGCTGTACGGCGGATGGTCTAATAATTCTATGATTTCTTGCTCTAAAAACTCTTTTATTCTGTGCGCGGTGTGAGAACTCGCATTGTCGTGATGGAGGATGATGCGGCGGTTGCAGTTCTCTTTACGGAGTTCAGAAACGACCTGTGGCAAACAAATGTTAGCATACCATTCTGCATTAACCGTTCTTTGTCCCTCAAGAGGAATAGTCGCAACATGGCCGGTTTTGGAGACAAACGTGGCCACCATTTTTTATGCAACACTCCGTGAAGGAACTATTTTTGTTGGCTTTAACTCATTTTCGAACACCCAAACTCGTGACTGGTTTTTTGTTTCGGGTTCGTACGCGTATATCCAGGATTCGTCACCTGATACGATGTTGTATACAGCATTTGAGGATCCTGCGTGGAATCTTTCGAGAGTTCTGACGCACCAAGTAACGCGAGCCGATTTTTGCTCTTCACAGAGCAAATGCGGTATCCATCGGGAAAACAACTTTTTTACACCTAATTGTTCATGCAAGATTATTTGTATTTGACTCATGCCAATGTCTAAAGTTGCCTGAATTTCGCGGTATGTCACATGTCGATCTTCCTCAATCAGCTTACGCACAGTATCAACGTTTTCTTGGGTGACTGAAGTTTTTGGACGACCTTGACGGGGATCATCACTGAGCTTGACACGTCCACGTTGAAATTCAGCAAACCAGCGATAAATTGTGGTTTTGGATGGGGCTTCATCACCAAATGCAGAAATCATCCGGTCAACACACTGTTTTTGTGTTAAACCACTTCGAAAGTCATAATAAATCATCGCTCTAGAATTTTCTCGAGTCAATTCCATTTTCTCAACGACTAAACAAGTTTGACAAGACCGGGAATCTTTTTTTAAATAAATAAACGGTATTCGATTTTTAAAACCAAGGAGTTTTAAATTAAAAATATTTTAATATGACAAGAACAGTGGAAATATTCCATTCCCGATACTTTTAGTGCAGCCCTCGTATTTAGTATTAATAGAGCATTTATACTATGAATATTTTAGCTAATGGAACCAGCTTGGGTTTAAAACTATTAAGTGGGCCACGAAAGGACAGTGTGAAAATTACCGGGCCATGGCAGAACAATGTTTGGGAAACACTGGCCTAGACGATTGCGCAACACTAAAGAGTCATTTACGTTCGAGCGCGAGCGCAGTATAGCTCGTTTTAAGGTGGAGCTGTCAAATAATTAGTTCGAGCCAAGCTTTTTAGGCTATGACATACATTTGACAGAACAAATTTTCATACAAGGAAAAGTTACGCCATCTTGATTTTTACCATATTTCAAAAGTCAGCCATCTTGATTTCACCATACCTCAAATGTCAAAATGGCCCCAAAAACTCCAAATGTGGGGCCATTTAAGTGGGGACAGTTTTTGCTTCAACATGTCTCTTCTATAATATGTACGTCTATGGTTCGAGCATAATAAAGTAAAAGCACAGAGTAGAAAATACATACCTACAGAGAAACAGCTTTCATAGAACGAACCACATTGAAAATTTTGACGTCCCCTTGAACGGCACATAATCGTGACACACCGTATGCTTGTAGTAGTGCAATCAAATCGAAAGTTAACTATGTAGCTGTTTATCTCTGCATCTTTCTTTAATCTGTGGTAAAAATGCATTACAATTATTGGATATTTGCCTACATCTACATGTAAAAAAAGTAAAAAGAATTAAGAATTTTTGTGTAGTGTCTTAATAAGAATATATGCATTTCATTGTCACAAAAAAGTTTTTTTACAAAATTAGTGTTATAAACCTCCATAATTAGTTTACTTTCATCAAAAACAAAAAGATTAACTATCGTAAGTATGAACATAAATGCGCAAACTTTAGAGATATCAGAAATGTTGTCCATTTCGTAGCAACTTACAAGATTGTGTCACCTGCTTGTACGACTTTTGTATGGGGTTTGTTTTCTTTGAAAATATTGATTTTTAGTATACCTTTCGTTTTGTAAACTGTCTTATTTTTCAGAGGACTAGTCATTTATGTGATAAAAAAATTTACAGGAAAATGCCGTATCAGTACAATTAGAGGTTTCGTCAATTTTTGCTGTGAATCGTTGTATTTGATAAAATAACAAAAAATAAAAGCGGACTGCAAAGTATTAATTAAAGCATAAAATACATCTTTCGAGTTTCCATGGACAGCGATAGATATAATCGCTGGCCATCAGGCGTTCCGTCAGCTCGTTAAAAAGTAACCGGCAATTGAAACTAACTTCACTACTCCACGTTAACGGTCACTTCCTGGTTATATCTACAAGTGCTTATGATAAAACTTCACTTCACTTGGATAGGGAAAGTATCTACTAGTAGATATCTTCTAGATCAGGGGTGGCGAACCTATGGCACGCGTGTCGTCAATGGCACGCGACACAATATTTTGGGCACGCCACTGATCATAAAATGTTGTAATTATGTATTGCGAAAAAAGTTTGAAGTAGGTATTATATGGCAAACCTTACATAGTGGACGTTATTTTTCAACTATTTTGCAACATCAGAAATTACAAAATGATCCTATTTTTATAGTGTTTAAGGATTTAAAGTTTGAACAGATTTAACCTGTTAAATAGGAAAAAAGTTTGCTCGCCTCGCTTCGCTCGCTCGTGTTCGACTTAAAAAACATATTATCATGGAGGAATTATGGTTTTATTGATCAATAATATTATAATATTTAGTACTGACGTTCAGTTTTAGGCTATTGATTTAATTATATTTTTCCGACGTACGCAGTCTTTTAGGGTTAAAGTTAAAACGGGTACAACAGAAAAAAAAATTGTTCGCTCGCTTTCATTCGGTTTAGGCTATTGATTTTTATGTATTTTTCCAAAGCATACAGTCGATCAGATGGCATTTAAAGAGTAATTAATATATTTTAAAAGGTAAAATTAACAAAATTTTTTGATTGTTGTTGATTGAAATTACAATGAAAAATTAAATGAAAAATTTGATGGCACGTCTATGACCTCAGTAAACATTTCTTTACAAAAATGGCACATTAATACATAAAGGTTCGCCATCCCTGTTCTTATAAATTACTAGCTTTTTCGCGCGACTTCATTGACGAACATTGCATCCCCGTGGGGTATGTATTTCAAAAAACTATTATTAATGGATTTCTTCGTCATAATAACTACGTGCCAAATTCAACTTAATTCGGCCAGCTGTTGATATTTCACTATACAAACTTTTAACCCCCCATTCACCCCTTTGACGGTGACGAAATAAAAAGAACTATAAAATACGTACTCAATAATTTCTATCTATTTGCTCGGATATTAAATTTCATGGAATCGGAATGATTTCTTTTTTCTTCATACAAACTATCAAGTTTTAACCCCTATATTACACGCTCAGGGGGGTGAGTTCTAACAAGCCCTGAAACACGTATTTAATTAAATGTATTTAAGAGCATGAATCTCATCGAAATCGGTGAATATTTAAAGATTTTCTATACAAATTTTCAACCCCTATTTCACCCCCTTTAAGGGTGGAATATTTTAAAATCCCTTCTTAGTGTGCGTCTACATTGTAAATTAAAACTACTGTCTAAATTTCACGTTTCTACCATTGGTGGTGACGTTTGTGCGAGCGTCTATACGTCAGCCAGTCAGTGCGGACTGGGGACATCTCTGTTTATGTATAACTAAAGCTTTTGCCCGCGACTTCGTCCGCGTAGGAGTCGAAAAAGATTCTAATAGAATTTTGTATTCGTTTTTACTTAATATTTTTTTAACATATTATAAATTAATAATATGTTTCAATGTTTGAATGCTTATAAAATATAAACATCTTTATTTAGCCGATGTTAAGGTAGCAAAAAACATGAAAATAAAATTTTGTTATATTTATGAATACAAACCCCGGCATTTGATTTGGTGAAATACACACGGGGTGTCAATCATCTCCTCTTATATTTTTGGTAAGGCTCAGTTTTATCACCAAGGGCCACAAATGAGACTGCCTCACGCACGCTTTTACTTCGTCTGTTCGCGTTCCTCTGGGCACAACTGGTAAGGTCGGCCGGAAATCGCCTGCTAACAATACAGTAACTCCTTCCCATTTGATACCTATTATTCCTAATATCTTCTAAAGATCTATTTAGGGATTCGAATACCTCTTTATGAGCCATAGTACTCTCATCCCAAACAATTAATTTCGTTTTGCATAGAACTTCAGTCATATTACTTTGTTTGGGTATGTTGCAGATTGGGTTTTCGGTTTGTATCAAATCAAGAGGAAGTTCAAACGCAGAGTGCGCAGTTTTACCTCGTTCCAACAGAGTGGCAGCAATTCCAGACGACGCAGCCGCTAAGGCGATAATATCACGATTGCTTCTCACTTTGGCTAACAGTAAATGTAATAGAAAAGTTTTTCCTGCGTTGATACTGAAAATCCACCAAATCCAAATCAGGGATGTCTTGAAAAAAGGCCAGGTCAAGAGTACCCTCAACCGAAGAGCATGTATGAAGGGAATAATGAAAGTGGACGAAGCGAAACAAGTATGTAAGGATCGTAGCAAGTGAAAGAAGTGTCTCTGCCTACCCCTACGGGAAAGAGGCGTGATTATATGTATGTATGTATGTATGATACCGAAAAGTATTTTATAATATATATGTTCTTGTTCATACGTTAGAGAGCCATCACTACTTGACACCACTTCTGCTAAGGAATTGACATCGTAACTTGTTTCCTTCACGTAGTCCCGGTTATTGTGTAAGACTTCAGACCTTTGAGGCTGAGGCAATCTATACTGCTGTAGGCTTTTTCCTCCTAATGCTAATACAGCATCTCCTATTGTGACCAGATTTTTATCGTAGATTACATCTGCTACATGTTCATCTATAATGCCAAAAAGCCTTTCCACTTGTCTTTTGTAATCTTCAGATAGGCTATTTCTGTATTTTACCCAAAGACTTAGTGCATCTATAATCTGAAAGAATTCAGGCATTATAGAAAAAAGTACACACATTTTAAAATTGCGACTGGCATAAGGCGGCTTCCTCTAGGACAGAATCACAATGTTTGTCGGCTTATAGCAGGCAAGTTTCATGCAAGCTAATTGAAAAGGTAGTTGTAGGCTGCCGTCGACAGTCTTCGAGTCATCGAAGGATGTTGGACCCCTAATCTCGAGCAGAAGCAAACGAAGATGGTAGCATTCGGTGTTATTCGGGTGAACGGTGTACACTCTACCTAGAGCGTGATCTTTCATTATTCCTAGCCAGCCATCCACGGGCCTTCCTCTTTTAAGAACAAATTATTACAACAACAAAGGAAAAAAAAATTAAAATAACTACACATTTAAATATTCTAATGAAATAGTTAAACAAATTTAATGGAGCAATCGCTGGTAGGTAGGTAATTTAGGAGTTTTCCAAGGAAAATCAAGGTATAAGGTGAGTTTTTCATCAAATTACCAAGAACAAAATTTAAATTTCGAATTCCAATCAGATTTATTTTTCAACAAATGACAATAATATAACGTGTCAAAACAAAACAAAAATAATGGGTCCCACTCAAAGGCAATCGATTGTTACGATCAAATTGGAAATTAATTCGTAAAGGTAATTTGATAACAACGAACGCTTTAGTTGTTACGATAATTTATAGACTGAGATCCCACGCCAGACACACAAAATGAATATACACTATGCATAGTACATACCCGCTATTTTCTTCGGTGGGCGCCAAAAGTACGAAAAAAAATTACTTGTATATGAAAAGTGTAGTTAGGCTCGGATCTCAGGCTATATTTATCATTCATCTAAAGCGATATATTTGCAACTACGAATCAGTAAATATTTAAATTGTAATGACTAAATCGATGATCGCTCGTGAGTGGGAGCTTTAAATCAAAAGCAATAAGGAGTATTGATATCAACTTTAATGCAAATCGCTCTCAAACAACATTCTTACCTTTTTTAACCCCGTTAGGGACGATTTTCAATAAACTATGATACACATATTCCATTAATTCTATTACAGAATGTTTTGTGCAAAATTTGAAGTAGATTGTACCAAGGAATCACGTTGCCCCATACAAACTTTTTCCCTTTTCACCCCCCTTAGGAGTCGAATTTCGGAAAATCCCTTATCGGATGCCTACGCATTACAAAAAGCATGCCCTGCAAGTTTCAGGTCTCTACGAGCAGCGGTTTTGGCTGTGCGTTGATCCGTCAGTCAGTCATGGACAAAGGATTTTATATCTATAGATGTATATTATAGACTAGCTTTTGCCCGCCGCTCCGCCCGCGTAAATACAGTATCCTACGGAAACGCTGTACTTTTTCGGGATAAAAGAAACCTATGTGTTAATCCAGTATGTTAATCTACTTCCATACCGAATTTCATCAAAATCCGTTCAGTAGTTTTTGTGTGAAACAGTAACAAACCATCCATCCTCACAAACTTTCACATTTATATAGATTAATTACGATGGTTCCTGCTAACTCTTATCCTCGTATCTTGACTTCGTGGTGAGGCTGAGGAAGATGTGACGGAATCATATAATCAGAAATAAGTAGATATGCGTTCAAAATTAAGCGCGTTAAAACAATACTTACTGTGAACGAAAGTGTGCGTAGCCCCATAGTATAGCGAATTAGACGTATGCCAAAGGACTCATTTTTTATTTTCTTAAATATGTTAATTTAATTTATTAAGTACCCACCTTTCGCTTTTTTAAGTTATAAAGTTTAAACAATGAGGGAAAAACGTTGTGGAAAAAATCTGCCAGTCTAAGGGACATAGCATTATTGGTTATTTGCGTGTTTGTCTCTGTCGCTCAGGGGCGTGCGCTCCATATAGGCAGAAATGCAGTGCTTTACTTGTCATTCACAGATATTTTAATAAAACGTTCGTACGTTTTAGATGACTTTAATAATTAATTAATAGTAAATAAATTAATTAAAAAAATATAATAACTTAAAAACGCCTAATATTTTATAAATAGCAACTCATCTCATGTCGTTGCGTTCTGCAGGACATATCATCGCATGTATGTGTAATTTTCATACTTCGCAAACGCACACACCCATGAATATCGACAAGACTCGGCTATCCGATGGCTTCCGAAAACCGCCGAACTGGCTTGTCGGAAATTATTCGTTGCCTATAATCCGAGTAAACATAATAGACGGAAATCTAATAAATCACGTATGCACATTATGCATTTTTGTTTAGTAAGGTTTTATTTGTCTAAATAGAAGAAACGTTTGTGTTTCGCGGGGGCCATATTGCATATTTCATGTGATAAGCATTGTTTACAATTTAATCGCTCCAGTTTATTTATAGTTTTCTTAAAAGATTTTTCATTTTAACATTTGAAAGTGTGTACATTTAACAGTTCATTACTGAGTTTCTATAATAATTGTAGTGATTTGCTTTTACTAGTGCATTTGTTGATTTTTTTTTAATGTTATTCGATTGTGAGGTTTGTGTTGAAAATGTGTGTTTATTAAAAATTAAAAATAACAAGTTCTCACAATTGTCATTCAGTGAAAAGATTCAAATTATGTCTAAAGGTAGGTGTGTACCCGAGTTACAACAATTAAACCAGCAAAAAAATAATGTAACTCGAAAATTTCATGTTAAAAGTTATGAAACGTATAACTGGCTGTGTGGTTGTGTACACACGATTAAATTATATTGTTTTCCTTGCATATAATTTAGTAATTTACATCGGGATATAGTAATCTCAAGTAACCGGAACCTTGAATATGTGAAAATTGAAGCTGACTGACTGGTGAGTAGTTATAATATTTTAAAATATGCTTATTATTTTACTTATTAGAATTTCTTCCGCCGCGACGATCGATCGCTGTTTTGTCTGTGTTGCCGTAGAAGATGTACATGAATAGTAGTACATCTAAGACTTGCTCTGTTGGCATGGTTTCGACTTAGAGATCCGTCGCTTGGCTGTAGCTATGCTAAAAATCTATAAACGAAAAAGTTTTTGTGACCGAGTACTTCGCCGCATACCCAGTTTCATAATCCTGTGCACGCCACTGCTATCGCTCGATATAAAGTAAGCTAAACTTCCGAACAAGCTTATCGACACTTAGAAGATTGTGACGGCATTAGGCTAGGCCGCGCGCCGTAGACTATCTTGTATCACGTGTAAATATGTAGTTCAACCATGTCTGCAGTCGTTAAGGTTGCTTACTTTGTGTTTAAATGTTTTGAGACGTCCTAGCGCAAAAGGAAAATGTTTAGAAACTGGAGGTCGTGCAGGAACAGACATGATTCTTCGAAGACAATTTTTTTATTTAGGTATCCGTTTGCGAGATATTCAACTTTAAAGCGCATTTTTTATATAATAGGGCGTCCCCCCTCAAAAACTAAAACGGCTAGCTAGAAAAATCTGAAAAATTCACGATGACCATAAAAGTGACCAGACAGCGATATACCATAATATTATGATGAACATTGAAGGAAAACTATAACGGCTTATCTAACTTTGTTAGTTCAGGAGTTATAGAGATTTGACTTGTAAAATGCGCTTACTAGGCAAACTTCGTACAAAAATAACAAAACAACAAGTAAACATGTAAGATATTGGTATAATGGTGCGGAACCCCACGTGCGCGAGTTCGACTTGATCTAGGCCGGATTTTAACGTCCGTGTTGACACTTGACTGACATATTGTGTCAATTATATTTTGGGGGTAGATACACAAACATACACCCTTGTTAATAACGTTTAACGCACAAAACAACTATTTTATTGACCTACATTATCGTTATCTAGGTCATACTTAGTAGGTCTTTATATTTTGTATTTACTTATTACTTATATAGGCTATATTACGTTACAATGACAGGTTATGTGACTATAAAACCTACTACCTACAAACTTTTTTATGATAATTACTTTTATTCGTCATTTATAAGATTTTTTTACAACAATACGCCTTACAATATAACGTTTATACAGTGCTATGGGAATTTGTCATTTCTTAAAAATACAGGTATTTAATTACATAATTAATTTAGGGCCTGTTTCACAATCTTCTGACAAGTGTCCGATAGCTTATTCGGAAGTTTTGTCGCTGCTTACTCGATTATTCACAGTAGGTACATTGTGAAACAGGCGCTTAGACTAATGATATTTAAATTAATGCATATAAAGTTTGGTAAAATCAATTACGGATATTTTGGGCATATGATCTACTGCTGTAAAGAGATTTAGGCAGAAAAATAATTTAAAATTTCGAATAAAATACCTAAATAAAATTATATTGTGCTCTCTAAGGTGCTGAGGTCATTAACCTCACAGAAACAGCTGACTTTAAAGAGAAAGTAAAGTAGTTGCCTAAATAATATAAATTCTATCAACTGTGTGAGCTCAATGGCCTCTGTAGGGCCGTAAAGACCGTAATCTAATTTCATTTAGTTTTTTTTTTTCGTAACTAAGTAAATTAAATTTTTAAATTGGAAATCCAATGAATGCTTAGATTACTAACATGTTTACTTAAACATGTTAGCAATCTAAGTTTGCATGATTTGAAATTTAAAAATTTATTTAAGCAATACCATAAAAGGTTCACATTACAATATAAAAAAATATATTTAAAAAATACCAATTTAAAAAGTAGTTAATATAACTTAATTATTATGTAAAGGCATGCCCTATTAGGAGATAAATTAAAGGTTTATATTTTTAGACTTCATATATTATTAATAGCGCGTGTACATAGGTGCCGGCAGGGCAACATACCCTTGCGGATACTAATTAACAACTGTCCTTACTGAACTAACTCTTAAGACTAACTAGGGGCAACATACATACATGATACATGTATACAAGAGACATATGTGCATAATTGCTTATGCTGCACGTTACAGTACCCCCCAAAAATTTAATTTTTTTTCCCATTAGGTACAATATAACATTAAAACATTTCTTACAAACTACTTATATGTATAAGTGCAGTATGCAATGCATGCAAGTGACACACGCAGGTGTCGAATATGCCTCACTGCTAAACATGAGTTGTGCACAAGTCATAACAAATAACAGTATGTTAATAAGATAGCATTACAATTATTGTAACGATGCATTAATAATGCATTACTGAGAATACATAAACTATAATTTCAAACACATGATTTATCATTATAGAGATGAACAACCACTAAAAATATTTTTCACGAATTAACCCTTTTTAAACTAACATCTTTAAAAAATAACTGCACACGCACCAAGCACCGAAAAACGTTAACAAAAATGTAGCACTTACACTCTAGCAATAATGTTTCACCGTGCTACAAATTGAAACGTACGGGCTTTTTTAACTAATCTGCCACTACGCGTAGTGTGGCGTAGCTGACTAGCGGCAGGCGAGTCGCTATCCGTCGACGCTTGTGGCGAAATATCCTGCTTAGTATGACCATCAGTATGACTTTCGTCAGTATCTAAATAATTACTAGTAAACGCAGGTTTTAAACGATCAATTGAAATATATGTATTCCGACCAGACATTTCGATCAAATAAGTTTTATTCCTGTCTAATATTTTAAAAAGTCCGTCATACGGAGGTTGTAGCTATTTCCGAACTGAGTCGTTGCGCACGTAAACATGTGTACAGCGAGTTAGCTCCGGGTGTACGAACACCGTGGTCGCATCCTTATGTGATATCGGTCTCGGTTTGAGATCGCGTATCACCTTTCGCAACCTTTCCACGTATTCAATTTTATTTAATATTTTAATCCTTTTATGATCTAAAAATTCTCCAGGTAGTCTTAATGACTGACCGAAGGTAAGTTCGGCTGCGCTGATACCGGTGTCGGATCTAGGCGCAGCTCGAAGTCCTAACATGACTATAGGTAATTCTTCGACTCAAGTTTTACTATTCAATCTAGCCATAAGTGCGGCTTTGAAAGATCTGTGCCATCTCTCTACCATCCCATTACTCTGGGGGTGATAGGGAGTGGTACGAGTCTTATAAATTCCTAAATATTTCATGAGCTGCTGAAAAATATTGCTTTCGAATTGTCTCCCTTGGTCACTTGTAAGTTGATGAGGGATACCATAGCGAACAATCCAACCTTCGAATATTACTTTTGAAATAGTCTCAGCAGATATATCTTTAACGGGAAAAGCTTCCGGCCATCCAGTCTCTCTATCTATTATTGTAACGAGATACCTTGTCATGCAAGGATATCGGCAAGGGGCCTACGATATCAACGTGAATATGTGTAAAGCGTTCTGCTAACGGAAAATGTCCTAGCTCTGATTTATTATGTCGATCAATTTTAGCTTTTTGACACAAAATACACGACTTTGTCCACATACCTACGTCACTATTAATGTTTTCCCAAAAAATCTTCCCTTTAATAGCTTGCGCGAGGTACGAATTCCGGGGTGACTAAGGTTGTGAATATTCTCAAAAACCAATTTCCTAAATGCTCTAGGTAAATAAGGTCTAGCTCGATCGGTGGACATTTCACACCACACGGCTATGTCGCTACCGGGTAAAATTACCAGTTTAAAATTAAATTTATTATTTTGACGTAACTTATTTAATTCATCATCATCATTCTGCGCGCGGCTAACTGCGGAGTAATCGAAAAGTCCTGAACAGGATATACTCTCTACGCGAGACAACGCATCAGCTACGGTATTTTTATCGCCATCAATGTGATGAATGCTCGTAGTAAATTCACTGATGAAAAGTAACTGTCTAACGCGCCTTGGCAACTCACTATCGCTGCCGACCTTCGAAAAAGCATAAGTTAAGGGCTTATGATCTGTATAGATCACCAAATCTTGACCTTCTACCATATTCCTAAAATACTTAACGGCTAAATAAATTGCTAGTAATTCTCGGTGAAAAGTGCTATATTTTTGTTGAGTAGGTGACATTTTCTTGGAAAAGTAACCAAGCGGCGTCCACGTGCCGTTTGTGCGCTGTTGCAACACCGCTCCCACGCTCGTATTTGATGCGTCAGTCATAAGTGCAAGCGGAGTGTTAGGTTTCGGGTACGATAAGTTTGCAGCTAGCTGCAACTTATTTTTACATTGAATAAATGCTTCGTTTGACTTTTCAGTCCAAATAATTTTTGTCTTATCCTTTTTCTTAGAAGATTTTAAATATTGATTAAGCTCATCCTGATATTCTACTGCATTCGGCAAATGTAATCTATAAAAATTGACCATACCTAAAAATCTACGCAATTCTTCGACCGTTTTAGGCCTAGGAAAAACGCGAATTGCAGCAATTTTTTATTTAAGGGTGCTTATCCCCTTCGCAGATACTTCAAAACCTAAAAATTCTACTTTAGGCTGTCCAAATGAGCATTTGTTTAAGTTAATAGTAAGACCGAATTTATTTAATCGCTCGAAAACTAAATTTAAATGTTTCTTATGAGTAACTAAATCTTCACTTGCTATTATGACGTCATCGATATACGTAAATAAAAAGTCTAAACCTTCCAAAACAGTATGAATCATAAACCGTTGAAAAGTTTGTGCGGCATTACGAAGACCAAATGTCATTCGTGGAAATTCAAATAAGCCGAAAGGTGTTATTATAGCGGTTTTTTCAACGTCTTCAGGAGCAACCATAATAAAATGATACGCGCGATTGATGTCGATTCGCGTCAATACATTTTTGCCCTGTAATATGTATGTAAAATCATGTATACGGGGGATAGGATATCTATCAGGCTTAGTGATAGCGTTAAGCGCTCTATAATCTCCACATGGTCGCAACTGGTCATCCTTTTTTGTAACAATATGAAGTGGACTAGCCCACGCACTTTTCGACGGTCTACAAATCCCTAGCTCTTGCATGAGCTGAAACTCCTCCTTCACCTTGGTATACCTATGTGGTGGCAATGGCCTCGCTTTTGCATGAACGGGCGGGCCACTTGTCTCAATATAATGGTATACTGAATGCTTAGCGGGTTCCTTAAACGAAACGGGCTTGGTGATGTCAGGGTACTTAACTAGTATGTCATAATAGGGATGACACTCATCGATAGTTTTAACCGATTGTTCGTTACATTGAACAACCTCGGCTGAAACATTTAAGTACTTACGTAACTTCATCTATTAATCTACGTGACGCTATATCCACTAACAACTTATATTTAGAAATATAAGTTATTATGTAATATATATTATGTGGGAATAATGGTGGCAAGGGGCTTGCCACCATTATTCCCACATAATAGGGAAGGGAGATCTCCGACCGAGCGAGGTGCTATGCTCGGTCAAGCTGAAGCCCACTTGTATGAATTTCAGATGTCGTATATATAGTGCCACAGCCACAGCCTCCGTGGTCTAGTGGTTTAGAGCTTGGCTCTCGACTCGGAGGTCGTGGGTTCGATTCCCGCATTGGAACAACAAAAAAATCTTGTTTCCAAGTTTGGTTAGGACAATGCAGGCTGATGAAAGAAGCACTCTCTCTTCCTTTACACTCGAAACCCTGTCGGACGGATAACCGACACGACTGGCGAGAGATCAGGCACAGAACCGACTTTTTACATGCCCATCCGACGCATGGATCATCTTTCTTGTCAGACAATCAGGTGGATTGTCTGACAAGAAAGATGATCCATGCGTCGGATGGGCATGTAAAAAGTCGGACCTGCGCCTGATATCTCACCAGTCGTGTCGGTTATTCGTCCCACTGGGTTACGAGAGTAAAGGAAGAGAGAGTGCTCTTGTGTACTGCGCACACACTTGGGCACTATAAAATAACTCCTGCGTAGCTGGCCTGGTTTCAATTAAACCGGCCACCATCACTGAAATCAGTGTGGGGAGCTATTATATATAGTGCCGATCATAGAAAACTTCGATAGCGCGATTCAGGATTGTGACGCTAAATGGTCCGCCACATCCCCGAAGACCTGAGGTCGAATCTTGAGTCATCTTGCTTGAGTCGCCAGTGCCAGAGAGTCCCGGTGAGTCGGAACTGTGCTGCTGCTGCACGGGCTCCAGTGAGTCGGAGTGCTGCCGTGCGGGGTCGATGCTACGTGCTGACCAGGAGAGATGTGCTCTGCTTGCTGACCGGTCGTTGTAGTGAGAGTGCCCGATGAAGCCGATGAGGGTTCGACCAGGCCGCGGTGCGTTGAGGCTGGTGGTCCAGGTACCCGATGAGGCTGAAGCTGGCTGGCGTGGTGCGAAGGGGTGGGGGAGTGATGATGATGATGTCCAGAAGGTGGCCGTGTTCTGTCGAGGGTCACCAATGTGGGAAGATGGGAGCCCCAAAGGGTGATCTCCGACCGAGCGAGATGGTGAACTCGGTCAGGCCGAAGCCCACTTGTATGTTAGAAAAAGGCGTCTTCTAACCGCCGCCGGGCCCTTGAAAGGGGCCTTGAGCGGATAAACATGGTCAGGGGCAATGCCCCTCTACATGTGAAATTCCTTTTTTTATTTAATTTTTAATGATGACACGCCCAGTACGAATACTGGGCGCAAAACGTCAGTTTTAGGGGAAGACCCCCCGCGGCAGAACGCGGGGGAAACCCGAGGTAGCTAGGAGGAAGAAAAGCGACGGCCGAGGGCGGCCAAGACCAGCAGTCGACTCCGGCGGAGCATGTGGGTCCCGGTCCGGGAACCAAGGAAACGCGTATGGTGCCGCTCCCACACACTCCGCATTTGTCGGACTGCGGACACAAACCGACCTGGGGAAAAGGTAGGGGGAAAAATATTTGTCCCGGACCCCAGACTTTTGATGTCGGGGAGGAAAAACACGCTACGGTGCCGACAGAGTGGCATTAGGGCTGCCACACGTCGGACACCGGGCGGGTGCAAGAAGAGTGCGCCAGTATTTTAATTACTGGCGCGGGGGGAGGGTTAGGGGGGAGACAATCCAACGGTGGACGGGGTGGCAGAGCGCGCTAACGCGCCGAGGCTCCTCCTCTTCGGGGGCGGGGCGGCAGGCGAGGCTCTGCGGGGTCCCCAGCTCTGGTGGCGTCGCGGGGCAGCAGTCTGCGGTCAGGCGGTCGGGCGTGCCAAGGCGCCAGGTCGGCAAGCTCGACCAGGTCCGAGGCATCAGCTCGTTCAAAGAGATTTGTGGAGAGCCTGCGAACAAAGTCTTCCACGCTCATTATGCGGAGGTCCCTATTTATAGTGGCGTTGCTCACGTACCTCGGTGCTCCGACGATGCGGCGCAGCACGCGGTTCTGCGTTCGCTGCATCTTTGTTTGGTAGGACGCAGCGAGCAGGTGGTGCCACGCAGGAGCCGCGTACGTGAGGCGCGAGCGGATGTATGTTTTAAACAGGGCCAACCTCATATTGAGCGGGACCTGGGGAGCTGCATAGATCGGCGACAGTTTGGCTGCTGCGGCGCTGGCGCTAGCAACCGCGGCGTTGCACTGGGGGTACATGGTCAGCCGCCGATCTATAATGACGCCTAAATATTTAGCTGTCTTACCCCATGGTATCTCCTTCTCTCCTATCCTCAGGGCGGGCGGGTATCCCCTCTTGCGGGTGACGGCGAGCGCCTGCGACTTACCGGCGTTGACGGCGAGTCGCCATTTGCTCAGCCATGCCGGGAGGAGGTCGAGGGTCCTCTGGAGTTTCACGGCTGCGTGAGTGAGGTTTTGGGAGGTGCAGATGTAGGCGGTGTCGTCAGCATACAACGCCGCGGTAGTGCCAACGTCAGTGGGCACGTCGCTGGCGTAAAAGTTGTAGAGGCTGGGCGACAACACTCCACCCTGCGGGACACCTGCAGTGATGGGGCGTTCCTCCGAGAGGACCCCGTCGACTTTGACCCTGAAGGTCCGGCCCGAAAGATAAGAGGAGAGGAGTCTTACCATGTGGCTGGGGACATTTGCTTGCAGGAGTTTGTGGAGGAGGCCTTCGTGCCACACGCTGTCAAAGGCCTTCTCCATGTCCAGGAAGACTGCCACACCAGAGGCTTTCCTGTTTGCGGCATCCGTGAGGAGGTGCACCACGCGAACCAGCTGAAGGGTAGTGCTCAGTTGGGAGCGGAACCCAAACTGTTCGCGCCGAGGAGGAAGAAAAGGAGAGAGGTGTTTGAGGAATAGGATTTCAAGGGATTTAGATAGGGTGGAGAGAAGGGTTATAGGGCGATAGCCCTCCGCCCGTCTCAAGTTTTTGTGGGGCTTGGGGATGGTAATTACCAGCCCCATTTTCCAAGGCTTAGGGAAGTGACCTGTCCTCACAATGCCATTAAATAGGCGAGCGAGAGCGGCCACTGTCCGAAAAGGTAGATGGCGCAAGGCAGCGTTTGTAACCCCGTCAGCGCCGGGGGCCTTGCGGGGCTTGAGGCGGGCGAGTACTTTTTGAACTTCTCTAGGGGAGAAGGAGAAATTGGGACGTTCTAAGGAGGAAGGGGGGGAGTATAAGAATTTTCTTACCTCCTCGGATACCCTGGCTATATGGTCGGTCGCAGTAGACGGGAGGGGCGAGAACTGCCGCTCCAGGTGGTCGGCGTGGATCTCGGCACGGTCCTCAGCTCGGTACCTAGGATTACCGTCTGGGTGGATCAGAGGTCTTGTGGGGACGGTGGCGCCGGTGAGACTGCGGCACGTACGGTGCAGGGAGGTCCAGTCCTCACCTGCATTCGTGATGCGCCGCGTCCACAAGGCCGCATTGTGGTCCTGCAGTGCCTGCTTCACCTCTGCGGTGAGGCGGTTCAGCTCATTCTTGAGTCGGGGGCATCTAATTAGCTGCCAACGCCGCCGTAGCTTCTTCTTTTTGGCGATCAGCTCGGCTATGTGGCGTGGCAGCGGAGATCTTTTCGGGTGGGGACTGGGCGACTGCTGAGTGGCCGCCTCCATCGCAGAGGTGATAGCAGCGGTGATCTGCTGTGTCATGCGCTCCACGTCATCCACAGAGACCACCGGAAAGTTGGGCGTAGAGCCGTGCAGCTGCAGGGCAAAGACCTCCCAGTCATAGACCGGGCGAGGGGGCAGCGGGGGAATGCTGGAGGGAGCAACTCCTATTGAGGCCAACACTGGGAGATGGTCCGAGTCTAGTGCCACATCCAGCACCTCTTGCTGGAAAACTCCAGGGAGGCGGTGGATGATGGCAATGTCCAGAACATCGGGGGTATGGGTGGGACACTCGGGGTAATGCGTGGGGGCATAAGTGCCCACCACAGAGTATCCTGCGCGCTCGGAGTCCGCGAACAGCCGATTTCCGTCCGCGTTTGGTGTGCGTGAACCCCAACCCGGGTGCTTGCAGTTTAGATCTCCGGCAATCACAGTGGGATCCTCTGATAGGAGCCCGTGGATGTCGGAGATATCTAAACGCGAACCCGGGTGTTTGTAACACGCATAAATGCGTGTCCGGTGCGAGCCTAACATAAGCTCAACACCAAGGGCGTAGAGCGAGGTCACCGAGGGAGAGGGGAGAAGTTGGTGGAGTAATCGCCTGCCAACGAGTACGGCGAGGCCTCGACTCGCGTATCCACCTCCCAGGTAGTCCTGTCTATAGATGTGGAAGCCCGGGATGGACAAGCGGTCCTGGGGAGACAAGTGGGTCTCGCTGAGTAGGGCAACATCTACCTCGTACGTTTGTAAAAGGTAGCGAAGTAGTGCTGCCTTACCACGGACCCCCCGGGCATTCCAGTGGACAATGGTTAATTTTGAGGGTTGGGCAGCCATTTGGAAACGACCACTTGTATGAATTTCAGATGTCGTATATATAGTGCCGATCATAGAAAACTTCGATAGCGCGATTCAGGATTGTGACGCTAATTGGTCTGCCACAATTATCTAAACTATATATTATATATAAGTTATTGTCTAGATGAAAAATAAAAAAGGGCTATAGGTAAAAAACTGAATCTAGGTCGGAGGCTGCGGGTAGAGTACCAAAGAGGCTGGCAGCATTGCCTCGCTGTATGGCCAAACTGATACGTTGGCCGAGGTAAGCGCCAGCCTTAGGGTCATTAGTTTGGTCGACCAGTCTTTTGGCCAAATTCCTAAAAAGATACTTGGTACTGGGGCCCCAAGACCCCCTTCATTGTGTTAACTCAAAGAGGAAGACAGTAAATTGTTTCTTTGGCCTCTTGTAATTGTTAATATGGTATACCATATTAACAATTACCGACTACCGGATTCCGCACAATATAGTCAAAGCCGCCCGAATAGCTGGGGCTCGGGTCACTCTTAGAGTGACCCGAGCCCCAGCCTTAGTGGTGCGATGATGCTATATATTGGCGTGGCAAAACGTTACATCGCCACGCTCAAATGTCTGGCACGGCGTAATAATTAAATCAAAACTCGCAAGCACATTAAGCCGTAGGATGTGAGTTGTTAGATACGCCACGCCGAGCCATTTTGTTCCTATCTCTGCGTTATTATAGTAATCTGCGCTGTAATGCCATATTATTTAGACGTGATAAATTGATACAAACATAATCATTTCAACGTTACGTCAGCATCAAGGTTTAGAGATGGGGTACTTTCAGATACTAAAGATCGCTAAAGTCTAGAAGATGAGGTCGATTTTAGCACCTTATGCTGGAAAAAAATCAACAAACCACCATAAAGTTGCACGCAAGAGCAGCTTTGACAGGGCCAGTTCACACCGGGACGATACGCGACGACGACGATTCATAAATCATACGACAGTCATATGAAACATGTGCACACTGCACACATGTGTACTGCACAATGCAAATGCGCTGTGCAGCGCTGCGTGTCGTTTCGTTTCGGTGTGATTTGACCCTAAAAGAAACACGAGTAACTTCGTAAATCCTGCGAAATGTACCAACCCGTTACAGACTCAAGAAAAGCCAGCGTAGCCTGATTCTAAGTTCGTAAGAATTTATTTTTACTGATGGTTTGAGGTAGGAACCCGTGCTCAGTAGTAGTAAAGAGAGTGGCAGATGATGACACAATGACTATAAAATATATAACTCCCCCCCCCCCCCCCCCCCGCATGGATCATTGTCAGACAATCAGGTGATCAGCCTGCATTGTCCAAACCAAACTTGGAAACAACATTTTTTGTTGTTCCGATGCGAGAATCGAACCCACGAACTCGAGTCGAGAGCCAAGCTCTGACCACTAGACCACGGAGGCTATTTTTTATTATAGACACAATGACTAGACAAGAGATAGAGAAGGAAATCAACACAAGTTGTATCTAATGTATCAATTTTGTTTCAGCGCCAGAATCGACCCGCGGTGAAGACTTTGGGTATGATGGACAAGCAGGTATTGTCTTGGATTTTCATAGCATTTTATAAACATATACAAAGTCCAACCAAAGTAGAGACTGTGTTATCAAAGCGTCAGCGATAGTAAATAATCTAAGCTTATGCCATTGACCGATTTGGCTTCGAAACCTAGTAAATAACTTGTGAAACAGTCAGTACCTAATGTTTTCCTAATGTTGTTAAAACAATACTTTATAATTACTGTTTAATACTTTCCATGTCTCTACATCGATTCGCGATGCCCTACTATTTCAGTCATTGCCCAATACTGAAACGCTACTTAAATTAAGTGGAACTCAAGTCACACGCTATCCTTATCAATCTGCCAAGCATAGACTGATATACAGCCTTTGATCTATGGGCCGTAATTATCATCAGCGTCAGTATTCGGCTATTAGTTACTTTATAATTCAACGTTAATTATACCCGCTACACACCACAACGACAAAACTAGACAGTACTACATCTTCATACTAAACCGCCTGATTAGGCGCACATATCAACGATCTTGTATATTAAATCAATGGCACATTTACTAAATATGTCTACCATGACCGAACTGTGCAGTTTTAGGCTGAGACTATATTATCCGGAATCCGGCGGGACCGGGAAAATTCAGAGCACTGAAAATAGAACTCGCTCTAATACAATAGAGTTGAAAATCGAAATGTCGAGTGTCGATCTGTCGTATAAAACATTGACATTAGACTCGACACTATTGTGTGTATATCAGCTCTAAAGTATTAGAGCAGAGTTCTATTTTCAGTGCGCTGAATTTCCCCCGGCCTTACTGATTCCGGAACATATAGTCCCAACCTTATCGTTGTGGTCTTTAGCGGGCATTAATAATTCAAACTTGTTACTAACCACCACAATCTCCCAGGGCCATCCCATTGGGGCGACCGCTACCGCGAGTGTCGCGGAAAGCACCAGAGCCCCATCAACATTAACATTCTCACCGTCAAAAACGTGGCGCTCCCGGACCTCGTGTTGCGGGGGTTCGACGACCCCATAGACGACGTGCACGTCACCAATAACGGACATACAGGTAGGTGTGGACTATGGTCACCTGTAGATAGGATCAGCTGAAATTACCGTTTCACCGGACACTCGGTTGACGTACTGCAGCCACAGATTAAAGAAAGACGAACAGATAAACAAGGGGCCTAGCAGGAACATTTGACAGCGGCGTAAACGTAACGTTATCGAATGAGAATTTTTATGAATTGAGAAGTTTCAGTTAGAACTGACGTCAGTTCGGCCTGAACGGATTCGAGCACATATACGGAGAAAATCGCATACGACCGAACTGACGTCAGTTCGGCCCTTAGATTAATAACGCCTAGATAGTTTTCAAACAAACGCATCGTACAAAGTGAAGCAAGCAACAGATAGATGTAGGCGTAAGCATTACATACCGACACGCACACAAACAAAACTATAAAGTTGTGGAGTGTGTACTCTTAAAATTGGAATTATTGTATTTGTTTTTCTTAATATCGTGAGATGTAAAAATATAACTTATATTTTTACATTTTGAACCTTCCAAACACGATTTGTGAACGTTATTTATATTAAACTGGTAATAAGGAATATATTAAGGATTATTTTATTGCTGGCAATAATTTAAATTGATAGTTAAAAAATCAGAAAATATTTAAAACGTTGCAACTATTAGTTAGCTCTGAAAATTTTGTAATAAATTTATTATTACTAGTAACACTTTCACAATTCACAATAGGACAGCAAGATGGCGACATAATATGATTATATTTTAAAATGTTTTAAATATTTGACTTAATAGAAGTCAAATTATTGTTCGGACATAACATTTCATACTTACATATGAATATATGTCCGAAGCTTTTTTAATTATTTTCCGATGCATTGTGACACCCAATAACGACACAAACCGTCATAATGTTTTTAATCGTCACAGCGCTTGACCTTGACGGGTCATTCGAACAAACTGAGCTAATATATTAATATGGCTCAGTATGATTTACTTCATTTTTCATGCGCGTACCCGGTTTCTAGGCGTTTTAATCTAAGGTTCGGCCTGAACGGATTCGAGCACATACACGGAAAATTGCCGCGAGCTTCGGTCGTGTTCTTAGGGTTAACTAGGAGAGCGGCGGACAGACAGACGACGCGTCTGTCTGTCCGCCGCCCTCCTAGTTTCTGTAATAACTTTATGACAAAATTTTTGTATTAATTCAAAGAAAACCTATTGCGCGTTGATAGTTACGGAACCCTCCTAAGACATGCCGTGACATGCTCTTGGTCAGTTTAGGCTATTATTTTATTTATTAAGTGTATTTTGCTGCAATTGTAATCATGCTACCGACGAAACCGAATTATTGTGTCATACATTTTTCCAGTAATATGTTATAGAAACCATTTCTCTTTGTTTTATAGTAATAGTCTTTAGATTTTATCAACCTTAGTGGCTCTAAAGTTTTAAATACTTCAATGAACTTTAATAATTTTCTTTAGACCACGTGCCATTTTTAGGATCCCGTACCCAAAGGGTAAAAACGTATTACTGAGACTTTGCTGTTTGTCCGTTTGTCGCCAGGCTGTATCTTGACCTTCTTTTACCATGACAGCTCGACATTTAAAATTTTCACAAATTTATGATGTAGGTATTTCTATTGTCGTTATAACAACAAATACTAAAAACCGAATAAAATAAAAATTTGAGGCTCACATACAACAAACGTGATTTTTTCCGTTTTGTACAGAACCCCCCTTGCCGACTCGCACTTGACGGATTTTATTTTACACTCGAATTTTATTACCGTTCAGTCCAAATTTATTGCCGTTCAGTCCATCCGTACAGGTCAGAATTAATGTTACCAACTTAGTTGTTTTACAAAGTTTTAGTACTTTTGTATTTTATTCCCTCCTTAGTAGGAATTTAGTTGTTAGTATTGGTTTTGTAGAAAATGGCTAGGCAGTAATCATAATATGCAAAATGGCCCGCTTCTATGTGCTATTATGACACCTTATCATAATAGCACATATTAGCACACATCCGTATGTCGCTTAAAACAAACCCATTTAATTTCTATATACGTAATATTTCCTACTATATTTTTTTCATTTAACGGTTAAATATTAAAATTGAAAATGTATGTATGTTTGTAAACACAAAATTCCTAAAAAAATTTTTAGGGATTCCTAAGTTTAGTAGCTGTTTTATAGTTATCGGTACTCTAAAAGAGTATCGTCTGTGTGCAATTTCGAGATTGCATCAGTCGGCCGTATAGACTGAAGCGATTCGTTCCAGTGTTGCCAACTCTGTTTTTGCGAAACTACTAAACTCGCGTCGTTTTCTACTAAAAACTACTAAAAGAGTACCGATAACTATAAAAAAGCTACTAAACTTAGGAATCCCTAAAAGTTTTTTAGGAATTTTGTGTTTATGTGCTGTGCTATTATGATAAGTCATAATTTTGCATCTTATGATTACTGTCTAGCTATTTTCTAAGTAAATTTGTATTTTTAAATTACAGTACGTACAGTAAGTACAACTTAGTTGTAATTTTACAACTAAGTTGACAACATTAATTCTGACCTGAACGGTAATAAAATTCGAGTGTAAAATAAAACTGGTCAAGTGCTAATCGGCAAGAGGGGTTCCGTACAAAACGGAAAAAATCACGTTTGTTGTATGTGAGCCTCAAAGTTTTATTTTATTCTGTTTTTAGTATTTGTTGTTATAACGGCAATAGAAATATCTACATCATACATTTGTGAAAATTTAAACTGTCGAGCTATCACGGTATAAGAAGGTTAAGATACAGCCTGGCGACAGACGGACGAACAGCAAAGTCTCAGTGATAGGGTCCCGTTTTTACCCTTTGGGTACGGAACCCTAAAAATAAGTTCATTGAAGTATTTAAAACTTTAGAGCCACTATGTTTGATAAAAACTAAAGACTATTACTTTAAAGCAAAGAGAAATGAAATTTCTATAACATATTACTGGAAAAATGTATGACACAATAATTCGGTTTCGTCGATAGCGTGACTACGGTTGCAGCAAAATACAATAAATAAATAAAATAATAGCCTAAACTAACCAAGCTAGTATGTCACAACATGTCTAAGGAGGGTTCCGTAACTATCAACGCGCAATAGGTTTTGAATGACTACAAAAGTTACTGTCATAAAGTTATTACTGAAGCTAGGAGAGCGGCGGACAGACAGACGGACGGGCAGAGTGAAATTATAAGGGTTCCTTAAGTATTACGGAACCCTTAAAAACACGACCGAAGCTCGCGGCAAGTTTTCTTGTACGAGTATGTGCTCGAATCCTTTCAGGCCGAACCTTAGATTAAACGCCTTGAAACCGGGTACTCGCATGAAAAGTGAAGCAAATTATACTGAGCCATAGCGGCTTAGTTTGTTCGAACGACCCGTCAGTTGTCAAGTTCAAGCGCTAGTGCATACATCTCCGATTATTAAAAACATTATGACGGTTTTTGTCCTTATTGGGTGTCACAATGCATCGGAAAATAATTAAAAAAGCTTCGGTCGTAACATTTCATATGTAAGTATGAAATTTTTTGTCCGAACAAGTTTGTCTTGTATTACACCAAATATTTAAAACATTTTAAAATAAAATCATATTAAGTCGCCATATTGATGCCCTATTGTGAATTGTGAAAGTGTTACTACTAATAATAAATTTATTTCAAAATTTTCATGGCTAACTAATAGTTGCAACTAAGACAAAGTTTTTTAATATTTTCTGATTTTTTAACTATCAATTTAAATATGTTTAGATGGTTTAAAATGAAATATAAGTTATATTTTTACATCTCACGATATTAAGAAAAACAAATACAATAATTCCAATTTTAAGAGTACACACTCCACAACTTTATAGTTTTGTTTGGATGCGTGTCGGTATGTAATGCTTACGCCTACATCTATCTGTTGCTTGCTTCACTTTGTACGATGCGTTTGTTTGAAGACTATCTAGGCGTTATTAATCTAAGGGCCGAACTGACGTCAGTTCGGTCGGATGCGATTTTTTCCGTGTATGTGCTCGAATCCGTTGAGGCCGAACTGACGACAGTTCTAACTGAAACGATCGGCCTCTCGTCTGTGGAGGCCTTTAGCGAACCAACAATGGACGCACAGGTTTGTCAGCTGTCACTTGTCACCTTTATTGGGCAATTGGCGTGAACTGTGCAAATGCACGCGCCTACGATTTTATACGTAGGTTTAAATTATAATACCTTCTTATTTGTAGAAATAAACCCATCCCTTTTTTCTGTTATCGATCCAAATAAATATACCTACTTTTATGATAGGAAATAGGATTCTCTAACGGAGAAAATTAAATACTTAAGTACGAGGTTAATACCTTCTTAAAAGAATTAGTTCCTGTCATTGAGAAGATAATAGTATAGAAAGAAAAAAGGGCTTCAGGGGTAAATTTAAACCTACCTATTAAGATATACTTAGGCCCACTTGCGCAGATCTAGTTTAAAGTTAACCCTGGGTTAAATATCATGTTATCTGTCTCGTTATTCGTATTTATGATAGAGTAGGCATGATATTTTAATCCAGGTTTAACGTTAACCCAGATCTGCGCAAGTGGGCCTGAGTGGATATACTCAGCTCGTTTCAACAGATCTATGGCAATAGCTCAGTCTTACGACAGCCTATACCGTAACCCCCTTACTAATAAAAATATTTACACAATGGATAAGCTATACAATGTTGTGTTCTTGGCTGTCAAGCTACTTTTCCAACGTATCAGAGATAGTAGCTAGTTTAACCATTGTGTAAATATATTTATTAGTATGGGAGTATCAGTTTAGCATGGACCGGCTTTGCTACCGGTACGTGCTAGGCTCTTATCTCACGGATCCATTATGATTTAAGGATATATTTTATTACCTACGTCCAATATAGATACTGACGCACAAACTAAAGGAAGGGACATGAAATGCCACAAGGGCTATTAGGGAAATGTAATAAGTACCTAAAATTTATTTTTACGTTCAACATATTTTTCCTATACACGTATGTACATCCTATCGGAGGCAAAAACGTGTTTATAGCCACAAATGATAAGGTCAATCAAATAACCTTACGACGGTTCAAAAGCATGGCAGGCTTTGTCTAAAGAAGGTTCCGTATCTATTAAAGCGCGATAGGTTTCTTTTTAATTTATTCAGAAGTTACTGTCCAATTTGTTCAAAATATTTTTTTCAAAGACTATTAAATTTAGAAACTTACAAGTAACTATAGGCACCTCTTAAAAATACTTATTCCACCCCAAACAATGAGGTAGATTAAAAAAAAAATCATTCCCACTTCGAAATATGTATGGAGATTGGAAAGCTTCCCTAAAATATAAAACTATAATTATTTTATGATGCCAAACATGAAATCTATAACTGTACCAAATTTCATCAATTTACCTACCTACAGAAGTTAGAAGGGCGGACAGACAGACAGAGCGAAACTATAAGGGTTTCTTGTTACTACCGACTACGGAACCCTAAAAACGCTGTTTATTTAATCTAGATACTAGGTAAATTACATAGGCACTACTATTTTCGTGCTTAAGAGGTCCTAAGCTAATATTCTTTAATTGAATTTTCGTGTTTTATGGACCTATTTGAAAAGAAAGCTTTATTTGAACGATTTCTCCTAGGAGCCCATTCACACCGAAATGAATAGATACTCGACGCGGCGCTGCATCTTTAAGATAGCTATTCAAAATTGCACTCCATTCCCTACACAATAAAACACCTTTCATTGTAAGAGTTCCAATTTCAGGTTGCACCGCGCTCCACAGCGCATGTGCAGCTCATACACTGCACATGCGCTGTGCAGCACGGTGTCTGATGAAACGTGTAAACTGTATCCTTTTGGGCAGTGCGTAAAGTTCAATTTGAATCTTAAAAATGCAGCGCCGCGTCGGGTATCGTCGCGGTGTGAACTAACCCTAAGACGATATTGCGTAAGAAAAATACCAATACTAGAGTGATTGCCTATTTATTTTTGAGGCACGTTGCTGTGTACCCGTAATTGGGACTTTCACACTGTCTATAATCTATAAAATATTGTCTATGCAGGCCCGGAACTAGAGGAAAATTCAATTTTCAACACGGGACAAATGTCCCCCGCGATAAACGTAATTATTTCAGAGGAAGCAAGCCAACATCTTATTATATTCTCTTTACATACAATTTAATTTAAATTATATCTAGCAATCCTTTACGCTTGCATATTATTATGCGTGCATTCGGTACTTACGCATTTGATAACAGGTTGTGGGCGTTTTTCCGCGAGATATTGCTAGATAAAATATTAATTTAATTGTATGATATGAATTTCCGCAAAGTAACGTCTGATTATATTACCTATACCCTCTTACTAATAAAAAGATTTACAAATCGGAATTCGGATAACTTAAATAACGTTGCTGTCTTTGTCTAATTTGTTGAAAATGTCACTTAGCAGACAAAGACAGCAACGTTATCCAGCTTAAGTTATCCATTGTGTAAATCTTTTTATTAGTAATGGGGATAGCCTATATTATCTTCTAAGTTAAGTATCTAAGAACGTAATTATGAACTGATAAACTATTATTAATGATGAAATGTTTATTATTACGAGGGTGGCACTGAAAATTTCGGGAATCAAGGAAGTGACACAAGATTACTATTTAAAAATGTATTTATTGCTTTTCGAAGTATTCTCCGCGAAATTTGACACATTTTTCCATACGATGGAACCAATCATTGAAGCAACCATTCCATTCGGAAGTTGGGGTCTCCAAAATGGCCGTTTTGTAGGCGTCTACAGCTTCTTCAGGCGATGAAAATCTCTGACCACGCAATTTATTCTTTATTTTAGCTAATAATTTTATGATTTCTTGCTCTAAAAACTCTTTTGTTCTGTGCGCGGTGTGAGAACTCGCATTGTCGTGATGGAGGATGATGCGGCGGTTGCAGTTCTCTTTACGGAGTTCAGAAACGACCTGTGGCAAACAAATGTTAGCATACCATTCTGCATTAACCGTTCTTTGTCCCTCAAGAGGAATAGTCGCAACATGGCCGGTTTTGGAGACAAACGTGGCCACCATTTTTTTTGCAACACTCCGTGAACGAACAATTTTTGTTGGCTTTAACTTATTTTCGAACACCCAAACTCTTGACTGGTTTTTTGTTTCGGGTTCGTACGCGTATATCCAGGATTCGTCACCTGATACGATGTTGTATACAGCATTTGAGGATCCTGCGGGGAATCTTTCGAGAGTTCTGACGCACCAAGTAACGCGAGCCGCTTTTTGCTCTTCACAGAGCAAATGCGGTATCCATCGGGAAAACAACTTTTTTACACCTAATTGTACATGCAAGATTATTTGTATTTGACTCATGCCAATGTCTAAAGTTGCCTGAATTTCGCCGTATGTCACATGTCGATCTTCCTCAATCAGCTTACGCACAGCATGAACGTTTTCTTGGGTGACTGCAGTTTTTGGACGACCTTGACGGGGATCATCACTGAGCTTGACACGTCCACGTTGAAATTCAGCAAACCAGCGATAAATTGTGGTTTTGGATGGGGCTTCATCACCAAATGCAGAAATCATCCGGTCAACACACTGTTTTTGTGTTAAACCACTTCGAAAGTCATAATAAATCATCGCTCTAGAATTTTCTCGAGTCAATTCCATTTTCTCAACGACTAAACAAGTTTGACAAGACCTTGTGACAAGACCGAGAATCTTTTTTTAAATAAATAAACGGTATTCGATTTTTAAAACCAAGGAGTTTTAAATTAAAAAGATTTTAATATGACAGGAACAGTGGAAATATTCCATTCCCGATACTTTTAGTGCAGCCCTCGTATTGTAGTATTAGGTAATTGTTAAATTTATACAATTAATAGTAAATTACGTAATTTAAAATTAGACTTCAGTAACATTATTTGCATGCTATTGTGTAGTTAAAAGTGCTAGATCGAAGAAATGTATTTTATATACATCTATTGTACCACTTTTAGAGCAAATAAATGATTGATTGATTGATTGAACTAGTATCCTTTTAATTCCAGTGCTAATCGAGGTGGAGAACGAGCCGCATCCGTCCATCAGCGGGGGCCCCTTGGACGGCTCCTACGTGTTCAGCCAGATGCACTTCCACTGGGGGGACAACAATACTCTCGGCTCCGAGGACAAGATCAACCATCGAAGGTGAACCAATTATTTTATGAAATGGACCAAACCAGTAGACAGACCGCCTGATGGTATGCCATTACCGCCGCCCATGAACACAACTACCTCGCTCGTTTAAACATAACGCAAAAGTTGCTTCGCGCCAGTCTTCTATGGGGCCGTGGTATTCGATCGAGTCTTAATTCGTGCCGAAGCATGGCTCTGCCGATTCAATAATTATTTGTCCCTATGAAACAGGATAACGTTATTTATCCACATTGGGTTAGGATTGGGACCAACCACTAAAATGCCGACATGAACCGTTCCTAAATGAACAGTTAGTATTCTCATCCTCTCGAGCGTTTACAGGCTGGTGCCGTCTTTGCAACCTTTTTTTTTGCCCTCGCACGCGAGAAGGTCGACTAATCCGTGTCGTATAACTTATAATTATAATATGGTCTATAGTCTCTGGTTTTTATTTTTTATTTCTCTACAGACTTAAAGGACAGTCTCCAACATTTTTGCTTTTGGCTAGTACACTCAAAAAATAAAAAAATCGAAAAAACAAGCGCACATGCCTTCTGCCGTATAGTGCCGCGCGACACTCTTAAGGGGGTTCAAAAATTTTGTTTTTTACATTAGCCTGTTTTTTTATTAAATAATACGAAAAATATATCCACAGTATGTAATTAACCCAAATTTAACTATATAAAAGTAGGTATAAAGTTTTAGTTGAGTGTTGAAACTAAAACTGTTGAAACTAAAATGTTGTGTTCACATCAAGATTGCTTGTACGAGTATTCATTTAGTATTTTTCAAATTCCAGTTACATCATCTTAAAGGGAATTTATTTTAGTTTTTAAATATATGTCATATGCATAGGTTTTAGCAACAATTTATCAATATAATCTTGCAAAATGAAAAAGCGGGAAAAACACCTCGAACGCTTTTACGAAGGCTCGACGCGTGCTCGGTTTAGCTATTTTAGAGGGCGGCGTTGTATTATAATGCGGCATGCAGTCACAAGACAACTGTCAATGACATGTCAGTTTGATATTATGATGAATACCTAATACGAACAAATTATGACAACGTGCTTACTGCTTATGAATTAAATTCCCTGATAGTACATACACATTACATAATCGTAAGGAATGTGTTGTAGGTACCTACTCCACAATTCTTGCACACTGCGGGAACTTTACTATCGCGGATTATGTAAGTAAGTATTATTTTTAGGTGCGATGATTCTTCAGGATTTTAGAAATCTTTGTGAGTCTTTGCAAAGATTTCTTTGAAAAGACTCACAAAATTCTTTTCAAAAAAAAAAAATTGATTCTTCTTCTTTAATTTAAGGGCAGGGCCCTTGTCCGGTGGAACTTCCGCCACTTTTCTCTATCTTCGACTAGTACCTTTAGCTCTATATAGGACATGACATTTACATTCTGCTGTTGTATATATCGCCGAACTGAAATGATTGTGGCGCTAATTGGTCCGCCACATTGAGTATATAGTTTATCCTTGGCCTTCCTCTACCCCTCTTTCCTTCTAATATTGTCCTCATGAATGTGTCATGTCTTATAAGATGTCCAATCATCTTTCCTCTTCTATTTTCTAGATATGTTATCTATAATAATATGTTTCTCTTTTATCCTATCATCTGTAGCACTTCTTCGTTAGTTTTATTTTCCTTCCAACTTATCCGCTGCATCCGTGCTGATTCTCCAGCACCACATTTCGAACGCTATCGTGCCATATCCCTACTACTAGCTACTTCTCATTGTCCAGGACGCTATCATATAAAGCTAAACTCCAGATATATGTTTTTATTAGTTGCTTCTTTACTTTAAATATTTAATTATATTATCTTAAAATTGCAAAGGTAATATTATCCGCTATTATTATAAGCCGCTAGTTCCAAGTAGCCAATCACTAAATACGTTCGATATAACGATCTATATCTCAAAATGTACGTTTTTGTTATATTTTATATAAGCTTCCTTTAAATAAACTATTCTACTATTATAGGTAATAACTAATAAGCAGTTATCCAAACACTATATACAGGCAGACAGCTAGGGACATAAATAATATTATATTATTATTTTAAAGACAATAATTTCAATTTAAATATGTAGGCATTAGCATTGTATTACTAAGGAGTTATGTTCCTCATTTAAGAAATTTTTTTGTAAAATTATTTTATCCTTTGTTTAGGGTTCCGTCGCACCCAAGGAGGAGTATAGAGTCGATCTGTCCGTCTATCTGTATGTCCGCTCTTCTAGTTAATGTAATTATGAATATAAATTGTTGAAATCTGGTATTGTTATGTACTGTGTATATATCTCGGTTTTGGCATCATAAAATAACAATAATTTTACATTTTAGGGGTGGCTCTCTATACATGTGAAGTGGGGATGAAAAATATTTTCTCATTTTACCTCATCTTGTGTTCTTCATCTTGTATCGTTGAATAGATCTTTTATAATAAAGGCAAGGTTTCATACATGACTTTGTTCCAAAGTCAACCATTATTGAGTAATCGGCCTCCAAAGTGGTTTATAAGTTGGTCCTCCCCCCCGCATTTCTAAACTATGAGACTTAGAAAGTTGAAATTTTGCCAGTTTTGATCAGTAGACCGATCATGTTAAATGATCTTTAAGAAAATTATTGTGAACGAAATCGGACAACATTTTTTAAGTAATTTGAAAAAAAACAACTACAACGCGTTTATTATAGTTCGGAACCCTTAGACATGTCCTGACATGCTCTTGATTAGGTTATTCATGGGTTTTTTCAAAACGTTTTTGTTTCTATTGTTATTAATTATTACTTCCATATTTTAACCCCCAACGTGTTATTATTTACGTGTCTATGTATCATCGTAGCTCCCAAACGGATTAACCGATTTTGATATATATTTTTCATTTGATAGGTGACTGACTAGGTTTATAGCTATAGCTCATCATCATGTGCTCGCTTGCTGCTTGACAATGTCTGTTACTTATTTTTTTAATTTTGTTTATTTCACAGTTTCCCTATGGAGCTCCACATGGTATTCTTCAAGGCGGAGTACGGCAGCGTCACAGAGGCGGTGCAGCACATAGACGGACTGACTGTGCTGGCGTTCTTCTATGAGGTACGTACGGTCTATTTTTTTTATCACCAGTCTCATAACATAATCCTTAGTGGAATTCAAACGCACGACGAGCAGACGGATCGCCCTAATGGTAGGCGATTGATGCCACTATAGTATCTATCTCTTAGTTGCCGAACGCAAGCATGACTCTTCCATGATTTTAGTACCTAGGCCCAAACTTCCTTGGATATTTTAAGTATATTTATAAGTATTATTATATAACTTCATAACTTGATGTTTTTAACAAAACAAGTTACTTTCGAAGAATCATTGACCGAGCGTGACCCGTTAATCCATCTACAAAATAAGTACCCATTGTTAAAAATATCTGAAATACTCTAAATATTATAATTGATTGGACAAACATACAATCACCATAATAATATACTTAAATGCCATACAAGGGCTGCACTAAAAGTATCGGGAATGGAATATTTCCACTGTTCCTGTCATATTAAAATCTTTTTAAATTAAAAACTCCTTGGTTTTAAAAATCGAATACCGTTTATTTATTTAAAAAAAGATTCTCGGTCTTGTCAAACTTGTTTAGTCGTTGAGAAAATGGAATTGACTCGAGAAAATTCTAGAGCGATGATTTATTATGACTTTCGAAGTGGTTTAACACAAAAACAGTGCATTGACCGGATGATTTTTGCATTTGGTGATGAAGCCCCATCCAAAACCACAATTTATCGCTGGTTAATCTCAACGTGGACGTGTCAAGCTCAGTGATGATCCCCGTCAAGGTCGTCCAAAAACTGCAGTCACCCAAGAAAACGTTGATGCTGTGCGTAAGCTGATTGAGGAAGATCGACATGTGACATACCGCGAAATTCAGGCAACTAGACATTGGCATGAGTCAAATACAAATAATCTTGCATGAACAATTAGGTGTAAAAAAGTTGTTTTCCCGATGGATACCGCATTTGCTCTGTGAAGAGCAAAAAGCGGCTCGCGTTACTTGGTGCGTCAGAACTCTCGAAAGATTCCCCGCAGGATCCTCAAATGCTGTATACAACATCGTATCAGGTGACGAATCCTGGATATACGCGTACGAACCCGAAACAAAAAACCAGTCAAGAGTTTGGGTGTTCGAAAATGAGCCAACAAAAATTGTTCGTTCAAGTTGTGTTGCAAAAAAAATGGTGGCCACGTTTGTCTCCAAAACCGGCCATGTTACGACTATTCCTCTTGAGGGACAAAGAACGGTTAATGCAGAATGGTATGCTAACATTTGTTTGCCACAGGTCGTTTCTGAACTCCGTAAAGAGAACTGCAACCGCCGCATCATCCTCCATCACGACAATGCGAGTTCTCATACCGCGCACAGAACAAAAGAGTTTTTAGAGCAAGAAATCATAGAATTATTAGACCATCCGCCGTACAACCCCGACCTAAGCCCTAATGATTCCTATACTTTCCCTAAAATAAACAATAAATTGCGTGGTCAGAGACTTTCATCACCTGAAGAAGCTGTGGACGCCAACAAAACGGCCATTTTGGAGACCCCAACTTCCGAATGGAATGGTTGCTTCAATGATTGGTTCCATCGTATGGAAAAATGTGTCAAATTTCGCGGAGAATACTTCGAAAAGCAATAAATACATTTTTAAATAGTAATGTTGTGTCACTTCCTTGATTCCCGAAATTTTCAGTGCCGGCCTCGTATGATATGCACACAATAATAATCGTGAACTAGGGATCTAGATAATATATCGAAGTGTAGAATCTTAAAATATCCACGCGGACCATACAATATTTTCTATAAGTTCTAGAAGGTACTTATGGTGTTTGTGTCATACCTACTCATACCTGGTATTGGCTATAAATAATTCAAAATTAATTATACACATATCTACATCCTGATAATTGTAGGTAGGTACCTCATACATACTTGAGTTCTCTTGTAATAAAATTACAATCATCGTGATCGTAATTACTAACTCATAGAGTCCGCCATTACATACCGACGACCTGTGTGGCTCAGTGGTTGAGCGCGTCGGTGCTTAAGCCGGGTTCGAATTTTGTCCGAAGAAACAAGTTTTTCTGTATTTCTGGGTTATGGATGTATATTGTAAATTAAATCTGTATAATATAATAAAGATCTTTAATATATGTATGTATAGTATAAAAGTAAGTAAGTATGACGTGGTGTAAAGCGGCCATAGATTATCACCTTAGCGTGATTTTAGCAGTCCGCTTCGTATACTCCGTTTAGATTCAATGTAATCCTAACCAAGCTCCCTGACTATTATCTATCTTTCAGCTGGACCGCCACAAGCACCCGGCGTACGACGACATAACATCAGCCCTCGCCAACGTCACGGACCCTCACACAAGCGTGGTCATGACCAACCCGTTCTCCATTCTCAACATACTACCCCTGGACCTGAGGAGATACTTCACGTACCGCGGCTCGTTGACCACACCTCCGTGCTCCGAAGTGGTGATATGGCTGGACTTCGAGCAGCCGGTGCGGCTGGCACATGACCAGGTGAGCAATAGGAAGAATTGATTGGGAATTATACCAGCATTAAAAATTCAAAAGAATTAACATCACATATGTGGTTCATTATCCACAAATGTAACAAAAGTACATTTTTTAAATTATAGTATTAAGGGCCTGTTTCACAATCGCCGTGTCGCATAGCTTATTGGGAAGTTTTGTCGCCGCTTACTTTATGTCGAGCGACAGAGACAAAACATGCCAATAAGCTATCTGACACGATGTAGGTTGTGAAACAGGCCCTAAAATATTGTATTTAAATGCATCCTACTTAATATTATAAATGTGAAAGTTTGTGAGGATGGATGGATGGATGTATGGATCGACGTTTGTTACTCTTTCACGCAATAACCACTGAACGGATTTCGATGAAATTTGATATGGTAGTAGTTTAGGCTCTAGATTAAAACAGGCTACTTTTTATCCCGAATAAGTGCAGTGGTCCCGTGGGATACCCGATACTATATTTATATAAGTATTAAATATGTAGGTTAATTGATTAGTTCTTCTGTAATACTGATAACGGCACCAACACATACTTATATAGAGATATAATAGAGAAACCCTTATTTTAAGAAACACAACATAAAATGATTTTGCATTTTACAGATAGAAGCATTCAGAGAGCTACGGTCGGGCAGTGGCAAGATAAGGCACAACTTTAGACCAATACAGCCTATCGGAGACCGCACCGTTTACTACAATGTTGACAACAGTTACTACAACTACAACGAAGTGGAGGAGCCCGAACGAGGTGGATGGCCGAAGAAGAGAGATAGAAATAATGGCATATCTATAGCTATGAATTACTGCACCATAATTACAACGATTATGTTAGGTTTATTATGAAATTATTAGTTGAGTATTATACCTAGGTTTTTTAATATGTAGGATAGTTAGATATGTAGCCACCGCATATTATGAAACCTGAATCATGCTAACAAAGTTAAGAGATGTTTAGCTTTGGCCTGATCAAACATTATATCTTCTCGGCTGGATCTTTGTGAAGGAAGACTAGTGTTGGTCTTCGGCCCGCACTCAGAGACATTTAATACTTACTTGAAGGAGCTACTTAGTACAGACTTAACGTAAAGGCTCTTCCGGTTTCTGTCAATATCTTTACTAAGCATCTCCTTAAGTGAGCATTAAATAGCTCTGAGTGCGGTCAAGAGCGTACTAAAAGTTGTAAAAATGTAAATTTTGGAATTTAATAAGTTGTTCACCGATCTAGACCACTCAAAGAGAATGAGTTCCTATAGCTGAATAAGAATCAGGTAAAATTGCCATATTTACACTATAATGTTTAACAAAATAATATTATAATCAAATTCATTTAATACACAATTTAAAATAAATGTATTTACATTATAGTTTTATATCATATCTAGTTACAGTAGGAAATGAGGTAGGTAAAAATCACTGAGAGTTAGAATATATTTAAAATGTGATAAAAATTAATTTAAATCATAATAAAAAGTATTATTGTGGATCTTTATTTCATAAAATAGGTTGTATGTAAAGTAAGGCCAACCAGACGAGATAAAGAATGTAAACAAATTTTCAGGGGTTCAAAACATTTTTATTTGAATAAATTATTATAAAGTTCGAATTTTAATCGCTGTCGTCTGTACTAGACAAAGATGATTCGTCGGAAGAGTCCGAGTCAGCTGTGTTTATGATAAAACTATCTATTGTATTATCAATCATGTTGTCAATATTGCAATAAAAATTGTCCTTTACTTTTATTACATGATCCACACAATTTCGCCATTTATCAGCAGATACACGTTGGATCCCCTCTTGTAGCAGTTTTTTCACATCTTCAAATTTAAATGTAGTATTATTGCGAGCTACGTGTCCCTTTATGTCAGCCCATACGAGTTCAATGGGATTGAGCTCGCAATGATAAGGTGGCAGTCTTAGGACTTCCACCTTAAATTTTTTGGCGAGCTCATCCACAGCGTATCTTTGGTAGTTCGCCTTTACGTCATTCTCTTTCTTTAAAAGTTCTGCCTTTACGTCTTTTTCATCATAGCTTAGTTCTTTATTACGCAGCCATTCTTGAATACTTGCTTTTCTCCATGCTCTGGTGGGTGTTTTTTCTTGGCGTCTTGAGTGGTAAGGAGCATTGTCCAGTACCACTACAGCATTTTCACCAAGTTTTGGTAAAATATTCTCAAACCACTGCTCAAAGCGGTTTGCGTCCATTGACTCGTGGTAATCACCTGTGTTTTTTGACTCAAATAATCATCAGCCCCCTCTGTGAAACCATTTTAATTTCCCATATGCACCACAATCAGTCGTCTGCCCTTTGAAGTAGGGTTCTTTGCACCCGTACTCAGTCCCTCCATAAAAGCTTGCCGTTTTGAAGTTATTGTAGTATCCACGTAAGTTTTTGATACAATGTGCCCTGAAAACGAAATAATTTTTACATTACCAGTGATATGCACTGCCGAAAATTCTAATTATTTTAGCAAGTCATCTTCTTATTTTGTGGGCTGCAAGGCTTATCGATCCCAGAAACCCAACTAGAGAACAACAAATAAAGTGACTTTTTAGTATGTGTGTCCCCTGCGGGAACCGAACCCGCGACCTCCAGATTAAGAGCCCACGCTCAGCCCACTCGGCAACGGAGGCAGTAAGTAAAGTAAGGGCAAAAGCTAGTATTTATTAACACAATAAAGGCGCAATAATTTGACAAACCTGCATTCACCCATGTTTCATCCATATAGAATATAGAGTGACTCTCCGTTCGGTATTTTTTAATGTTTCTTAAGTAATTCATTCGCCATAGTATAATGTCGTCTCTGTCTATTAAAGCATTGTTTCTTTGACGTTTTATATACTTAAATTTTAAATGTTTAAGTATTTTCTGAAATGTCGATCTCTTAAAGTTAGGTAATTCTTCATCATCATTGACAGCTTGGAGTATTTTTTTTAATGTAGGTAATTCGCTTTTCAGATAAAAGCTATGAACTTTCTTTCGTATGGCCTGTTTATCAAACTCGTCCACTTTTTCCGAGAATGTGACCCTTTCTTTGGTTGTTGATGGGCTTTGTACATTCCCAGTTGTTGCATATTATTTTATAATTCTATATACGGAAGCGACACCAATGCCCAAAATGCTCTCTTCTTTTTCGTTTTCTCCATTATACTTGTTTTGTACGGATATTCATCAGTAGGCCAAGCTAGCTTCACGTATTTGTGCACATTAACGACCATTCCTTTTTCATTAGATGTAAAATATGTCCTCTGTAAATAAAAAAAATGTGAGGAATGGTAAATTTTAGACTATTTTCTTATTATTATATAAAAAGAATATTTTTTGGTATGGAACTATTACTTATTATAATAACTTATAACTTGTAACTTGTAATACTTATAACTTGTGTTTGGTATGCAAATGAATTAATAAATTAACTTACCTTTTGACGCTTTTTGCGTGGTGAATTGATTTCTTTCAAAGGTTGTCTAGAGCCGCCAGGCTGTGATTCCATAATTAAAATCAACAACTAAGCACTCACAATAACAGCAAAAATCAAAAATAAAACTAACCGAAACGGAATAATAACAACAAAAAACGTAAATACAGAGACGAAAAAATATGTATCACTTCGAACGCAATCCAAACAGGAATGAACTTGTTCACAATTGTTTGGCGGACCAAATGTTGACAACTGCGGCACTGGCTGCTTTCCTGTACCACGAAACACGCTACGACAGCTGTCGTCGACCAACTGACGTCATTATTGCATACGAGTGATAAGGACAGATATAATATTAACTCACTTTCATAATGTAACTCAGTGGTGGTCCGTTTATTTACGTTTTTTATCTCGTCTCATTGGTCTTACTTTAGTAAATTATTTTGGATATGTTAGAAATTATGATCGAGAATGAAATACTAGCATTATACAAAATGAAATTTATATTTTGATTATAACCTGTGATATTATTAGATGTAGCAATAAAATTATGATAGTATAATAGTGTCATTATTATTTTTCTTTATAACTCTATCTAACTCCACCTAAATTAAGAACACATTTTTATTTAATTTAATTCATTTTATTTACATGATCTAACTGTATATACTTGAGTAGCGCTTCTGCTTTACGAGTGTAAAGTATACTTCTATTTGGATTGTATAATTATACTTCTATTATACATAAATTTGACAGTGGTTTAGAACTTGGCTCTTGACTAGAGATTGTGGGTTCGATCCCCAGGTTGGAACAACAAAAAATATTGCTTTCAAGTGTGGTTCGGACATTGCAGACTGATTGCCCGATTGTCGGACAAGAAAGAATATGATCCATGTGTTGGATGGGCATGTAAAAAGTCGGTCATGCTCCTGATCTCTCGCTAGTTGTATCAGCCATCCATCCCACTGTACATCACACAAGTAAAGCTGGAGGCGAGTGTGCTCTTGTGTATTGCGCACACATTTGGGCACTATAAATAATAACTTGTGCAGCTATGCATAAGTTATTTTTTTATAGTATAATATAAGCTCTGGTTTCAAGGAAATCGGCCACTGCCATCGAAATTGGTGTGGGGAGCTATTATTATAAAGATAAATAAAACTTTACCTTCTAATATCTTTATTTAGATTTACGACCCAAGTATTCAAGTATCTTGCTTATAAAATTCAAACAAATTTTCAATCATCATTAGCAGCTTTATTATCTGTCATAGTCACTATGGCTCCAAGGTTCTCTTCAGTCCCATGTTTTAATCTCTCCCATATTAATTCAGCAATAGCCTTCTGTGTTCTTCTTTCTAATTTCTCCAGTTTCTTAGCAACATCCCGCTTTAGATCCCAGTCTGGTTTCCTAGGAGCTAAACTGGATATGTCCAAATCTTGTAAAACCACCTGAAATTAGAAATAAACAGAAATTTCATTATGTGATACAATTTTACTACAAAATAACATTAACATAGTGGTGTTACTGTATTTCTATTATTTGAAAGCATATTCTTTCTTAAAAGGCCGGCACTCGTCTGGTGTAACGGGCAGGGTTGATATGATTTAAATCACTGATTAAATCATTATATTTTTATTGCAACTAAATGGGACAAAAATTATCTAATGTGAATTCTAAAAAATAAAATGTTATAAGTTAATAATACTTACCTACTTACTATAAGTATTGGTTTATGTTCCTTTTTTAGCCTATTAAGTTTTTTACTTTCCTTGTAATATTTTCAACACTCCTGTTTTTTTAATTGTTGATTTTATTTATTTTACAATTTATGTACTTACACACAATAAATAGGTTAACAAACATAACTGATTTTAGTAGAACTTGTTGAATTATCTTAATTGTATTAATAAATAAATTAAACCAAAATATGTCCTTATCATTTTATTAATAAACTGACTAATAAATTAATTTAAAAAAACGAGAAAGTAAAAATATCAAAAAAAATCTGATTTAAATCAAATAAAACTGATTTAAATACAATTAATCTGATTATTTTATTTTTTTAATCATGATTTTTATCAACCCTGGTAACAGGGTCCTTGGGTGATAGTAATTTCTTTCTATCAAGCAATCTATTTACTTGTTTGTCCCCTATTTTATAAAAAAAGAAAAAAATATACCCTCTGCACTATGACACAAACACACACATAAATGCACCAACATTTTTTGAGACCATGATTTTGTCATTTCACAAACTTTGATTAAAATTCCTAGAGTTCAGATTACCTTTTCTTTACCGGCCTCTAATAAATCCTTGACTTGTTCATCAACGGCTGGTGGTTCTGCATCGGCTAGTTTCACTTCCTGTAGACTTTCATCTTGTGGCTTGTAGCTTCTGAATTTAGGCCTGGAATATAACATGATACTGTATTAAATACAAAAATCAGATTATCAATGTTGGTTTACTATAAAATAAATGATATTTATTATTATGAATTGCCTCATCAGGAGCATGTCAATAAGCAGTTTTACATATAATTCATATTAATAAGTATAGGTAGTAAATTGCATCAAAGTATACGCAACTTTTATGTTATAGTGTACTTAATGTTTTATCTGCTTTTATGTTTGTGGGCATAGACAGCTATAAAAACCTAGTTTAAGACGCAATATTGTTATTGGACACTTACTTAGGAAGTTGTACAGCATCAGACTTCGAACTTGACCCATCATCATTGCCACTATTTTTACGTTTAAGGTTTTTGAGTCTCTCTTTTCTTTTCAGGGCTTGTTCCTCTAAGCTACCAACTCCATCCATTGTGTCGGCTATCACCATACTATTATTTGGTAATGAGTATGATTTCAAATTCAAAACATTTTGTTTTTATTGAACGATCACACACGCTTGTTATCGGTTATCACTGTTAATGTAATTGAAGTTACGTTTATTGTAACTAACTTAATCACAGAACACTATTACTCCTACCGGAGAACTTAATGCACAACGCATCTTTCATAAGTATAGTTCCTTATAATTTACTGAATTATTAATTTTTGCATTTAAAAAAAAATCCACAAATACAAATTCAGACACGAACCATCTACATTTTTTTAAATATATATGGCATCTGCTTTTATCCAATTGCCAGTGTCAAGTTAAAAAGGCGGGAAATAGAACTATCGTTTCAATTTTCAACACCGTATTCCTAAATCGTCAAGTCTAAAGTCTAGTCAAAGTCCAAATAAATAGTCAGTGCAGTCCATCAGTCATGTCAGTCGATCCAATTAAGCGGTAGAAGCTTTAGTGAAAGTTCCTTGGGAGTTTTGTTTTTCTTTTCTTTTTGTTTTAACACAAAATAGCACGTTTTTTGAAGTCGTATCACTTTCCTACACCTGTGCACGTTAACAAATATTTAATGGTTAATATTCTACCAATATTACACAATAAGAACCGAAATAACACAAATTTATGAGGAAATACAAAAACCACAACGTCACCCATTGAGTTCCTCGGCAAAACTCTTCATTCTTTTTTTTTATGGCGACTAGCATGAAACTATTGCCAGTGTCAAGTGTTAAAGGTAAGGAAACTAATCGCGGTAAAATGTGATGTGGCAACATGGAATCAAGGGACAGAAATTTTGATAAGGATACCATCAGGAAAATAATATCATGAAATATACAAATTATTACGTGCAATAATACAAAAATAAAATAAAGTACTTATTTACAAACTTAAATCATTGATTATTATATATTCACTTAAAACACTGAAATACTTTACAGAATTATATATTATACATATCATACAAGTAGGAAAGGGAACATGAAGGGAGCGCAAAGAGGATAAAAACGAAGTATGATCACGTAAAGGACACGAGAAAGATATGTGATCCAAAGTTCCCGTATCCTCCCCGCAATCACACGCATCATTATTTAAAATGTTCAATTCTAGTTAAATGACTAGGAATACATATATGTCCCAATCGCATACTTATTATCGACGAAATTACAAGTTTGGAACTATTGACTTTATTAAACCAATACTTTTTTGGTATTATAGGCTGCAATTTGTACATACGATTACCTTTATGTTGTCCAGTAAACTCCCAATACTTATTCCAGTCATCGTATAAATGAATTGTCGGTAAATTTAGAAGGTCGTAAGGATAGATTTTAAATGGATGAGTGTCACCACTCTGCACTGCATCCCTAGCTATATCATCTGCCTTTTCATTGCCTAAGATTCCTGAGTGGCTAGAAACCCAAGAAAATGCTACAGTGTATCCCTTTTTAGCACATTTATATAGTTTATCCCTGATATCGAAGATGATATGATTAAAGGGTGTTCGCGCCAACCCTAGCGCGACGTTTAGAATAAACACAAAGGACATCACTACGTGAAGTATGGCCGACCGACTCAGGGGCGTTGTCAGAGAGTGACGAACACTTGCATTTAGATCACCTCCCGCGCCGGATGCATTTTCAGCTCATCCCGAAACCTGGTGAACGCGAACGCGTGTGCGCATATTTATTTGTGCTCGTTAATATAATACCAAATTCGCCGGCGAACCGCGATAAATCTATCGATAATCCGCTCAACAGCTGTGTAGTGTAGTGAGAAGAAACCTCCGCCCAGATACAGAACCACCAGCTCAACAATAAGGTCAGTCCCAGATTTCTCCAGCCCTCACATTAACCTATATACCTACTTCCCTCAGCTCAAAGTCGTATGTGTAAGTTCCTAGCTTACACAAAGGGTTTATTACGAAATGGAAATTTTTCAACACCCTGTAATGCACTCTTAGAGTCAGTAAATATAATGGACTTTGTTAATTTAAACAATAATACATATTCTAAGGCTTTAAGAATGGCTAAACATTCTCCAGAAAAACGGAACTTTGCATAGGCATTTTAATTTTTTGATGACTTTTATACTGAAAGTGATAAACACCATATTCCACATTTCCTGATATATCTAACTTAGAAGCATCAGTAAAAATGTGACGCCAATTAATATATTCGCTATCGATAAAATTGTTAATATTCATATCTTGTAACTTTAACTAGACCAAGATTGTATCTCACATCTAGTTTTATCTACATACTTTCAAAATTATATGAAAAAATAGGAAGTAAATCGAATTGATACATAGAAGCAGATATAGAAAGAAGTTTACGAAAGGTTACAATAAGACAATATGGCAAAGACTTTTATAAAAAAGATATGACTCTAAGGCGGCATTTAATTGATTCAGATTTTCTAATAATGGATAGAATTTGTACTGTTTTAAAAGAAAAACAAATCTATCAGATAAATATTGTCTTCCAAGACTTAAAGGAGGATCAGTACATTCTACCTGTAGGGCATTAATAGGACTCGACTTCATAGCACCACTTAATAATATAAGAGCTTTGGATTGAATTTTATCTAATTTTTTAATAACATTTAGATTATCTCCTACTAATAAAAATACACCATAGTCTAAGACGCTTCTAATTATAGAATTATAGATAGGCTTTAAACAGAATGGATGAGCTCCCCACCAAACTCCCGCAAGACATCTCAACATATTCAATTTACGTTCACACTTAGAAATTACATATTCAATATGTGGATTTCCGTTCAATCTTTTATCCAAAATTACTCCAAATTTTTTTTAGTGTGGTTTTTAACCAGAATAGATTTATTATTATAGCTGATATTCACATTCGGAATAAATAAATTTTTAGTAAAAACTACAACACTGCTTCTATCAACTGTTAAATCTAGCCCGTTATTAAAAAGCCATTCCATAAGAGCAACAAGACTATATCTACATTAGCATTAATAGCATAAAGAAGTAAATCATCTGCATATTGCAAAATGTTTACAAATTCCTTAACAATAGGTTCTAATTCGTATGTATAAATGTCATAAAGTAATGGGTTTAGAACTGACCCTTGTGGTAATCCTTTGATTATAGAACGGACAAAACACTCAGTTTCATTAATATAAAACAGAAATAAATCGTTCTTTTATTATATATACTTTATCTATTTACTATTTAATTTGTGCAACTTTTTCTCCGGAATTGATATTACAACATTATCATAGGCAGCCTGAATATCTAAAAAGGCAGCTACAACGTGGTGTTTATTTACAAAGGCTAAACGAATATCTGTAGTGAATATGGTTAAATTATCCATAGTAGATTTACCGTTTCGAAAACCAAATTGACTATTTAACATTGATTTATTAAGCTCTAGGTACCATTCCAATCTATATTTAACTAAATTTTCAGCCAATTTAATAAGAACCGAAGATAATGCTATAATATATATATATATATATATATATATATATATATATATATATATATATATTGTTCGCGCCAACACTAGCGCGACGTTTAGAATAAACACAAAGGACATCACTACGTGATGTATGGCCGACCGAAAGGGGCGCTGTCAGAGAGTGACGAACACTTGCATTTAGACACCCTTCCGCGCCGGATGCATTTTCAGCTCATCCCGAAACCTAGTGAACGCGAACGCGTGTGCGCATATTTATTTGTGCTCGTTAATATAATACCAAATTCGCCGGCGAACCGCGATAAATCTATCGATAATCCGCTCAACAGCTGTGTAGTGTAGTGAGAAGAAACCTCCGCCCAGATACAGAACCACCAGCTCAACAATAAGGTCAGTCCCAGATTTCTCCAGCCCTCACATTAACCTATATACCTACTTCCCTCAGCTCAAAGTCGTATGTGTAAGTTCCTAGCTTACACATTTCTTGGTCCATCGAGCCTTCGTGTAGCCCTTCTCCCTATTACCGGCGTTGGGCCTGATTAGAACCAGCACCTACAGTTCCACTCCGCCCAATTCTGCACATAAAATCAGCTCGATTATTTATATTTTGTCCAATTAATTCTGGCCAGGCCGCCCCGCCATTTTAAAACCAAGTTACAGTCCATTCCCATTATCAATTCGGCACATTTAACATTAAACCCCTATTCTGTACTTTGATATTAACCTATATGTTAATTATTTAAATTATTTTGTGCATATTTCGGCCCATAAATTCATAGGAGCAACCCAAAAAAAATAAATAAAAAAAATAGTGGGTAGGTTGTCGGCTTATTGTCGAACAAAGAACTCGAACATTCCAGAACTTCCCTAACGTACCTAATACATAATTTGTGCCAATAATATCTCATATAATTTTCTCAGCTCTTAATTACTTACAAAATATTTTAATGTTTGACTCGCATATAAAATAAGTAATAACTAGTGCGTATTGTGAATTACGTTCGGCTCATAACAGAATTGTAAATCGTCGTTGCATTACTAAGTATTTTATCTATATATAACGTTTATATCTTCATATTCTCAATTTTTAAAACACAATATTAATTAACTTAGCATTATTTTAATAGTTACGGGTTGCATAACATCCCAAGTGCCCATACTAACATCGTCGGCTCGCTTCGATACAGAAAACTTGATTAATGTGCATTCTGTAGGTAATAGGTACCTACACGGCGCCCGTACGTTACAGCTGTTTTAAATAAGAATTCTTATCGACGTTCTGTGTTTATACAAATATATTATAGGTGTTACGTTACAGCTGTTTTGAATAAGTCGGCACACTATTGAGATTGAACCTGCTCATACCTACTTACATTGTTTTCATTACGTTATTTTGTTTCTAACGCGCCCGCTAAGATTTGTTTATATTCAAACTTCAGGACATTAATATTACAGACGACTTCTAACGCATTAATCTCCGCTCATCAAACATACACTAATACTATATTAGCATCAGGCGATCGGTCAGCTCATTTGTTAATTAACTCGTACACATTTTATGATAAAATTGTATACATTGTCGGCACATTATTAAAATCTATTTTCTGCGTTTTAATTAATTGCGCGCGTATTTTCCGCTCATTACTTTTAAATATTTAACTTAGTTACACGCATATATTTTTAAACATGCCTACAAAATCGCAAGCGGCCATATTTAGGCAAACTATAAAATCTATTAGTCGGCTCAGAGAGATCGCATTGGCATTACACAAAGGTGACTCAAAGTCTAACAAAACGGAGTTTAATGCGCGTTTTAAGGACCTACAAAATTTGAAACAAAAATTAGAAAATTTATACTGCGAAATTTTAGACGACGGCAGTGTTACAGAAGAAATTGAAAAGTTTTATACAGCCGGTTACGAGAACGCGCTATCCGAATATTATGATATTTTAACTGCAGCGGAAAATATAAGTTCCACTTCAGAGTCAAGTCAGCTCACTTCTGCCGTTCTGCCCAAAATTGAACTGCCAAAATTCAGCTCACGCGTTGAGGACTGGCCATCGTTTATTACGATTTTTAGGAGTCTTACAGACGACATGACGTCACTTACAGATGCAGTTAAGCTGCACTATCTTTTGTCTTGCCTATCGGGGGAGGCGCTCAGCATGATTGCGCATTTAAAAATCACAAATGATAATTACAGCGTCGCGCTCGATATACTCACACGTAGGTATGAAAACCGCCGTGTTCTGATAGATGGGTTTGTTGATATAATACTCGGCCTACCTAATATTCATATTCGATCAAGCATACGCGCGACGTTTTTAACTCCGCTCATTTCCGCACAAAGCGCATTAAATAATCTGCGTTTACCTATGGATAGTAATTACGTATTTGTGTCTATTGTAGTTAGAAAATTACGAGGCGAGCTCCGCACCCTGTTCGAAAGAAGATACGGCATCTCGGACACTCTGCCCACCTTAGGTGATTTGATTTCTTTTTTAGAGGAGCACGCGCGCTGTATCGAAACCGAATATTCTAATGCAACGCGCGGTGTTACCTACTCACCACAAACTGGGCCCTCTCGTCAACACACACCCCCCGCAAACTCTCCGCGCAGTCCACGCTTTAGACCAATTAGTCCCGCGTATCCTCGTAATACTCAGCGCTCGCCATCGGCTCACACTTTAAGTAGCTATCACGTCAGCCCAGTTCCTCATTACCCTCAACGCTACTGGCCCCCCTCCCCCCGAACAGAGCGGCGCGAGTACTCAGCCCGGAATACAGATAAACGCAAGCGATTCTACTGCCCCTATTGTAGGAATACAGAACACAAACTTATCGCGTGTCCGAAATATAATCATCAGCCCACTCAAGGTCGTTGGGATTTCATAGAAGCCAACGACAGATGTCGTAAATGTCTAGGTCCGCATTTTGAAAATGAATGTCGTTCGACAAACTCATGCAAAGAGTGTGGAAGTGCAAATCACCACACCTCGCTTCATCGTCACGGAACTCCAAATTCTCCGGTGTCGTCAGCGCATTTGCTTCCTCCTCATTTACGTGCACAGCCCCGCCGGCGTGCTCAAGACAAGCCACATACCTACATGGCCTACACACAACATACGCGTGCACATCAATCATCATCATCAGACCCCAACCAATCGTCTGATCATGCACCGTCTACAACTCATCAATCTCAAAACAAAAAACAATGACTACCTACAATCACGGAGCACATAGAATTAGAAGATCAACCCAATAATTTAAAATGTCATTCAGCTCATAGTACACCTGCATCACATTCAGCTCATAAAATATCTAAATCTAGTTCAGCCCAATATTCTGTAGAATCAGCCCAAGTAAATTCAACCCAGCACATAGAAAACCCATTAAAAACTCCAGTGTTACTTCCCACAGTCGTTTTAAATATATCTGATAAATGCGGAGAATATCACAAGGCTCGGGCTTTATTGGACTGTGGTAGCATGATAACGCTCATAACTCAGCGCATGACTAGAAATCTTAATTTGCAACCAAAACAATGTTCATTAAAAATTACAGGTGTAGGGGATCAGCACATACAAAATTCTAAAGGTTGGGTCACAATAACATTTAGGCCCACACACCGTGACACGCCATCTATTACTACTACCGCTCATATTCTCAAAGACGTTACAGGTTATTTACCTTTGCAAAAAATACCAGATGTTGTACAAGACTCAGCTCATCAGCTCATTCCATTGGCGGATCAAGCTTATCATACTCCTGCGCCCATTGATCTCATTTTAGGCTCAGACGTTTTGGGTCACGTTTTGGATGGTACTAGGATTGCTTTGGGCCCGGGGAAGCCCATAGCCTTCGGCACGATTTTTGATTTTGCACTCATAGGACTCGTTGAGCACTCATGCGATTCACCTGTAGCTCAAGTTGGCTCTGCTCATGTTACTCATACTCATTATACTCAGTCGGCTCACTCTACACATTCTGCTCATTCTACTCATGATATTTGCAAAAGCCTGGAAAGATTCTGGGAGTCGGAAGAATCCCAGCCTCGTTCTGCTCATTCAAACCCGCTACACGAGCAATGTGAACACATATTCAGCTCAACCACCATTCGTGACGATTCAGGCCGTTACATGGTGACTCTTCCCTTCTTATCAGATGCACCCGTATTAGGTAGTACTCATGCTATTGCTCTACGTAGATTTCTCAATCTAGAAAAACGGTTGCAATCCGATCACACACTGCGACAAAAATATATAGAATTCATGAACGAATACATAAACTTAGGACACATGACACCGTGTCATTCGTCTACATTTACTCATAAACCTCATTATTATATTCCTCATCATGGCGTGTTCAAATCAGGTACTGACAAACTCCGCACAGTATTTGATGGCAGTTGTAAGTCATCCAATGGAGTCAGTTTAAACGATTGCCTGCACACAGGTCCAGCACTTCAACGAGACATTGTAGATATTATTATATCATTCCGCGCACATCGTATAGTATTCAGCACTGACATAAAAATGATGTTTAGAAATATTCTCTTAAGACCAGACCAAAGACACTATCAGCTCATACTCTGGCGATCGTCTCCAGATCGACCTCTGCTCACATATGCACTCAACACTGTTACATACGGATTGCGCTCAAGTCCATATCATGCTATCCGCACATTATTACAATTAGCTGAAGATGAAGGTCATCGCTATCCTCAGGCTGCCGAAATTTTGCGTAAATTTGTTTTCGTGGATGATGTACTTTGCGGCCATGACACCATAGAAGAAGCATCAGCACTCCAAACTCAGCTCATTGATTTGTTATCACTCGGTGGATTTAAACTTAGTAAATGGACATCAAACACACCTCAGCTCTTGCAAAGATTTCCAGACGATCAATGCGAAATGCCTAAAGACTTTGACATCAGCGCAGAGTCTCCATCAATTAAGGTTTTGGGTATTAGATGGATTCCCCAGTCTGATGAATTTACATATCACATCTCATTACCACCAGTTACCCACATTACAAAACGTTCAATTCTTAGCACAGTAGCTTCTCTCTATGACCCAAACGGTTGGGTTACACGCGTCATATTCCGCGCAAAAATACTTCTTCAAAGGTTATGGTTAACTAAATTGGACTGGGACGATCCCACTCCAAATAATATTACAGATGATTGGCAGCGCATCTATCATGATCTTCCGCACATCTCAGATATACATTTTCCCAGACATATCGCTCCACACAAATTCAAATCAACATACTCACTTCACGGATTCGCAGATGCTTCGGAAAGCGGTTTTGCTGCAGTGATATATTTACAAGAATCAGCTCACAACGGATCTGTTAACGTTCACCTCATGATTGCTAAATCCAAAGTCGCACCGATTAAAAATAAACTCACAATCCCCAAATTAGAGTTGTCTGCTGCAACTCTATTATCTCAGCTCATGTTGCGTGTCTCCCAACAATTGTCTGCTCATCTCACAATTACACATCACGTTTGTTGGTCAGATAGTACCATAGTGCTTGCATGGATAAAAACTCCGCCCCATCGTTTACAAACATTTGAATCAAATAGAGTAACAAAAATTAACTCAAATTCACTCACACTTAAGTGGCGTCATGTACCTTCCCAATTAAATCCTGCTGACTGTGCAAGCAGAGGATTATCAGCTCAAGCTCTCTCCGCTCATGATTTATGGTGGTCTCCTCCTTGGCTCAAATTGCCAGAGGATACCTGGCCCAAGATGCCTTCAGCTCATACTCGACAAGACTTGCCAGGGCTCAAACCAAAATACGTACCATGCAATTTCTCGATACCCGGTGTCGATAGTGATCTGCTCACTCGCTTCAGCTCTTTAGAAAAACTAACTGGTGTCACTGCCTACATGAGGCGATTCATTCGTAACTGTAAACTAAATTCAAACTCGCGACAACTAGGCACTCTAACTGTAAGTGAACGTAGAGAAGCATTACTTTTCTGGATCCGCTCTGTACAGCAAAATGCATTCGCAGAAGATATTCACCGCCTGCAAACCGATAGAATCTGTACGACTACAACGTCTGTCGCCTTTTACGCAGGACGGTCTCCTCAGAGTAGGAGGTAGACTCACTCGTTCGGAACTCACATACGATGCTCAACACCCATTCATTTTGCCTAGTTCTAGTCCGCTCGTAGACCTCATAATAGATCACTATCATCGCATACACTGCCACCCTGGCACGGACACGCTACATGCTATTTTACGTCAGCAATTTTGGATATTATCTGCCCGCCGCATTATAAGGCACAGAACGTTTAAATGCATAAGATGTTTCCGTTGCCGCGCTCAGCCCGAAGTACCTATCATGGCTGACCTGCCAGCTGATAGAGTCATACCTCAGCCCGTATTTAGTCACGTATCAACAGAGTTCGCCGGACCGTTTCTGCTCAAATCAAGTCAATTAACTACGTAATGCTAAGTTAATTAAGGGATATTTTTGCATATTTGTTTGCCTCACTACAAAGGCGGTTCACTTAGAACCAGTCTCATCGCTCACTGCCGAAGCGTTTATTGCAACATTACAAAGGTTCTGCTCACGTCGCGGACTTCCGGTATTGATACGTTCGGATTGTGGCACAAATTATGTAGGAGCTAGGAATCATCTACTAGAGGTACAACAATTTCTCAATGACAATAACGACGCCATTTCTCATAAACTCTCAACTCAAAATATAACTTGGTTACTCAATCCGCCTAAAGCCCCATGGATGGGAGGTATCCATGAGATTAATGTTAAATCCACAAAGCAACTTCTATACCGTGTTATCGGTGAGCAACACCTCACTTTCGAGGAATTCTTAACTCTGCTCACTAGAATCGAAGCTGTGTTAAACTCTCGGCCCATCAGTCCACTTTCGTCCGATCCCACGGACTATCAGCCCCTTACTGCTGGCCACTTTCTCATTGGCCGTCCGCTCACAGCTCTCCCCGAGCTGACTCTAGATGAAAGAGTAATATCTCCGCTCAAACGCTTTCAGCTCATTCAATCACTCTCTCAGCGCTTTTGGAACCTTTGGACCAAGTCCTACCTCCATACCCTTCAAATCCGCTCCAAATGGCTTTCCTCTTCCTCTCCACCCAAAATTGGAGAACTGGTTCTGCTCAAGGAGGACAATTTGCCTCCTCTACAATGGAAGATGGGAAGAATCTCACGTCTGCTACCTGGGAAGGATGGAGTCATCAGAGTTGTGGACTTGGACACGACTCAAGGCCAGCTGCGGAGGCCTGTCGGCAAGATTGCCCGGCTCCCACTGGATTCTGCTCAGGATGGGGCTCAGCTCGCCGCCTGTGCGGGCCCCCCAGGATGTTCGCGCCAACACTAGCGCGACGTTTAGAATAAACACAAAGGACATCACTACGTGATGTATGGCCGACCGAAAGGGTCGCTGTCAGAGAGTGACGAACACTTGCATTTAGATACCCTTCCGCGCCGGATGCATTTTCAGCTCATCCCGAAACCTAGTGAACGCGAACGCGTGTGCGCATATTTATTTGTGCTCGTTAATATAATACCAAATTCGCCGGCGAACCGCGATAAATCTATCGATAATCCGCTCAACAGCTGTGTAGTGTAGTGAGAAGAAACCTCCGCCCAGATACAGAACCACCAGCTCAACAATAAGGTCAGTCCCAGATTTCTCCAGCCCTCACATTAACCTATATACCTACTTCCCTCAGCTCAAAGTCGTATGTGTAAGTTCCTAGCTTACACATATATATATATATATATATATATATATATATATATATATATGCTATGAATATGCTATATACTATAAGAAGATATTTCGTTTGCGGGTTTATTGGGCTTTAATATTGGTATTACTTCTTGTGATTTCCACGACTGTGGAATGTTTCCAGAAATCGTAACCGTATTAATAAGATGTAACTAGTAATCTAACGCTTTATCACCTAAATTAGATAAGAACTAATATGGAATACCGTCCATACCTGGCGTAGAATCATTTACACTTCATAAAACACCTTTGAGTTCAACCATTGTTAAAGGAGAATTTAGTAAAGAATAAGAATGTTCACTTAAGTAATAAGACGGAGAAGGGACCGGAAATTATCCTACTACTGAAGATGGAGCTAACTGATCAACATAATCACATAAAAAAATCTTTAGGGAGTACTGCTGTCTGTTCTTTGAATGCAGACCTAAATCTTTTTATGCTTTTCCACACTTCAGAAGGACATGTGGATGGTGAAAAGGAAGAACAACATTTTTTCCAACCCTGTAGCTTCTTTTGTTTTAGAAAAATAAGAGTGGATTTATTAGTTTGTTAGTTTTTCAAATTTTTCATGAGACATGTTATTTGCATATTCCTTTTCAATTACTTTCCTTTTTTTAACAGCTTGCGAACACTTGCAATCCCACTTGGGATATGACTCTAAGGCGGCATTGGGAATGGGACTTTAGTTCCTATAGGTGTTTTTAGTAACAACTGTCATGTTATCTTATCAGCTACTTCAATTATTGCCTTAGCCAACATTTCAGAAGTTAATTCGTTACCTAATTTAATTTCAGGTAATTTATCAATTTGAGGCTCTATTTCCTCTCTAAATTTACACCAATCAACTTTATCCAATTTATATTTATGTCTTATTCTTTTAGAACTTCTATTGTTACTTTTATAGGGAAAAGATAAAAGTAAAGGATAATGATCACTGCCATATGAAGAAGGTAGAGTCTGCCAGGATATACTTGGCACTAACGAGGGAGAGCAAATTGAGATATCAACAGCACTTTTATTTTTATTTATATGTACAATACGTGTAGGTCACCTGTATTAATCACACATAAATAGCATTTATCTATAATATCCAATAAATGCTCGCCGTGAGCCGTCCCAGTTGGATATGTCACTTCCCCAACATTGATGAGGAGCGTTAAAGTCACCCAAGATTAAGCTTGGAGTGGAAAGAGAGCTAAATAAATTATCTATATCCAAGAACTTAGATGATGAATTTGAGCTATATACAATGAGAAAATATAGAAATTAGGATTTATTAGTTGTATACCAACTCTAATAAAATTGCTACTTTTTTGAAGTGGCAATGTCAATATTTTAAACAGGAACAGAATTTTTTATTAATATAGCAGCCCCACCGTACCCGTCACATCTGTCATCTCGTACTGTAACATTTTCAGCATGGAGAATAGAAATAAGGAGTACCATCTCCATACATGAAAAGTGTCCGTAAAATAGCGTTAAATAGTGGGCGCTACAGACGCAAGGGTATAAAGCGGCAAAATTTAAACGGGTAATTAAATCTTGGGATCTTCTTCGGTTTTATATATAAAAATATTTTCGACTATACGAGTAATTAGAATATTCATGATTTACTGAATTAACTACTAAAAACTAGTCATAGTCATCAAAAATTCTAACTTCATAGCACACACCCTTGCCACACTAGCGCCATTATGGCCAGTTTTGGAACTATTATTTAATTACTTCTGTCGGACACTTTTTAGTTTTTCTGCCTTAGAGAGATGGTACTTCTTACTTCTATTCTCCATAGTATTACTTTCAGTAGTAGTACTTATCATCTATGGTATTAACATCTATTCTGTAACATAGCCTGGAATTCGAAATGCAACATTTGGAATCAACTAAGTCTCTGATAGAGCAATAATTACATAGTCGATTAAATTTATTTATATTAAAAATTAAGTCAGTCGTTTCAGTTAATACTTCTACAATTCTACTGTTTTATGTTGGAATCCATAATTATGAACATCACTTGTATTAATCATTTTATTTAAAGAAGAAACGTTGGACGGTTTTAATATATTATTTTGTTGTAAAGCACTAATAAGTGAAGATAATACGTTTAACTTTTTTACTTGTATTAATGTTTGATAATCCCTTTTTTTATTTCAGAGTCAATATATTATGTACAACCATCCTCAGAAGATGGCATTTATCATCTTATCGTGAAATTTTTTATCATAACCCAACTTACAAGGTTTTTGTGGCGTGCGTGGTTTTGAATAAAGTTTTTTTATATGAACGGACATTATTATTTTGAGTTGAGATTAATGAATCAGAATACTGTACATTCGAGGTTAAAACATCTCCATATTGTGACATTTTTCCCACCACAATTGGAGGCTGTAATTTACTATCTTCACTATATGAAATATTTTTCTCAGCCATACAATTTTTGATAGCTCGCTGTCTATTATATTCTGGGCAATTTTTGTTTGTAGCATAATGACATCAAAACAATTTACACAGTATTCCGACTCGCTCATACATGAATCATCCGAATGATCCTGTCCACATTTAAAACATCTTAGAGTAGATCTACAAATAGTTTTAGTGTGTCCATATCTACAGCTATTAAAACACTGTATTGTAGGATATAAGTACAAATCTACAGGTAAATAATTAAAACATATATATAAACTCTTGTTGGTAAAATTTGACCATCAAAGGTAATAATCACTGGCTGAGATGATTTCCATTCTATAATATCATTAACATTAACTTTATAATTAATTCTCCTTATTTTCAAAACTTTACCAAATCCTGTTGTGAGTTTCAAAATTTTCTAATATTTCTGCATCTGACCATTCCGTTGGAATATTTTTAACTATTCCTATTCTAGATACATTAAAATGTGGTATGAAAGATTTTAATTTAATTGTTTCTAAATTGTTGTGTTACAAAATTGTTTGCATCAATATATGATTTAAAAGCAACTGTGCATCGGTTTCTACCATTTTTTTTAATGCTTCCAGGGACAAAACTACTTATATTATTAATTTTTAAGAATTTTACCAAAATAAGGGGGTGTAGGGTGGTACCATCTGAAGAAGATGTGAATTTTTGTACATGGACCAGTTATGGATATGCATCGGTAGCAGTGTACATACGAGCCTTATCCAAATCAACAGTTTCAGAAACATTGTTCTTAGAATTAGGCAAATTTTCTGTAATTATATCTTGAAAAAATGAGAACCTGAAAGAGAAAAAGAATCTGTGAAAATGTAGTCTTAGGCCGTTTGCGGCTCCCAATCATCTCATTTTCATATTCCATATTATTATCAATGGTTATATTCAAACCTACATCAGGACTGGGCCCTGGACTAACTATAAGTTAATTTAATTACCTATATTAAACTAACTTTTAGTTAGTTTAATATAGGTAATTAATTAATTACCTATATTAAACTAACTTTTAGTTAGTTTAATATAGGTAATTAATTATACAAGGAACCTATCTACTATTAATATAAAAAGAAAACTTACCAAATATATACAGCTAACTACACTAAAATTAATTATATACGTAACAAATTATTTATATAGTAAGTACCAATATAAATAATTTGTTACGTATATAATAAATAAATAAGTATTTATTTACAACAATAACCCTCCTGATCGTATTTTAATAATTAAAAAAAAAATCTGTGAAAACACCCACCTGTTCCGAAATTTCCCGCGCTATAACATCTGATTTCTTCTTTTTTTTTATTTAAATATTTGGCGTCGGCTTAAAATTATTTGCCAGTGTAAAGTTAAAAAGGCGGGAAATAGAATTTTCGTTTCATTTTTCAACGTATACTTAAATCGTCAAGTCTAAAGTCTAGACAAAGTCCAAATAGATAGTCAGTAGTGCAGTCAATGAGTCAAGTCAGTTGATTCAGTAAAGTGGTTGAAGCTTTACTGAAAGTTTTTTTTGGAGGGAGGGAGGGTTGCCACTTGCCCACACTTGTGCCCGTTAACGAATATTTAATGATTAATATTCTACCAATATTTGAAGGCTTTTTTCCTCCTTTTTAATAAAGTACAGCTTAAAATGATTGACAGTGTCAAGTTAAAAAGGCGGGAAATTGAATTTTCGTTTATGTTTTCAACGTCGTCTTTTCTAAATCGTCAAGTCCAAAGTCAAATCAAAGTTCAAATAACGATTTATTTAGACTTTGCCTAAGACTTTGGACTTGAGGATTACAGTCAATGACTCAAGTTAGTAATTTAGTAAAGTGGTAGACGCTTTACTGAAACATCCTAGAGAGTTTTGGAGAGAACACAAAATAGCACACTTTTTGAAGTTGTACCACTTGTCAAACACTTGTGCACGTCAGCAAATATTATATTAATATTCTACTAAATTACACATTAAAAACCGAAATAACACAAATTTAAGGAGAAAATACAAAAACAACAACAACACTTCCACGTCCCCGCTTTTTATCGACATTTGAAATCAATAGTCACAATCGGCCACGGCCGATAATAATTAGTCCACCACTCGGATATAATTTATTAGGTCATTACATATGAAATTGGCGTTTTGTAAAGGAGGAACATAAAGTCGATTTTTTTAAACAAAATATATTTATTTAATCAACGATTGCCATCTATGCATTTTTGCCATCTCATAGGTAGTTCATTGATTCCTTTACTAAAAAAACCATTCGGACAGGAATCAATAAAATCTTTGAAGGCGCTTTGGACTGTCCCATCGGAGTTGAATTTTTTCCCTTACAAGAAGTTATCCAAATTTCGAAAAAAATGGTAATCTGTTGGATCAAGGTCCGGGGAGTACGGTGGATGACTTAGACATTCCAATTGAAACTCGTATAATTTGGTAGCCGTCTGTTGTGCAGTGTGTGGTCTAGCGTTGTCCTGAAGCAGCAGTGGCCTAGAGCGAATGACCAACCTCGGTTGTTTAACAGCTAGATTTTCCATCATGATTTTCAGTTGCTGGCAATAGACATCTGCCGTAATCGTCTGGCTAGATTTAAGAAAGCTGTAGTGAACGACACCGGCACTAGTCCACCAAACTATTAAACTATACGAGTAAATTTTCGCTTTGGCTGGGTTCGCCAGGGTTCAGCCATTGCCATGAGCTTTTCCGATTATCTTATATAGTACAGGCTCCACTTTTCATCACAGGTAATGATCCGGTTTTAAATCCCTTTATTATAGTGCCGGTTGAGTAATGTAACGCAGCAGTCGACGCGTGTTTGTCGGTTTGCTGCACTTAATATGAGGTACCCACCTCTCAAGCTTTTTCACCTTCCCAATTTGCTTCTAGTGGGTTCAAACAGTTTTATCACTAATACCACAGCCTGCAGCTAACTCGGACGTGGTTTTGCGATGGATCCGCTTCCACAATAGCCTTCAATTCTTCATTACCAACTTTGGTCTCGGGCTGTCCACGAGGCTTGTTCTGCAGGTCGAAATTTTCAGAACGAAAACGTTGGAACCAAAAACGCACTGTGTTTTCTTTTGTGACACCGCCGCCATACACATCATTAATCCTTCGAGCCGTTTGTGGATCTCGTTGTCGAAAATAATACGATATTTCAAGTTTTCCATTTTGTAAACTGAATGACGCAAAGAAAAACCCAAAAGAGGAAAAAACAAATGAATGACAGTTTTCAATATAAAAAGGCATGAGTAAATAGCGGTATAAATTTGATATTGGAATTCCTAACGAAAGAAGATATATTTGAGATCAAAGTGGCCAGTAGGTACGACAAAACGCCAATTTCATATGTAAGGACCTAATATTATTATTATAAGTAGGTGTATTACCTATATTTACTGGGTGGCTTAGATTTTTTAATAAGTAAGCATTACCGCCGCCCATAGACACTTAACACAGGATTTACAGGTGTAACTCCTCTGGCGTAGCGCACTTGCGTTCCGTCCTTAAAATTTTTGTTCATTAAGAAAGGAATGGCTCTTCTACAGTTATTTTTAATTTTAATTATTTTTAAATACGAGAACTGTACTACAACTTTAAAGACTGTACAATAAATGAGGTTGAAATATGTATAGGTATGAAAAATAATTTTTAATAAAAGTTTATTTATTACAATATTTACAATAACAATTGACTGTCCTTATTAGCTCTAATACTTATCAATTAAAAGACACGTTAATATTGTTACAATTTTACTCGTAATAGTCTAATAATATTATAGAAAATTAAAAGAATAATAATTCATCAATGTACATAAATTTCAACACCAGACACATTTTCCTAATGGGATTTTTTTCTTAATAGCAATACTATCGAATGCTGTAATAAAACAGAGTGTGATTTTTTTTATTGTTTTATGCGTAATCCAGTTTTTAACATTAAGGAAATCAGACTGTATAAATTAAAATTTGTTATTTTTTATTATTTGAATATTGTAAAGAAAATTTTCTGAGTAGAAAGAGACACACTCATGTTAGGTACTATCAGGGAATTTAATTCCTAAGCAGATTGACCGTTGTAAAATAATTATTTGGTCGTATTATGATACGACTACATTACTTTACTTTTGATACGATTTACTACAAGTACTTAAGTAAGTACATGTCATTGACAATTGGGGTTTTATTTTCCATCGGCTTTTACGCATTAAGCATCGGTTTACAACCAATTGCCAGTGTCAAGTTAAAATGGCGGGAAATAGAACTTTCGTTTCAGTTTTCAACACCGTATTCCTAAATCGTCAAGTCTAAAGTCTAGTCAAAATCTAAATAGTACAGTCCATGAGTCATGTCAGTCGATTTAGTAAAGTGGTAGAGGCTTTACTGAAAGTTCCTAGGGAGTTTTGGCGGGAAACACAAAATAGCACGTTTTTAGAAGTTGTACCACTTGCCCACACTTGTGCACGTTAACGAATATTTAATGGTTAATATTCTACCAATATTACCCATTAAGAACTGAGATAACACAAATTTATGAGTTATTACAAATTCCACAACGTCACCCATTGAACTCCCCGGCAAAACTCCCAATTGGGTATTTGACAACATGTAAAATTTAGTTTTTTTAAATAAATTATGAAATAATTAGGTATTCCAATTTGATAAATGTCAAAAGAATTTTGGATTTTATGTGTGGTTTTTTAATTATATGCATTTCGAAGTCTCAAAAAAGCTGAAATATTTTTTTAAAACCTTAGTCTATAAAACCTACATAATTAGTTTACTTACATCAAATACAAAAAGATTTACTATGGTATGTATCAACATAAACGCGCAAAATTACGAGATATCAGAAATCTTGTGCATATGACCATACATTTCGTAGCAACTTATTAGCGTGAGGCTAGTACCGACTAGTACGACTTTTCACGAGACTCACAAAAGTGCAAACAATCCGCAATATCTTTGAAATTTTTTATTTATTGTATACTATTCTTTTTGTAAACTGTCTTATTTTTAGACCACTATTTATTTCGGTAACAAAAAAAATACAGGAAAATACCGTACCTATTAGTTTATGAATTAGATTCCCTGATAGTAAGTATATGAAATAATTTTACAATCTTATTATTATTGTATTGTAAATTGTTCCGTTTTTTAACAAAACGTGTTTTGAACAAAAATGTTCAGGCCTCAAAAATTGTTGAGGTTACATTAATTACTTTATTAGTGCGTAAACCCTGAAGCTGAACACCCATAAGGCAGAATTTCTGCATGATTGCTCCTGCTATTTCAATTAGTGGCAAGTAGTAACACATTAGTTAGTAAATATCATAGAATTAATTATAATTATTTTCATCTTTAGAAGAATTTCCGTCGCCAAAGGTTCGCCGCGAAAAATCCGCCTAGGGTGTTTTGGTGCTAAGTTACCCTGTTTTGTATCTATTTAGAAATTGGATATATAAGCGATTATGGCTTATGTAAAATATTAATTAATGATTATGAAATATTGTTGTGAATGAACTAGAAAGTTTCGTCTTCCGTTATAATGTAGAGCGGGCCTTAATAAAGTTATATTACCTAATGAATAAAATATTTCATTTACTATAGAGTCTAGACTCAAGTTTAATACCTACACTTACTACATATGGCAGTTTAATATAATGTAGTAAAATAAATAATTCTGTATACAATAAAATCTAAAGATTTCGATAAAGTTTTTGTTTATGTCTACATAACCTATGTAGGTAAACATTTTGTCCGTGTGTTTCGATCTAAAAGATTTTGTTGCAAATGTTTGTCATCCCATAAAAATCTTTAACAAAACTACCATATTACATTATGTGTGTGTTTTGTAGACCTGAACACACAATATAGTTGACAGAACTTAAACTAAACCTAGTAAATACTTATACACTTATTACATAAAACCCAAAGTCTGTCGAAAAATTGTACCTTTTTGCAAAGGCATCTTATACTTTAGTATTATAAATATTTTCTATAGCGTTATACTGCATCCAAAATTTTACCTACAATTTCCAAGAATTTTTCAAAGATTGCAAGAGATAATTTCAAAGAAATTTAAAGCCATGAAAATGACGTGTATCTCGAAGGTAATGATAATTTTCAAGCATATTGTGATTAAATCAACGTTATTATTGTAAAGATGAAATTGTTAAAAATTACTGTATTAATGGTCGAGAAAATTTCTCTCAAACTCTAGTAAGAACATGGATGACAGATAGCACCAGATGACAGATATTATATGGTAAAATGGCTTTCCCAAAAATCTTTTATGCGTTAGAGACAGTTTTGGGGAGAATACACCTTTCAATATAGCATAGACAACTTAATATGGTCAATATAACTTATAGCCACCATTACAAAATAAATTGTAGTTCATATACGAAATTAGTACTTTTCCAGGTACTCCTAATTGTATTGTTGTTACTTCTTTTGTTTTTGTTTAATTTCTGTTTAACTTCATAAGATACTTCTGATATGTCGTCTGCTATCAAAGGATCTATTGGGGATATTGTTGACTGGAACCCCGTGGTTTAGAGACAAAACTTTCGACACTATGTTCAAATCTTCCTGGGCACGCCCGTGGATGCCTCTCTGTGCCAACAACTGTTTCAGTTCGAAGTCAGAATTGAACTGGTTTGGTCTGTTTCCAGGGAAAAATCTGTCGTTGTTCACGTTGTTAGACTGAAACGTGTTGAATCTGTTGTAGTTCTGGAAGTTTACGCCGAAGTTTCCCACTCCACTTTCCTGTCGGAAGACGCGATTGCTCTGTCTCTGTGGTAAATCGTCGAAGGCTGTCAAATGATTTAGGTTTGTAGCCTGGTTGAAAGCTACAGTCGGTTTCGGTCGAAGGAATGTGTCTATACCTTGCGGGAGATGGTTTTGTTGTAATGGGAATTGATTCTGTTGTTGATTCCGTAAATGCAAAAGGAAGTCAACAGCTTCTCTGTTCGGTAATTGCTGCTGATTCGCTACGATATTACTTTGATCTAAGGCTACACTCTTTTGAATTGATACCTGAGAATTTAGGGGCAATGGATTGTTAGTGGGTATAGGAATATTCTTCTGTGGTTTGTTCAGTACTGATGGTTGAAAGTTATTCACGTTCGCATTACTTCTTTGCTGTTCCAGCTGGACCCTATTAAATCTTTCTTGTTCTAATAATAATTGTCGTTGTCTCTGAGCATCTTTCTGTTGTATCAGTAGTTGTTGCTGTCTTAATATTTGCTCCTGCTGTATTTGATGGTACTGTAATAATTTCAACTGCTCTTCTAAGATACGCTGCTTTTCTTCCAGTTCTCTTTGTAGGCTCAATTGTAAAGAAAAGTAATCGTTTTGCCCCTTGTTAAGGTTACTATTTAGGAAGTTTGAGGAACGGGCCAGTTTTAAATCCTGATTATTGCTAGTCTGTTGATAGATTGGTATAACATTTTTTGGGACGCCGTTTGCGTCCTGTTGGACTGTGAACGCTGCAACTAGTGGAGCCTGATAGACTTGCACATCTTTTTTGTGTACATCCTCGATGTTTTCTCCATCAGCGTTGTGCGTCGGTTTTGGTGTCGTTGTAGTTGTCGTTGTAGTCGTAGTAGTTGTGGTAGTAGTCGACGTTCTAAACGGTTTGAAATTCGAAAACTTGTGATTCCCTTTAATGAAACTAGAGGATGATTTTGGCGTGCTCTGAATACTTCTTACTTGCTGGGAGCTGGCTGCGGTTTCTTTTGTTTGTAGGATTTCTGCGAAAGGATCCTTCGTTGGTAGAGTACCTGAATTGCTGTTCACGTTTTCCACGTTGCCAGCTGTGGTACTGAGAATGGATATTTTCTTGTCTACCTTAAATGGTAAATTGTTAGAAGCCTGTGTGAATGCTTCTTGACCGTTTACGATAAACGAATGGATTTTGATGTTTTCTTTGCCGGTTTCCGTTGCGTAAGAGTCTGTGTTTGTACCATCGCTCGTAGATTCATCTGTTGGGTCCAGATCGGTCGTGACACTTGCATTTTCTTCTAGGTCACTTAGGGCCTTCAGAAGGGCTTTTCTAATGTAAGGGTCTAACTGAGCGGAAGGTTTTGTCTCAATGATGTTCAGCTGGTCTTCATATTTATCTTTGCTTGTTGTCTCCTCGGCAACAGACAGAGATAATACGGTGACGAGCACAAACGCTGCTACCTGAAACGAAAAAAAATTGTTTAAATATAATTATGTTTCAGATTTTAGAACATAACCTTAAAGATATGACAAAAACCCAGTACTCTTCTCAAACTTTTTGTAAAAGGTTAGTTAGGACAAGACATGGAGCAGGTATTTTATATTTTTCTTTCCGGGTCACGAACATACTTTTTGTATGACCCTGTCAATGTTTATCCCCATTAGGCCTGTAGACCATTTGCCCTAACTAACCATATTATATTATACACATTATACATAGTATAAAACAAAGTAGCTTTTTCTGTCTGTCCCTAAGTATGCTTAGATCTTTAAAACTACGCAACGGATTTTGATGTGAGTTTTTTTTAATAGATGAGTGATTCAAGAGGAATATAATTTGTATGTATATAACATGCATAATATAGTAGAGAAACATTGATAATTTTAGAGGTTTCTAATGTCATAAATAAACACACTTTTTTGCGCTCACATTGCAAACGCTGGCTGAACCCTACGAGATAGATCAAAATATATATTTTTTTTTTTTAATTTATTCATGACCATGGATACAAGATCAAAATAATGTACTACAGTGTTGTACACCTTAAAAAGGTCTACAAAGTCCACGATGGTATATATCTATCTCTTAGAGATAAACCACAATAACCATTTTTACTATAAGTGTTCCTTGGGACACTTATAGTTTCGCTCTGTCCGTTTGTCTGTCTGTCTGTCTGTCCGCGCTTCTAGCTTCTGTAATTATGAATATAAATTGATGAAATTTGGTAAAGTTAAAGATTATATATAGATCTCGGTTTCGGCATCATAAAATAATAATAATTTTACATTTTAGGGGTGGCTCTCCATACATGTGAAGTGGGGATGAAAATTATTTTTTTGTTCTACCCCCTCGTTGAATAGGTCTTTTAAAATAAAGGCAAGGTTTCATAAATTATCTTTTTACAAATTCAACCATTTTCGAGTAATCGGCCTCCAAAGTGATTTATAAGTTCCCCTGGCATTTCTAAACTATAGAAGATGCAAACTTGTACGTTTTCAAGTTTATAGATCATACTAAAAACTATTTAGTAAAATTATTTTGAGAGAAATCGGACAATACTTTTGAAGTAGGTAATTCAAAGAGAACCTATTGCGCGTTGATAGTTACGGAATCCTCCTTAGACATGTCCTGAATGGTTAGGCTATTTATCCATTACTTTTTACGATAAATAATGGCTTATTTACGAAGTGATTTTAAGCAATACAGCATTAATCCTTATCCAGTTAACTACCTTAAACACATTGTGCATTTAATATAGACCAATATGGCCCTTTACAGCATGTTATTCAAATGAATATTTTAGAAGATATTACAGATTTAAAATGCAGGGACATAGCGGTTTACTTAATAAAACTAGCTACCCGTACCCAGTTCATATTTATTATTATGTATAGTATTTTCGGAAGCTATTTAGACAGATTCAGTATGATCCTTATCAAATTAAATACGTTACTCACTTTAAGCATTTATACACATTATAGTAGCACTTCAAATCTCTTATATTTAGAAGATATCGTAAAATTTATATTCAGGTGCGAAAAATATCTCGCACGTCGCGTCGAGGTGATAGGGTCCCATGGGTAAAACCCATTGGCTACGAAACCCTAATAACATTTTCAATATTGTATACAGAAGTAAATTGCAGTGAGTAGAGTTATTTGCTAAAGAAGTTTTTTCTCCAAGAACACTGTTCCACGCGGGCGAAGGCTAGTATCGTACATATCGTAAAATACTGATAATACTAAGCGCATTTTCACATTACGCGATAACGATATCCGATATCGCGCGCGATAATGTGAGCCCTAGATAGATGTTTTACATTGAAACATATATGACTTACCTGTCTTTGTCATTACATGACATATTGGCGCGAAATCGGATATCGGACTTAATCAATGTGATAACGCTTTATTACGGTGTAAACATTTTAAAGTAATAGTGATGGTTAAGTTTAACAATACAGCTTCCGTTACCACGACTGTTTACCCTTTGCTTGCGTTACATGGCGATGTGGAACAATGTCTGTTGATGTTTTGCCGTTGTGTAACGATACTAAGTAGGTAGATAATACTAGCATTTGCACTCGTGCTAGTTGAAATTGGAATACTTTAATATTTTATAATCTTGACAACTGTAGGTCGATTCTGCTGTTTAAAATGTTAAATATCAGATTTTTTAAATTAAATCGTACAATCTCCAATCTCCAAAAATCAAAAATAAAAATAAATAATATAAAAATATTTTTATTCAGAATAAAAAACAAGGTTTTGTTTTCTGAACGTTAAACAAAAAAAAAGAATTACAATTACCACCGGTTCAGTCAGTTTATGAAATCAATACGATTCAATTATAATTCATTGAAAATAAATTGAAAGTCTTAGTTAAATACGAGTATTGGGGTTCTCCTTAAAGCGACCATGTCTTGAATTAACCCTTGCGGCAAACGCATTTTTAAACTATGGCATTTAATATTATACTTGACTACATGTTGCGGTGATGCAAGTATTCACCATACTCTTTTATCCATTTTATGCCAAGCAAACGACTTGATTTGATTTTGGCATCTCTATTAAGCAGTCTATATTGGTCATTAAGTAATCAGTTCGATAATAATATTTGTCGAACTTATATTAATATAATAATATAAGCGTAAGCTTTGTGTATGTCTTTTTTATTTGGATCATTAGTCATGATGAAATCCGTTTGAACTGCGTGACTTAGCCAACGCACTCGATAATCTGCAGGTCGTGCGTGTTGAGCCGACGCAATTTGCCTACAATGTTGAATGTATCCTTCAACAATGTAGGTATATACGATAAGATGTTTAGATGTTGCTCGCGACTTCATCGCCTCAATAGGAAACCCCGAGAGAACCGTACAACCGTGCAATTGTTATGTCGTACCCCATGGTCTACTACATATCTGTTATTTATATTTATTATTTCATCAAAATCCGTCCAGTAGTTTCAGAACCTATTCAATGCAAACAAATAAACAAATCTTTAATCTTAATAATATTAGTAAAGGTAAAAACAGTGATTAACAGGAATTAGGAAAATCATTAAATAGTTAATCATATGAATGTACTGTTTAGTGTAAAGATAATATAGCTGTAAAGATAATATAGCAGAAGTCATCGCTAAGTGACATTCAAATCGAATACATTTTGTTTTCGAATTTCGCCGTCGAAATTATCGAATGCATCTTGACTAAAGGCCCTGTAGAGACATATGCATGGAATACTGGCATTTAACACGAGTGCTAAACTCACACACTTACCGTTACGCGACTATTAGGTGTACCTCAAATTTAGCTAAGCTTTTTTTCCAATGAACCAGGAAACGAGCAGACGGATCACCGTGGTAAGCGATTACCGCCGTAACCTCGCAACACCAGAGGAGTTATACTTGTAACTCCTCTGGTGTTGCGACTTGCGTTCCTGGTCCTTAAAATCCCCAATCCCCCCCTGGGCCTCCGGTAACCTCACTCACTCGGCGCAACACAACGCAAGCGTTATTTCACGCCGGTTTTCTGTGAAGTCGTGGCATTTATCCGGTCGAGCCGGCCCATTCGTACCGAGGCGTGACTCTCCCAGCTGCAGCACACGTCATTTCATGCCATACACCACTAGGTAAAATATGCGTAAATAAAACATCTCATGGGTTTCTACTTCCTACCTACGTAGTAATACAAGCTCGAGGTCGTCCTGTGGTCGATGTTCGCCCATAAACTAACATTGAACTTTATAAGGGTCTTTTGACTCTTACATAGAAAAAAATAGGAATTGTTGTAACAGATTAACAAACGTCAGCGTGTATGAGTATTGTACCTATAAAACGCACGGTAGTGTGTGTTGTTGATTTTTATTAATTTTATGTATTTCTAACTAGGATTTCTAAGTATTATTTAAAAAATATTAGCTTTCTGCACACCATCCTCCACATAAACTTTAAGTGCGCCAAATTCCATACTCCTCCGTTTGCACAATTCTCGTAACACTGTACTGAAAGGTTTTGCTTCACGAATTAATATAAGTACCTGAGTAACCGAGCTTTGCTCGGTGCTCTAGTAGATAAAAAAAAGAATAACAAACATATTTTACCGGAGTTCGAACCCACCACACTCCGAATTTTCGAACAACGCAAAAATTAACCAAACTGCCAAGCGGACTGACATTATTAGAGTCGAAATTATTGATATATTGTTGCACTACAAAAGAAAAAACATAATATATAACTTAAAAATGCGCAGTTTTGCAGGGATAAAATCTAAGTAGATCGATTTTTCTTCCGCAAAACTCCCTGTATTCAAAATTTTATTCGATTATATATATATTTAAAGTATACCTAATTAAAGTATAAGATAAATAAGCGCCTTGCCTGCAATACTGTTCTATAAAAATGACTAATTAGTCATCCCTTGTATCTATTATTCCTATTAAAACTATGCTTTTAAATTACCTACTCAATCTATTAATTTAAGCCGCAATAAATCGAATCTCAATTTAAAGAAAGCACCTGGATAAACCAAGCTATGCTTGGAGTTTTAATAAATTGAAATAAATAAAAAGAATTACAAAAATATTTTTCTGACCAGGATTCGAACCCACCACATTTCGAATTTCCGAACAAAGCAAAAATTAATAAGCATATCAATCTGCCAATCGGACTGACATAATAGAGTCGAAATTATACTGTTGCACGATGAAAGAGAAAGCATGTGGAGCTTCAAAATGCGCAGTTTCTCAGGGATAAGACCTAGCTAGATCGCTTTTTCTGTCCCAAAGCTCCCTTCATACTAAATTTCATGGTAATACTTGCAGCCGTTTTCGATATAACAATTTTATATATACACAAGATTGTCTCGTTTAAAGTATCAGATAGGACCTCAAGAAGTTATAATATACTATGTTAACGTTACTGATATGCAACAGTGTGCTGTGTGCGAGTTTTTATAACTACTCGCTGTAAAGAAGTTAACTACAGTTTCTATGGAATTGGAACATAGTGGCAAACAATGTTATCTAATTCGATGCCATATCAATTGTAGTTTACTTTTTCACGGTGAGTACGTAGTGACAAAAACTCGCACTCAGCACACAGATAAGAATATTTTCTTCTTGGCGTCACCCACACCGAGAGCTCGCTAGTCGCTACAGGGTTAAATCCGCAACGATAGTATTGTCGAATCATCACGCCGCTTTCTCCTCAGTAAGCCACCGCGAGTGCGCGTCCACGTATGACATAATATGACACCGCACTCATCGCACTCGTCTGCCAAAACCGGCCAGACAAATCTGACATTCCTTCAGATGAAAACAGAGGCCGATAAGCTGACATTCCAGCAATAGCTTGGTGAGTCATACCCTCCTTTCGCATGGTAAGCAACGGGCGGCGTCGTCATTTAAATACGAAGTACCTGGGCAACCGAGCTTTGCTCGGAGTGCTGATAAATTTAATAAAATAAAAAGAATCACAAAAATATTCATTTGACCGACATTAACGTACTAAACTGCCAATCGGACTGACCTAATATTGTTGGAACTATTGATATATTGTTGCACGTCGAAAATAAAAACATAAATAGCTTAAAAATGCGCAGTTTTTCAGGGATAAGACCTAGCTAGATCGATTTTTCGCCTCCAAAGCTACCTGCATAATAAATTTTAAACAAATACTTGCAACCGTTTCCGAGGTTACGATTATATAGATACAAGATTAGCTCGTTTAAAGTATAAGATCTATAGATTACGCAATCTAACCTAACCTGGCCGGAGGCCTAGTAGTGGCACGGCTCTGTTCAGTGTAAAATTACAAAAAAATTGGAATATTTTTTTACAACATTAGTGTAAAAAACCCTACATAATTAGTTTACTTACATCAAATACAATAAGATTTACTACAGTATGTATGAACATAAATGCACAAACTTCGGAGATATCAGAACTTTTGTGCATATTCGTATTAGTATTAGTATTTCGTAACAGCTTACAGGCGCGTGACGTCACCTGCCAGTGCTAATTCTCTCTTGCTCGTAACGTAACGTAAACTCTCGTATTCCAGTGGGATCTCGAGAGATCAGGCGCAAGACCGACTTTTTACATGCCCATCCGACGCATGGTTCATCTTACTTGTCAGACAATCAGATGATCAGCCTGCATTCTCCTACCAAACTTGGAAACAACATTTTTTGTTGTTTCAACACGGGAATCAAACCCACGACTGCCAAGAGCCTAGCTCTAAACCCCTGGACAACGGAGGCTGTTAACAACCCTATTGGTCAATCGTCTGAAATTAATAAATAATAAAATATTTTATAAAAAAAACTCCAGATGCAGTGGGAGCAAAGATTCCCGAATTTATTTTTTATAAAATATCGTGCGCTTAGTGAGAAATGCGCATTGAGTAGATCGAATTTTTTGAATTGAATCATTGAGAGAGATTATTCATTCACACATTGATTGGTTTGTTTAATACGTTTCTAAAATTACATAACTTCTAGACGCAATAAATGATCAATACTAATGCAAATCAAAACTAAAAGTTGAAGATTTTATGTTAGGAGAGAGATCTTTTATGAGGCGAAGATTATATTCAAAAGAAATCAATCGTAGCTTAATTGCTTTAGTTTCGATGTCTATTATTTAGATACGATTACGACATTTAATATCGAACCAGCTTCTTCGCCTGTTAAATCTGACCTTTACTATATGGCGATGGCCGGTGAGGCATATTAACTACTCCCTAAAGGCCTACACGACCAAAGCAGAGTGAAATCTTGTCTTTCTCTGTTTCAAATAGGTGCCTGGTATCAGATATAGTCTAAACTTCTAAAGGGTCTGTTTCAGATAGCTTATTTGCATGTTTCGTCTTTGTCGCTCAATACAAAGTAAGCAGCGACAAATTTTCCGAATTAGCTATTCGACATTTATTAAAAGATTGTGAAACAGGCCCCTTAAAGTAAGCCAGTGTTCAGGGCCTTTAGTCAAGATGCATTCGATAATTTCGACGGTGAAGAGCGAAAACAAAATGTATGGTATTTGACATAGGCATCGAAAGCGACATGTCACTTAACGATGACTTATGATGTCAAATCCCATACAGTTTGGATTTCGAAGTTCGGCGTCGAAATTATCGAATGCATCTTGACTAAAGGCTCAGATCTAGATTAATCTGAACGTAAACCAAAATATTAAATTCGAAAAAAATATAATGTATCACTGTCTAACTTTGTTGTACAGTAAATAAGTGAATCGTGTATTCTACTAGCAGATGCCCGCAATTTCGTTTGAACGGAAATATGAATGAAAACGAAACCCCGAGATAAAAGTAGTTTAAGTTACTCCTTATAACATCGGCTACTTACCAGTGAAAGTCCCTGCCGTTTCAGAGATTAGCCGAAACGAACAAACTAATAGATGGACAGACCGACAAAAAATTTTAAAATTGTTTTTTTTTGGTGTAGGTGCCGTATATACTATCATACTGTTAGTTAGTGCAAATCTGTCAATTTGTAATTACAAACAGTCACTCCAGTTTTATTACATATTAGCTGTCCCGACATATGTTGTTCTGTCTTAAATATGAACTGGAATTAATAAATTACTAGACCTACAATGCAACCTACGTCCTAGTCCCTACACCTACACCTACTTCTAAAATCTACAGCTTTTCCAATATTTCTATACCACAATATTACCGTTTAAACCTTTAAATTCTGATGAACTTCCACAATTATTTCAAGACCAAAATTAGCCAAATCGGTCCAGCCGTTCTCGAGCTTTAGCGAGACATTGGAAATGCAATCCATTTTTACGTCCCCTGGGAACGGGATAAAAAGTATCCTATCCATTATTGAGTTATAAATAGTGTAACTAACACGACTTTCTTTTATATATACATATAGATTTCAAGTTTCAACAATATGTACAAATTAGGACCTTGTATTGAAATTTCAAACTGCTACAACGCAATTACATAACAATACAACAATGAATTTTCACTTCTAGACCAATGAAATAATTGATGGACATTGGCGCCAATGAGTAGAATGGCGCGTGAACCGTGATTAGTAACGAGTCGTGACCCATGTTGTGTCATAGCAAATATTGTTACAATAATTAAATTAAGCTGATAAGATTTTCTATTATGTACCCATCATTCTATCTTTTGTTATTTGAATTGGTTTATCAATCAACAATGGCTTTTTACCCGACTACGGCGAAGCTAAAATGAAGGATAATGATTTTGGCAGTCTAGGTATGTATGTTGTTCCAACGTAGCGCCTAAACTACTGTTCCGAATGCCCCGGGTAACACAGGCTATATAATTTACGTAGTCGGGTTATAGTTTTTTTTTTTAAATGTAGTTATTCCAAATCGATACATAATATAAAATCTAACTGGTCACTGTCTGTGCAGATAGAAGATTTACTTACTTATATAATATAAAAAAACTTTTATAACGTTCGTTAAGCTTTATGAACTAATAAAACCCATGATTTTTAGAGTTTTTGTCTGTTTGTCTGTACGTTTGTTCGCTCTAATCTCAGAAGCTACGGAACGGATTCTGATGATATCTGATATGGTAGTTTAACACATCGCGGCAAAATGTACGGTTCCGCGGGATTTCTTTTCGCGCGTACGAAGTCCCAGGAAACACCTAGTGTGCAATAAAATAAATACAGATTCAGAAAAATTATTCCACATTTTTTTTAAGCTATTGCATAGCTTTTATCTCGGGCTTTAAGCGCGGCCCAATCTGACCGGCCGCGGCACAGCGGTGCGGCGTTGAAAGCCGTGCATCGTCTAACGTCGTTTCAGTTCGGCAGACTTCGGCACGGTGCGACTATGCGTATGCGTGTATTGTTACTATGCAATAGCTTTACCGCGGCAGTCCCCGAGTGCCACACGTATTTTTGTTAATTGTAAAATGTTGCTTTTTTTTTTTCGAAAGGGTCTACGCTAAGGGTCGGGTTAAGACCGCTGTAGCTACGTCGGACTATAACTAGCCTCGTGGCTAGTTTATTAGGTAAGAGACGATGGAAGGGTTTGACCCTCCCTAACATCACCCGGGTGATGTTCAGATCGGATATTGGGGACATCTACGGGTTTTGAGCTATTTTTATGACAGGAGAGGCGCGGGTCTCTCCTGTTAAGGGGTCCGACCCCTTCCTCACTCTCTGAGGAGTGAGGTTGCTCGCGCGCGGTAGCAAAAACTAACGGCGTGCGAGTTATCTCGATAGAGGAGCTCTTGTTTTTATCGGTATCGGTCCTGAGAGGACCGTCCCTCTCCCCTTCCGCGTACGGTCGGGATGACTCGTGCGCGTAAGTCCTAATGTCGATGAGGTTCGCGGTATTGGTAGAGCTCTCTATATCAATATCGCGGTCACGGACACTATTTTGAAGAGTACCTAGGCTGCTAGGATGCGAACTCGAACTCGGGTTCGGGTTCGGTCCCGTGTTTGGGTCGGTCTGTACGTCTGTACGTGTTGTCGTGTCGGATGTGGGACCTCGGGGTAGGCGCCGGCGTCGACCCCGGTGCGATACTAACTTCGCAGGTGCGTGTGATTTGTGTTTACGTAACTGTACATAGTACGTTACGTATTTTGTGATCGGGTCGATGGGATCGGCTAAGATATGCTTAGGCCGCTTGTACGGATGTCGGAAAGTCTGTGCGTCTTGGTTATAGTCCAGGGCCTTTTGGATAAGGGGGTTTGGATAATTTTTGCCTTTATCAAAGAATCTCTCTACGAGTTCCTTGATATAGACTTTAATGGTGATGAGTTCGCAGTCTCTATGCAAGTCGATGTTACGCATGTAATAGGGGGCTCCTGTTGCCATGCGTAGAAACCGGTTTTGGACTCTTTGCAATCGGTCCAATTGAGACTCGCTTATTTGTGCGAAAGAGACGCACGCATAAGTGAGTATCGTTCTTATGCAAACTTTATACAATGTAAGCTTATGTCTTAGGGACATTTTGCTAAAATGTTGCCAGGACGAGACCATAATAATATGGATCACACTGTGTTAAAGTTTAACGGCCGAATACTGGAAAGCTAATCAAAATAAAGAGTATTCATAGGCTGTCGCTGTCTTTGCTAGCCGAAACGACAAGGACAGCATATGACTTGAGTGTCACTTAATTTTAATATCGTATTCGGCGGAACCTGAAAAACCTGTGGCTTATACGTGTTTTTATTAGAACACATTGTAATTTTTTTCAGCTTACGCTTATGTTTGCCTAAGGCCTCCCCCACATTAGGCGTGCGCGTTCCTCGGGCGTGTCAGCGATGCGGGCGCTGCGTGCGCGCCGCAAGCACGCTGCGAGTCAGCGATGCGGGCGCCGCTCGCGCCACTCACACGCCCGAGGAACGCGCACGCCTAATGTGGGGTCAGCCTAAGTGAAGCAAAAAAGCCAAGCCACATCTTATGATAGTCGTGTCTGTGAAGTTATGGCTTCTGGCGTCCAAAGTCGAGAACAAAAACTGCAATAACATAGATCTAACACAGAACTACATAATATTATATAGGCGTTAGGTCACACCAAAACGAGACGATAGGCGACGTGGCGATGCATTTTTAAGACAGATATTCAACATTGAAATTTATTATAATAATGTAAACTACTTACTACACAAGAAGATTCAAGTTAAATTGCAAGAGTTCGACTATCAAAGTGCACAGCTCTGCATAGTGCGGCGCCGCTCTGTTTTAAATTTGAATCACTAATTTAAAAATGCAGCGCACGTCGCTTATTGTCTCTTTTCGGTGTGAGCTGACCCTAAGGTTTGCTAACAGGTTTGACTCGTTCAGTTTCTACTTAATGGTCGCAGGTATTGCTCCGAGCAACATGGAGAGATGTTCCGTGGAATCATGTTATTAAATTAAACTATTCCATCATACTCAATATTAATAATATAATAAGAATCTATAAATTAAAAAATTAATTAAAATTAATTAATTAATTAAATTATAAATTGTATGATACTCTTATTGTGAAAAATCGATATTAAATTGTTCTATAATAATATATTGTTATTGGAAAAATGGGGTTGGATGAATAATCTAAAACAGTGTTCCGCAAACTTTTTGGGTTCAAGGTAGGTACATCTAGGAAAACGAAAAATATTGGAGGTACACCACAAATTAAAAATTAGTTTATTGAAGTATTTTTCTTAGATGACCATATTTTCCAGAGGCACACCAACTAATGACCATGGTGCACCAGTGTGCCGCGGTACACACCCTGCGGAACACTGGTCTAAAACTCAAAACCACGATCACTAATAATAAAAGTTTGCTATTATTATTAGTAAACTGTGGTTTTGAGTTACAAATATGTCGTACGAAATTAACTGCACCAATAATATACTTAAGGCGCATCTCCTGCTCATGTTTTTCGAAACATTACACAGAAAACATGAATCAAAAATTTGTTTTCATACACAAGCTGTATCCAGCTATAGAAAATGTTTTTATTGAAACATTTTGTGTAGACAATATCATGAGTTCCGATGAGGAATACGTAAAGCACTCGCTGTTTTAGCGATTGCAGATGCAGAATCTAAAAGGGGTCTAAAAGCCCACTAGTTTCATATATTTTTTTCAACTCATATTATGTGCGCCATTTTGATGGCCTTTTTAGACCCCCAGATTTCGAATTAGGCCATATTTACTGACCCGTTATTTCAGTTTTTATCAGGAGTTACGAATAGAAGACCGATTTGGGATTGATAAATAATTTCTTCCGTATTTCTAGTTTAATGGTAACAGTTGTACTAACTACTAAGTAGTGACGTCTCTACCCGCGCGGGGAATGTTTTCCGTCCGTCTCGGAAGACAAAAACATTGTATATTCCTACACAAATGTGTATAGCCACGTCCCAATGTTTCGATGTTTTGTGTTTGTTTCAAATGTTTCAAAAAAAAACACGCGCAGGAGACGCGCCTTAACCTACTGTAAGTGTAAACTACGTAAACTGGTTTCAAATTATTTTTTTCATAAATCCTTATTAAGTTTGTAAGTACCTAAGGATATATGGATGTGTAGATGTGTGGATATTTGTTACTCTTTCACGCAATAACCACTGAACGGGTTTTGATGAAATTTGGTGTAGTAGTAGACAGTTGTTTAGGCTCTGAATTAAAGCATAGGCTACTTTTTATTTCGAAAAAGTACAGGTTTCCCGTAGGATAGTCGATACTATATTTACGCGGGCAAAGCCGCGAGAATAAGCTAGTGTTAAATTATCATGTATTGCTTTTTATGCTGCATTTTATTTTGACATTACTAAACTCAGATACAGCCTAAGGCATAATCTGATATTATAGTAAAATAATTACTTTGGTGATATTAACAATCCCCAGGCAAAGATCAAGTAACGTTACATTATGAGCTTACGGCATTTGAGACATAAATATAGTACAAGAACTTTTATTAATAGTCTGTATGCTTCAATAATATCATATTCTTTTAAGGGCCATTTTCACATTCTTCTAATAAGTGTCGCATAGCTTATTCGGAAGTTCTGTCGCCAAATACTAATAAAAATATTTAAACAGTGGATAAACTATACAATGTTTTGTCCTTGTCTTATACGAATTCGCTTGACAGACAAGGACAAAACATTGTATAGCTTATATACTGTATAAATATTTTTATTAGTACCTAAGGGGGTAACAGTATATCGAGCGATAGAGATAAAACATGAAAATAAGCTATCCTACTAATATTATAAATGTGAAAGTTTGTGAGGATGGATGGATGGATAGATGAATGTTTGTTACTTTTTCACGCAAAAACTACTGGACGGGTTTTGATGAAATTTTATATGGTAGTAGTTTAGGCTCTGGATTAAAACATAATGTTTCGAAAAAAACACGCGCAGGAGACGCGCCTTAACCTACTTACCTTACTTACCTTTACTGTAAGTGTAAACTACGTAAACTGGTTTTAAATTATTTTTTTTATAAATCCTTATTAAGTTTGTAAGTATCTAAGTATGTATGGATGTGTAGATGTGTGGATATTTGTTACTCTTTCACGCAATAACCACTAAACGGGTTTTGATGAAATTTGGTGTAGTAGTAGACAGTAGTTTAGGCTCTGAATTAAAGCATAGGCTACTTTTTATATCGGAAAAGTACAGTTTTCCCGCAGGATACTCGATAGGATACGCGGGCGAAAAATCTAGTCATCTAGTCATGTTTTATCAGTAGATTGTGAAACTGCTAAACGGGAAAGCTGGGAAATGTTTGTATGGAAACTGGCATAGTACTTAGGTTATTTTAGAAAAATCGATTCCTACTTAAAATTCCGATTGACTCACGTTTGATCGATGGCCGCGAAATCGAGATTTTCATTTTGCGTTAGTTATTTGTATTACAAAATCAATATTTTATTTATTACATAATTATATTACTGACATTCATAAATTATATTAAATTCAAATTTGCATAAAGTCAATATTAATGTTAATTAAACTATTCCATCATACTCAATATTAATAATATAATAAGAATCTATAAATTAAAAAATTAATTAAAATTAATTAATTAATTAAATTATAAATTGTATGATACTCTTATTGTGAAAAATCGATATTAAATTGTTCTATAATAATATATTGTTATTGGAAAAATGGGGTTGGATGAATAATCTAAAACAGTGTTCCGCAAACTTTTTGGGTTCAAGGTAGGTACATCTAGGAAAACGAAAAATATTGGAGGTACACCACAAATTAAAAATTAGTTTATTGAAGTATTTTTCTTAGATGACCATATTTTCCAGAGGCACACCAACTAATGACCATGGTGCACCAGTGTGCCGCGGTACACACCCTGCGGAACACTGGTCTAAAACTCAAAACCACGATCACTAATAATAAAAGTTTGCTATTATTATTAGTAAACTGTGGTTTTGAGTTACAAATATGTCGTACGAAATTAACTGCACCAATAATATACTTAAGGCGCATCTCCTGCTCATGTTTTTCGAAACATTACACAGAAAACATGAATCAAAAATTTGTTTTCATACACAAGCTGTATCCAGCTATAGAAAATGTTTTTATTGAAACATTTTGTGTAGACAATATCATGAGTTCCGATGAGGAATACGTAAAGCACTCGCTGTTTTAGCGATTGCAGATGCAGAATCTAAAAGGGGTCTAAAAGCCCACTAGTTTCATATATTTTTTTCAACTCATATTATGTGCGCCATTTTGATGGCCTTTTTAGACCCCCAGATTTCGAATTAGGCCATATTTACTGACCCGTTATTTCAGTTTTTATCAGGAGTTACGAATAGAAGACCGATTTGGGATTGATAAATAATTTCTTCCGTATTTCTAGTTTAATGGTAACAGTTGTACTAACTACTAAGTAGTGACGTCTCTACCCGCGCGGGGAATGTTTTCCGTCCGTCTCGGAAGACAAAAACATTGTATATTCCTACACAAATGTGTATAGCCACGTCCCAATGTTTCGATGTTTTGTGTTTGTTTCAAATGTTTCAAAAAAAAACACGCGCAGGAGACGCGCCTTAACCTACTGTAAGTGTAAACTACGTAAACTGGTTTCAAATTATTTTTTTCATAAATCCTTATTAAGTTTGTAAGTACCTAAGGATATATGGATGTGTAGATGTGTGGATATTTGTTACTCTTTCACGCAATAACCACTGAACGGGTTTTGATGAAATTTGGTGTAGTAGTAGACAGTTGTTTAGGCTCTGAATTAAAGCATAGGCTACTTTTTATTTCGAAAAAGTACAGGTTTCCCGTAGGATAGTCGATACTATATTTACGCGGGCAAAGCCGCGAGAATAAGCTAGTGTTAAATTATCATGTATTGCTTTTTATGCTGCATTTTATTTTGACATTACTAAACTCAGATACAGCCTAAGGCATAATCTGATATTATAGTAAAATAATTACTTTGGTGATATTAACAATCCCCAGGCAAAGATCAAGTAACGTTACATTATGAGCTTACGGCATTTGAGACATAAATATAGTACAAGAACTTTTATTAATAGTCTGTATGCTTCAATAATATCATATTCTTTTAAGGGCCATTTTCACATTCTTCTAATAAGTGTCGCATAGCTTATTCGGAAGTTCTGTCGCCAAATACTAATAAAAATATTTAAACAGTGGATAAACTATACAATGTTTTGTCCTTGTCTTATACGAATTCGCTTGACAGACAAGGACAAAACATTGTATAGCTTATATACTGTATAAATATTTTTATTAGTACCTAAGGGGGTAACAGTATATCGAGCGATAGAGATAAAACATGAAAATAAGCTATCCTACTAATATTATAAATGTGAAAGTTTGTGAGGATGGATGGATGGATAGATGAATGTTTGTTACTTTTTCACGCAAAAACTACTGGACGGGTTTTGATGAAATTTTATATGGTAGTAGTTTAGGCTCTGGATTAAAACATAATGTTTCGAAAAAAACACGCGCAGGAGACGCGCCTTAACCTACTTACCTTACTTACCTTTACTGTAAGTGTAAACTACGTAAACTGGTTTTAAATTATTTTTTTTATAAATCCTTATTAAGTTTGTAAGTATCTAAGTATGTATGGATGTGTAGATGTGTGGATATTTGTTACTCTTTCACGCAATAACCACTAAACGGGTTTTGATGAAATTTGGTGTAGTAGTAGACAGTAGTTTAGGCTCTGAATTAAAGCATAGGCTACTTTTTATATCGGAAAAGTACAGTTTTCCCGCAGGATACTCGATAGGATACGCGGGCGAAAAATCTAGTCATCTAGTCATGTTTTATCAGTAGATTGTGAAACTGCTAAACGGGAAAGCTGGGAAATGTTTGTATGGAAACTGGCATAGTACTTAGGTTATTTTAGAAAAATCGATTCCTACTTAAAATTCCGATTGACTCACGTTTGATCGATGGCCGCGAAATCGAGATTTTCATTTTGCGTTAGTTATTTGTATTACAAAATCAATATTTTATTTATTACATAATTATATTACTGACATTCATAAATTATATTAAATTCAAATTTGCATAAAGTCAATATTAATGTTAAGCATATTGCAAAATTTAAAAAATCTAATCTAACCTTGTTCTATTTAACACTTTGTAGTATTTGAGATGCATTTTTAATTGCACATCAACTTTAATTTATTTCAATAATTTAATGCTATTTTGTGATACCAAATTAATATCCAATTCTAATATTAAATATTAGGTTCTAAAAGTCAGAAACACTGTAGTATTAGCGAGCATGTTTATGAGAATTGTAAGCTATAATGACGGTGTTTTACCTGTACTACGGTGTTTTAGCTTACTGATATGAGATGGCGCTAGCGTGCTCGACCTCGTCTTGTCTCTTTCCTTCTCGTACCCTCTCGGTCGCACAGCTTGAGAACCCTACCATGGCGACGCCACAAGCAGTGGCCTAATTTAATTTCAAATCATTGAGTCGAATATCACCAGGCAGTATTAAAAATGTAAGCTTCAAGTAAGGTAAGAAGTATTTAATATGTGTTTTATTTACAGGTAAAACATCGTCATTAAATACTGTACGCATACTTGAAGCTTACTGATATGAGACCTGTTTGTTATCGCCTGGTGGGAAAAAGACGCCAATTTGAAGGCATATTATACATTAGAAGAGCTTAGAAAATAGGAATGTAAAAAAAATACCTTACTAAGATCAATAGATTAGAATTTGATTTGTATTAATTAATAAAGTTTAAATTAATTACAGAATAAAGTATAAGTAAATATAAAATCAGTCTGTAGGGCTAAATAATTGAGCCAAACTTGTTGATTTACCTGTGCGAGACGACTTTACTTCTCTGCGATAAAAACGCGAGAAAGTATTCCCTGATCGGCAGTTTCCTTTGGCCAATATTTGGTCAAGAGGTAAATTATCAACCCAGTTTTTAGCCGCTACGGCAGAGCGAATACTTCCTGGAGGGGCAGTAATACCTGCTTCACGAAATACAGTTTTTACTCAACCAGCAATAACCGTTCTGGAGGCCGGCTTAGGGTTTCTTCTTATATTAATGAAAAGATTATGTAAATTACATTCTTTCCGTTTTTCTTTTAATAAATCAATGGTCCGCTTAACCCAAAAAACAGGATCTAAATTTCTGGAACTATTGTTTGAAAATATCTTCTATCCCGACTGCCTGTAGTTCGCACTATCAGTTTTAGATCCGTAAAGAGGCCAAAAACAAATCGAGTCTTCTTTTACAGTGAAGTGTTCTGAATCAACCGCTAATAATGTCAAGTCATGGACTCTTCGGCCTGAGCATAAAAGGAGCAAGGTGGCTGTATGTCGACAAGTTTGGAAAACATTGTTTTTATCGATAATTTGCTTTTCCAAATGCTTCAATAAATCGTCTATATCCCATACACTTGTTTTTCTAGAGACTGGTTTATTTACAGCGATCGACTTAAGCATATGATTTACCAGAACATGTGAAGATAATTTGCCCGCAACTTCAACACTGCACAATGTCGACACGACCGACTTGTGTACTAATATAGTATTGTAAGCTAGACCATCAATAAGATAAAGATTAGCTATATATTTTGCCAGAACAGATCCTGACGGATGAGTGGCATTTTCTTTATTAGTGCGGCACCATCTGAGCCAGCGGTTCCACGCCACTTTGTAAGTTTTTAGTGTCGATGGACGCCAAGAGTTTTTTAGGAGATTAAGGTGGTTTATATTCCAGTCCTTTAGCTCCTCTGTCCACCCCCACATTTCTACACCTGCAATTCCATGTCTTGGGTTCCTGCTGGGGGATGACCTGTCGCAATGTCTATTAAATTCGGGTGTAGATTCTGTATGGTGAACGGGCTGCTAACCTCGTTCCCATCTCGGGACTACCAACAGATAGAACCCTGTCGCCTTGTTCAAGTGCATGAGCACCTTGGGAACTAGATAAGGTGGCGGGAACACCCAAGCGAGTTGATAATTCCAGGTTCGGGAGAACGCATCGTGATATATCGCCTTCTGATCCGTTTGATCCAGACTCATATAATTGGAAACTACTTTCGACGTTTCGCTTGCAAAGAGATCGATCATCGGTGTTCCGAATTTCTTGAACAGGTTCTCTGTGCAATGAGGCAGTAAATGCCATTCCAGAAGACTCAGATGTCGTGATAAAATATGATCTGCATGACTGTTGTACCTTCCCGGTAAGTGGTGTACCTGTAGTTCTATAAGTTCTGTAAGTCTAAAAGGTGAAATATTTGTTTTGTCAACTGGAGCAACGGTAATGACCTGGTCCCCCCCTCGTTTTTAAATAAGACACAACAGTCTTGTTGTCGCGCTGTAGGAGGACTGTGGATTTCTTTATCTTGTGACATAGACTTTGAAGTGCGTTTAACACCGCTAACATTTCTTTTTGGTTGCTGTGCCAATTTTGTTCTGGACCTGTCCACATTCCACTCAAAGATATTTTCTCCAATTGGGCTCCCCAGGCTACGTCCGAGGCGTCCGTAGTTAAGAATTTTGTTGGAGATGCAAAATAAATTTGTGACGACAGGTCGAAATTGGCCATCCTCCACTGCAGTTCCATTTCTACTGTGTTTGGCAACTGATGCACGGCAGTAAGCGGGCTCTTCATGGCAACGTTTAAGAACATGAGAGTGTCTCGAAAGTGTAGTCGTCCATTCGGAATCACAAACCGAGCAAAATTGAGGAGTCCGACAAGACTTTGCAACTCTTTTAGGTGTATTTTTTGAGTTTGAAGGATTACGGAAATCTTTCTTTTTAGGTTTATCACCTTCTCTAACGGAAGAGATTTTACATTGCGCCATGGGTCCCATTGAAAACCCAGAAAGGTCAGACATTTGGACGGAGTCACCGTTGACTTTTCGAAATTGATTTGAAGGCCCAGATATTGAAGTCTTTCCACTACAATTTGGATATGTGATTTTAGTATATGGTTATTTTGATTGACCACCAAGAAATCGTCTAGGTATACGATGACGCGTATACCCTGTTCCCTTAGAATTTGAGCAATCCAGTTGCTTAAACAGGCAAAGACCCTTGGGGCCGTGCTGAGGCCAAAGGGAAGACACGTCATTTGAAGAATTTCCTTGTCGTAAATCAGGCGTAGAAATCATCTGTGAGAACGAGCGATTGGTAGATTGAAGTAGGCCTGGGACAAATCCACTTTGCACAACCAATCGTTCGGTTGTAGGAAGTCTGGGACCCTGTTCGCATTTACTAACCTGAATGGTTCGGTTAGTACATATTCGTTCAACTTGCTCAAGTTGAACACTGGACGGTGCGAGCCGTCTTGTTTCGGAACGAGAAACACGCTCGAAATGAAGCTGGGGGAAGATCGAACTACTTCGAGAACTTTCACGTCCTTCATCTTTTGACATTGCCTTTGCCAAATGCCTTTGACATTTCTTCGCACTTTCTTGTCACTAGGCAGGTACGTGTCATGTCGGGGAGGCGAAGAGGAAGTTTCTTGTAAAAGGGTATGCGATAAACTTTTATTATTTTTAAAAGAAAACGTGGTGCCTTCAACACTCTCCAATGACTGATACACACAAAGTCGGCCCGCTTGGAATCTCGAGTCAGAATCTTCTTCTCTTACCTGAGTTGGATTCTCTATTAATAGGCCGTTTTCTATTGTCCTTCGCATGCTCAAGCCGTACCGCTGGCTGCCGGTCAGCTAGTTGTCGAAAGGAACTACGGTTAGCTTTATTGCTACGCCATGCGTTCGAGTTTTCGTGAGAACCCTGCGAGGGATAACTTGTGTACCTTCCCTGCGAGGGTTGGTAATTCTGTAACGGTCGTGTGTGTTGAGAGCCACAGCAACCTTGAGATGTGCCCTGCGAGGGCGCATGACTACTTCCCTGCGGGGGATGATTAGAGCCATATTAACTACCTGCGAGGTAGTTCCAAAACTTTTTAGTTTTATCAAAGGCATAATATCTTTCTTAACGCCACCTGCCTTATCAAGAACTCCCGATAGCAATTCAGAATTAATAAAAACATTTACACTTTGGCTTTGTTAGTTCTCTCTTAGCTTAACGTAGTAGAAGCTGAAAAGGTGATGAACATACACCAGCCGACTCATAAACACTTTTAATATGCGTTAGTTATTATCGTTATTTTACTGTTATTGCTATAAATATTACATATTTGTCTATGTAAATACATTCAGTAACCTATACAAATTACTAATCAAATAGGTCTTGATTTACTCTCTTGGCTTGACTGTTGTTAAAACAAGTAGAGGTTAAAAAACAATACTAACCCACTCCAAACACTTACATAGTATAACAGTATAGAAATACACTAGTTTTGTTGTTGTAGTTTTATTGTAATTATTTATAAAAGTTAGCCCTGTCATACTCAAATTTGTTAAATTACACAAGTATTCTTTATTTTCTGAATAAAGTACAGTATACACAGATTTCAGTCACTACTTTAATCTGTCTATTCTGTCTTTCCCCTTTTAATATTTTTTCTTCTCTTTTAAGTTCTTCTTTTAATTTTTTCATTTTGCTGCATTAATTTCTACCTTTTCCTGTGTACTTACTGTACAACTGAAGCAACATTTGGGGTTGACAAGTGTTATTTGAGCAGGAGGTGAACACTTGCTTTACAATATCACCCCATTAAATAATTACTGTGCTCAGTTTCAGATATCAGGAATAAATACATCTGCAAAATGATGACACGTTCAAACTTAGCTCGCCGGTCAGAAGAGCAGCTCCGGGTCGCTCTTCTGGAGTTGAAGGACTCAAAGGATCAATGCCAGCAGCTACTCATTGAACGTGAAGAAAGTGAAAAGGAAATGCTTTTAATTTTGAAAAAAAAATGTGGATTTAAAATCAGAACTTAACAAGTTAAATCAACAATATGAAAACATCTGTGACCATAACTTAGAACTGCAAAGTGTTGTGGACGGCTTTGACAATTGTAGATTAGAATATGAACAATGTTTGCAGGACACACATAATATTAAAAAGATGCTGCAAGATGCTCAGGAGTATATCAAGTCCCTTGAACATCAGTTACAATGCAAAAAGTTGGAAGAAACTCAATGTTTATACGATGAACTTTTAGGTAACGGAAATAACTTTACAAAGAATAACATTACTACCATAGATCTCACTGGGGATGATACAATAAATAACTATCATACTATGTGTAGCAAAAATAAATTTAAAAAGTATATTAAAGTTAAAAAATGTATTAGGAAAACCGAGTTACTAGTGCAAAAAAACAAAAAAAATGTAAGGCAGCTTATACGGTTGACAAAAAATAAAAACATTATTAAAAATCAATTATTAAGCTGCTGTAAAGAGCTAGAAAATACTAGGCTTAGCTATGAGGCGGATGTAAGTAGCCTTCAATCTGAAATTTCACAGTTACACTGCTCATTGACACTTATTCAACAAAAGTATGAATTAGCGCAGAAAGAAATTTCTGCACATATATCAGCTATGGATGACCTGATTGAAATTGGACAGTATAATGAGGACCGTGTAAATTCTTTTTATAACAATTGTAATTGCCACAAAAATATCAATAATTCTCAGTACGATATTAATAAGTCAGTTATCTGTTCAGAGTCGAAGGCTTGTACTGAATCCTCAAAATATTATAATAAGACACAGACACATACCCCAGAGTCTGGTTTCATTAGCATTTACTGTGATGAAATAGGCCATGGACTTGGTGTGTATCTAAATAAATTGTGTTTGGGACAACAAGTAACTAGCACTTGTTTGCCGGGGGCATCATTTGAACAAATCATTAGCCGGGCAATCAATTCTACTTGTTGCCCCAATACAACTTTAGTTATACTAGTCGGGAGAAGAGGAAAGATAAACAAAAAACAGATGTTAGATTATATAGACACATTAAGTAACAAAGAAAATATTAAAAAAATCTTATTGTTTACCTTTCCTTACATCAAATTATCAAATAATAAACTGCCGCACGAGACTAAAGAAAATTATATTAGGTTTAAATTGAACAGCCTACTGTGTAGTGCTACTAATCAAAATTGTTTAGTTTTAAATAAAACTTTACCACAAATCGATGTGGTTGACTTTAATAATATTTTTATCTCTAGGTTAAATAATCTAACATATGATAAGTATTACTTATCTAAATTTTTTACACGACATTTAGCTAAATGGCTATATAATTTTTTAGTTTTAAGACAAGCCAAAAAATTGGCTAAGCCGACCACTGCTTTTATTGAGCAGTGTTCTTATACTGACAATTTTATTAGTAAAAACTTGGAATATGTTCCAAATAATTTAAATTAGATTATAGGACAACAGAGGCTCACTCTAGCAATTTCTTAGCTGGAAATATTTATACTGATGCCTCCTACGAAGGGCCTAGTAAGAACTCTGGGAAAAACTGTAATTTTAATATAAACTTGGTGCATCAAAATTTACAAGGCATAATAGGGAAAGAATTAGAACTTGAGTTATTTTTAAATGAATTTAAAATTGACATTATATGCGTAACAGAACATTGGTTAAAAAATCATGAATTAATATTTAACTATTGTGATCACCAAGTAGGGAGCTCTTTCTGTCGAGAAAATGTCATTAGGGGTGGCTCCTTAATTTTGATTAATAATAAATTGAAATGTAAAGAACGTCAATATTGTAAAACTGTCTAGTGAACGAATTATTGAGTTGGCTTGTATTGAGTTGAGCCACTTTATTATTGTATGTGTATACAGGCCTCCATCAAGCTTATACGATTCTTTTGAACAAATAATGGATCAAGTGCTGACGAAAGTATGTGTCTCTAATAAGAAGATTATTGTGTGTGGTGATTTTAATATTAATTTATTAGACTCTAACTCCACCACTGTTAGATTCACATCTTTGTTCAAATCGTATAATCTAATTAATTTATTTTATGAACCAACAAGAATATGTGAAACAACAGCTACTTGTATAGATAATATTTTCACAAATGTCACTCCTTTTAGGAAAGACATAATTAATGTACTTAACTCTGATCACTGTGGACAGCTAGCATCATTTGATCTTAAATGTGATAATAATCCGATAGAAAATATTGAGTTTATTCCTGTAAACACAAAACGTATTGAGAAATTTAGAAGTAAATTACTTTCAAGTTTTCAATGTTTGAATGAGTCAATTAATCCAAATGAAACTTTTAATAATTTATTTAAAGTAGTAAAAAACCAATTTGACTCTGTATTTACTTCTAAATCGGTCAGATTTAGTAATAAAAGAAATAATTTTAGTAACTGGGCAACTGCAGGTATTATTGTTAGTAGACAAAGATTGTATGACTTGTATAACGAGAAGTCAATGAACAGGAGTGAAGCTTTTAAACTATATGTCAAGAAATACTCGAAGATTTTCAAGAAGGTATGTCAAGGTTCTTCACATCAAAGAAAAAATTAAGAACTCTAAAAACAAAGTGAAAACCATCTGAAAAATAATTGCAGATGAGACTGGAAGAGTCGCCAGTCGCAACTCTAAATTTGAACTTTATATTAATGATAAAAAAGTTAGTTCTGACATTGAAGTTGCGACAGTATTTGAGAAGTTTTTTGCAGACATTCCGATCTCAACTACAAAAAACTTAAATTCATCACCTACAGTTGCCGAAAAATTACTTAGAGATAATGTGAAGGAATGTGATGTAAATTTTATTTTCAAAGAAATAGACTCTAGAGACATTATCAAGGCATTTAAATTACTTAATATTAAAAGTACAACTGATCTCTGGGGTATGTCCACAAAAGTTATAAAACCAGTAATTGACATCATTGCCCCTCACCTAGCATTAGTTTTTAATAATTGTATTAAAAGTGGCGTGTTCCCTGACTTGATGAAGCACAGCAAGGTGATGCCTCTCTTTAAAGCTGGGAATAAATCAGACCCAGCTAACTATAGACCAATATCCATATTACCGACTTTAAGTAAAATTTTTGAGAAAATTATTCTAAATCAATTACTTTTTCACTTCAACTCGAATAAATTGTTACATAGTAATCAGTTTGGTTTTACTAAAGGTCGGTCCACAACAGATGCAGGCATCAGTCTTCTGTGCAGTATATTTGAAGCTTGGGAGAGGTCACAGGATGCACTTGGTATATTCTGTGATTTATCCAAAGCATTTGACTGTGTGGAGCATGATACGCTGTTCAGGAAATTATACCATTATGGTGTAAGGGGCACGGCACTAAAGCTTCTAAGCTCTTATCTAATAAATAGAACACAGACTGTAGAAGTTAATTCCAAAAGGTCTAATGGTACTAAAATTAAACTAGGAGTACCACAGGGGTCTATTTTGGGCCCTTTTCTATTTCTCATCTATATAAATGATCTACCTTATCTAGTTAATGATAAGCATGAGATAGTACTTTTTGCTGATGACACTTCACTAATTTTTAATGTGAAGCGACGACAATCTAACAATGACGAGGTAAATAGTGCTCTCTCAAAAATAGTACATTGGTTTAATGCTAATAATTTACTGTTGAATTCTAATAAAACAAAATGTTTAAAGTTCAGCTTGCCAAATGTTACGCAGGCACAAACCAATATACTATTAAATAATGAGAAAATGAAATTAGTAGACACCACTGTATTTCTAGGTATAACATTAGATAGTAAGTTACAGTGGGGACCACATATTGCTAAATTGGCAGATAAGCTGAGTTCTGCAGCATACGCTGTTAAAAATATTAGAGAAATTACCGACATAGAGACCGCGCGATTAGTTTACTTTAGCTATTTTCATAGCATAATGTCGTACGGCATCCTCTTGTGGGGAAACGCTGCGGACATTAATACAATATTTGTGCTGCAGAAACGTGCTATACGTTCTATTTATAAGATGTCGACTTTTGAATCTCTAAGGGAAAAGTTTAAAGAAATAAAAGTTCTGACCGTCGCATCTCAATACATTTTGGAAAATGTGTTATATGTAAGAAAGAATCTAAACAACTTCAAAAAGAAATGTGATAATCATTGTGTAAACACTAGAAATAAGAACAAGTTAGATATGCCAGTGTTCAGACTAAGCAAAGTTAGTAAATCCTTTAAAGGCCAATGTATACGCTTATACAATATAATCCCAGAAAAGGTTCAAAACTTTCCCATTAATAAGTTTAAAAAAGTAGTTAAAGAGCGTTTGTGTGCCAAAGCGTATTATAAAATTAATGACTTTATTCAAGACGGCACACCTTGGGAATAAGGTGGCTCCTTATCTTATCTTATTATTTGTTACATAGACATAAGTAAACATTGTAATAATTTTGATTTTAAAAGAATAATTTTCCATCTTTTTGGTAAAAGATGGCCCCAGACGAGTTTCTTGCCGGCTCTTCTCGCTGGGTTAGTTCTCGAACCGGTGGTAGGCATCACGTAGTATCGACGTTCAAAAAGAGTATTTAAAAATACCCATTTTGAATAAAAAAATTTTGATTTGATTTGATTTGATTTAATAAAGTTTTTATTTGAAGGAGGAATTTTGCGTAAATATGATTTGGTGATCCACTAGATCACGTGCATATTGTGACCACAAACGAGCTGTAAGAGGTCGGCAGAAACAGGCGTATAATCACCGCTTGTAAATAATTCCTTAACCTTCGTATGCAAAGAGTCGACATTTACCTCATCGTAGGTTTACCTCATCTTTAGCCCAAGATAAAAGTAAGTTTACAGTCTGTTGCAGAGCATCGCGCTATTTTAGCAAACAAAAGGTAATACCGGCGTAAGCTTTATCTGCGTAAGCTAAATGACGTAGACTATCATAAGCTTTATTCATCGTTAGCTTCTATATGAGTAAAACCTGGCGTATGATTATACCGCTTTTGCACTTCTGCATAGCGAACTTAGCTCCATTCATCTTTATCAAAATGTTGAATTTGTTGCAGCAAATAAAGAAACTTTTCAGGCGCCTTTGGTACCGAAGGCTCCTTTAATTTAACTTCAATATCAAAATTAAAATCTAACTTGGCATTATTAGTATGTTCTTCATCATAAAGACTACCACTAACTTGATCGTCAGTAATATTATCGCTATAATAGTCTCTGTCGAGGTCTACGTTATCAATAACTAAAGGCGAATATCTTTTATCTACGTAATCGTGGTTGTATCTAAGATGCCTTTTAAGTTCGCCTACTTCCTGTGTCAATTTTTTCAAAACTCTATCCTTGCGTTTTCGGTGGCGCTGTCGCCGTTTCTTCGTACATGAAGATGAGGAAGAGGAAGATGAAGAATCCGAGCTAGTGTCGTAGTTGGCGGTACTCGGGCCCGGTTTATCTACGACCGGGTCAACTTCATCATTAGTTTTTTCCATGCTAAAAACGAAACCTAATATTAGGATTCCATGCAAAAAGCTTGAAAATGTAAGATATGAACGACAAACAAAACTATTCCTTGACGGTAGATAAAAATATTTGAAAACCATAGAAAGATTTGTGTTTTACTAAAAATACGTACTTAAAACTAAAAAGCACGAACGTAAAAAGCATTACCACTATGCATTATATTATAAATAGTTCTTATTATAAAGAAATCTAAAAAATAAGTACAAAAAAGTCTATCTGAAGGTAGATAAAAAATTCTTGAAAAGTGGTAAAATTTTCTAAATTTTTTAATAAAATTACTGAATTCCTTTAGAGGGTAGCGTATATAACTTAATTATTATACATTCTATAAAAATAATGATCTATTTATATAAATATTTTCAATACGAACGGTATAAACCGTTAGTTGTATTCACTTTGTAAGGAAAATAAAAATGAGCACTTACATGAATAGCTGCTATATCAGGCTCACACTTATAAAATAGAATAAAAACTTAAGCACTTATCACAAAATGAACTGTTGGTAAGTGTAGACGGGTCGAAAATTCAGACACCAATGATTTGAAATTAAATTAGGCCACTGCTTGTGGCGTCGTCATGGTTCTCAAGGTAGCTGTGAGAGGGTACGAGAAGGAAAGAGACAAGACGAGGTCGAGCACGCTAGCGCCATCTCATATCAGTAAGCTTCAAGTATGTGTACAGTATTTGATGTAGGATTTTAATGTAATCTTTCTCTGTTTGTTTACATACCTACTCAATGCTCATACTTATAAAACAGTAGCAGTAGTAAGTAATAGGGTAGACGAGTATAATATGTAAAATATTTAGTTTGATTAATTATATACTTATTCAGAAATATTGAGGTAGGTTTTTTAATACTCACTTTGATATTCAGGCCTCCGGATAAATACAAAGGGTCCAGCTATTCTCGAGTTATAAGTGTTCGAACAAACCCAATTTTGTTTTATTACTGATTACTACTTGATAGATAACATTATCAAGTTGTAATTTATCGATCCTGCGCCTGATCTCTCGCTAGTAGTTTTTGCGTGAAAGAGTAACAAACATCCATCCATCCATCCATCGATCCATTCTCACAAATATTCACATTTATAATAATAATTATAGTATCTATGGACGCTTACATACCGCGTCAATCTGGTCCCGTCGCGTGGTAAGTTCTCGAAGAATAGTAGTAGGATGCTATAGAAAAGTTCAGTTATCTTACGTACGTTGCTCGTGACTGTACATAAAGTCTGCGATGCCAAAATATTATGAATAAAGTTTTCTGTGTACTACCTTGCAACGTTAAAATATTAGATACTAAATAATTAATTATAATCTGTTTATAGTCAAGTTTTGCAAGTCGGTCAAGTTCGATTTATGTAAGTTCTATAATTAAATTACGCTGAAAACTATTTTAGATCGTCTTAGTTAAAATACTATTTGGTTTATTAAATATTATTTGGTTCTAGAATCTCTGCCCTCATTTACCAGGCGTAAATTAATAATCAATTTTAATCTCATTTTAGCTACCTGAGATCAAGATTTCAGTACATTTCAACAATCCTAAGATTAACTTCATGTCAATATACGTCAATTTTTGTATGAGAATCAAAGATTGAAGTCAATCTAAGATTAAAGATACGTTATTAATTTCTGGCGTAAGTCATCCTCCACAACTCACGCCTTATGCCTGCTACACACCAAACGGCGCGGTGATTTGCCATACACACGATCAATAAAATGCACATACATGTTAAACTACACACGAAGATACACGTTTCACACATCAGTACATAAGAATCGTGTGTCTTCTTACACTGCACAAGTTGTGACAGATTGTAGTAGTATTTATCAAACGCACGGTAGTGTGTGTGGTTGTTATTGTTATTAATTTTATGTTACATTTCTAAGCATTATCAAAAAAAAAATTTTGCTTTTTGCACACTTTCATATAAACTTTTATACTCCACCAGTTGCACAATTCTCGTAAAAACGTTCTGAACATTTTTGATTCACGTATATACAGAATGTTTTTTTTTCAAGTCAGTGTCCAAACTTTTCCAAACAAACATATATATACTCTTGAATATAAGCAACTTTTACTATGGGATCTAATTTCCTACTTGAAAAAAGAAACAGCTGTTTAATACAAAAGAGCTTCGGCATATATAGGCATTTACTCGTACCTTAGTAGATACTCAACTACGAGTACATTGAGCAGTATCTTGTGGATCTCGCGAAGGCAAACGTCACGGTTTGTGCTTCGTAGAGCTTTCGCTTTCTAGGGTCAAGCTTTTATTCAGAACTCTTCAATGATAAGCCAAAAATGTTTTCCAGAATCAGGGTGCTACTACACGTAAAATATTTAGTTTGATAGACAGAAAATAAATATAAAGAGATGTCTTAGTATATTTTGAGTGATTAAGGCAAGCTATGAAGAACAGAAAAGTTTCGTTGTAATACTACTAATACGTACCTACTGGAAGTCAGCTTTTTTAGTGACACCTCCGTAGTAAGGACCATAGGTTAGGTTAGGATAAGTTATTTGATAATCTGCGCTTCTGGTAATAACGTCGATAGTCGATGATGGTTATTGTTGATACTGCCGATTTTTTTTTAAAGATGCGGTTGTGCAAAGGACTTAAGATTTATGCCGTCGCCTAAAATGAAGATGGCCACTAAAATTATAGGAATCGGATGTTATTTAACTTATAATTGCTTTTTAAATATCACAGCCAATTACTTTCAAAATATGCATAATCATGAACGAAATCTTACTAGAGAGGCATAATTTGTTATAATTTATGAAGATTTATTCAGAACCACGTCGTAGCTAACTACTACACGGTGGTCGGAGACTAATAATTATATTATGCGATATGAAATTCGAATGGAAATTTGAGTTTTACAATCATTAGTCTGTCCGAAGGCAAGAAGACAAATTATGCAGATATTTTTAATAAATCAAAGGGGAATGCCAGTTTTAGGCCCAGAAGTGCACACATAATTGGCTATATTCAAAAATTGTATTAATTTTTATGGTAGTCCTTCCTTGTATTCATTAATCTGTACAACTCGGCAACTTTATACAAAAAATATTTAACAAGTAAACGAACAGGAACCTTGATAAGTACTTTCTATGACTTTCTCACATAAAAATGTTGCCCTTACTAAAAATATTATTTTGTCAGGGAATCGAAATAATACAATTTATAATATAATAATATAATGATATAATATTTAATATTTATACCTAATGTTAGTTTTTGCAATGATTTCGATTATATAAAATAAAAGTAATTACATATATATTTTAAAGATTGTATTGCATTAAAATAATAATATCGTCTGTTATCCTTCTCATACTTTAATTTTTTTTTTTTTTTGTGTCTTGGCAACACCAGCTTTAAGTGTCAGACGCCGGAAAACGAAAACGTTGTTTTCAATTACAAAGTATCCCTATGTAGTTTGTGTTTTCAATATTTTGTGCTGTTTGAGTTATAGACGTATTCTGTGATTTGTATATTATTACATTATACTCCCAAATAAATTAAAATAATTTATAAAATGACATTGCACATATGTCATATAACTTGTGTTAATAACATACGAAAATATTTGATAACTTAAAAATGCCAAGTTTTTTATAAACCACTTCTTTTAGGAATTAGTTGCTGTCATCGCCTACTATAATTATCAGTACATAGCACAGGTGTGCACTGTGGGCCGAAATTACTATGGAGACTTGGCATGCCCCTTTAATAATTATTATTGTTACACTATCAGGGAGAAAATAATGTGTAAAGCCTGATTTCACATTGTCTCATGTACCTAACCTAGACCTTATGCACCTAACTAGGTATTTCAATAGGTGTAAAATAAAGAATAAGGGCGTAAAAAAGTTATAATATTATAATTAATTATTTTGCTTACAGGTCCCACATATAAAAAAATGTGATCGCTGAAGAAGGCTTCCTTTCAACCCCTGACGAAAATAGAAGGGTGTTATAAGTTTGACGTGTCTGTCTGTGTGTATGTTCGTGGCATTGTAGTTCCCAAACGAACGAACCGATTTTGATCATTTTTTGTTTGAAAGCTGACATGATCGAGAGTGTTCTTAGCTATAATTCATCATCATCAGTTCCCTCGCCGCTTGACGATTCGGTCTGCTTTGTGTATGTTACTTTTTTAACTTTGGGAGATCTAAAAAACTTATCAACTTATATAATATAATAAGTTATACTTATAACTTATCAACATAAACTACTCTACGGCAGTAACGCTTAAATCCAAATGTCTATTTAACTATAATGCTGTTTCATCACCGTGTGAATATAAGAGAAAAGAGCCATTCGTTACACTTTAAGGAAATTCGCTACGTCTCATAATAGACCTAGTTAGATTTTGTCACGCTGTTCCTAATTCGAAAGCATTATTGTCTATGTCATAGATTGTAATGCTCCATAGACTCTTTTGTTTATGATCATGTGTGCTTGCTGATGGATAGATTATATTCAAACACGTTAGCAAGTAGAGCAATTTATATTCTCGCTTAGTGATAAGATATTTCCCCCCAGATAGTATAACAATAATAAGTATTATATGTGATTTACTAAAAATATATATGTATATTGTTATATATATAATTCGACATGAACCCTCCGATATCTTTTCAAACATTTCAATTTCCTTTCGAATTTCGATGTATTCCATAACCGTTTTGAAGGTGGATGTATCATATACTCAGTATGGCCATAAATACTGTTACAATTAAAAAAAAAACAAAATATTACATTTGAATTTGGAATCTGTCATTTTTATATGATTGTTCACTGAGTTTTCTCATTTTGGCGCCAATACATTGCACAATATTTTGCGATATTAAAATGGAGTGGGGTGATAAAGAGAACCGAATCGCTGTGATTGCATTACACAAAGTAGGTATGAAGCCAAATGCAATTTTTAAAACTCTCCATACATAAATACATACATAAATACCAAGGTATTAGTAAAATGTTTGTGTACCGGGCTATTAATAGGTACAATGAGACCTCCACTGTTTCTGACAGAAAAAGATCGTAGTGTTCGTACGAAAAAGGTGGTCAAAGCAGTAAGGGAAAGAATTAGAAGAAATCCTGTTCGAAAGCAAAAGATTTTATCTCGGGAGATGAAGATAGCACCTAGAACCATGTCGCGTATTTTAAAAGATAACTTAGGACTTGCAGCCTATAAGAGACGTACTGGTTATTTCTTAACTGATAATTTAAAAAAGAATAGGGTGGTAAAATCGAAACAACTACTGAAGCGGTACGCAAACGGAGGTCACAGAAAAATTTTGTTTACGGATGAGATTTTTTTTACAATTGAGCAACATTTTAACAAACAAAATGACCGTATTTATGCTTAAAGCTCTAAGGAAGCTTCCTAATTAGTCGACAGAGTGCAACGTGGGCACTATCCGACTTCAGTGATGGTTTGCTGGGGTATTAGCTATGAAGGAGTGACTGAGCCATACGTTTGTGAAAAAGGTATCAAAATATCAGCACAAGTGTATCAAGATACCATTTTTGAGAAGGTAGTGAAGCACCTTAACAATACCATGTTCAATTACCAAGAATGGTCCTTCCAGTAAGACTCGGCGCCGGGTCATAAAGCTCGGTCTACGACGCAGTTTTGGTTGGGACCGAACGTTTCGGACTTCATCAGAGCTGAACGCTGGATTATGATTTATGGTCAGTTTTAGAGAGTAGGGCTTGCTCTAAACGCCATGATAATTTGTAGTCCCTAAAACAATCCGTATGATTGGCAGAGAAGAATTTTCCCACGGAAAAATTGCGTACTTCTATTGATAACTGGCCTCAACGTTTAAAGGACTGTATTGCAGCCAATGAATTTTTGAAGCAGCAGCTTAGAAGCAGCACTTTGAATAAGCTTTTTATATTTTAAATTGTTTTATATTTGTGTATTAAACTAACACACTGTAAAAGTAATAAATGTTATTTACAATAGATTTTTTTTTATTTATTTCAGTATTTATGGCAAGACTAGGTATATACTCAAGAAATCAAAAAAGTCTCATTGGAACACACTGGTTCTAACCGCCACCCTCACCCTCAATGTTTAAGATTTTTATTATATTATACCAATATTTATAACACATACATGACCCAGGAACACAGAAAAGCTTTTTGTTTCTTGGGCGGGATTCGAACCCGCGGCCCCCGGCTTGGGGACTAACGCGCTCAAACACAGCCATAGAGGTCCTCGAATTTGACTGTATGGAAGCCCGTATCAAAACATCAATTTTTTTTACAATTTGATGTGGTGTTACATATTATTAATGAAAAAAAATGTTATTCTAAAATAATATTTTAAGCCGTGGTGTTATTTAACAGCTTATATCTAATAACTAATTTTTGCGGAACCCCGATGACAATTCTACGGAACCCACCTTGGTTATCCCTACACGTCTAAGCCACCGACGCTCTACTCTTGTAGAGTATGTTTTACAAAATCATTACCCTTCCTTTTTGATTCATCGTAGTTGGGTAAATAGGTACATAATATTATGGTGTTAATATCGTTGCAAGTTGCATTTAACATATTATTATATTATTAAGTAATTTATAATCTGTGTAACCGCTCACGTATTATGTCGTTAGCCCAATTAGATTAAATCACTGAGATCGTAGATGACCGTACATTTATTTCCTACATAATGAGAATTGGATTAGGTAATGGATTTTCTTAGGTTGGCTTTGTCCTTTTGTAACGTGTTCTAAACACAGCGCGCTTAAAATCAACTGGTTTCTATTATAGCTGTTGTTTGAAATTAAAATGACAATAAAAATTGAATGATGCAGTTGCGGCATAGAGTAGAAAATATATAGACTTACGTGCAGAGAAACAGCTTTTATAGAACGAGCCAAATCGATCCAAATTTGAATATGTTGACGTCCCCTTCACCTGCCCACAATTTTTCCACACAACCGTGGTATGCTTGTAGTGGTGCGATCAAATCGAAGGCTATGTAGCTGTTTATCTGGTGGTTGCGCGCTACTCTATAAAAATGTTGTTTACGATTTACAAAATAATTTTTAATTACCAATATTTATCATAAGTCTTTAGGCACCTACGACATGGATGAAATCAAGTAGAAAATATAAAAACTCATAATACCATTAAGTAGGTAGTCGTTGCTAGGTATTAGAGAAATATTTTTCTGTGTTTTGGGTTTCAACCATACATACATTTTCTAATCGTGTTAAGCGTTACTTTGTAAGTGTGTAACCGTGTTTATCGCGCTACGCTATAACTTGATAATCACTTATTCTGTTAGGATTACAAAATAATTTAACACGACATAATATTAAAAAGATTTCATACTCGTAACAGCCATTTTAAATTCTTTGACAAATTATTACAATTAATATTGATAGGTACGTGAAGCAAAAACTTTCAGTGCAGTTTTACGAGAATTGTGCAACCGGAGGCTTGATATTTTTATTTCATTTCAGAGAATCATGAATTCTAACTATTAACAATCTCTGCCCTAATCATAGTAACATACTATACTTATGGAGAGTAGGTACTAGGTATGTTGTCACACGTTTTTGAGTTCAATCAGTGAGCCACTCATTGCTCGCCTATATTACAAATGATTTCAAAACTAAAGCTCATTTCAGACTACGCTATACTATTTTGCTAAATAGTGTAGCAAAGAAGGACCTAATGCTATACTATTAGGTCCTTACATACGAAATTGGTGTTTTGTCGTACTGTTCACTTTGATCTCAAATATATCTTCTTTGGTTAGGAATCCAATTTCAAATTTATACCGCTATTTACTCATGCATTTGTGTTTCGAAAACCGTAATCCATTTGTTTTTTCCTCTTTTGATTTTTTTTTTTTTGCGTCAATCTGTTTACAAAATGGAAAACTTGAAATATCGTATTATTTTCGAGTACGAGTTCCACAGTGGCACCAGTGGTCCAGAAACGGCTCGAAGGATTATTGATGTGTATGGCGGCGGTATAGCAAAAAAAACATAGTGCGTTTTTGTTCCAACGTTTTCGTTTTGGAAATTTCGTCCTGCAGAACAAGCCCCGTTGACGGCCGGAGACCAAAGTTAATAATGAAGAATTGATGGCTATAGTGGAAGCGGATCCATCGCAAACTCGGACGTGCCGAGTTAGCTGCAGGTTGCGGTATTAGTGATAAAACTGTTTTAATCCACTTGAAGCAAATTGGGAAGGTGTAAAAGCTTGAAAGGTGTGTGTGAAAAGGGTGCCATGAATTGAGTGCAGCAAACCAACAAACGCGCGTCGACTGCTGCGTTACGTTACTTAACCGGCGCAATAATGAAGGGATTTTAAATCAAATCATTACCTGTGATAAGAAGTGGATCCTGTACTATAATTGGAAATGCTCATCGCAATGGCTGAACCCTGGCGAACCAGCCAAAGCCTGCCCCAAGCGAAAATTGACTCAAAAAAAGTTACTTGTGAGCGTTTGGTGGACTAGTGCCGGTGTCGTTCACTACAGCTTTCTTAAATCTGGCCAGACGATTACGGCAGATGTCTATCGCCAGCAACTGCAAATCATGATGAAAAATCTAGCTGCTAAACAACCGAGGTTGGTCATTTGCTCTAGGCCACTGCTGCTTCCGGACAACGCTAGACCACACACTGCACAACAGCGGCTACTAAATTAGAGGAGCTTCAATTGTAATGTCTAAGACATCCACCGTCTTCCCCGGACCCTGCTCCAACAGATTACCATTTTGAAAAACTTCTTGCAAGGGAATAAATTCAACTCCGATGGGACAGTCCAAAGCGCCTTTAAAGATTTTATTGATTCCAGTCCGAATAGTTTTTTTAGTAAAGGAATCAATGAACTACCTATGAGATGGCAAAAGCACATAGATAGCAATGGATTAAACAAATACATTATGTTTAAAAAAATCGACTTTATTTTCCTCCTTTACTAAACGCCAATTTCATATGTAATGATCTAATGTATAGCAAGGCGTTCACATTACGCGATATTATCGCAACCATTTACATAGTATATAGAAAGCTCAGTATGGTTGTGTCGTTCGTTTCGCTTGCGGGAGAGCCGGGGGTGAGGGAGGAGGAGGAAGTGGGCGGCGCGCGATATAGCACAGCATGAACTCAGCGTATCGCACTATTTTATAACGTATAGAGAGCCAATAATACATAGTACAGTACAGTGTGAACGTGTCCATAACGATGTATGGTGCGCGATATTGTTGTGCTATGAGCTATATACTATATGCTATTATATTATAGCGTAGTCTGAAAACCGCTTAAGGATGGGCTATGAGTTATGACGTACATTTGACAGAAAAATCCTTCATACGATAAAAAGTTACGCTATCTTGATTTCAAAAGATTTTGTCAAATAGATGCGAACTGATTAATTAATTAAGCTGCGGAAATTTGCGGAAAGCAAATGTCAAGGTGACAAATATGAAACCTCAACTGCCCCAAACAATCCCAATAGTCGGGTAGTTTAAGTGTCGACACATTTTGCCTCGACATGCCTCGTCTATAATAATAAATAGGTCTATGGGTAATAGGGTAAACAAACCGTTTTACATTAAACGGTTTTAATAGTACAGCCAGCTAGTGTATATACAGCTTAACATGCTCTAGTGTATACCCAGCTTAACGTGTGCTCGAAATGTCTCTCTAACATGTTAGCTAAGGATGATTGCATAGGAACTTTAGGAGGTGAGAAATTACTGATTATTTAATAACAGAACCGTGAAACAGAGACATTCTAAGCTGTAGTGGATAGAATTATACACATTTTCGTATTTTATGTTAGGTTTAAAATAATCCTATTTGTTTATTATTAAGAAGTTGTAAGCTTACATAATATATCTCTTTATGCATCTTGCCCGTGTTTCTTTTAACAGTTTCTTTTATTTTTATTTTACACTTACTACATACTGGATGTTTTCCGCGACTTCGTGCGCGAAAAGAAATTTCACGGGAACTATATAGTTTTGCGCGATAAAAAGTAGCTTAAGTCCTTCCCCGTGGTCCACTCTATATCTGTGACGAATTTCGTCAAAATCGGGCCAATAGTTTCAGGGCCTATTCAATGCAAAGAAACATACAAACAAATCTTTCGTCTTTATAATATTATTATATACCTAGTATAAATAACAAGAAAGTTTTTAGCTCATCTTGCTGATTTTAAATAAACAATGAAACTTAAAAGAGTTTTTACAGTATTAATAAAGACATTATTAGAATATTAGTGTGCTCAAAAGTTAAGCACATTCCCCAAAACTAACAATGCAATGGAATGAAATTCATCTTTCATGAGAAGTTTTCCCAAAAACAAGCTTTCACCGTCCCACGTCCATTACAGTTGAGGTAACAGTCACTAATTAATTAAATTAACACTAAATCTAATTGCAAACAAAAAATATGTAAAACAAGTGCTCACGAAGGGTTCCGTACAAAACGGCAAAACCACTTTTTTTATATCGGAGCGGCACTTAAATATTTTATTTTGTTTTTAGTATTTATTGTTGTAGCGGCAACAGAAATACATCATCTGTGAAAATTTCACCTGTCTAGCTATCACGGTTCATGAGATAGGTTATAGGTACATCCTGGTGACAGACATACAGAAGGACGGACAGTGGAGTCTTAGTATTAAGGTCCCGTTTTTATCCTTTTGGTACGGAACGCTAAAAACACGCATTTCTGTTATTAAAACATCTAAAAAGTAAAGCAAAATGATATGTAAAAGTTTACAAATATTGATAAAAAAGTTGGCGTGGCTATATGATCCGGAATCTGGAACGCCGGAAAAAATTCAGAACACTGAAAATAGAACCCTGGGCAACAATAGGTATGGAACAATAGAGTTAGAAAACAAACATAAGAGTGTCGAGTCAAATGTCAATGTCGTATATGACAGCTCGACACTCGACACTTCGATTTTTAACTCTATTGTACTAGCACAAAGTAAGATATAAAGGTTAGAAGTTTAATGATTTTTATGTCAACATGGACGATTGTGCATTTTTTTTATGGAAACTACCACATAAAAATAAGTAATTGGTGTAAGATTGGTGTCAAGATACTGTTAGTATGTTTTGCGTGGATCGGAACACAAATAATAATTGAAGAATCTTCGGGTAGTTTGAACAACTTCGACAAATAGGACAATTGACACCTCAGTGCTCCCGTGACCACGGCTGCTGGAAAGTAGCCGAAACGTCGGGAAAAAGAAAAGTGCACCGCGACACAATCCGTAAGTGTTTAAAACAATTGGTGTAAATTTTACTTTATATTATTTTATTGTCATTATTCTACTATAACATACGTTAGAATCATTTCAAAGGCTGTAAGAAAAGTTGGTACAATTTTTTTTGTACCTTTGGCGCCCTGTGAATTGGCCTTTCGTTCAAATTCAATTCAAATTCAAAATGTTTTATTTCCACATAGGTTAATATAATATAATATAAAATAATAATACTTACGGAATTGTCCCTACGTGATGCCTACCGCCGGATCGGGAACTGACCCGGCGACAAGCACCGGCGTAAGAAATTCGCACGAAGCTATTGTATGGCCAATATAAGGGTAATAATACTACAATAATATGATATACATTTTGTCTGTAAGAATAAGAATAAAGAAGAATATAAGGGCAGTCAGTAGGGCCTGGGATCTCAGTCATATATATTGTCTTTTTTTAGATTAGAAAAATTATAGAAATCTTAATTTCATAGAGATTCTAGGTCTCGAGAGGTTAATGACATAGTTGTGTAATAGATCTCTAGATCGTCTTGTTTTTATACTAACCGTTTCATAACAGAAGGATTAAAAATTACACAACATTCGCAATTATTAAGTATATTGGTTAGGTTTATTTGACGCAAAAATTATACAGAACCTAACTTTGAAAGCTTTCCCACATTGAATATCTAGTTATTACAATTATTAGTGTTGTGGTAATGTGCTGATTGAATATGTCGATGTTAATTTAACAAATATCGTTACGTGTGATAATATTTTACATATATGTATTTTAATTAACTCATGTTTAATTTTTTTATTTTTTTTATTTTCTAGTCTATCGTGAACAGGGCTCGTTTTTTGCTTATACTTTTTTGTCTTTCTTTGTATTTTTTCGTTGCCTTACATTGTACTATATTTACATATTTTCCTCTTTTACCAGTCTAATACTGTTTACTATAATTTAAAATATACTACAATTAAATATACTAACATTATAGTGCCAAGCTGATAAATAATTTTAAAAATTTTCAATACAATGTTAAAAGTCACAATTTACAATAAAATATTCACAATACAATATAACGATGCAATAGCAATAACATTTAGGTAAAAGAACAATAGACAATACATTAAATAGATGATAAAAGCAAAAATAAAACTATAACTATAACAATATTTAAAAGGCCTACGAACTAATATCACAGCAACATCACCTCACCACTACAATTTCTCTTATTAACTATTTTCACGATTTTTGCGCAGTATTTAAGGAAAATTTCCCTGCGCTTTCCCCCCAGGATTGAAGGCAGATTGTCACCCGTCATCGCGATGCCCAATTTCTGCTCAATATCATATCTATTGGTTGTCGCCGCCGCCTCCTCAACTCCGGGCTGACATAGGCACGATGGATCCTCCTTCAGCTTGAATCTGTTCAAGTAGAAGGCGAATCCACCGTGACCAGTCAGTGCTTGTGTGGTGTGGTGTGTGATGACTATTTTGTATGCAGCAGCAGCGCTTGGGAAAAAGAGCTTCGTAACTCCGGCGTCCCTCCCACTTCGTATCTCCTGTCCCATTCCTCAACCGTATCCTCTCTTAAGATACGCTTGACGAATGAAACAGGACACAGATCGTAGTCAGGTTTCCTTTTCAATCGCAGCGCGGCCTCCTTGGCTAATTCTTCAACCCTCTCATTCCCTCTCAACCCTGCGTGATCCAAAACAGGGAGACCTCCCACCTCTGCGATGCAGCTTTTCGGAGGGCCGCCCTTGTTTGCACTGCCAGGGGATGAGGGGAACTAAGGGTGACTGCCTGGAGTGCCGATCTGGAATCGCTAAGGATACTGACCTTCGCCATTCCACTCTTGCAGGCTATACTTACTGCTCTCTGGAGCGCTAGAAGCTCGGCCTGGTAGACGGTGCAATACGGCGGCAATGCAAGCTTGACGGCCTTCGTCTCGGCCTCACCCTTCCATACGGAGAGTGCGGCTCCGACTCGACCCTCAATCTTGCTGCCGTCCGTATAGATCCTATGGAAGTGGCTATTAACCACGTCTACATATGAGTCCTCGTCCACCAACCCGAACCTCAGTTCTACCTGCTCTGCCGGATGTGGGTCCTCAATAGCTGGAGCCGTTCGTTCCACCTCCCTGTCCCTCAACACCGGGTGTGGTACTCCCTTCTTGATCTTATAGAGCCTCGATGCTTCGAGTATCCTGAGATCAAGAGGAAGTATCCCAGCCAACAGCACCGCAGAGTTCAGGGAGACGGTCCAATATGCTCTGCAGATCTTCTGGGCAAAACCCCGTTGGACGGAGTTGAGCCTTTTTTGGACCCCCATCTTTTCCACGGTGGGTGCCCACGCTGCTGATGCATACAAAATAGTCGGTTCTATAACCGCTGTATAAATTAGCTTTATTACTTGGGGGTTAAGCCCCCACCCTACACGAGCTGTCCGCGATAACAGCTTATAGCGGCTGATGGCCTTTTGGCAAACATTGCTGACATGGGCGTTAAAAGTCAGCCCGCTGTCGATTGTCAGGCCCAGGATTTTTATTTCTTTTTTATAATTAATGTCCACACCCCCCATTTTCAGTCTGGGTTCGTCGTATTTAAGTTTTTTAGTCGACAATATGGCGCAGGTCTTGTGTGGCGCGAATTTTAATTTATTAACTTTCCTCCATTCGGTTATTTTATCAAGAGCCTCATTTGCGGCCCTCTCTATGTCCAGTGCTGTTCCACCCGCATGTTTAAATATTAGCATACGTACCTAAAGCAGATTGCGCTTTACATCATTTTTTTCTATTTTATTTAGTGTTGTGAAAGTAACTGCATCGGGCAAAGATATTAAACGAATCGATTAGAATTATCAATTAGCATCCTGAAAAAGTATTTATCGACTAATAGTATAAAATACTCAACAACCTTTCGTCTATTCTACCAAAAAATACTATCTTCTCGTAAGATACTTTTGACTTACTTAAAACATTTTCAGATGTCACATTTTCAAGAGCGCCCTGGATGAAAAAACATTGATATACTGGGTGATTTTTTATTCCATTTCATATACATATGTCCCAACTCTAGTATATAAATAACTTGTAATTACAAGTTATTATATTTGCATTTTGTCGCATATATGATTGTGAGATGATTAATTTGGCTATAATTTCACTATGATTGCGGTCACAGCGGACCATTATATGCAAATTCAGCGAATGATATGTCTGCGATATGAAATGTATATCTAAGCATGTATTAATATATCTGTATTTTTGTAAATAAAGAGTTAGTTTACAAAATGAATACTTTAAAATGATATCTAAATCTGAAATCTTCATAGGATTAACTAGGTTTCTTTACATTGGGGACCCAATGGGAACGTAATTAACAAAACAGACACATAATCGTTCATAAATCAAGGGAATATACATCGATGTTCGATAATTATTATAACAATAACCCGGTTACATTTTGTGCCATTAAGAATGGAGATTAACTTTTTGTACGTATTATCATTTATCGACAGTAGGCCGTGAGAATGGAACATTACTACATAATCGTTGTTTACTATTACTTCAAAATGTGTTGGAGTTTTGCCGGAGAATCAATCGGTGATGTTGTGGTTTTTGTATATCTTTCAAAAATGTGTGTTATTCCGGTTCTTAATGTGTAACACTGGTAGAATATTAACCATTAAATATTCGTTAACATGCACAAGTGTGGGAAAGTGGTACAACTTCAAAAAACGTGCTATTTTCTCGCCAAAACTCCCTAGGAACTTTCAGTAAAGCTTCTACCACTTTACTGAATCGACTGACATGACTCATGGACTGCACTGACTATTTATTTGGACTTTGACTAGACTTTAGACTTGACGATTTAGGAATACGGTGTTGAAAATTGAAACGAAAGTTCTATTTCCCGCCTTTTTAACTTGACACAGGCAAATGGTTATAGGTAAGCCGATGCCATATATAAATAATAAAATAAAAATGTGCTGTATTTATATTTTCACTAATATTACTTAGTAAAATTGTTTGTTTGTTTGTATTAAATAGGCTCCGAAACAACATCACCGATTCTGGTAAAATTTGGCACATAGAGTATATAGTCTGTATATATATATATACAGACTATATACTCTGTGCTGCGCCAAATTTTATCAGAATCAGAGAAAGACATTAAAGACACAAAGACACAAATTAATAATAATAATAATCAATCTTAATCTCATTTTAGCTATGATGATCTGAGATCAAGATTTCAATACATTTCAACGATCCTAGGATCAACTTCACGTCAATTTACGTCAATTTTTGTTTGAGAATCTAAGATTGAAGTCAATCTAAGATTTTAGATACGTTATTAATTTTGGGCGATAGGCTTACCGTTTTATAAACGGTGGGATTTCCTATTGCATGTACGAAGTCACGGTTAACTATCTGCCTAGTAATTAACAGTTTTACAAATGCAATTGACAATCGCCTATAACATTTTTTTTTCTCGAAAAATTATTAATAGGTATTTGCAGCAGTACCGAGATAAGCGCGAGAGAATCGAGAAGGTGTGTTTGACGAAGAAATTAATTGTGTCCAAAAACCGACCAAGTGCGAGGCGGACGAAGTGCGAAGTATTCCATACAAAACGGCAAAAACCACGATTGTTGTATCATGTATGGGAGCATCACTTACCAAATTTATTTAATTATGTTTTTAGTATTTGTTGTTATAGCGGCAACTAAAATTCATCACCTATGAAAATGTCAACAGTCTATCTATCACAGTTCATAAGATACAGCCCGGTGAAAGTGAGACGGTCAGAAGGACAGATGGACAGACGGTCAGACGGACAGACGGACGGACAGCTTAGTCTTAGTAAAAAACATACTGTACAAAAAGGCGGTCTCAATGCTTACAGCATTTTCTTCCAGACAACCTAAAAAAATAAATTAAAATTAAAGAAATTACATATACGATGAATGTCGTATTATAATTCTTTTAAAAGCAATGAATAAATGTAATGCTTCAAATAGTACACTACATCTATACTAATATTATAAAGAGGTAAAGTTTGTGAGTTTGTAAGGTTGTAGGGGGTAATCTCTGGATCTACTAAACCGATGTTGAAAATTATTTTACCCATACAAGGCTAAGATATTTGTGAGTGACATAGGCTATAATATATCAACCCGAAAAATGATAAGACTTTTTAGCGGATTTGCAAAGTAATTCGGAGAAAAAACGGTCGAACGAAAACGTTTCTTACGAATGCTGCGTTACCGATGGGATATGATAAGTCCTAGAGAGTGGTAGTTGGAAAGTTGTAGAGCTTGATAATGCCAACAAAAAGTCAGCGACAGCATATGTCTAACTTTTACGACAGCATATGTCTAACTTTTACGACAGCATATGTCTAAAAAGTAGATTTAAAAATCGAAATAGAATAATTTAAAAATGTAGGTCATACTTAATAAAAACGGTCGGTATTAAGGTTAATTTTTAAACGGCACTTATAGCACGTAGTAAGTACATTACAAGGTTAGATAAGATTAGATTAAAACCATAATATATTAATTGTATTAAGGGCGGGTCGCTATTTATTATTAAAACCCAATTTCACGCGGGCGAAGCCGCAGGAAAAAGCTAGTGTTAATAAAAAACTTTGTGCAAATTGCATTGTTTACTAATTAATAGCCTTATGGATATAGCAAAGGTTTAAATTATTAATCGCGATCTTTAAATATATAAACATATGACATACAGAAAGTAATTTTAAATGTAAATGAATGTTATTGAATATTTAACCGATTCAAATGCGCCAGAAACCGGCAGCTACGTCATTATAATAGAAACAAGGTCCTAAAAGACTTTTTCCACCATTTACTATTAAAGTACCTACTATGAGGCTATCTAATTCATAAGCATTTAGTGTTCTTATAAATTATTCGTATCATAATGACGACATGCAATCAAAATACAATTGTCAATAACATGATATTTCCATAATATCATGTCATAATTATAATACGGACAAATTATATGACAACGGTCAAACTGCTTATAAATAAGATTCCTTGATAGTACAATTAGAGTTTATGTAGAGGAAGGTGTACAGAAAGTCAATATTTTTATAAATATTGCTTAGCAATACATTACCTAAAATAATGAAAATAACATTTACCGTGCGTTTGATAGAAATAATTTTGTTACACTTTGAAGTTTATCAATCTTTTTCTTATAAAGTTCAAACTTAATATGAATGATTATGAGCGAATTTCGACCACAGGCAACCTCTAAAACGCGCCGTCCTTTCGCGCCGGATTTCGGTGAGGATGTAGTATGCCCGTCGATTCGCAAATTCGTACTGAAGCATAGCTCCCCCACGGTTGAACTTTGCTTATGCAGTAAGATACGTGTATTCCGTGTTTTAAATGTTACATGTAAGTACAAAGAACCACTATACAATTTCACCTTAGTTAAAACAGGAAAGAAAACAATGAAAAATTTGTAACATTCAAGTCCATATCGGCGTTACATCTGCGTTACCCGGTAGCGCCAAGTCTTTGTACTTGGCAGCCTTATCTTTAAGTAGTACCTGGGAGACCAAGTTTTTTTTTAATTAAAATATAACAAAAGAAATAAAAATAATCACAAAAATATTGGTCTGACCGGGATTCGAACCCGAGACACCAATTTGCTTACGACACAAAAAGTGAAAAGCTAACCAAGTCGTTAACCGGATTTTACATTTAGAAATCAAATCACTCGTATCTTTATTACGTGACAAAAGAAAAAACATATATAACTTAAAAAGGCGCAGTTTCGCAGGGATAAGACCTAGCTAGATCGATTTCTCTCTCACAAAACTCCCTGCATACCTACTTAATTTCATAGAAATACTTGCAGCCGTTTCCGAGAGTCCGATTAAATTTATGTACAAGATTTATGAATATCATAATATTAAACTTTGGCATATTTTTGACATTTGTATTGTGACCGGACTCCGTCAATATGACGCGAGCAGATTATGAGAACGATCTACCGGCTAAAGCATTATATTCCCTGATAGTGCGTTTCAATATTAAATTAGATTCAGTTACTGGAGACTTTTCCCTGTTAATACCAAAATTGCAGCCAAATCATCGTGAAATGGCAACCTCAAACAGCATCCGAACTTTGCTCTGCATTAAATGCACTTTCTCCCATACTGTTATATAGGCATAAAGCGCCCATTACATACTGTTATGTATACTGTAGAAAAGAATAGACAATCTTTATTTGCAAAAATATACATAGTACAGTAAGATGGTACAATATTGATTGTCACACATATTCTGTCGTATAATCTGTACAGTAGGTAATGGGTGCTTTACGGCAACACTATTTGTAATCTAATACACGATTTATAATCTAACCCCCTTACTAATAAAAATATTTATATAGTGGATAAGCTGTACAATGTTTTGTCCTTAGCTTATATGCTGTATAAACAGTTTTATTCGTAAGGGGGTTTGTCGGTAAATGCATATTTAGACAGACTTATGTTTCGGCTTTAAATTTACCGTCTGAGATTAGAAAACTTAGAGCCTCAGTCGGTCCTTTATTGATACAAGTCATTTTTGCCGATAAATACTATTGTATTTTACCACACTAACAATATTTAATTTGGGTTTAGACAGTAGATACGTGAATAGGCGGACAAATATTTGTTTCAAAATACATTCGTTCAGATCAAATATATTCTTATGTAAACAAGATGACACACTATAATGCTAATTTAATCTGTTCTATGGTAAGTTCTCGAAGAACTTGTGTTACGGGTACCAGATAACGGAAATATATGTAATATGTTTATACTATATACCTACAAGATTTTATTATATAATACACGTATTTAATACACATCCATGACCAGGGAACACAGAAAATTGTTTGTTCCCCGAGGGGATTCGAACCTGTGGCCTCCGGCTTGAGCGCCAACGCGCCTACCACTGAGCCACAGAGGACATCAGAATATAGTCAGAGTGCACTGCTACAGATGTATAGCGCATCCACAAGAGAGTTTCCTCAGATCGTATCACGCACGCACCTTATGTCACGAGGAAAGTGCAGAATACAGAGAGAAAACTATGACATAACTTATACATAAACATATGTTTTCTCATGTTTGGGTGATTTGAGTATAGCTAGAAAATAGTTTATTTGTTGTATATAAAAGCCGCGAAAATTACCGTCACTTTTCACGAACAACGAAATGTTATTATACTTATATTGATGAATGTCTTTTGATGTGTAATGTTTTTTAAAATGTTGAAAACAAAATATTTATTATTTTTTCATAAATACAATAATAACTCTCAGTAAAAATTATAATATTTAACTTTATTATATTAAATTTAAATTTTAAATATAAATAGTGTTATAGTTTTCAAAATAAACAGTAAAATATTTCACGTGCAAGTTATTTTACTATCACCTAATTAATAATATTGTTATGTTTACCGGATTTTTAAAATAAAAAAAAAATAATTTAAAATGTTAATTTTTTTAGTATATCCCAATAATGAAACGCAAACAGCTAGTTAAAAACAAAACAATCCCGAAAAATCCGTACTTCACTTCCTGATTTTCACTAACTATAAGCCCACTAGAATCACTAAATAAAAAAAAAAACTCACTGCTCGCATCGTGGACACAATCACAGGTAACACTAGACACTGGTGGCGGCGTGGCGGGTTCGGAGGTAACTGGCGCGGAGACAGTCCGCTAGCAGGCTGTCAGCAAACCGCTAGCAGATGAGTACAATGTCATGTTGCGATATCCTGCGCTTATCCTAAGTTTAGGAGACTTACTAGAAAGCATTCTTACTACTCAGTAGGGAGTAGTGTTTTGTATTGTTTTAGGGTTCCGTATCCAAAGGGTATTTATACCGTTAATTAAGAAAAGACCCGACTGCGTCAAATAATTTTGATGTACCCAGTGTCACTCACACGACTAAGTGCCAATTCACTCCGGAACGTAAAATAGTTATTCAAAATTGAACTCTATCCATAAGGCTGGGACTATATGCACCAGAATCCGGAAGGCCGTAGAAAATCTTGAGCATTGAAAATAGAACTTTGCGTTAATACGATAGAGTTGAAAATCGAAGTGTCAGGTGTCGAGCTGTCATATATGACATTGACATTTGACTCGACACTCATGTGTTCGATTTTCAACTCGCGTATGTATTAGCGCAGAGTTCTATTTTCAGTGCTCTAAAGTTTTACCGGGATTCCGGATTTCGGAGCATATATTCCCAGGTTAACACAAGAAGATACACGTTTCATTGTAAGAGTTCGAATGTCATGTTGCACCGCGCTGCGCAGCACGTTTCATATGACGTCAGTCATACAGCGCATATGCGGTTTCATATGACTGATGTCATATGAAACGTGTATCTTTTTTGTAGTGTGTAAAGTTACATTTTTAATAGCTATCTTAAAAATGCAGCGCCAGCGTATCGTCGCAGTGTGCCCCTAAGACGAAATTTAATGATAACTATCAAGCTCAAATGCTACAAGCCGTTTAGGATCTAAAGTGCGCCAAAGAAATATTACCTACATACATACACTCAAAAACATAACCCTCGTTCTGGCAGGGTCGGGTAAAAACGGAACCCTATTACTAAGACTCCGCTGTCCGTCCGTCCGTCTGTCTGCCTGTCTATCTCCTTTACCGTGATAGCTAGACAGTTGAAATTTTCAAATTTAATGTAGGTATTTCTGTTGCCGCTATAACAACAAATATTAAAAACAGAATAAAATAAATATTTAAGGGAGGCTCCCATACAACAAACGGAATTTTTTGACGTTTAGGGCTGAAACCTTCGTGCGCGAGTCCGACTCGCGCTTGGTCGGTTTTTTTAACACAACAAAAAATTTATTGGTCAAATGTTCTAGGATATTGAAAATTCGTAGAACCTACTTCAGTGTCTATTAATGAGCGATTCGTCATCCAATCGCAGATATTTTAAATTATTATTTAAGTTTTATCTTTATTTAATCCATTAAAATTGGAAGTAGAAATGCAAATATCTACCCTTTAAACATATTTAATAGCTCCCACACCGGTTTCGGTGACGGTGGCCGGTTTCATTGAAACCAGACAAGCTACGCAGAAGTTATAATAATATGTTCTTAAGATTTAAGTCAACCTAAGCTTTTCCTTCATATTTAGTATGATATCAAATTTAAAAGCCGCACCGTTACTCTTTCACGCAGAAACTACTGAACGGAAATTTTCCGTATATAAGACCTAAAATCACTGGAGTATATTGTTCTTTGAATGCATTAAACTATATAAAGTGACGTATTTCGTTTGATCCAAATGTTAATATTTGACGTTAGATAAAATATCTGCTCTATGGCTCTTACGATCTTAATCCTTCTGTAAAAGAAGTACTCATATCTCCTAAGCTTAAAGGAAATTTTGATGCTTAATCTCTCGAAAAATCTCACATCAACTTGATAGCTTAATTTAACGAAATACCATTATAATTAAAACCTTTATTGATTCTTAATTGGAAATTCGAATAACTGTTCTTCTTAATTAAATTTAACCTTTCAACTTTCTTACAACTCGGCACCATAAGGATGGTTTTGATTGATTACGCGTCAACATTTGTGTTTGTTGTCAAAACTAAATGTTGCCTGCGACTTCGTACGCGCAAAAGGAAATCCCTCGGGAACCGTACATTTTGTCACGATAAAAAGTAGCCTTTGTCCTTGCCCGTGGTTATATATGTATCTTTGCCAAATTTCATAAAAATCGTTCCAGTATTTTCGGTGCCTTTAAGATGCGAACAAACAAACAATCAAATCTATCCGCTTTATAATATTTGTATCGACAATCTATACAATGTGAGTGTTTATCTGTGTCGATGAAACTCGAGAACCAAACGTCGTGATGGAATTGTACTATTCTTATGTATTATTATCACAATAATAATGTTATTAAGTAGGTATTCATAACTGTTCCCACCACTTGAGAGTGTGCGTGCATGGTCGTGTTGACATAAACTGATTTAAGTATTTGTGCCGTGGAAACTTATTTCAGAAAATTAGTTCAGCTATTTCCATAAATTCATTCTTTTGAACAATATAGGCATTTTAGATACTAAATACATATTAGTCCTGTCTGATACATAATAATTTTGTTTTATAATTTATCAAATTCGTAACCATTTTCGTACTTTCGTACATTTTATAAAATATTGCTTAATATATGGAAAGTATCATATACCATGTATACGGGATGGGAATATATCACATACTATGTACACGGGGTGGGAAAGTATCACATACTATGTATACAGGGTGGGAAAGTAGCATATACTATGTATACGGGATGGGAATATATCACATACTATGTATACGGGGTGGGAAAGTATCACATACTATGTATACGGGGTGGGAAAGTAGCATATACTATGTATACGGGATGGGAATATATCACATACTATGTATACGGGGTGGGAAAGTATCACGTACTATGTATACGGGGTGAAAGGGTATCACATACTATATATACGGGGTAAAGAAGTACGGGGAAAGTATCACATTAGATTTTGACCAGATTATCTTATAAAATAACATAGCCGCGAGGCCGATACTGAGCAGTGATCACATGACCTTTTAAGTCGGCGCGACGTACGATGCGAGGGTGTCCATACGTAGTGAGATTTGTCGTAAATGTTGATCATGTTATTCTTCTGTGAATTACGGAAAGTTTTAGTTTCGCATACTGTAATTACTTACGAAGTATTGTAGCTTAATATTGGGTAAAATATCTCATTCACTGTATGTCCTATGGGAATTGTACTAGCATTCTCCGTTCAATTATTTGCTGCCTGGTGGATTGCAGGTGACCAAATTCTGGTGATCAAAACCGTTGACAAAAAAAATATTAAGGGGCCTCCAAACGTGATTCTTTTGCCGTTTTGTACGGAACCTTTCATGCGCTAGTCCGACTCACCCTAGGCCGGGTTTTCTGTTAAATAAAATTGTTGATGCCCGTACAATCTGCAAAAGAATCTTCGAATGACTATTCGTCTGTGTCTAAAATATGTCGTTAGTATGTCCATTTCCGGTCTTAATATTCTCATAACGCGAAGTCGCGTGTAAATGCTATATCATTAAGTATCCGCCGTGAATGAAGCGGTATTGTGCTGGTCAGAGCGCCGACCGGTCTCACACATACAACTTTCTTTTCCGTAACTCATCCACTTGTAATGCGTATTGACAAAACATTTATGTAATGATTAATATTCAATGACGAATTTGTGGGTGTAAAAAATTATTGCGTCGTTGAGGGAGGCGTTTGTTTGTACCTATTTTCATTATATACATAGTACATTCGTTTGGTCAAAGGCCATAGCTATACGAAAGCTACACCTATATATTATACTAGCTTTGCGCCGGCTGCGCCCGCGTATATACAGTATCCCACGAGAACACTGTATATACGAGGAACACTGTTCTTTTTCGGGATAAAAAGAAGCCTATGTGTTAATCCCGAGTTTAAACTACTACCATACCAAATTTCGTTACAATACGTTTAGTGGTTTCCGCGTGAAAGAGTAACAAACATCCATCCATCCATCCTCATAAACTTTCATATTTATAATAGTAGTAGGATTAGAGAATTAGGCCTTTACTGGCTTGCTTGCTCAAGGAAATATTTTGATACGAGGTAAGGTTGATTTTTGATTGGTGTAAGAGCGGCATACAATATTCTTCTTTTCAATTTAAGACGAACATACTTAGTAATAATAATAATATCTATGGACACTTCCACACAACGTCAATCTGGTCCCGTGCTAAGTATCCGAAGAACTTGTATCACAAGTACCAGAAAACGGAAATATTATTTTTAATACTGTTAATTGTTATGCTTTACTATTTAAGATTTTTATAGATATATATATTTAAGATTTTTGTTATATTATACACATGTATAATACATATCCATGATTCAGGAGCACAGAAAACTTTTTGTTTCCGATTCGAACCCTGCCGGCTTGAGCGCCAACCCACTAACCACTGAGCCGCAGAGGCCACATTCGACATTTATTTATGTCTTATCTTTTGGATATTGATGCCATCCCTATTTAGCAATACCTACTTAAAGCATGAAGAAGACAATAATCTCTTTGTCGTGTCAAAATAGAGATTAGAAATATTTGAACTCATTGCATACATTACATATTACAAAAATTAATTATGTAAAATATAATTATAATAATAGTCAACGTCCGCACCTAATTAAAATAAATGTATGTATATTGTTGACTTTGAAAGGAATTAAATAGGCTTAATATAATAATAAAGTAATTAAGAATATAAAAAGATAAAAATATTTGGGCCGAATAAATTATTCATTAAAAGTTATTTAATTTATTTATGGCGTCAAAAACGATGGTAGATACGTCTTTGTCTGCATGAGTTATGTCTTTGTCCCACTGTGTGTCACTGCAGTCTACACTATGATGTGTGTATATTTTCGGCAAAATAAGCATAAAAAAAATACAAAAAATTAAGATATACTTATGGTGAAGGCAGCATGTAAGTAAATACGACACGTATTTACTATGAAAATACTGTTATTATGCAAACTACATAATTCGACTAAAATTAATTTGTCGTTATACTTTCTTAATTGCGCGGTATAAAAGTGACATTTATATTTGTAGCATTATAGGGTACAGATGAAGCTGAACAGAATATACTGCAGTGCCCGCCTTGAAAAGTTAAGTTGTCCCGAAGGACGTCGAAGTTTTAGTCAGAATATAAGGCGCAATTTGAGTCCGGCGACGAACGACGAACCTCCTCTGGTGGTACGGGTGTCCAGGACGGCTGGAGTCGCTTTCCCTCAGGCGATCCGTTTGTTCGTTTGCCTATGACAAAAACATCTCTGCGACAAAGTTACGCTGTACACAGACTACAAAAAAACTTCAACTTAGATCTTTTCATCCGTTACAGGAATGATCCATACAGTATTCTCTCAGCGAGGTAACCACTCTTAAAATACTGTAGTGCCTGGGACAGGTGGTTTTTAAATATCGTATGGTTGCCCAAGCACACATTCTCACAACACAGTCAGCCTAGACCAGAGGAGTGACTGGTCAATACGTCTGGGGCCAACCGTGTGCGGATTTCCTCGCAATGTTTTCCATCACCGTTGGAGCGTCCGTATAATGTACTTGAGATCTGAAAAAAGTGACATTTATACAGATGTCAATTTCCACAGTCTCATTGGTACACGCCACAACCTGGGAATTGGTTTACCCACTAGGTCACGGAGCTCAATGAGATGAATGAACAGACTACAGACTACAGAGGTACAACAAAATATGGGCATAAATTAAAGATAACATAATTGCACACCATAAGGAGAAACGCCAAAAATTAATTCGTACTTAAAGATTTACGTCACCGCCAGTAGCCGACAATGTCTGTGACAAATTGTTAAAAAAGATGGCGCACCTTCAGATTTTACTTTCACTTGTCATTTACATACGCATTTTCTGTTTGCTCAAATTTCACCATTAACTAATGTATGGATCCTTATTAAATGTGTTCTTGTTGCATAAGACCATAATTAACAACAGTTACAGTAACAGGTAACAGTTTAGTCAACTAGATTACTTCTCTTATATCTGTATTTTGTATTTACGCTTCTTTCATCCTAGATAATGATGATGATAATATTTTGGATAAATATTATAGTTGTTTAATACAGTTTTTAGAAATAGTAATATTTTATAGTAAATTTTATTTAGGTAAGTATAGTAAAACATCGTAAATTGTTCAAGCGCATCGAAGTATTTTGCAGCCGCTAAACGTAAACACACGTTTATTGTAAAAATAATGTATTACAGGTGTCAATTTCTATAGTTTCTTGGCTGTAGGAGAGTCATTCGGATCAAATGGGCCACTGATACAGGATAAATACCACGGTCTTACTGAAAACCGGCGTAAATATAGCTTATCAGGAGTTTGTACGTTTTCCCACCTAGTTCATAAAAGTAAATTTTAAAATTATTATTTTATAGTGAAAATAAACCCAACATCTATAAAGACGAACAGAACTTTAAGGTACGAGCAGCCCGCAGCTCTCTCGGCCATTTCTATAGAGCTTATACAGCTGCGCTTGCGCAACCTTAAGTAACGCAGAAGCTACGGGGTAGGCTCGGTGCAGATGTTACATAATATTCAAGGACACTACAAATTGTGTGACGGGACAACAATAGCCTTCGTTAAGGTGTTAGCTTTATATTAGGCTAATTCACGGAGATGGTTACAGAAAATGTCGCCCAGAACCTTCATAGCGGCATTTAATCTTAAAGGCTGGGACTATATTGTCCGGATTCCGGTAGGCCGGGAAAAATCATTGAAAATAGAACTGTGCTTATACAATGGAACTGAAAATCGAACACACAAGTGTCGAGTCAAATGTCAATGGCATATATGTCAACTCGACACTCATGCGTTCGATTTTCTACTCCATTGTATTAGCGTAGAGTTCTATTATTATCAATGACTTGAATTTTCTCCGGCTTTTCAGATTCCGGACAATAAAGTCCTAGCCTGAACGGATTTTGATGAAATTTGGTATGGTGGTAGTTTAAGATCTGGATTAACACATATGCTACTTTTTATCCTATAAAAAGTTCAGTGTTCCCGACGGATACTGTATGTATGCGGGCGGAGCCGCGAGCTAAATCTAGTTTAGGCAATGCGAATATAGTCAACAGATATTTTTCTACTGACCATTTAAAATGTTTGAGGTGTGTATGTTTTTTAGAAAACAGTTGTGTGTTTACAAAGAAAGTATCTGTAGCACGACCGACACGTGAAATGCGATAGAGCATGTATATAGTATACAACAAGAAAAGCACCTTAGCACTCGCCACTCAGCATGTGTGTCGTGTGTGTCGATGTGCTAAAATATGTAGGTCACACTAAACATAACATACCTAATATGGAATTAAATATTTCTTGCAACATAGGTTAAGTCTGGCTAGACTAGGCCCAGTTGGATCCTTAAAAATACTCGTCAAAAAAGATGTTCCCAATGATAATGTACGTTTGACAATTTCTATGGCTCGGTGGTTGGCGCGTCGGCGCTCCAGCTGGAGGTCGCGGGTTCGAATCCCGCCAGAGAACAAAAAAGATATCTGTGTTCCTGGGTCATGGATGTGTATTGAATATGTATATTATAATATTATATAGTAAAAATCTAAAATATACTTAAGTATAGTATAAAAAGTATTAAATATATTTCTGTTGTCTCGTGCGAGTACCACAAGCTCTTAGAGAACTTACGAGACCAGATTGACCCGGTGAAAGCGTCCATAATATATAATATAATATAACAATATTAATGACATCTCACCTCCATAACTGTTTTAAATTCGTAGCGAATTTTGACTCTGTGCATAAAGTTTTAATGAATTGGAATTGTATTGCGTTATTTTTGTAGGGGGTTGATACCTTGTGGAAGGGATTGAAGCCTTATATAGAGACATGAAAAAAAAAATTTGGACATTCTGTAAATCTGTGTTAAATGGTATGTTCGAAACATGTCAAAAAGGTTATTATTATGTGTAAGTCTGAGAAAATGTGTTAAATGGTGTTAAGTAAATTGCATCAATGTTTTCTCAAGGTGGTATAATTTTTTATTAAGTTGTGATGTTGCATGAGAGTTAAAATATAACATCTTGCGGTGAAATATTTTGCAATTGTTTGAAGTTTAAGAAATAACTTGAGTTTATATTTGGATAAGGTTTAAACTATGTATCTATAGTTTTTTACTCACTTAAATATACAATAACTGGTGCAGAATTTTAAACACAAATGTATGTAAAGGGTAGGTTAATATTTAGGTATCAAAGCGGGAAAAAATTTAATAAGAAGGAAAACATTAATATCAATAATTTATGTAATTCGCTCGTAGTAATCATAATGATATAATACATAATTATTTAATTTAAAAGATTAGGAGACAATTATTTTACATAAACAGTTGGTTGCATCTTCAAAAAGTGCCCTTTACTAAGTTGCATAACTATAAATAACAAAAACAATGAACAAATCTTACGTAACTTTTGCTGTCATGCCGCATCAGCGTAACGCGCGATTCAACTATCTTTGTTCCAACCATTATTGACATGACTGATAGGACAACTAGTGGCAAGTCAGAGAGATACCTAATTAAAGATGTAGACACATCAATAGTTGCCGGGTTAATTTGGTAGCAAATACGCTATGGATAAGGTACCCATCTCATGGGTGTATAGAATATACACAAGAAATCCTATTCTCGTAATTAACTTACATTTTACTTTAATTATTGAATTATAAATGAATCGTCTTGATATCGTTAACTGATTTTTGGAGTTTGAACCAATCAAATCGGGTTTGAAGTTTATGAAAATACCATTTTGCAGTTTTAACATATCGGGACTTGATTGTAACTGCATTATTACAGGATTTAATTAGCAGAATCGGCCCCAATAGAGCCACCAACGATGTTGAAGATGCTTTAAGCGCTTCTTCAACTTACGTGTTTGATGCGCGAATGTGTGCCAATGACGCGATGCGCGTTGTACTGCGGCAATTGACGGCTCGTCTAGAGCAGCGTTTATGTTATACGGATTTAACTGTTCAAGAAAATGTCAACGCTGCGTATTAAACGTGTATTCTGAACTCTAGGGTATCGCCAAGTAGATCTACTTGGCGTTAAGTAGGGGCTCATACAGCAACTGCGCGAGGTGTCCGCTGGTGTTACCGCCAATTTGACACTAGCCACGCCGCAGGTAAGAATAAAACTACGAGTAGCAACTGCCAAACTATTCCGCTAGAGACGCCACCGGAGTAAGACGTAAACAAAATTGTCATTTGATTTGTTACTTTATGTGTACATCAAAAAAGATAAAATGCGATATATAGTGGGAATAGTGGAAACCCTACAGGGAGATCTCCGATCGAGCGAGGTGGTATGCTCAGTCAGGCCGAAGGCCTACTTGTATGCATTTCAGATGTATGTAGGTAAAGCGCCGAGCTGGGAAAACTTCGATAGGGCGATTCAGGATCGTGGCGCTAATTGTTTTGCGATAGTATGTATCAGTGTTGTATATTTGGATTCAAAACGTGGGATTGCATCTATTTCTAAAAGATCTAAAGCTCCATAAGCTATGGGAAATAGCTGTACCTCGTAAAGACTCGTTCAAAAAACTTTTTTTAATTTCGGAATAGTTATATGTCCGGAATTGTTATCTATTTTTGATAATTTATTAAAATAAAATCAAAGTTTAAAACAGAACGAACACTCTTAACACTTTGGAATTTTAACGCGCTATAAAAAACTGTTTACGTTATATTTAGGTGGCGCCCTCCACGATTAGCTTTGCGTAATATTCCTGAATCATCGCCGCAGGTAGCTGAAGATGGCCTACAGCTGGGAGTTCAGCGGCGGCACGTACAGCAGTTGCGCGAGGTTGCTGCGCGCGTAGCGGCCGCGCTGCGGCGCGCCGTGGCCCGGCCGGCCCCACAACGCGGCCCACGTCGCGTGGTGCACACGCGCGCTCTCCGCCGAGTCGCGCCGGCGCTCCTGTCAATCACAGGAATAAGGAAATACATTGGTGCAAAGTCGCGCCGGTTCTTATGTTTTTCGAAAGTCTTTACAAATCAACTCATATATTGTTACCTATAAAAAATCTAACGTTACTGACTGCTCTATCAACATAGTGGTTTGGGCTTAAAATTAGTTAAGTTCACACCGTGACGATACGCGACGCTTTGCGGTGGTGCATTTTTAAGATGTGCTATACATTGTACATGCGCTGTGTAGCGCGTTGCAACTTAATATTCGAACCCTTACAATGAACCGTAATTCTTCTTGTGCAATGAATAAAGTTCAATTTTGAATAGGTATCTAAAAATGCAGCGCCATGTTCGCGTATCGTTTCGTGTCGGTGTGATTGACCCTTAGCATGCAAATATACATGAATTAAGAAGAATAAATTAAGAAGGATGTTTCTAAAATACGGCCCCTGTTTTGTCTACAAAGCTTTTAATATATAAAATAAAACAGCACTGTAAATAGAACTGTATTCTAATACATTAGAGCTGAAAATCATGTACAGTTGTCAAGTCTGACACTTGATACTTCGATTTTCAGCTCAATTGTACTAGCGCAGAGATCTACGTATAGTGCAGTTTTTCATGTCGCGACCACAAAAAAAACTCTTGTGGGTACGAGGGCTTCTTAAGGCTCTGTATAACGCCAGTGACCTTGAGCGTCAAGTCCTATACTAGTTTTGTACGCGACAAGGGCGTATCGCGCCGGCGCGGCTGGAGAGCATTGAAATCGGATAAAAAATAGCTATAAACATTTGAGACAAAATTTGCAAAAACTAAGACGACCTTCCCCTGAGTCTTGTCTTACTTAAAATACTGAAATAATTTTCACACTCGTGTGACTTATACAAGAAGAGAAAAAAGATGTGGGAATAGTGGAAGCCCCAAAGGGAATTCCATCTCTGACCGAGCCAGGTGGTATACTCGGTCAAGCCGATGTCGACTTGTATGCATTTCGGATGTCGTATACATATATAGTACCGATCAGAGAAAGCTTGGATAGCGCGATTTAGGATTGTGGCGCTAATTGGTCCGCCACAGTACTCCCCCCGAATCGAATCTTGAGTCGCCAGTGCCAGAGAGTCCCGTGAGTCGGAACTGTGCTGCTTGCTGCTCGGGTTCCAGTGAGTCAGAGTGCTGCCGCGCGGGGCCGTTGAAGCCGATGAGGGTTCGACCAGGCCGCGGTGCGTTGAGGTTAGTGGTCGGATACCCGATGAGGCATAAGCTGACTGGCGTGGTGCGGAGGAGTGGGGAGTGAAGATGATTATGTTCAGAAGGAGGCGTGTTCTGTCGAGGGTCACCAACGTGTGAATAGTGGAAGCCCCAAAGGGAGATCTCCGACCGCGCGAGGTGGTATGCTCGGTCAGGCCGACGCCCACTTGTATGCATTTCGGATGTCGTATATATATTGCCGATCATAGAAAACTTCGATAGCGCGATTCAGGATTGTGGCGCTAATTAGTCCGCCACAAAGGTTTTGATTTAAAAAAAAGGGTGCATTTTAAATAAAAATTTCAATTTATAAAAAACAGTCCTCGGCCTAATATAATGCAGATTATATCGTAACTATCAATACGACCATGACTGACAAAAGGTTTCAAAGAACTCCAATTTTCAGTTCTATCCAGCGCACAACCCCAGGTTTCACCTGTCTTCTCTCGTACTTGACTCTCATCTGGTGCTTGAGCTCCTGCAAGTAGTCCACATCCAGCAACATACCATCACGCCATCTGCAGTGAAAATCTAACGATATCGAATTGCATGGGTACGATATATAATTATTTGTACAGATCTTTTTGTACATTTTTCTGTCGTTTTTTTCATAAAGGGCGCATTGAATTTATAGAAAAAATAATGGATTGCAGTTACTATATCTCTCTAAAACTTGAGAACGTCTGGACCGATTTGGCTAATTTTTATCTTAAAATAGTTGTGGAAGTTCAGGCAAGGTTTAAACGGTGAGAAATATTGAAAAAACTGCGAGGAAAAATACTAAAAGCGAAAATTGAATTTTCCTATACTAAATGTACTATCGTACATAACATAAACATACTGTCAACCATTTGACGTTCGTTCCGTAACGTAAAGTATATTCGGGGCGTCAGTGTCATTTGACTGTCAACTATTTATAGGTGCAGTCAGTTTGGCTGTTTGGTTGCAAAACAGTTTTGTTTTAGATAAATCGGTCGGCACCGGTATGTTGTAGGTGAAGGTGAAGTAGGTGTAGGGAGTAGATGTAGTTATTTTTTATATTATTTACACCTAGAATAGAATACATTTCTAGCGTTTTGTACTACGTCTTGCTATTTTCGCCCGCCACGTTTGCAGGTGAAAATCGCAACCACGGCGACTAGTAATCGTGCAAATAACCGATCTTGTGAGTTTTCAAATAAAATCTCAGTTAAACGATCGCGGCGGGCGCGACTGAAAATCATTCCGTGAGTTCATAGCCTTGTACGGTAAATACTTATTCTTAAACTCAGTCAAATATCTTAATTTTATAAGGCAATTAACATTATTTCGTTACTCGCATTTGCTAGATGCTTATCTCACGACGTTACTAAATACATAATTATTTAAAACAATTACATTGTAATTAGCAGTTTTATTTTATGAGCTAAGCGTCGTATTTCGATCGTAATAAATGATCAATCATAGAAACCTCTAATTTTAAGCCGTCATTATTGATCGACTTCACTTGTTACTTTTATCGTTTTTTACCCGATCACGGCGAAGCCAATAGGAATGGTAATGATTTTGGCAGTCTATCTATGTATGTATGTATGTATGTATGTGTAATGTCGTGTGACGGGGTGACTTCTGATCTGACTCCAGATCAGAAGTTTGCGTGTTCAGATCACGTCGGGGTCACCACTGTAATGACGTGTGTCGGGGTGACCTAAATAATACTACGGTCGAGCGCATACCAATATATTTACTTCCCAATGTCTCGCAGTGACCCCTCTGCGTGCAGGATACAAAGACTTTAATACTGTATTACTATACTAAGTCCATAACGTTAGGGTCGCTACATGCTTCACCCTAGCGCCTAAACTACTGATCCGATTTTTATGAATGAGGTGTCAAAAGATGACACCTCATTCATAAAACCACCGACCCGCGCGAGGTGGTATGCTCGGTCAGGCCGAAGCCCACTTGTATGAATTTCAGATGTCGTATATATAGTGCCGATTATAGAAAACTTCGATAGCGCGATTCAGGATTGTGGCGCTAATTGGTCCGCCACATCCATCCCCCCCGAAGACCTGAGGTCGAATCTTGAGTCGCCCTTGCTTGAGTCTCCAGTGCCAGAGAGTCCCAGTGAGTCGGAACTGTGCTGCTGCTGCACGGGCACCAGTGAGTCGGAGTGCTGCCGTGCGGGGCCGATGCTAGCGAGGTGGTATGCTCGGTCAGGCCGAAGCCCACTTGTATGAATTTCAGATGTCGTATATAGAAAACTGCGATAGCGCGATTCAGGATTGTGGCGCTAATTGGTCCGCCACAGACTATATAATTTTAAAAAAAGTAGTAATTATTTGTTGGTTTTTGTTTTTAAGCTCAAATAGACTATGGTATTAAAAGGACTCAGATATGTGAAAGTTATAATTTTTACTGCAGCACGGGCACAGATTAATAAATAGTTAATACGTAAGCACGGGTCTGAGTGTTAATATGAACTAAAAAAATATTATTGTTAAATAACAATGCTTACGAAAACTTAGAAAGTTCTCAATCGGACCTATCAATGACTATTTCGTTGTTGGTCAGTTTGATATAGATACGAGGAATTTAATCAATTGTCGTTTGACAAAGATAGAAAGTGAACATTTTTCGCGCCTAATCACGACTCGGCTAAATTAAATAAAAATGTCATGTATAGCCATTGGGACGCGTTAGGAGTTAGTAAAAAAAATACGCTGGGACCCTCTCCTCCTTTTCACGTAGTACTAATGGTTGTCGCCAAAAATATATTTAATACGTAACAAAATACTAAATCTCCTCCCCACACCCAGTAACTAAGCGTATTACTTTGAAGAACCCCCCCCCCCCCCCCCCCTAGTATATGGGTACATTCCCTTAGATGATTCAATGTGTGGATCTTTAGGTTATGAAATTCACGAAGATACGTATCTTAATAAAATGCACAAAAACGTGGTCCTTTAATAAGCGAAGTTAAATTATACACGTAACTGTGACCCGACCTTTAGAAAGCAGTGGCGTAATAGTGGGCTTACACCAAGCGTTCCGACATACCTCAAAATTGTTCACAATGATTGACCTCATAAAATAATACTCGTATTATAAATTATGTATATTGTATTGTTAGTTTGAATCTCTCTTTTATTTGAGAGAGAATTTTACTGTTTTAGTCATAAAAGTAAAAATGCCTTTAGGCTCATAAATGTAACGTTGTGTTACAAATCGTGTGCATTTTTATCTTGTAACGACTCATGGTATTTTATTGTAATTTATTCGTACACATTTAGTCGATACATCAATTTAGCCTTTGACCAACACTTGAATAATATTCCGTACATCCTATAGTGTCTATAACATTTCGAAGTTGAAGGGGAATTCATCATCATAATCAATAAAGTCATCAACGTGGTGACGTATAGACACAGAGTAACTAATATTATATGACAGGTATGACCAACTTTTTCAAGATTGCGTGCCATTTTTTATTTTCATAAAACCATAACGGGCCGCACATCTATAAAATCTGCAATTCGTCCACAAAATCACAAAATACAATGTTTCTCAAACATTACTAAATATTGTCAAAAACGCTCGGCCGCCAGGCGAATATCGGGCGTATCTACCGTTAAAGACAGTGTCTGTTACCGTTTGTCCGCGAATATCGGGATTTTTCGATAGATCGTGTTTGTAAACAATTCCGATTAGATGATTCGAGGTTTAAATTAGCTCGGGAGTCGCATGGCAAAGGCTCGCAGGCCGCGGGTTGGTCATGCCTGTTATATCGTGGAGTAAATGATATATTAGTGTTGTGGTTTATGTAACAGAGATGAGTACGTACTGACACAGCTGTTCGGGCGGTCGTGTTACATCACTAGAGGGTAAGGTCCGGGCGCCCACTCTCCTGCGCCTCGCTAGAAGGGGCACCAGCTCTATCCCTCCTGTTAGATGTAGTATCGCTGCTTCTGGAGTCAATTTCTTCTCCCCGATCTCCTCATTTGAGTCAGGTATTGACTTCTTAACTCGTTCCCCATTTGGCAATCGTTTCACGAATTTCCCCTTTTTTGGACTCTTTTTGGAGTAAATTCGGACTAGTTCCTCTGCATCGTTTTTCTTGTCTGTATGTTTGTGTATGTCCGGCAACTTTTCGACGCCTGATGGTTTTCTATTCTCCTCCTCTGACTTGTGTTGATCATCAGCTCTCTTTACTTCAGGCAAAGTAAGTGAAGATTTCTTGTGTTTGTGGTCCCCTTTGAGTTTTTTGAAAATGTCATTGTCTGTCCATCCCTGAAAAAAAATTACGAGAACACGGTATAAAGTCGAAACGACTTCAACTTAAAATCAAATTTCACATAATGACAATGCGGGAACGGCAAAGCTAAAAGCTCCAAGTAGCACATACCATGGATTTGGAAAAATTCAATCCAATATTTCTTGGATTTCTCCAAATTGTGCCTCCAGGTCCTGGCTTACCCCAGGGTCCCATCATGGAATTCTGGAATCGAATACGGTAACTTTAGGATATATTTTATTATGAAATCGACGGATCACCTAATGGTAAGCGATCACCGCCCATGGACTCTCGCAACAGCAGAGGAGTTACACTTGTAACTCCTCTGGTTAGCGCACTTGCCTCCCTCCAGTACACTCACTAGGCGAAACACAACTCCAGTGGTATTTCTCGCCAGTTTTCTGTGCGGCCGTAGTATTTACCCGGTCGAGTCGGCCTATTCGTGCCAAATCATGGTTCTCCTACGTATGCGTGATACGTCCCACTTTGTACATATATGAATTGCTTTCTTCTACAATAAATCTCAGTACGAGGTGGCCTCGAAAAATACATTTAAATTACTTTACCAATTTACGCTCGTCTTCTAAATTATGTCTCATTTCTTTACTTAATGCTTGCTTTTTCTTATCGACCATATCATCTGTAAAACACAAAGTCAGTGTAAGTAAATATTAAAATAGGATACATTACTTCCGCTTGTGCTATGAGGCAATGTTATTCATGAGCAGGCAGGCAGGAGCACGGCAAAGCACGGCAACTGTCAATGACAATTGGCATGTCAATTTGATATCATAATATTAGGCCATTACATATGAAATTGGCGTTTTGTAAAGGAGGAACATAAAGTCGATTTTTTTAAAACATAATATATTTATTTAATCAAAGTATTATACCATTGCTATCTATGCACTTTTGCCATCTCATAGGTAGTTCATTGATTCCTTTACTAAAAAAAACCATTCGGACAGGAATCAATAAAATCTTTGAAGGCACTTTCGACTGCCCCATCGGAGTTGAATTTTTTCCCGTGCAGGAAGTTATCCAAATTTCGTGGTCGAAATTTTCAGAATGAAAACTTTGGAACCAAAAACGTACTGTGTTTTCTTTTGCGACACCGCCGCCATACACATCATTAATCGTTCGAGCCGTTTCTGCAGCACTGGTGCCACGATGGAACTCGCACATGAAAATAATACGATATTTCAAGTTTTCCATTTTGTAAACAGAGTGACGCAAAGAAAAAACTAAAAGAGGAAAAAACAAATGAATTACGGTTTTCGAAACACAAATGCATGCGTAAATAGCGGTATACATTTGAAATAGGAATCCCTAACCGAAGAAGATATATTTGAGATCAAACTAGCCAGTACGACAAAACGCCAATTTAATTGTAATAATATACTTATTGTACATCAATTTAACTTATATTAGATTTTTGAGTCTAAAAGACATTTGAAGTTTTTTAACCTGGTTTTTTAAAAAGATGCGATCACAAAACATTATTAGATTATACAATATTGATTTACATTTCATTTTAATCCAGATTTCATTTTAATTCAGATCAACGGAACAGAGGAGTTTTTAAATAAATTCTCAATAATATTTTATATGAATATGCGTTGAAATGAGTTAAAATATTACAGTATTTGCCGTTGTAATCCAGATAGATTTACACATAATTTTATATTTCGTCGCCGTGGATAATTCTTCCATAGTAAAATTCCCCATGTCCTTTTTTTCGGGCTCAAGTAAACTACCTTGTTCCATTTGGGTATATATTAAAGGTAATAGGTATAATAAAGATAGCATAAATATGATATTGAAATGCCTGCCCTGGGTGGCAGGCATTTCAATATATGTGTAGGCAGAAGATGTATGAATTAATTAGGCAACAGATAAATGCAATTCCATATATTAAACCGACATTACCATACCGAGCGCGCCCGAGGTTCAAAATTGGACGTAAAATGACTTGACAGGTTCACTGGCGTTTAATCATTAATTATATTTGTGTATATCTGGGGCTTTCGACGCCTAGAGCAGTTTAAACATAACGAGACATTAAGACATTAAGCAATATTTAATATATTATACATGCATGCATGCATGATCAGGTATTCTTTGATAGTACCTAAAGAAGAGTATAATGTCATTTAACATAGCATTAATCGCATCTGTGACACCTACCGGGGTAACTATGTTGTGTGTTAAATAGATTCTTCGATTATGACCGTAAAACAAATTATGTGTCGAAGGATGGAGTACTATACATATTAGTGTATTGATGACCTCCGTGGCTCAGTGATTGAGTGCGTCAGTGGTCCGGAGGTCACAAATTTGAATCCCACCAAATGAACAGAAAATTTTTCTATTTTCCCGGGCCATGGATGTGTATTAAATACATCATATTCATATTACGGGACCAGATTGACGTGCTATGGTACCGTCCGTTGATATTATATTACTATTATAAGTACTGAGACCAAATAAAAATGTGAAGACCCAGTGAGTACACCGTGTGACAGACACATATAACGAAATATAAGACACATATATATAGACCCGAACGCCTTCCTGAAGTTTATTACGGTTGAAAATGCCCATTACAAACCTAGTATCTGCTTATACGCCTGCTGCTGGTCGGGCGTGCTTCTGTATCTCACGTCATTGTCTATGGCCTGCCGGAGCGTTTCCGCAAAGAACAGTTGCGGGTCTTCGCGCAGGCGCAGCGGCCGGACGCGGCGGGGCGTCGACCAGCCGCGGCGCTCATGGGAGAGGGCGCCCTGGAAGAGCAGAAATATTTTGTAACACCAACTACGTGACCAATTTTTACCCCACCCGGAGACCCAGCGTAGTAATTTGAAGAGTCCCCCCCCCCCCCCCTAAACAGGTCCCCTAAGTTACTGATTGTTATTTAGTTCACCGCAGTACCGACTGCAACACTAGAAAAGGTAGATTGGAGTAGGTAATAAATGGTTAATATCTTTAAAACGTTTTCACATTACGCGATACGATATCAGACTGGAAACGCTTTCTCATTATCCAAGCCGATTATCGACATCGCGCCGATGTCATGTAATGACAAAGACAGGTAAATGCTTCAATTTAAAACATTAACCCCCTGTTGCTGTCTTTTTCTGATACGTTGTAAAAGCCACTTGACAGACAAAGACAGCATTGTGTATCCGTGGTGTAAATATTTTTATTAATAAGTGGGATAAAGTAAAACCAATTTTATAATTGTTTTGACAATCTACGTTTTCTATAGATAGATATATATAAAGACAGACGACGTATGAAAAATGACAACTGTCGAAAACCAACACAATAACAACAAAACATGTCACACTGTGCGTGCTTCTCACGTTATTAGCAATATCGGATATCGTAATCGCGTAATGTGAAAACGCTCTTATTGAGCGCTGTAATTTGCCGATCAGCAAACTTATTTAGTTTAGAGTTGACATAAATTGGCTGTTTTTCGGTACATTTTGCAACCAAATTATTACAAATCCTACAAAACCAAAATTGACACTGTAAATAATACAAACAATTTTCAAAATCCTCTTCACCCAAAATTTCCAAAAAAGATGTCGAGTTTAGGATCATTTTTTTGCTCTTCTATAGCTTATTTTGGTTGTTTACCAAAAAAAATTTGTAAAAATACCCAAAGGTATCAGATATAATCACCGTAATTCGATTAAACAATAATCCAACAATATTATACGATTTATGATATTTGATATATGATTTTGAAAAGCATAAAAATTATTCTCAAAATTTTCACGTCTTTTGCTATTATGCATGAATCTTAATGTGCGGCAATAAGGTTTATAAATAACCAACTTAAAAAAAGGAGGTTCCCAGTTTATAATGCTCACTGTCTGGATTTATTGCACGAAACATTTCTAATATCTTTGCTCTCCATACTCGGAAACCTGTCAAACAACTTTTCGAAAACGCGTTCTTAAATGAAAAATAGGATTGATCGAATAGTGTCCAAACAACTTAAAGACCAGAAGCCCAATAATTCTCTTAACTATTTTCGATAATAATCCCGTTTCGGTCCACTCGCTGACTCATTCCCGTACGCGTCAATACGTGCATGGTCGAGAGGGACAGCCTGAAAATCCAAACGGTATTTAACCGTAAATATTTACGAGATTTGTCCCCCTTAGTTGTAATCTCATTAAAGTATTTCTTTCAAATGTAAGATTACAAATCCTTTTAAAGTGTCTAGGTATGCAAGATTGGTGTAATTTACGTGCGGTGATATTATGTTCTGTGGGCGCGGCCATTTTTAAATATTCCTAAAAAGTCGGGAGAAAAGCAAACGTTGCGTAAACTTCATTAGCGATTGTTCTAGCGCCCACTCGCTCGTCAACTATCAAATTGTCATCTTCTCACGCATAAACTATAGTTTTTAGGCTCTAGAACTTTCTTTATGTCTATAAAACTAGTGTAATGTATTGCACTCACAAACAAATATCTCATGAAACTTAAAATATCTACGCACGGAAACTAACCAATTTTTTATAACTTTTCGATCATAATTATTTTGTAGTAAATAGTTTTATTCTCTTGGATAATATTATTAGGTATATATATTATAAAAACGTTGTTATAATATTACGTTTCGTTAATTAATTTTCAACAAAAAGTCCATAGTCATTTGGAAATTTCTTTAAAATCATAAAATTTCATTAAAAATATGCAGAAACTGTTTGAATATGAGTGATGAGAGTAAAACTTAATAATACGTTTGTGCGTTTGTACCGAAACGAATAGTGTACATAAATTACAAATCCTTAATTAATTAAGAGAAACAAATCATTAACATGTATGTTAAAAATATTCAGGGTTGCCAAAATACATTGTTATGTTATTTTAAGTTTATTTTCTTTTGAAAATGCGTTTGCATTAAGTAAGTGTACATTACATAAGTAAGTGTTAATGACTATGAAAGAACTACATAGGATTTATTCTTATATACTATATAAACTTATACCTATAACTACAAACATACAAATAAATAAATAAATATCGTATACCTACGAAATTTGGAAAAAAAAAATCTATCAACATTTTTATTACACTGACGAATTAATAAATATGAAAACGCGAAGTTTGTTGATGATCTATGGTCATGCTACCTTTCTTCAGTATTCTGTCAGCCCTGCGCATGTCTGGGTAAATAGCACATATTACGTCACGCTTTCGTAAAACTTGACCCTTACGCAGTGTCGAATACCATACAATATAATTAACCACCCGGAGCTCTTAGCTCTGAGATGCCGCGGTCGTTTCGACCATTAATCTCGGTGATAAAAATCACTAAAATTACCGGAGGGTTAAGCAACTTGTCGACACGGATTGCATCTCCTACACAGGTTATGAGTTAAGGACATGTGAAAATTTGTATGGCACTTCACTCATCGAAATAATATTATGTACAATAGTCGATTGATGTATTCAACATGGTGATCATGGAGGTGGAGTGCTGGAGTGGTGACATAAACACGATAAGTTAGAATTTCGAAATGACACGCTTCTAAAAGTCTAAGAGATGTTAATACAGGTTAGTCGTAATTACAACGTCGTAAAAAGGACTCCAAAGTATTTCCAACTCCGACACAACCTTAGAAAAAACGAAATGATATGGATTTTTTCTTTCACTCTTATGGGTTTTTGCCATTGATGTTTTGTGAGACAGATAGATGCATGCGGCTTTAATTTTAGTAGATAATTCATGTTTTATTCTTCTTCCTAGGTTAATAGAACCCCACTGTCTGACAATCTCTTGAATCTGATAAGAATAACACCGCCTTTTCAAAAAGTTAAATCTTAAAAATGTATCGGATCGTTTCGGTGCGAATTGACCGTAAGCTTAATATTCTTTACAAGAAAATTGTGCAAAAATTAGTTATAATTTTACATGGAAACATTGTGATATCTGCAAGTTTCCATCTGTCGTAATATCTGGCAAGCTTCACGCGGTGTTTAGTCATAACTCAAAACACCGACAGACAGAACGTAAACAGCCTAAAACAGCCTATTCAAACAGATGCACATCCTGGATGCGTGAATAAAAATGTTTGACACTTGTATTAAACGGAAATATAAAGTGGGTGTTGAACCTGTGAACTTCAGTCGCATAAATAGCTTAGAAATTGCTATTGAATGGTTGGTAAATGTTGCATTATTGTATTACTATGATAGTAATAAGTAAGGTTCATAAACAAGAAAAAAGGTATGCCCGATTCCGAATAAGGAACAATCCTGGGATTTTCTGGGTGGGTTTTGGGTTTCCCTTTATCTTCTTTCTTATATTATTTAATATATTAAAATGAATTGCTATTCCAATGTCTTGCTAAAATTCGACGAACCGACAAATAAAACTACGGCTGGACCGATTTGGCTTATTTGGTCTTGAAATGATTGTGGCAGTTCAGGGAAGGCATAAACGGTAAGAAAGATTGGTAATTGGGTATTTTTTACACGTAAAAATTAGTTTTTTTTTAAATAAAAAATAATTTTGTATTACAACTTGATAAAAGTAAAAAGAATTAAGATTTATGTATAAAGAATTAATATTTTTGTACAACATTCGTGTAAATAACCTAACCAAGAGCATGTCAGGCCATGTCTAAGGAGGGTTCCGTGACTATCAACGCGCAATAGGTTTTCTTCAAATGACTTTAAAAGTTATTGTCCGATTTCGCTGAAAATAATTTTACTAAAGAGTTTTTGGCATGATATATCAGCATAAAAACTTAAAAGTTTCTATCTCCCATAGTTTAGAAATGCCAGGAGGGGGACAAACTTACCGCTTAAACCACTTTGGAGGCGATTACTCCAAAATGCTCGACGCCGAAAAATTCATTTAAGAAACTTTGCCTTAATTTTAAAAGACCCATTCAATCCCCCCCCCCCCCCCCCCCCCCCCCTAATACCAAAACCGAGATCTATACACAGTTTATAACTATACCAAATTTCATCTATTTATATTTATATAGCTAGAAGCGCGGACGCACGGACAGAAAGACGGACGGACAGAGCGAAACTATAAGGGTTCCTTGTGTATTACGGAACCCTAAAAACCTGCATAATTTGTTTACTTACATCAAATACAAAAATATTTACTATGGTATGTATGACCTTAAACGCACAATCTTCGGAGATATCAGAAATTTTGTGCATGTGGCCATACATTACCAACCTGCTTGTACGACTATTGTATAGGGGGTTTTTACAAGACTCACAAAAGTGTTTCAAACAATCCGCAGTATCTTTGAAATAATTGATTTTTAGTATACTATTCCTTTTGTAAACTGTCTTATTTTTCAGAGTATTTATGTTATTTATGTCATTTTTCATTTATGTAATAAAAAAAATACAGGAAATTACCGTATTGTAGAGGAAATACTAAACACGACGATTGAATTTTCATTTACGTGCATAGTTAAGACAGAACAATGGGTGTCGGGACCGCTAGCTTCTGACAATTTCTTTCCTTGATAGCTGATTTAAATAAATTCATTGAAAATAGAGATAACTACATCTATAAAGGAAAATGGCTATTTTCTCATTTCTTTTTACATGCATGCGTAAAGTTTTAGGGTTCAATACTTTTTGTCATCAATGTCGGGAGTAGCGCATTTGGAAAATTATTGTTACGTTAACTTTAAACCGCCATATATCAATACTATCTTACGTTTATTCGTTTATTTTACCTAGTTTGCCTCGTTTAACTGACACGTACCTTATGTTTGTTTTGTATGTCGTTAGACCGCCACATCACTTTTCACTTATCTTACAATGTTGCACGTAATATTTACAATATTGTAGAAAAATCGTAAGCCGTTAATCCGGCATGATGATGTCTACGAGTCCCAAGCTTGGCTTGTTGGTTCGGAAGGGCCTTCAGCTTCCATTAATACTAACTTTATCTATACAAATAAATCAAATTGAAGTGTCTGTTTGTAATTTCAAATTATCAGCTTTACATTATATGCATATGACAGAATATACGGTGCCTACCTACAGCGAGAAATAAAATTTTAATAATTTTATTACATACTAGCTAACACTTCATTTGCGTAAACCAATGGAAGCAGAAACCTATTTTTTTAAACGAAACGCTACGATAAAAGCAGCCTAAGTGACTCTTTATATATTTAAATTATCTACCAGTGAAAGTCTGGTCAAAATCGGTCCAGCCGTTATAGAGATTAGCCTGAACAAACAGACAGACACATGGACAGACAGACAAAATTTTACATAAGTTCTCGAAGAACTTGTACCAGTCAACGGAAATATATTTAATACTTTTATACTATACATTTATTTAAGATTTTAATTATTTAATATACACCCACGACCCAGGAACACAGAAAATTTTTTGTTCCCTTGAGGGATTCGAACAAGCGTCCTCCGGCTTTACAACAAAACGTCCCAAAATCGCTCTTGATGTCTTTGTTTGCGAATCCTCGTAGTGTGTCTAACAACAAACTTTTATCACTATTGAATCTCAACTTCGACGTAATGTGCATAATAAGCTATTTTATTAAGTAAAGTTGTTGCCCGAGACTTCGTGCGCGCAAAAGTTAATCTTGCGGAAACCGTTCATTTTTTCGCGATTAAAAGTAGCATATGTTCTTCCCCGTGGTATATTCTATATCCCTGCCAAATTTTTTCAAAATTGTCTTAGTAGTTTCGGAGCCTATTCAATGCAAACAAACAAACTTTTGCTCTTTATAATGTCCACGCTGTAATTACTGAGCAAGTAAGAATTGTTATTCAACCAACCATCAACTTGTTACCTTCAGCTCATCCTCCGGGTAGATGCCGGCGGCGCGCAGGTCGGAGTACCGCACGCGCGCGTTGGGCGCGCCGCCGCCCGCCCGCCCCCACGGCTCGTAAGACGCCAGCTCCGTGCGAGCCTGCACATCAATATCATCATTATTACGATTATCTTACTACTGTTATAAATGTGAAAGTTTATGAGGATGGATGGATGGATGTTTGTTACTCATTCACGCAAAACTACTGAACGGATTTTAATGAAATTTGATTTGGTAGTAGTTTAAGCTCTGGATTACATGGGCTACTTTTAATCCCGAAAAAGTTCATATTTACCATCCGATTGTTCCCATGGGCCTATGCAGCCCGAAGTAAACAATATTTAATAAATTTAGAATCTTACGCGGGCAGAGCCGCGGGCCAAAGCTAGTTTTTATTTTAATTTAGACTGAAAGACAAATACACTTAATTACAACTTGTTCATTCAACATGACAATGATATACAAATGGAACTCAATTACGACAAGATTTTTATTATATTAAACATATATTTAATACATATCCATGACTCAGGAACATGGAAAACTTATGTGTCCCTTAGGCGGGATTCGAATTCCGCCTAAGGATTCCTTGCTAGAAAGCTTGAGCACTGACGCGATCAACCACTGAGCCACAGAGGCCGTTCTAAAAAACGTTGACTAATATAACGAGGAAAACACAATAATAACATCAGTTTCGATTACATAATAATATTTTAGACATAAAATATTATGTCACCATCAAAATGCAGATTAATTTATAATTTTTGGAGAAAGCCGTTAGCAGACAGACTGGAGTTTTGAGCTAGAATCAGCTTTCGCTCAAACTGAGTGTATGTCATAAATTAACTATAGATTCTAAACAAAGTGACGTAATAAGACGCCATAAAATCTATTTTGATCTTGATACAATCCTTTCCCTCACTAGGTCTAGGTTTAGTTGCAGGCGATGAATCTGGTGTCATTCATCTTCTGGTGTCAGTCACTCATTGTTTTCTATTAGTGGTGGAAATTCGACCATAATTCATTTAATTTTTAAGTTTGAACCATAAGGGCTATTTCGCTTCTTAGACACGAATTAAATTTGTTAAAATGTTGCCTGTTAAATGTGAAAGATAGATTGATAAATGTCAAAGTGTGACAAAATTCTATACAACGCATAGTAGTGAGTTATTAATTTGACGTAGTGTGTGTAATGCTATTTTTATTAATTTAATGTATTTTAAGCTATATTATAGAAAAATATGAGTGCAACTCGCTTCTCCTCCGTATAAAATTTAACAGATCCAAATTTCATACTCCTCATTTCTCATAATTTTTCGTAAAAAAGAGTACAAAGTTTTTGCTTCACGAACTAAAATATTATGATTAAATTTGCAATTGCGTTCCAACTTCCAACTTCCAGTGTCCGCGACTGCTGTCACACTGGGATACGCATGAATTTTTTTCAGAAGAATAAGTAATTCACGTAATTATATTTCACGTAAATTACGTAAACGTACGTAGATACGTCTACCAACTGGATTTGATGTACCTGCACCCTCAGCCTAGTTCGTTATTAATTGTAAAGTTACGATAGGTTAGTTTTAACGTACGGAAACTTAAAAACTCTTACTAAACTTTCGTTACGGATTTAACCAAAGGGCAAAAACGGGACCCTATTACTAAGTTTCCGTTGTATGTATGTCTGTCACCAGGCTGTATCTCATGAACCGTGATAGCTAGACAGTTGAAATTTTCACAGTTGATGTATTTCTATTGCCGCTCTATGTTAACAAACATTGCCCATACAACAAACGTGTTTTTTACCGTTTTGTACAGACCCCTTCGTGCACAAGTCCCACAGCCCACTCGGACTTGGCCGGTTTTTAAGAAATAATGTTTGAACAATGATACCTATTACTAATGCAATATATGTATATATTATAAGAAACTCAAAACTTATTTGCGTGTCTCCTTAAATTTCAATTCACTTCACTTCCATGTTTAATTCTCTGGCTTGTGATAAAATTATATCGTTACGTAACGATGACCACCGCTATGGAAAAAACTTTTTATAGAAATAAATCTTTTCCTTTGAACTTTCTCCTTTGACAAGTCAGAAAGCACACAATGGTCATTTCCTTTGAAATATTGTTTACGCTTTCTCAATATGTATTGGCAATTTCATATTAACTGCGACAGGGAAAATTAATTATGCACAAAAACCTTTCGAACATATCACCTGTCCAATCTACCGAAACAATTGAACGAAAGTTACGTACAAATATAGTATGGGTGTTAGTTAACGCTTTATCTCGGAGATTACTCCGGAGATACTGAAGTTCGTTTGTAAATTGATTGTGAAATTGAAACTTGCGTGTGCACCGCGCATAGTTTTTAATAGTTCTTAGTTAGTGTAGCTGTAGGTAGGTAGCCGAATCGTCCAAGTACGGTTACTTATAACAGCCCGTGCCTAAGTAGATAGGCTATTTAGCTTTAGATAGGCGTTTCCTATTCTTGAAGCCTTATAGGGATTACCTTTGACTTGAAGAATGATGGCAATGCATAGTGCCTTAAAATCGTTTCCAAATTAAAAATGAACTGTTTACTCGATGAATTTACAAACTTGTCTACTGCGGGCTTAGCATGGCGATCCGAAGACATAATTTTAAAGAAGAAATATTCTATCCAAAACAGTTGGAAACAAATAGTTTTTAATCCATGGCAACAAGGTCGTCAATACGTCAACATTTTTAAATAGCCATATTCTTAAAATGGCTGCCGGGAAATCTTCTATCATAAATGATCAAATTTTCAAGTAAATGACTGAACGTAAAGAAACTATTTGTCTGGGACTGCCATGATGTGGAGTAGTTGACATTACCTATTGTAAGACTATTTGACATTGAAATAAGAAAACGTTTCTACTTTAGCTGTCAAAAGAGGCCATTTTGTGAGCTCATGCTCGGGAAGAAAATAAATGTTGTTTCTCATAACCACGATGCATCGAACTTGCTGCCTTACAATAAGAACTATTTTGCTCCGAATGGTATGAATGTTTCTTCAATCTGTCATTTTGTCGATTATTGTGTTCGGTGTTTCTAGGATGCGCATGCTAAGCCTGCTGGTATTATATATAAACTAGGCTTCGATAATACATTACAGTTTAAATGACGTTCCAGTACGTAAATAAACGGGTGAACGGCCAAACCACCTTTGGCGAGGCCTGCTCGTGCTCGGGTGTCCTGAACCTTTGGCACGTTACGTAACTTCCTTGAGACATCTCTTATCAATAAGTTATCTATTTACCTACTAGTACTATATGTACTCGACGTGATTTCAGATTTAGCGAGTCGCAACGAACAAATTAGATACTTTACAGTTTAGTTTGAATTCACAAAACGGTCAAGTGCGTGTCAGAGTCACGCACGAAGGGTTCCGTGCCATTACACCAATTGTAAGTTTTTTGTAAGTTTTCCAAGTAAGCATATTTTACAAGTATATTACTACTAACCCTATACTATTACTAACAAAGGTACAGAAGCCGTTATAGTTTTCCTTTAAACTTCATAACATAGACTACCATCATGAATATTTGCAGATTTTTCGAACCAGCCGTTAGTTAAAATACCTATCTAATGGTAGGTAAGGGTAGACGCGAGAAAGAATATCATCCTCACTTTAAGTGTAGGGGAGGTGCAGAATTACGTGAACCGCGAAACTACTACTACTACTACTCAATAAAAGGGGGTCTCAAACACTGTTATTATATTGTATTTTAAGTTTGTGAATAAAGATTTTTGTATTTGTATTTGTACTATGCTTGTTTGCTTCTTTGTATGAAATAAGCCTATAAGAAGTAGGTAAATCTATTAATTTGTCGATATAGTTTCGGTACGGTCGCTGACAGATCCGGCTTACCACATTTCGACCTTATTACCATGGGAGGTCCAAAAATTGCAGACCGGATCTATCAGCGACCGTATAGTATACATGGATAAAATAGACACCTGACCATTAAAATATTGTCTAGTAAATAAATCACGACTATAGACTTGGATTCTAAACATAAGGTCGATAACAATAAATTATTTTTCAGACAGTAGAGACATCATGTGATATATGATATTTATTAATCAGCTTTATTCTGTTTAGTCATGAATTACCTAATGCTTTTAGTGCTTCGTAGTCCAAACATTTTTATTTTAACTACCATGTAGGTAATATATATTTGTAATTATATGTAACTATTAAAAAACGCACTAAGAACGTGCTTGAAGTGTATACAAATTTGTATTTCCACACCGATAGGTAAATACTATGCAAAGTATAGTAAAATTTTTCTTAATCTAAATGATTACAATAGTTGGAGATAAGTAATAAAATAGTACGGAATAAGTTATCACTGTGTGTGGGCTTCAGGAGTTAACGAGATAATCGCATTACTAAGTACGGAACCCACACTGTGCTTAGTTCGACATTCTATAAGCCGATGGATAACTTACTGCTTAGTGAAATCAGTTTTAAAACTTAGCAAATAGATGTGAAATAGTAAAAACTATTGCTAGTCTAGTGCATATCTCTTCTGTTTATTGGATTTTCGAAAAGCACATAACAAGCAAGGAAATATTGTCTTTGCGATCATATCTACGATCAACCGTTGACGAAAGTGAGATCGATGTAGAGCATTAAAACGCTCTATACAAAAACGATGCACGAGTGACGTCACGGCAGTTGAAAATGTATGAAGATTGTCATGTCATTGTCATTATCATAACAAAAAATGCCATAAGTTATTTGAACTTAAGGCAATTTTTGTTATACAATATTAGCAAAAACATCGTCGTCTTTTTTAGTCATTTTTAGTCCTGTGACTTTTTAATTTAACAATTGATTACTATATTTTTTGGTCTATATTTATGTTGCCTTTCGGAAAATATAAGAATTTTGCTGATTTAAAAAACAATTGCATATTGACTCTGTCCTTTAGTCTTTTTACTATTGAAATTTGACGACTATTAAAATTGAAAACTATTAAAAATTTACCTGGGTGAGCCACGAATGGGCCGGCTCGACCGGATCAATACCACGGCCTAACAGAAAACTGGCTAGAAATAACGCTTGCGTTGTGTTTCGCCGAGTGAGTGAGGTTACTGGAGGCTCAAGGGGGTTGGGGATTTTGAGGACCAGGAACGCAAGTCGTAACACCAGAGGAATAACAAGTGTGACTTCTCTGGTGTTGCGAGTATCCATGGGCGGTGATCGCTACCATTACGCGATCCATCTGCTCGTTTCTATCAATTATTTAAAAAAAAACTTCTAAAAGACCAAAGCGAAAACTAGCGCACCTTCTTCTGTTGCTCTACTTTCTCCTTCAGCCTCTGTTCTCTTCTCTCCTTTGCGATCCTCTCACCTTCTGCTCTTGTCTGCTCAGCTAATTTTCTTACCCGAGCCTGTCTCCGCGCTGAACTAGACGTGGTACCACTCAATCTTCTAGAATATCCAAGAATGACGTGATCACTTTAAAACGTGTAGAGAACTAAAATAGAATCGAACCCGCGACCACCGCTACATTGAGTCACAAATATAGCTATTCGAGACGTTCTATACTTCTCATTTAAATATGAAATTTAGTACTTTATTTCATGAAAAAATATAAGAACAAAATGCTTTAAACCTAAAGTCACTGAAGGATCAAACGATCAAATAAGACGATGTTTTCGAACGCCTACTTTATGCAGATGATTTGTGTACTTCGGATACAAATTATACAAGTGATTAATGAATAATTCATTACACAATCATTATTTGAGTAATTAGAAACCTGAAGAGGCTTTACACCCACCTTCGCAATCGACGCGAGTGCAGCGCAAACATTGAACGAACACTGTCACTAACTAATTAATGATGAATCATTATCATTATTGATTCGCTTAAACTTATCATTATTTTATTTGATGGTTCGTTGTTTCAGCTCCGGGGGTAACCTCTCGACTGCGAACTTTGACTGAAACGCTAAATGAATGATGCGCACGGAACGGAATAATTTTATTGGTTCAGTCGAAAAGGATTATTATTTAATTCTTCGCTCACTTCCTTATTTATCTTTAAAAAATACATTTGTTTTGGGTACCATCTCTACTTTATTACCTAACCATTTCCTAGGAAAACTTTTCTAGGCAGAAATTTTAATTTTAAATAATAAACGATAGTACATACAATAATTATAAATATGGTTCCAATGATAGCAACTTCGGGTTGTAAAATTGCAAATAAAATATTATGTTGTTTCCACTGTATAGCTTTATCGTTTAGACATTCACAGTCCCTACGCACAAAGTCTGGTCAATCACCAAGAAAAGGTTATTTCTATGAACCAAAATACCTACATTGTGTTAGTTACAGAATTATGTGGTAAAGCATCCGAAACTCCATTTATTTTCCGTAAATGAAATGTCCGTACATTTTGGATTCACCGAACTGAAGGAACTAGGTCATGTAATTAGGCATTTAGTAGGTTTCTGAAAGCAGATGCCATTCAACACAACAATTACTTAGCAAGTGTGACCAAACTTTTATGTTATTTTTTATTACGTACTACATCGTAAATAAACATTAACAGGGAGCCTAGCAGGAACATTTGACAACGGTGTAAGCGTAACGTTATCGAATGAAATTAGTATGGGCGCTGTCATGAATTTGACAGATTTTCATATCATTATCATTCGATAATACAATTCGTAATTATATAGGCGCTGTCGTAATTTTCATACAATTGATTACCTTACGATAACGTCACGTATACGTGCTTGTCAATTGTTCTTGCTAGCCTCACAGACCTGAATTTATGTGATTTCAGGCGCATTCTCATTAACATTAGCGACTATAGAATAATTTCAGATATTTATAGGTGGTGTAACATACTGAAATTGTATCCCTCGATGATATTTTGATCTATGGTTTAATTTATCTATTTAGTTCTTTCAAAATAAAATATTTTGCTGATAAATTTTCGTTGCAAGTCACTCGTAAATATGGTACGTTAAGTACAATACCTTAGATTACGAGTTCAATAGCAAAACGCTTTACATGAAATGTGAAAAAATCGTTTGGAAACACGAGCATGTATTTATTACAGACTCAATATTTTGATGTAGGAGACGTCTCTTGCCGTCGCCGATATTTATCAATACTGTACACAGAGTAGAAAATATATTATTGTATAAATACTTGCGTACAGAGATACAGAACGATCCAAATCGATCTAAATTTGAAAATTTTGACGTCCCCTTCAGCGACCCACAATTTTTCCACACAATCGTGGACACACCGTATGCTTGTAGTAGTGCAATCAAATCGAAAGCAAACTATGTAGCTGTTTATCTGTTCGTCTTTATTTCATCTGTGCTGTGGATACAGAAAATATTTGAAATTTTGTTAACCCAAATTGTTCAAAGTTGACCTAAACGTCTTTAAATAACTCCATGAAAATTGAGTTAATTATTACGACTGTAAATACCAGCTAAATACTTAAGTTACAATCACAATTAACCAATGGAAAACACTAGCAAATACATTTACGTGACGAATGACGATGCGTTACTTCCCCACGTAATCACGCCTATACGTAACCCGCTCCGTTGTTTAGACCAATAATTGCCTAAAACAGGAATACATTAGCTATGGTCACCCTTACATGTTGTCTACTAAAGGAAACCCACCTCGTACACAATACAAATGCATTGTAATTTGCTATCCAGAGAAAATGAACCTTATACTATTGTAATAAAGACGAAGAAGTTCATTCGAAGGCTTTGACGGTGTAACTGAAATATTCGTATAATTTTTAGTAGATCAAGCTATCTTAAGCCTTATGTCATTGGATTAAGAACGAAGTGGCCCGCTGTAAGTCTTTGCCGAAGTAAATGAATTTTCCAAATCATTTTCAGTAGATATGAAGGCGTCCTGGCGGTGCCGGGCACGGTATCGATCTACGCCAGCACGGAAGGTCGAAATGTAGAGCTAGGAATCGTGGAGACATTGCAAAATATAAAATTGAATACAACAAAGATGTTAAGTTCTTAAGACACTTAGTGGGAGACTGATGCCCTAACTTGGTTGCCCTGTATTATGCGGTCACCAGGCTTACCTATACGAATTAAACAACACTCATCAGTGAGTAAGCAGCAATTTTTTGGTTAATATTTGTTAAGTGTGAGAGCAATGTGTGTACACACAGTGTGGGAGTGTGCGTGAAATCTTTTACGCCTGTGGTTTATGTGAATCATCAATTTAATATAGCTAAACATAAAAAAATAGGCGTTTTTAAATAAAATATGCTTTATAATCAATATGATGTTTAAATCTCGTTTACTAATAATAAAGCACTTTAAAAGGTTGTGTAAAATATGTAGGTAAATTATAGTGACAAAGTTTGAATTTCATGCTTGAATTGATACCAACAACGAGTACGATGGGTACCTACTTCCAATGTTTGGTAATACCGCTTTCACTCCTTCTTATGGCTGATATCTCGATTCCAAACAATTCGACGATACATCAAAATCACGTCTTACTGAATACTATTTTCGGTATGTCAAACCTTTACGGAGTCACCAGAGGTACATCTTGATCAAGATTAAAATTGCAGCAGTCTACATAATGATTATCTCAAGAAAACTGCATTGTTTCAATAGATTCCAAATCTGGTGGCACGGTAGAGCCCCTGCCAAGAGGGGCCAAGCGAAGCACAATAGCACTACCGGACTACCTTTTCTTGAAGCGCTCCGTCGATTTTTTAACCCTTATACAAGTTATAAGGGTTCAAAAAATCGGATTATACTATTTTAGTAGTTTAAAGTTTGGATTATACTACATGAACGATTTTCTGGATATGTTTGTATTATGTATGTGTTTTAATTGCATAGCTTAAATAGTCAATTACATATTTTGACTAACATGTGGAGTTTGTGAAATTAGTCTATGCGGTGGTCGGGGGTATAGAATAAGATGCTTGGCTCTAGATGAGATCTGATAACTTTTTGATAGTGCGAGTCATTTAGCCCCGCCGTGGCATCATTTTACATGAAAATGTTTTTTGTGGGATATGTATTTCATTAAAAATTTAAATTGATAACAGCACGACAACAGTTGCAGGTCAGGGATACTTGCAAACATTGAGCCTTGCAATATTTTATTATGACGAAAAAAATAAACGAAAGTATGGCGCGTTCAACTACTGGCTTAGGAATCTGATTGATGCCTCAAAATTTTCCAGTAATTTATTTTTGAAATAAGGTGAATTCCGAGTAATAAAACAATATTGTGTAACTAATATTTATAAAATTATTCATGATTTATCATTTTACAAAGACGTAATATTTACAAACGTTAAGCTAAATACAAGACTACATACATAAATAAAAATTCATTGACTCCCGTTATTAAGAAATGTACAAAGAATAGAACTTTCAATATAAACAACTTTATTAACACACAACAGCGTTTAAATTTTATAATACCTCAACAAACGTGTACAGAAATACTTTGAATACAGTTTGTTAAATTTTATTTCAAAGTGCAACAATTTTGTATAGGAGTCTAATCTCTTAAATGGCAAATTAGCGTTGTTACATGGACAATATCGATACATTTCATTAAAAATTATCTTACATACATAACATACTGATTACTATTAATATTCTCAGTGTATCTGAATTATATCAAATATTATATTATTTACAACAGTAAGTAAATTATAATTAGCTATAAATTGCCATACTTTTATAACGATCCTAACAGGCGATAATTCTTTGCCTACTTTATATATTAATGTTGTGCATATTCGTAAAAATCCAACAAATTTTACAATACAACGTAAGAACATACACACCTCATACTCATGTATATACTAAAGAAATTGAGGTAATTGGTTTTGAAGATAAATCACGGGTAACTTATCCAATGACTCTCAATATTTACACAGAATACAAATAAGTGTAACGAACGTTTTAAACATTTTAGAATTCCGATTATATATTTTGTAATTTAGACAATGAATGTGCACATACCTACGCAGGTACTTCACAAAACTAGACCTAGACCTACATCGAGCAATTGCACAGATATATAAAGTGCCGTCGCGGAGCGCGTAGAATTTCAAACATTGACTTATCGCTACTTGTCTCTTTCACTCGTGCACGACCATATTGCTATCGCGTTTACATAGGTACGCGATATGAGCGCGATAGCAATATTTTCGTGCGCGCGGGAAAGAGACAAGTAGCTATAAGTCAATGTACTGTATAGTGTAATTCTACGTGCTCCGCGACCGCAATTTAGAAGAAGACGAGAAGGCGTAAATAATAAATTCTATATACAAATAAATTCAAACAATGTAGCCTGTCGCGCATATGTTATCGATGTTTCTGAGCCTTATCGTACACTTGTACAACTCTATTTGGTAACAAGTAGACACACGCTTAAATCTATGTTTCTTTGTGTTCGTAGATAGATTACAATAAAACCGAAACTTAAAATAAATCAGGTCGCAAAAGTAAAGAAACGTTGCAGCATAAAACTAAGTTAAATAAAAATAAATAAAAGTATTAAAACATAAAAAAAAAACATACGTAATAAAATCGACCAGAATCTTTTAAGTGTGTCGTGACATCGCAACTCTGAATTACTGTAATTAAACGTGATGGTAAAAATAAAGTACAATCTAATTTATTTCTACCAACTACAACCAAAAAGTTTCTTGTCAATTATATTATTTCCACCAAACTTTTATTTCACTGTCCGGATCTCACTAGCTGTAAAATATCTACGATACGCCTCACGCCGCAACACAACACACACAACAAGCACACACACAAACGTCGTGACATTTGCAAAAAGGAATCCAAAATTCTGTTCGTCGCTCGATCCTTAGCTTACCTTTATCGTATAAAGGTTATAGATGACGCGAATAATTATCAAAGTGCTTCGAGTGAATATGCGCGCCCGCGCATATAATACTGGAAAAACTAAAATTCTATCGTTTGATAGTCGAGGGAAAAAACTAAAAACCGTCCAAGTTTTTAGCGGTAAACGCTTTAAAAAGCTTCAACCTTATCTAATAGACGCAACGAAGTTGGCATCGAACAATCTAATACAAATTTACCAGCTTAGAAGACCAACTTGAACCAAAATTATAACATCGATATTCCATCGAAATAAGTACAAATTATCGATATCGATAATCTCAATGGGTACATAACTAGTACGTCAGACGCTCTCGAACCGTGGATGCCTTTCTCTGTCGATATATCTACTTAATCCTGTTGAGTACTAGATCTGTGGTCACCACCAGGCCCTTCTGGTAGGGGCTATCCGCGAGCTCCGCGGCCAGCCTCGCCGCCTCTAGCCCGTGCTTGCGGGCGAGGAATCTGGTCTGTTCTAGCCCGCGGGACTTGTGCACGAGCTCGAAGGCCTTCTCAACGTCGCCTGCCTCCTGGAACCGCCTCATTATCATTGGGTTCAACTCCGGGTACTGGAAAATAAATAATAGTTGTTAGAACCGTCTAATCTTAAAAGTAAAATTCAACCAAGTAAAACATAAAAGGATCTACTTAAGATTACAAAAGGTAGTAGAAATGGAAATTTAGAATTGTACGAAAGTAATTTTAGATGATTAATACCTAAAATATGTAAGAATTACGAATATTTTTTTATTTTACAAGCTCAGTACTCAGTGACAATTAAAGTTTTATTTAAATAGAATGAACATAAATTTTACTGACTTAGGCTATTTTAAATGGTACTATGGTATACATGGTAAATGGTACTATGGTATACATGGTAAATGGTACTATGGTATACATGGTAAATGGTACTATACATAAATAGCTATTATTTTACCGTCCTACCTGTACAATCTACCTTACCTTTTCGCAGGCAAACAGCACTGGCGCGGTCGCGAGCCCCAGCTTCAGGTCAGCGGCTGTGGGTTTGCCCATGGTCTGCGAGCTGGACACGAAATCCAGCAGGTCATCCACCAGCTGGAAGGACAGGCCGAGGTTGCGGCCGTACTGGAACGCCAGCTCGCAGGTGTCCGCGTCCGCGCCGCTTAGTAGCGCCACCTGGAAGATTTTTGGTTAAATTTCTATTAACTTACTAGCTTTTTACCGCGGCTCCGCCCGCGTATATATCATAAAAATAAGTCCCCACACCGATTTCGGTGACGGTGGCCGGTTTCATTGAAACCAGGCCAGTTACGCAGGAGTAATTTTATAGTGCCGAAGTATGTGTGCAGTACGCAAGAGCACTCTCTCTTTCTTTACTCTCATAACCCAGTGGGACGGATAACCGACACGACTGGCGAGACACCTGATTGTCTTGTCACACAATCAAGTGATCAGCCTGCATTGTCCTAAGCAAACTTGGAAGCAACATTTTTTGTAGTTCCAATGCGGGAATCGAACTCACGACCTCCGAGTCGAGAGCCAAACTCTAACCGCTAGACCACGGAGGCTGCCCGCGTATATATATAGTAACCAAATCCCACGGGAATACTGTACTTTTTCGGGATAAGAAGTTATCTTTTAATCCAGAGGCCAAATTATTACCGTGCCAAATTTCATCAGAATCCGTTCAGTAACTTTTGTTTGGAAGAGTAACAGACATCCATCCATGTATATCCATCTATCCTCACAAACTTTCACATTTAAAATAGTAGTAGGATTGAATCCCTGGGGCAACTACGCTTTGCGCAGTGAGTCGCAACGCGACAAAGAGTTGTCTTGCGTCACGAGATTCGTTAACAATTATTTTAGTCTCACTCACTGAAGGTAATCAAATTAAATCTTGTTATTTAACTAACTATGTCTATATAAATTTCTGAGGAATTGGGCACTATATTATTACAGTTGTTTTAACTACTATTTAAAAATACTTTATACGATATACGAAACTCCCAGACAATGCCGGCAATGCGGCTGTCCGCAAAATAAATACGACCATGAGACTTGTATGGCGCCATCTTTATTCGTCTGTTTTTATTGTTAAACTATTATATAGACGCGTATAATTTCGTTCATAAACATATTAAATATCAAGTTTTCCACACCATATACTCAGTACATTAATACTCGTATTTTTCAAGACACCATTGAATAAAATATGGCGTGTTATTTCAATGTTACATAGTGTTTGTAAAGATTTAGAAACGTGTTATTTAAAAAAACATGATGTGTACAGTGTAGTTACACGTGGCAGAAGTAAAACTTTCTTCACCATTAAAATCCAAAAGTACTCTCATTGTGCCTAAAAACATCACTCCAAAAAGGTATAAAAAAATTGAAATATGTACACCTATGCCTTCAGCTGTATATTGAGCCGTAATTTAGAGTTAAGTTGTTACGTAAGAAGTAGCTTCGTGTTGTGACGTGGTCCTTGAAATTTCACTCTCAATTACTACTAAAGAAGTTTCCCTCCAATGAATAGAAAACGAGCTTAGATTCTATAAAATATACAATACCATCACGCGCTACATATTTACGGGTATCTTCCTTCATAGACACATTATCATCAATCTACTAGTGAACCATATTAAAATGCACGCGTGTAATCAATGAACTAATATACTACAAGCGCCTAGTACATATGAATTAACACCTCATATGGGATTCAAAGGATGGTTTGTGCTATGTAAGCGCCGGTAATAGCTAATATACATAGACTTATGTCATGTAACTAAGGCGAGACGAGACGCATACATGAACAGAAAAATAGTGACAAATAGGATAATCCTGTTTATATTGAATTATAAGAAAAATCCCCTTTTTGTTATCAAGCATAATAATTAGTGGCTCTTTTCAGGTTATCAGTCCAGTACCTATATACGTTGTATTTCTAAATATAATACTGAATTATAGTTAGATGGGAAACGACGCATAATATAAGTATAATATAGGGATTATTAGAAAACATGTTATGGATATGCAATTTCGGATTTGGATACGGACACGAATATAATTATTTAAGATTATCCGTTAATTTCGGATAAGGATAATAGATTTTTAAATAATTTCCAAGGTAAAATACAGGGGGGGGGGGGGGGGTTGGCTTTTGTTAAGTCAAGTGAGGGGGCGAAGGAGTTTAAATATTGGTCTCCTTAACGGTAACTTTTCAAGCCTCCGTAGTCCAGTGGTTTAGAGCTTGGCTCTCGACTCGGAAGTCTTGGGTTCGATTTCCGTGTTGGAACAACAAAAAAAGTTGTTTCCAAGTTTTGGTTTGGAGAATGCAGGCTGATTGTCTGACAAGAAAGATGATCCATGCGTAAGATAGGCATGTAAAAAGTTGGACCCTGCGCCTGATCTCTCGCCAGTCGTGTCGGTCATCCGTCCCACTGGTTTTCGAGAGTAAAGAGTGCGCAGAGTGAGAAGAGGAGAGAGTGCGCACACACTTGGGCACTATAAAAATAACTCGTGCGTAACTGGCCTGGTTTCAATGAAACCGGGCACTGTCACCGAAATCGGTGTTAATAAAAGCTATTATTAACTTTTCAAAAGTCGATGTGCGTTCTCCATGGCTGGATACTGTACAAGATATAACGATACTCACTGCCTTGACGGAGTTTGCGATGAGCGAGGCGGTCTTGCGGTAGGTCTTGGTGAGGTAGTGCGCGAACCGCTCGTTCTCCGTCTCCTTGCTGCCTAGCTGCATGAACTCGCCCTGCACCAGGTCGGTCACCACCTGGAAGTACAAATAATTGTCTATACTCAAACGATCCTATCCAGACTGTCCAAAACTCGGGTCTGTCGCCAAGTGGGTGCAAACTTAATTTAAATATAGGTATCAGCGACGCAGGGTCTAAAGAACTCTATTCTTACCGGCTTCCCTCTTAGATGACCTCTTGAAGACCTCCAGCCAAAAGCTAGTTCACGGAATATAATATCGATATCTTATACGAATCTTATTGTGTTTTAAACTTCTCTCGGACGCGACAAAACGCTACACTTCTAACCTGACCATCATATAGTGCTAAATTTATTAAGACAATATTTGTCCCGACACACAATGCGTTGTTCTGTCTTAACATTTCTCACCGTTTAAACGTTCCCTGAGCTTCCGCAATTATTTTAAGACCAAAATTAGCCAAATCTGTCCAGCCGTTCTCGAGTTTTGAGCATGACATAGGAATTTTATATATAAGAGGAAGATAAAAGACTAGGGCTTCCCTCTGAAATAAAACCAGCCTTCACTATTGATAGGTATTATTCTAATGTCGAATACTGTAAGCTACATTGTTTGTCTAATAGTGTACGAATATCAATTGTTTTATCTCGAATGTTAAGATGAAACAATTCTAATATCAAATATCCTCAGAATATACATATTTTTGTATCATGTCTAAAACCATATTGAAATCAATTGGTATGCTCGAACCGAATCTGGCCAGTTTTGTCTACTGGTTTCCCTTAAATAACGAATCAAATCATATCTATAATTATTATCGAGCGTTGTAAACGATATTTCAGTACGAATCATCCATTCCAGTTTGAGCATATTATGGGTCGATCGTATCACGTATGTGATAAGTAGGTACTATTTTTTTCTGTAATTTTTAGTTCCATTTAAATGCAAGAGTTCACGCCAAAATGACGTGAACTCTTTGTAATCAGTGCATTGCAAAGTGTTCACTTCATTTTGGCGTGGTTTCACAACAGTGTAGTATGATCACCGACAGACCATTTCGATCTTATTACAATGGCAATAAGATCCAAAAGTTGATAAGCAGATCTGTCAGTGACAGATCATATTATATTCTAACGATTCAAATGTTAGAAAATGTTGTGCGTATGTTTGTTACTTGTACTCGTAATTGTACATCTAAAACGTACTTGACCGATATTTTTAAAATCCCATATTTTAATTTAACGAGTATTGAAACACTAATAACAGTGCGGTTTGAGAACAAAGTGATTACGTGAGGTGTCATTATGCGTTTTAATGAAAATGTGTGTTTACGGCATTCCGGTCACGGCCGAACCAACTAATACAGATGAAACAGACACAATTTCCTGCTTCGATGGTATTATGTCATACAATATAAAAATATCTAAAGTGATATCTTAGGTATATCAGATAAAATGTGTGTTTGGAGTAGGATAAGGCGTTATTAAAATCAAAAAACGTGGAAGAAATGCAGAAGCGTAACAATTTCATATTTAGATATAATTATATTATCAGAGCCGGGTATACAGTTTCCGAATTCCAAAAGGTCAAATTCGAAGATATTTTATTATATTTTGCTATAATTCGGTAATATTTTTTTGTGAAAACATTAATTTGGGAGTGAAATGGCGCTTTAAACTATTTTAAATAATAAAAAATAATCATTTTCTGTAATGTTTTTTAATTCCTTTCTGTGTCAGCGCTAACTGTTAAAGCAATACAACATTAATCCTTATCCAATTAAGTACCATAAATACATTGTGCATTGAATAAAGATCAATATGGCCTTTTACAGCATGTAATTTAAATGAATATTTTCGGAGATATTGTAACGTAGTTACATTTCCTTTCTGTAAAATCACCGTCATCTATGATTTGTTTGCTTAATTATTTGTCATTAAGAGGCTTTAGCGCCATCTGTCGGCGCACGTCCTTACTAAAACGGCGTTAGCCTTTATTCATAGATCGATTTTACTTCCATCTTTAATTATAAAAATAATTATTAAATTTTGATTAATAATGAAAATACAGTAGATTTGTATTATTATATTACATAATATATGGATTATTAATATAATATACTTTATTTTGGTTTCTGGATTTTTTCTCTTTACGCTTTAGTTTCATAGTTGTCTAAAGTTTAAAAAAAGACGACGGAGGAGGGTATATATAGCACTTCTTCGAATGACGTTTCCTTTTTTAGAATAAAATTTTCTATATACTCAAGATGTAGTCGTTTATAATAATTATATTTTAACCCCGTGTTCACGGTGAGTAATTTTAAATATCTGTGTTGTGAATATTTGCTAAATCACGCTTGTAATTAAAAACGCATTATTCTTTCATGTAAACTATCATGGTAAAATTGGTTGTCAATTATTTGATCAGCCATACCACGTGCTATCATTTGTATGTTCTTGCATTGTTGAAATATTAGGATATTTGTATCCATGCCTTAATTATTCTGTATATCATCTTTTTATTTTGTAATGGCCACGCAGCCCGTGATTTTAATCGTTTGGGGTTAAAATCACACTGGCTGTGTGACGGGACTCCTACCTACACGTTCATCGTGAATTTTCAGGGAACTCCGTTACGGGCACAAGCACCGCCAACTCCGTTACGGGCACAAGCACCGCCAACTTCGTTTCGGGTTCAAGGCACCGATTAAAAGGACTTATACCCAACTTTTTTCCTACGTCTGGAGTTCAGAGAGCCGCTAGATGTTCCGGACTGAAACTTGCTTTTGAAATGGGACGAACTATCTACGACGAACGGACGCAGCGGTGACTGGGAGACGCTTCCAGAGGTTGGAGCCCCCATCCCGTTTCTCTTGCCACGTGCCAGACCCCTGGACTCAAGACCTGGATTCCTCAGCTAAGTTCCCACGTGGTTTAGAGCCCCTACGATACCCTTCAGACACCAAGAGGCTAGACCAGACCGTACGGCCTTCTGCCCACGACCCCTATTTCTTTTTAATATATATATTGTCACGGGAAATCTCTTTTTATTTTTATTTCCCCCGTAACAATATTACAGATTTAAGATGCAGGGACATAGTACAATGCGCGGCGCTACCGGCCTCCCGTAAGTTATTTGCCGAAAAAGTTTTTTCTCCAAGAACACTATTCCACGCGGGCAAACGCTACTAAATAGATAGAAACTACCGGCAAATTCATCTCAGGAATCGGGCGTAAGAGGATATAACATGATGCCATAGATGTCGCTTTAGAATTGAATTTTAATGTAAAGTGAATTATATAAAGGACTTGGCCTTAACAAAAATGAAACAAACTGCTTAGATTTATTTATTTTGGACACCTCTTGACTGGGAATAAAAAATTATTGGTGTTTCGTCAAAATCAGTTTAGTCGTTCACTGCTACACGAGCGTTCAAAATTCAAATTATATAAACACACATACATTTGTGTAATGTTAATTAATGGGCCTAGAGTAAAACTCTTCGAGGTAACTCTGTGAAGGGAGTATTATTAATGGTATAAAGCAAACGAAAATAAAGGATTTCCTATCTATCGAGTCAAATTATAAATAATTTGTTTGCATTTTGCGTGCGGACTAGTTCACGCTATTTGCCTTTTGTGGATGGAGTTTTTCAACTTGGGCGTGACTTTAAAACTGTCGCATGCCTCTTTGCTGTGCCTTAATAAGATCATGTAAAGTATGCGTACCGTCCACTTTCCTATCCATGGACAGTTATACCAATAAAAAAATATGCAACCCTTGTAACATGCTAGTTTTATTAGACACTTTTCCTATATTTGCCACACATTATGGTTCTAAACAGACCAGTGGGTAGTAGGAACCATAAACATGTTTTTGGTGGAATTATTGTGGTTTGTCTTCCACTGTAAGTCAAACTGACCATCACCCACTGGCCTGACAACTGACATGACTAAGACTGCTTACTGATCAAAAACGTGAAAGCTTATACAAACCTGGCTGAGCACCAGCGTGACCTCGTCACTCCGCAAGCGAGCTATCATCATCGACGCCACGGCGAGGATGAAGTCGCCGGCCATCGCCACCTGGAAACGACAAGTACCACATTAATCATCATTATTAACAACATTATCATTAATGTTAATATTATCGTCATCAAAAATTCTATTTAACTACAGACGTTGAGCCAAGTACATATTCTTACGACCCCATATTTAGTATTAAGAGTACTATACTTATTTATTTATTATTTATCTAAGACAAGAATATTTTTTTTTTGGTTTGTAGTCATCATCGGAAGCCCTACAGGGGCTTATAATATGATACCTTCACAATATTTTTTATAACCTAGCACACTGAGAAAAAAGTTAAGGAGTAATATACATTACGCAATACATGCAAATGCTGCGTCTAAAAATATAATCACTATCAAGTGTTGAGTGTGTGAGAGTATGTGAGTTTGTGTGTGTATAGGTGTGTGGGAGCAGGTGTGTGTGTGTGTGTATAGCACCCTAGCCCTCCGACCATGTCTTGGGATCAGTATACAGAACTACTAGGGTGCTTATCTTGTGTAAAGTGGTATAGTATTAAGCCATACAGATTTGGCTACTAGAATTAAATATGCATTAAGGGCAGGTTTACAAAATGTACTATTTGATAGTGGCATAGTAGGGACTGACATATCATTAGAAATGTTTTCTGCAATAAATCTAGACAGTGACCAAATAAAATAAACCTTATTGCCACTCATCAATATTCATGCATATAATAAGATTGTTTAACAATATGGAAATAAAAGTAAATGTCTTGCTTTACAACTAATGGAACAACATTTAATGCTAATATTTAACAAATTTAACAATATTTTCAAACAAATTCTTCTTATCAAATTAAATTTATGTCTCATTCCCTTGACAGTTGACATTCACTGTCAAGTCTAAAAAGTATATCAAAGAGAAGCAATGAGGTTACTTCTCCCCCTCCAGATCAGACTCCGACCGCTGAAGCTGTAGGAGCTGGAACCATCTTCGTAATGTGATAGAAATTTGATTCACACTTCTTGTGACCAGTGTCTACTCTGTATATAGAGACAGACAGACATCTTTTCCAAAACCTCAAAAGGCCCAATCTTTAATTCATCTAACTTTCTTCTATTAAGTTTATTTCCATTTCAAATATATACAAAATTACTAACTTTCAAATCTAGATCTCTCCTCTTTCTATCAAATTTTTGCTTATTGTATAAATGTGACTTCATAGAATTTTCAAATGCTAATTTTCTGTCACTTTTTAAATCTTCAACTGTAGAATTTGCTTTTAATTCAGCTGGTAGAAGGGTGTAATTTTTGCCTTCCAGAAGATATTGAGGTGTAAACTTTGTAACAGTATGTTCTGTCTCATTATATCTTTTGATACATTCATGAGCAATAGTTGTCCAGGCTAAGTTATTGTTATTTTCATTTATCTTACATCTTATTTTATTTACAATAGTTTGGTTTAATCTCTCATTTAAACCATTTGAAAACGGCGCATTCACGGCAGTAAAAACTATAGTTATATTTTCTGTATCTAAAAATGATTTAAATTCTTTTGAATTTATACCTGGATATTGATCAGATAAAATATGCCAATCTTATGTTCTGCAATAACTTTATAAAATCATTTGTATTCTGTGTTTTGGAGGTCAAAATGTAAGCATATCTTGTAAAGTGATCTGCTAAAAGGTGTAAATATTTTTTTGTAGATCGAGATCCACCAAATCCTCCAATAGTGTCTATTGACATTATTTCATAAGGACATGAAGCTGGTCCTAACTGAGACAATAACCCATAATTATATTTACCTCTGTACTTATTTCTTATGCACACTTCACATGTGTCACACATATTCTTTATATGTCTCATCAAGTTATTTGCAGTATAAAATGAGCTTATTTTATTCCTTATCTGTTCTGCTCCTATGTGACAGTAGAGGTAATGAATATCTTTTATTAGCTTTTTACTAAATTCTTCCGTTAGTATGATTTTTTCTTTTTCTTTGACTTTTTATAGTTTATTAAATTTTCAAACTTTAATTTATTTTTATTTTGTCTTATGTATTAATTTCTTTGCTGATCACATTGAATATCTTCTATTTAAAAAAAAAATACAATTTTTAAACTATCATCATCATCATCTGGTTTCAATACTGGATTTCTACAAAGACTATCAGCTTCCAAATTATATTTACCCGGCGAATAAATAACTTCAAAATTGTATTGAGATAAATAATATGTAAGATCTCCTAGTTCTTCATCTGGTCGAGATTTGATATTATTCTTTTCTAAAGGCTTATGGTCTGTAAAAACTATAAACTTTTTCCCTAATAACCAATGTTGCCAATACTTAACAACCTCGTTTATAGCTAAACATTCTAAGTAAATAGCTTTTTTCTTATTCTGAGTATCATGCAGTTTTCTTGAAAAATATGCACATGGCTTTTCCTCTCCATTAAGCTGTGGCTGTTTCATGACAGCGCCAATACCCAGTATGCTGGCGTCAGTATAAATATATATTGGTAAATTAGGATCAAAAATAGTTAATATAGGCTTCTGGCACATTAAGTTTTTAATCAACTGAAAAGATTCTTCACACTTTTTTGACCAAACAAATTGTTGCCCTTTTCTTAATAAATTATGTAAAGGGTCTAAAATAATTGATATATTTGGTATGTATTTACCATAAAAATTGATTTTTCCTAAAAATTGACGTACGTTCTTTTGCGTCTTCGGTACAGAAAAATCTTTTATTGCAATTAAATTGTCTTTCAAAGGAGCAATCGTGTTGTTCTTAATTATATGACCAAGGTACTTTACTAAATCTTGTGCAATTACATTTTAAAAATTTTAATCTGAATCCATCTTTTGATATTACTTCCAGTAGTAATGATAAATGTGTAATATGTTCTTGAAACGTCTTAGAAAAAATCAAAATGTCATCAATATAATTTACAGTAAAGTTCGATAGTTTGTGCTTCCTTATTATATTGCTTAATACTCTTTGAAAAATTGCTGGTGAAGTTTTTAATCCAAAGGGTAGGCAGGTTCATTATAAATGTCCATCTTGTAACTACAAAAGCTGTTTTATGTCTGTCTTCAATTTTGAGCGGGATTGACCAAAATGCCGAATTAACATCAAGTGTTGTAAAGTATTTACAATTTCGAGTTTTCACCACTAAGTCTTCTATTAAGGGAAAGGGTTGTGACTGTGGTATTACAATTTTATTTAAATCTCGGAAATCAATGCATAATCTGGATTTCCGTCCGTCTTATTTTTTATATGCCAGAGTAACAGGTGCTGCAAAAGGACTATTCGATTCTTCAATCAAGTTTTCTTCCAATAATTTAGCCACCTGCATTTCTATCTCTTTTTTATCTTCTATACAACATCTATATGGTCTTTTAGCACAGTACTTATCGACCAATAAATCAATATGGGCTTTGTAATCTTTTACTCTACCAACATCGTAATTGCCTGTTGCGAAAAGTGATTTATATTTTGATATAAGGTTATCAATCTCATTACGTACATTAAGGTGATTCACCATAATAGTAAAGTCTTATTCCTCTAGATGTTCGTTAAAATTAATTTCATATTCCTTGTTTGCTTTGTCAAAGTTTTTTGTTTTATAAAATATCTTTGTTTTATAATATGTCTTATTCTCCTTAAAGTATTCCGAATTTGTTTTATTTCTAAGTGTTCATCATGAACAAGATGAATTTTTTTTATTATGTCTAATCCAATCAAAAAATCGTAATCGAAGTTTTCTTCGTCTACGACAAATACATTGACATTTCTCTCTATATCCAAAATCCTTATTTTGAGTGCTATCATACCAACACATTTTTAACGCCATTAATCGTCTTGAGATTCGCATTGATACCGTCCTTATTATTTTGACTACCTTTTAATGATAAAATTTTGGAATTTATTACGGGCACATTCGAGCCTGAATAATAGATCCCTTCTATTTTTAAGGAGAAAATAACTTCAAAAACTGAAAGAGCACTACATCATATAGGAATTTCGGAAGAGTATTTGACAGAATTAACATAAATGCATGGAATCAAATAAATTACAAATTTCGGAAAATATAGTAGACAAATTTATATTGGAAAAGTTTAACAGGAGGACATCTAACGCATCTCAATGGATGTATAGATTTGAAGAGGAATGTTCAGGATTATCAATTGTTGAAGATGCAAAGAAAATTGAGATTATAAGAGCATTTTTAGAGGATCTAGACTGGTATACCTCCATGATGATTAAATATACAATTAATTTTGAATGGAAAACAAGGAAGGAATGTTTCTGTGAAAGTTATGCTGACAAAGGTTACCAGTCAAGTATGCAATTTTATTTCAATACAGACAAGGTTGCCTGCCTGCCTTGAAAAAGGAGATACTTTTATTGGAAGTGAACAAAAACATTGATGTTTGTACATTGATTGATTTAATTGCGACGGGACTACCTACGTTTGTGATAAATAAAATCGACAGAAATATTTTAAGAATAACAGAAGATTTATTTAACCAAATAAGAGGTCTAGAATATTTAGTTACCAGAAAGAATTTTGAATACGACTTTAGAAGGAATGCTGTCAAAGAATCAGAGAAACAAAATAAAAATACAAGAAGCTCACGAGGAGTAGCAGAAAAACAGATACCCCATAAGAAACGTTAACAATTCAGAGATAGAAGTTGAATTAAATGAAATTGATCCAAAAAACTTGATATCCCGCCATTAATCAAAATTGAAGTTAAATTAAATGTTGTTTTATAATAAGATTGTTTAACAATATGGAAATAAAATATAATGTGTTGCTTTACAACTAAAGAAACAACATTTAATGCTAATATTTCACAAATTAAATAATATTTTCAAACAAATTATTCATAAGAAATTAAATATAAGTCTCATTCCCTTGACAGTTGACATTCATTGTCAAGTCTAAAAAGTATATCAAAGAGAAGCAATGAGGTTACATGCATAATAAGAAAACACGTGAAAATTTTGAGGAGACTTTATACCTTTTCCAAATATTTTTTTAGTGTTGTAAAATTACTATTTGTAAGTAAATTTTAAGGGCCAATTTATGTCAAATTTTTAAACGCGCTTTTATCAAAGATTTCATTTATCCTCCAATAAAAAAAACATGAATTCAATATTCATGTTTTTTTTATTCTTTCTTTCTAAATCTTTCATAAAAGCGCGTTATTTTTGTAGCGCAAAGATACGATTTATAGTATGTTCATTAATATGTATTAATATTGATAATAATATAAATTAATAATATATATAAAAATATAAAATAATATAAATAATTATATAAAAATAATATATTTTATTAGTCTTTAGGATGACCTAAGTAGGTACCTAAAGGAAGTCCTCCTAAGTATTTGAATTCTTCATTTTAAATACGATAACATATTTTTGAAGCCAAGTTCCTTATAACACCGTTTTTATATCAAAATATGATGTCATGCGAATCATCAAATTTAAAATTACAAGAAAAACATTTAACGAGAATTTCAGCGAAAGTGTAATTTAAATTTCTTACTAAAAGCTGTGATTAATATAAAAGAAATCTGAACTGCGTATTCAACATATTTAAATATTTCTTCTGTGTTATAAAATATCATATTGTATTTATGAGATTACGCAAAAACATATTTACTAACATTATGCTGAGATAATATGCAATTTATCAATTATACCTAACATGTTATACGGACAAAAGAAAAACAAAAGACAAAGAGAAAAGATATTATATTCGTAAAATTTTTGCGCTGGCATGCCGTTGTTACAAATAGCAATACGAATGTCTTGCAAGTGTTTGCAATAGCAGGAAGGTTTGTATACGCCTATAGCGTAGTAAAAGTAATATCCAGTATCAATACGAGGTACCATTATTAATAGGAGTAACTAATAGTAAGATTAGACAAGTCGCCCACCTTGCTCTTGTTAGGTTTATGTGCATATTATGTCTCGTCTATCGTAACTGTGATCAAATTTGTCTATGAGTCAGAAAATATCTGGCATACGCGGTAACATTCATTCATACCTAAGCACACAAGGGAATATAGCGGGAAAAATACATGATACCTGGTAAGCCAAGTAGGTGCGTAAATTACTTGGTAAACTGCTTAGCTAAAAATTATAACGTTTTGTAAAATAAATTACGGAAAATTTGGGCACATGATTTATTCTGCTTAAGTAAAGACGTTTTGGCAAAAAAATAAAAAAAAGTTGAAAAAAAAAATCTAATTAGGTAGTAAGAAAACGAATCTTCGCCGCTGAGTCCATTCACCTTACACTATCAACTGATTTAAAGTCTCTTCTTTTACTAAAAACTTTTGTTTCAATTACTTGTCTATACGAGGGCGGCACTGAAAATTTCGGGAATCAAGGAAGTGACACAACATTACTATTTAAAAATGTATTTATTGCTTTTCGAAGTATTCTCCGCGAAATTTGACACATTTTTCCATACGATGGAACCAATCATTGAAGCAACCATTCCATTCGGAAGTTGGGGTCTCCAAAATGGCCGTTTTGTAGGCGTCCACAGCTTCTTCAGGTGATGAAAATCTCTGACCACGCAATTTATTCTTTATTTTAGGGAAAGTATAGAAATCATTAGGGCTTAGGTCGGGGCTGTACGGCGGATGGTCTAATAATTCTATGATTTCTTGCTCTAAAAACTCTTTTGTTCTGTGCGCGGTGTGAGAACTCGCATTGTCGTGATGGAGGATGATGCGGCGGTTGCAGTTTTCTTTACGGAGTTCAGAAACGACCAGTGGCAAACAAATGTTAGCATACCATTCTGCATTAACCGTTCTTTGTCCCTCAAGAGGAATAGTCGCAACATGGCCGGTTTTGGAGACAAACGTGGCCACCATTTTTTTTGCAACACTCCTTGAACGAACAATTTTTGTTGGCTTTTTTCTCATTTTCGAACACCCAAACTCGTGACTGGTTTTTTGTTTTGGGTTCGTACGCGTATATCCAGGATTCGTCACCTGATACAATGTTGTATACAGCATTTGAGGATCCTGCGTGGAATCTTTCGAGAGTTCTGACGCACCAAGTAACGCGAGCCGCTTTTTGCTCTTCACAGAGCAAATGCGGTATCCATCGGGAAAACAACTTTTTTACACCTAATTGTTCATGCAAGATTATTTGTATTTGACTCATGCCAATGTCTAAAGTTGCCTGAATTTCGCGGTATGTCACATGTCGATCTTCCTCAATCAGCTTACGCACAGCATCAACGTTTTCTTGGGTGACTGCAGTTTTTGGACGACCTTGACGGGGATCATCACTGAGCTTGACACGTCCACGTTGAAATTCAGCAAACCAGCGATAAATTGTGGTTTTGGATGGGGCTTCATCACCAAATGCAGAAATCATCCGGTCAACACACTGTTTTTGTGTTAAACCACTTCGAAAGTCATAATAAATCATCGCTCTAGAATTTTCTCGAGTCAATTCCATTTTCTCAACGACTAAACAAGTTTAACAAGACCTTGTGACAAGACCGAGAATATTTTTTTTAATAAATAAACGGTATTCGATTTTTAAAACCAATGAGTTTTAAATTAAAAAGATTTTAATATGACAGGAACAGTGGAAATATTCCATTCCCGATACTTTTAGTGCAGCCCTCGTAATAGATTATTTTGCTTGCGATTTTCAAATATTTTTTTGCCTTAACATCTTTATTATAACAGTGAATTATGTTTCAAAATTTTCTGTAATTGATTTTACAAAATATTATATTACCTAAGCTTACGAAGTATGATATTCAAATATATCTAATTGAAATACGGGTAAAGTAAACATTTATAGCTGTTTATTTATTAACATACAACCAAAATTCGTTGACTATAACCCAAATCATTTCAGATTCAGATCGTCACACATTTGTCAATCAGTCAAATACATCTAAAACGTATGCATACAAATTAAAATTTATTCTAGTCTAGATATGTTGAGGTAAAAATGCTATGTAGGCCAATGACGACCGCCTTTAAACATTCGGCCTGGCACACTTAGGCACAGGCACTCAATAATAATAAAGGGCTACTCACTGAAAAATAATTCAACCTGGCGAGTCATTTAAATTGAATTATCTGTACAACAGTGTATTTTAAGTGAGGTCTATAATAGATTATCAAAGTTATAAAAATGAGACAAAAAATACGATTTCAACTGAGATCTGCGCCAAATTTCAGCATAAAAGTAGAGATTATATATAAGAAAATAAGAAAATAGTCATATAGTCTATAATAGTCTATAAATAGTCTATAAGAAAATAGTCACCAAAGACAACATTTTTTTTTTCCCATTAAAACAAACACTTGGGTGTATTGTTCATTTTTCCCCGGCGAACAATTGGAATATACCTACAGCGCATTTCTCCGGCTGCCGGCAAGAATGCGTAGAAAGTTGTGTAGAAATGTAGACGCATACTAATACTGGCGGGCGTTTCGCTTGATACTTGGCCTCGGCTATTGGCGTCACACGTCCGTGTCCTACCCCTCTGGTAGTATTTAAAACCGGCCAAGCGCGAGTGGGACTCGCGCGCTTAGGTTACCAGGCGCGTACCATTACACCAATATTTTATAATATGTTTACCTATTATTCAATTATCTATGAACGAAGTTTCCCAAGTAACCGCAGTTTACAAGTTAAATATCTATAACTCCTGAACTAACATATTTGTATGAGCCGTTATAGTTATCCTATAAAGTTGTGAACTTTAAAGGAAAACTATGACTAATTTATATGTATAAAAACAGCCACTATTATTTTACCATTCGATGGTGTAACTATCGTATCAAAGAACGATCACATAAATGAAATCTAAGGTACATTTAACTAAATACTTCGTGTTATGATAAAAGATTATAATAATATCGATAATTTGTACTAAAACCGTTTTATATTTTTGTGGTGTACCTAACGTTATAATTTATTATTAGTAATATTATAAGTTACTAATCAGATACTATTAATATTTGTTAGAAAAACAATTTACTATTTACAACATCACTACGAAACTCTTGAATAATAAGCAGCCTTTTACTTTCAATTATTAAAAACAAACCAAGTATGTCAGCATACGTATGACAATAAACAAGTATGTTCAAAAGTAAAAGTTTTCCAAAACAACACAACGGGCTTTTAAACAAAAAATTGTCTAAAAGCCCGTTTGTCTACAAAATTATCACCATTGTATTCGACAACTTGCACTCTCCGTAGGAAATATCGAAACATTTCAAGGTTGGAAGAATATTGTTTTGTTACTCGAAACACAAGATTTTTACGAAAATATAGTGTACAAGCAGCCTTATTAATGTCTGGGAATTCTTTTTCTAACCTTAAAAGAAACCAGTACTTTAAATTGTTCGTATCTTACGGCCGCACTCAGTCAGATTTAATGATTACTAAAGGAGCTACATAGTACGGACATTGACATAAAGTCCATACAGTTTCTGTCAAAATCTCTACTAAGTGACTCCATAAGTAAGCATTAAATTATTGCTAATATTCAAGATTGTGTAAATCTTAATAATTGTGCAGACAACCAGCTTATTAAAAATGTGATCGAATCGGTTGAAGGCTCTTTAATTCTATATACGTTAATTTCAATTCTAAATAACTGTATTTAATACCTATGACGTATTCAGTAAATTGATCGTAATTATTTTTTGCTATTAATGAAACTACAATGTGTTCGAAACAGACTGACATAGATAACTTTATTTCATAGAGAATATATATTCGTGTGTTATGCAAAATATATATAGTATGTTATGCATACACTATACTAAATCTTATTATAAAGGTAAACACACTAATACCTATATTATTTTGATACATATTTAACACACTCCCATATCAAAATAAGTGACATACAGACAAAATGAAATTATTATCTGAAATATAGCAAAGTACTTATGCAAATTACAACTTACAATAGAGTAACACCTAACTGTTTAACAAAATTATAATGTTTTTGACAACATAAACTTTTTGTTAGTATATCTGCAGGCATATCATTTGTGTTTAAATAATCTATTTTAATATAATTATTTTCAACAGCTGATCTAACAAAATGAAATCGCACATGAATATGCTTGCTTCTCTTGTGATATACACTATGTTTAGTTAGTAACTGTGCACTTTGGTTATCATTATATAACAAAATAGGTGACTCATCTCTACATTTTAATTCTAATAACAAGTTTCTTAAATAAATAGTTTCCTTGCTTGCTTCACACATTGCCATATATTCAGCCTCTGTACTAGATAAAGCTATTGTTATTTGTTTTTTACATTCAAAAGATATGACACTCCCAGACATTTTAAACATAAATCCTGTATAAGACTTACGGTCTACAAAATCTGATGCCCAATCAGCATCGGCATAGCCTATTACATCTAAATCATCTTTAACATATTTTAAACCAAAATGCTTAGTTTTATGTAAATACTTTAAAATGCGCTTTATATGTTTCCAATGTGACTCATTATAGTTGTTATTAAACTGACCTAAGTAACAAACTGAATAGAATATATCTGGTCGGGTTAACATTGACAAATAAAGTAAACTGCCAATTAATTGCTGATAAGGAAACTGATTACAACATGTATCTCCCTTATTTAGTTTTAAACTTACCTCCATTGGTGTACTAACAGGTTTACATTTATCCATTTTAAATTTATTCAACAATTGATCAACAAATTGTTCCTGGTCTACAAAAATCTCACCTTTTTGCCTTCTGACCTTCATACCCAGGCATTGTCTAATATCACCTAAGTCTTTCAATTTAAATTTAGATTTTAATTCTGTCTTAAGAGCTTCAGTTTCTTACAATTAGAAACAATAAAAAAATCGTCGACAAACAAAGCTATATACGAGTAAGTTCTAGTATTATTATTACTACCATGTTTTATAAATAGACAAGGTTCATATACTGACTTCTTATATCCTAAAGATTGTAAACAATCATCTACACGCTTATACCATGCCCTAGCTGATTTTTTCAATCCATAGATAGCTCTCTTAAGTTTTAACACTTTATTTACCCTATCATGACATTCAAAATTCTCAGGTAAACACATGTAAACATCTTCATTTAAATGTCCATTTAAGAATGCTGTGGTTACATCTAGGTGAGTAATATCTAGGTTATATTTAACACTTAAAGCAAACAATAATCTTATTATTGAGTGACGAACAACATGAGAAAAAGTTTCTGTATAGTCAATACCTGCTTTCTGCGTAAAGCCTTTGGCAACTAGCCGAGCACAATATCTAATACTATCATCACTATCCAATTTTTTTTTAAACACCCACTTACACTTAACCACTGTAGCTTGTTTTGGCCTGTCAACCACTTCCCAAGCTTCATTTTCTCGAAATGAGTTTAATTCTTCTTGCATAGCTATAAACCATTCCTTAGATTCTTTCCCATTTAAAGCCTCTTCATATGTTATCAATGGGTCTTCATATGGATCCGTTCCAATACACACATTGCTATAACCAAACCTGTCTGGCTTTTTTCTTTCTCTTACTTTCTTATCTTGTTCTACATTCTGTAAGTTTTTCAATTCCCTGGCTGATACACTATCAAAAAATTCACCCGAAGAACTATAATGTGAGTTGGATTCTTCTTCAATATAGGTACTGTCATTATTATTACTCTTCACTGTACTAGTCGATACTTCAGAGTCTGAACCGTCAGAACGGCTAAGCTGGTCAACACTGTCAGATGATGACTTCTTGTCTTCCTTTATCACAGCTTGCATCATGTCTGAATTGTCCTGTTCAATGATAGTGACATCTCTGCTTGTAATAACCTTGTTGGTTTTAGGATTATACAGCCGGTACCCCTTCACATTTTCATCATATCCAACTAAATAATGCTTTTCAGCCTTTTTATCCCATTTAAGTCTCTTCTGTTTAGGGATATGAGCCATAACTGTACTTCCGAACACTCTTATATGGCTGATGTTTGGTTTGCAGCCTGTCCAAAGTTCATAGGGCGTTTTTTGGTTCAACCTACTACTGTTATATTCTTTAGATACACTGCTGTGTGAACTGCTTCAGCCCAAAAAGTCTTCTTGAACTTCGCATCATAGAGTAAGCACCTGGCTCGTTCCACAATTGTGCGGTTAAATCTCTCACACAACCCATTTTGTTCTGGCGTATAGGGATTGGTTCTCTGATGAACAATGCCATATTGTTTTAGATGATTCTTCATTTCATTCAAACAAAATTCTGTGTCATTATCTGTTCGTAACACTTTAATACTGCAATTCATCTGTTTTTCAACCATTGCTTTAAATTCTTTAAAGTAGGAGTAGACTTCACTTTTATTTCGCAAAAAATACACAAATGACATCCTGCTGTAATCATCAACGAAAAGTAAGAAATATTTGGATAAACCAAACGATCTATTCTCCATTGGTCCACATACATCTGCATGAATCTTCTCCAGAACATGCTCACTCCTGTGATTATTATGTGGGAATGGTAATCTATTTTGCTTTCCTTCGCAGCATACTGTACAGTTGAACTTGCTGATTTCAGATTTATTTTCATATTTCAAACCTTCAACTGCACCATTTGTCATGTCATTCATGTCTTTGCTATTAATATGGTCAAGCCTCCTGTGCCATATTATATCTGAGGTTGTTGTTCCTGCGACTGTAAACAAACATGCTGACCTTGTGTTTAACTTGTAGACCCCGTTAACCAACTTTGCAATACCAATCAGTTCATTCCTGCTATTTCTTATGTAACAACACTCATGATGAAAACTCACTTTGTTACCATGCTTTATCAGCTGACTGACGGATAATAAGTTATTGGTGACATTGGGAATACATAACACCTCCTTAACAACCACATCATATTCCTTGTTGTTTACAACTGTCTTGATCTGTGTATCTCCTACGCACAACACTGGCATAGTTGTTTTGTTTGCAACTATAATCTCCTTTGTAGTTAGGTTATTGGGTAGGAGTATAGCAAAGTGTAGTTTGAACTTAAACACACAAATATCGGAGATATTTACAAATATGTTCCTGCGGCCGTATACTTCATACATTTCAACCTAGGCGTGACGTCACAGCTAGGTACAACTTTAGAATGGAGCGTTTTCACGACGCTGTATTTTTGAAAATATTGACTTTTCATATACTATTTCTTCTGAGAAGTTACTCATATTTAAGAGTACTATTCATTTATGCAATAAAAAAAATTACATCATGCCTATACTAGACTTTTCAGCTGTTGTATATTATGCAGTGTGACTTTTCAAGTAGCCCACTTAGGTAGACGAAATCTGAAACTATATTAAGGAATAGCGAAAATTCTGCAAGGAATTGCGAGCTCGATTTTGATAAAAACTGAAACTGCATCATTAGATTTTTGATAGATTAATTTTCCTAGGCAGGAATCAAACCGACTAATTTTGAAAAAAAATACGCATCCTGAATTATTATACCATTCGATAGTGTTGCTAATAAGAATAGAAACTGTGTCGCCGTATGCTTGGTGATTTTTTAACGATCCGAGGTCCGAGAATGTCTATACTCTATACACAAAAGTATATTTTGTGTCAAAGCTAAAGTATTTTTGGAAAATCCTAAATAAGTTAAGAATTTAAAAGAGTCGTCCCAAAACTACACCCCGCCGCGCCGCCGGCCGCCCCCGTTAGTCCTCCCCGTGCCTTGCCGTCTAAAAATACTTATTACATTATTTATATTGTAATTTATACCTTCCTATATTATGACTATTATAAACATATTATTATTATATTAAAAGTAGTCGTATATTATCTATTCATATTATAATGATTTTTGTAGGTTTTTTGTAGATAGTCTTATTTATTTATTATTATAGGTAGTCGTACATATTTATTTTAATACATTACGTATATTATATTTTATATATTAGATATATTCTGCAATGTGAAATGCCATCTCCTTTGCTACCCCTTTGCTATCCCATCGAAGAAGTTCAAATTGTGTTATACAGCTGAGTCGCCTCTCATGCCTAAGCGTAAGTTTATGCCATTGTATGCACTATGCATATCAGACATGATGTACGCAGTGCGACACAATAATACGAGGGCTGCACTAAAAGTATCGGGAATGGAATATTTCCACTGTTCCTGTCATATTAAAATCTCTTTAATTTAAAACTCCTTGGTTTTAAAAATCGAATACCGTTTATTTATTTAAAAAAAGATTCTCGGTCTTGTCACAAGGTCTTGTCAAACTTGTTTAGTCGTTGAGAAAATGGAATTGACTCGAAAAAATTCTAGAGCGATGATTTATTATGACGTGTTGACCGGATGATTTCTGCATTTGGTGATGAAGCCCCATCCAAAACCACAATTTATCGCTGGTTTGCTGAATTTCAACGTGGACGTGTCAAGCTCAGTGATGATCCCCGTCAAGGTCGTCTAAAAACTGCAGTCACCCAAGAAAACGTTGATGCTGTGCGTAAGCTGATTGAGGAAGATCGACATGTGACATACCGCGAAATTCAGGCAACTTTAGACATTGGCATGAGTCAAATACAAATAATCTTGCATGAACAATTAGGTGTAAAAAAGTTGTTTTCCCGATGGATACCGCATTTGCTCTGTGAAGAGCAAAAAGCGGCTCGCGTTACTTGGTGCGTCAGAACTCTCGAAAGATTCCACGCAGGATCCTCAAATGCTGTATACAACATCGTATCAGGTGACGAATCCTGGATATACACGTACGAACCCGAAACAAAAAACCAGTCACGAGTTTGGGTGTTCGAAAATGAGAAAAAAGCCAACAAAAATTGTTCGTTCACGGAGTATTGCAAAAAAAATGGTGGCCACGTTTGTCTCCAAAACCGGCCATGTTGCGACTATTCCTCTTGAGGGACAAAGAACGGTTAATGCAGAATGGTATGCTAACATTTGTTTGCCACAGGTCGTTTCTGAACTCCGTAAAGAGAACTGCAACCGCCGCATCATCCTCCATCACGACAATGCGAGTTCTCACACCGCGCACAGAACAAAAGAGTTTTTAGAGCAAGAAATCATAGAATTATTAGACCATCCGCCGTACAGCCCCGACCTAAGCCCTAATGATTTCTATACTTTCCCTAAAATAAAGAATAAATTGCGTGGTCAGAGATTTTCATCACCTGAAGAAGCTGTGGACGCCTACAAAACGGCCATTTTGGAGACCCCAACTTCCGAATGGAATGGTTGTTTCAATGATTGGTTCCATCGTATGGAAAAATGTGTCAAATTTCGCGGAGAATACTTCGAAAAGCAATAAATACATTTTTAAATAATGTTGTGTCACTTCCTTGATTCCCGAAATTTTCAGTGCCGCCCTCGTATGATTTTCCCCAATGTTCGCGGCTTGTGACATGCGGACACCACTTGTTTTATTTTTATTTAATCAAAAGTAGAACTGGAAACAAATTGGAAATTGCTATGGCCTATAATACCTTATACGGTGGCATTAAATGAGAATAGATTTTCACCAATTTTCTTTTCTTGGTTCGTTTTTACTGAAAAATGGTGGGCCCTAGGCGAAAAGTGCACTGATGATTTTCGTATTATTTTTGGGACCTCTACACGATAAAAACAAAAAACTAACGGTTTGCATTTTTTTATTTTTCATGAAAAATTTCCCAAGTCCCAGAAATTTTATGTGTCTCTCACAAGAAAATGGTGGGTACTAGGCATAAAGTGTACTGATGATTTTCGTACTATTTTTAGGCGCTCTACAAGATGGAAACGAAAAACTAATCACTTATTACAATTGCAAATTTTCGTCGAAATTTTTCAAGTGTTTTCGTCTTGCACACCCTTTGCTACACTCTGACCAGGCGCTTTCTGATGCTAAACAGGAATTTGCTCGTTTAAAACTGACGATTATATTTCAAAACTTGAAAATGTGTTTTATCAGTAATGTTTTCTTAGCGTCACAACTCTAATCGAGCCCTTATGCAGTTACACGCAAACCTAATTAATTATTAATGTAGAAAAGAAGACGCAAGTCATCGCCATGCAACTCGCCCTTGAACTAGCGACCTATCAATTTTACAAAAGAAACCCGTTTGCTGTCGAAATTACGCTGTCGATTGCGTATAAGATCTACAACTAGAGTGTTTGTGTTTATTATTGTAGTACTCGGTACACAATGGACAAGGTTGTTCTCCTCAATGCTAGACAAACAGCAGATAAATATATCTGACAATATGTGTTGGCCTATAAATAGTAATTAATATACTCGTGCAATGAAACCATTACAAACATTGAGCGATAGTGTAAAACGGCGACGTAATCATCGAAGTAACTGACATAATATTACATTATAAAAGAATTATGGTAACTACCAGTGGCGTGGGGTTCCTATAACTCCATTCCTATCGGCTTCACTTACCATTTACCTTATGACGACCCTCATCCCAATCCCTGCCTGTTATACAGGCTAAGGCTTCCCTATGTAGGAGAACCTGCCATCGTCACTGGTAACTACATCCTTAGATGAATGTGAACTGGATAATGAGAACGGCTAACACATCTATTGAAATTAATCAAATGAAGCTATAGAATGCAGATGAAATTCTGACAAAGCAGATCTGATGTTGCGCAGGGCGCGTGGGACTGGGGTTTATATGGTCTAGACTTGGTTTCACGGGGCTGGTCGTTTCGTGCTTTGACATAATTGACAGTAAAATTTCATAGTAAGAGAGATCGTCTGACGCGACGTTTGAAATTATTTCGGTGTCAAACTTAGGCTGACGTTAACATGACTGACATTCGCCGGTGGTCGAGCTGTCATTTGTAGAGAATGTCATCCCTATGCCTATACTGCAATCAGTCTTGAGCTGGTCAGTGATCAGCAAATGGGAGCAGCAACGGGACTTGCGGGAGCGTACCGTTCGCGTCGCGGGCCGTTGCGTCAAGCGCACGCATTAGCACACTTTCTGTACACTGCTGTCTGCCGGACCGAGACGCACACATCCGTTACCATGATTACCACCATTACACCTATGATTTACCTATCTGTGATTAATCTACTTTTCTTTATTACTCAGGCTATTTTCTTATTTAGGCTCTAAATCATCAAACTAGGAGTACTTGATTTTTTTATTAAAAAGTGAAAAATGGGTCATCTTAATTATTTCTCATAATGATATTTATAACCTTGATTTAGAGCTCATTAAAACAACTGGCAGTTGTCTCGCAATTAGTGACCAATCTCTCACCGACCTTGCGATCGTCCTTGAGGATGTCAGACAGTGTGTCTAGTGGGACAATACGCCCAAGAGAGACAGAAACAAAGCTGCTTCCCTTTGATTCGTATTTACTAATGCAGCATAATATTCTGTGCTATCTTTGACAAATACGTTTGTTATTTTACTAGTCACCAGCTACAGCAATCTAGGTCTTGTTGGTTATAAATTAATGACTCATTGGTCACTGGAATTTCAGCATGACTTTTAATTATTTGATGTGAAAAGTTTAGGAGTGTGATCGAGACATGTTAAGAGTGAAAGGCTTTCTCGAGAACGCGTCGAAAGTCCATCGCCAAGCCACATGAATAATTTACCAGAAAAATCTCGGCGATTTCACGCCAACCGTATTCTGAACGCGTTCGAGTTTCTACTACACAACTCATTTACACAGTCTAGTGTGTAATGATTAATGAACGATCTTCTTATTTCGTCATTTAATCTATTTATTTCATCGATAGTACCTTCTTTAAGAGCCATCATCACTTCTAAATGTCATTTATCTATGTCCATATATTTCCATTTCTTTTCACAATTTAAGAAGTTTAAAAGAATCCTCCATTTGTTGGTATGTGTAATTAGCATAAACAAACTTTCTTGCACATTAACGTAATTAAGAATTAATTTACAAATAATTGCGATCAAAATATTCGTAGTGTGTAAACGTTTGTATATTGAGCGTAAAAATGTTTGCAATTATTTTGAACGTGGGTTACGCCAGAGCCACATCGAGTGTTTCACAAGGCAGCCTTGACAGTGGTGGTAAGGTGAATGTGGTGGGATCCGGCCTTGATACCCCACTCCCAGTAGTCGAATTTATCTTATTGCGCCATCGTGATCTTACTTTTTACGTTATCGAGCCGAGATAAAAGGTTAATACTGAAATGGACATATGGACTTACACATTATGTTACTTCCAACATATTTCATTTCAACAGTATCACATTTCGAGTTGTAAAATTAAATTTAACAGCATGTAGGTAACGTATCTTAATTTCGTATCATAAGTAGCAATAGCAGCTGCCTGTGAATGAATCGATAAGATACTGATAGTATCTTATCGTTTTACAAATTGCAAATTAACGATTGTTAATATAATAGAAAGAACCAAATTTTGTACCTCGAAGACTTAACGACTCGTAATTTTTATGCAACAAAAATATTAATTTTATGTCATGCTTAGTGCTTACTATTAAAGTAAGTATTAATTTAAAGAGAGGTATTTGAAATAAAGTCAGGTATTTCGCACCGAAGGAGTGGTCGGTCCAGCGGTTGCGAAACCTGCAGGCATGTGGTGTTAGTGGCCACGAGTGGGCCATCGTTTCAACACACCTGACCAGATTTAGAGGTGACGCGTGTAAAGGACTTGATACTTTTGCATCGTCTTGATTTCGAATGCATGTAGAGCTAAGAAGAAAATAGATATTTAAAATATTATTCATCTCGACAGTTCTTTGCCTACGTTTAGAACCGATTTATTGCCTAGAACTACTAAAAATATGTAAGTGAATTCAGTAAGACAAGAATTGAGACAAGTTGAATTTTGAAGTTTGAAACAGCGCCCATTGAAGAATGTTAAAACGACATTATCGCCTGACTGTACAAAGTTTCACCTGTGCATATTTGGTGTAAGAAGTTTTGACGGTGATTAACCTTCTTTTATGTTTACTAGTCTCTGAGGTTTATATACTAAATTTACTAATTAATTTCTATAGTTAAATGAAGACTAGATATCTTGCTGTTTATATTATCTAGTTGAAAGTTGAATATGAATAATTAATTAATATTTTGTTCATCTAGAGTCTAGATGATAATTATAGTAGATAAACAAATTGTTCGTTTTATAAATGAATGTAAAAGTACCTGAAATGCATTTACGACTTAAAAATTTAAAGTTGCAATCTATATCTGATAGATGTAGTTTTTGTGCGGGCAAAAACAATAATTTCAGATCATAATTTAACTCGTTGCATAATAGAGATAATACAGATCCTCTACTGACAAATACAGTAATTTTAGACAATAAATACAAATAACAACAATACAATGATGCAGTCAACTTAGACGAACGTGGGAGTCCGTTCAAAAGAACTTCTGACCTTGACACGGACAATCTAAGCCGAACACTTGAATATGCCAATAACTCTTACAACACACTGACCACCGTGCACCGGTCATACAAGCCCAATGTGTACGATTAAGTGGAGCCTGATAGCGTGTGAAGCCTGGCCTTGAAGCATGATCGTAGATTTGATCGCGCTGAAATTTAAACAAGTCTGGTTGGGCAGATGGGCGACGTAGTATTTGATGCTCGTACTCTCTTTGTTTTTGTCTGTTAGCCATCTATGTTTGCTCAGAATATTTTATAAATGTATCATCTTTAGACAGATCATCTTTCAACAGAATCTCAGCAGAAAATATTTCTTTCGCCGAATCCCGTCTAGCGAACTCCGACACGACATAGCGTGTGGCTAGCCTGTGTACAAGTGGCATTACACCGGTCGTTGGAAATCGTCAATTCGACCTACATGCGGCCAACGTGGATTCCGCGAAGTACTGTTATAAGACCAGTTTGGCTTTACTCTCCGGACGGAGGAAAGTGGACGAAATTTTGCTTTCAACCAGCCATTCAAGTCAATAGAAAGTAATAGTTTTCATTCATACAATGTAAAACTTTTGCGCGTTTTTCAACTAAATTTAATTAACTAGTTAGCAATACAAAAGATGAGTTGATGATTTTTATTGTGGTAAGTGAAATGTCTGTTTTATAAATGAATACACAATAATCTGTCTAGATTACTGTGTAATTTAAAAAGTGTAAATGAAACCCGTAATGTTAATAGCTGTGATAGATACAAATTAAATAATAGATCTCCAATATTTTAATATTTAATTCTGCACACAAGTGATGATGTCTCATCGGTGTTTCACCCAAAACGCAATGCAACAGTGTAATTACTATATTACCCACATACAGCCAAATAAGAAGGTGTCGAACACAAAATTATCACGGTCCTATTAACCAATATTGGAATCGTTTGGTTCTTTTTTTGGACAACATAAAAAACCCGACCACAGTTTTGTGAAAAGTCAACATTGCGACATCGAAGGGTAATTTAATTTTAAAACTTCAGATACGTTGTTTAAATATCAGAGTGTTTAAATAAATGTCAATTCTACAGAGTCAAGTGTTGATTAGCTTTGTGAAATCTGCTGGTCATGACATGGTTTTACGCCGAGTGTGTATGTAGGTTGAAAATAGTTCAATGTCAATCATTTTTTGAGTCCTGTAATACTTGAAAAATTGAGACATATGGTAACGAGAAACACTTTCCACTCATTATCGACAATGCCCGATGCTAATATGGGTATTAGTCTTCTGAGCGGTCTACCTAGAACGTACAAAGATACTTAGTTCATGTTAAAAGCTGAAGATATAGAAAAGGCTGTTTGGCTGTGTGATCTTGAAGCGAAATTTCATCAGATAAAACCAAGCAAATAGATTTAAAGAGAGTAAACTTCCTTTACAGAAATAAATATAAAACTTCCTATCCTTAAAATAGTTTAACGGATATCCTCTGAAAAATCTCAAAAGTACCTTTGAGTAAAGCGGTAAAATATTAGTGTAACCTTATATCGAAGGCTGAATATTAATCAGTCGCAAATAAAGATATCAAGACATACAACTATTTTAACAGTAGCGACTATTAAATAATTCCAAACGCGTGCGGACCTGATTAAACCCACAATTCCAGTTTCAAACACAATCGGTATCGCGACATATTCTGAACAATGGTTAGAGATACGATAGGAATAGCCAATACGTTCGTCCTTCGGATACGTCTATTGTACATTGAAGACGCATATTTAAATCGGAACAAAAGCGAAAACCGAGTCAACGGCCGGACGGTACAACATTTTTCCTCAACACTCGTATTTGTTGGGCAAATACGCCATCGTTTGCACAATTCACATGGAAACATGGCACAAATTTAGTTGTGATCAAACAGGCACGCCCGCGTGACAAAACACTTTACATAAATGGGACATCAAACAGAGATAAAGGATTCGCAGGAGGCAAAGTGACATAACGTTATTGGGTCTGGCAGGTGCGAGCGAGGCGAGCTAACATCCGTGACAAGCGACAAGACGTATATGCAAGTCGCAATTTTTATAAGAAACGAATAAACGACAGTATAAATGCAAGCAAAGATCAATATGAACGACGCCATTAACAAAAAAAACTATTCAATTAAGAGTAGTCTGGAGAATATGGATGTTTTTACAAGATTTTATTTACATTCACCTGTCCCTTCGTGTGTAGGCAAATCTTGCAAGGAAAATTTGACCTACTTCCCGATTTCCGATTGATCTGAAATTTTCAAGACATGGTTCCTATGGCGACCTACCGGTCGCAATATAACGATGAAACCTCAATGAGTTTGGGCTCGTATGATTTTTTAAAAAGTTTTTTTAACCATAATAATGTATGGTATAAAGTCATTGTCAACCACTAAAGCCGTAACGGCTCCTTCAATGTTATTTATTTAACTCATTTATACAGCCTTTTAATTCAAATTAGACTAAAAATTTAACTAATTAGGCTTAAAGACCACCACGTTGGTCAAGGCGGGATCTAGTTATTTGTATTTATCAAATTTTGAAATATGAATGGAATGCCGCAGACCATAAACCAAATTACAAAATATTAACTAGTTTACCAAAATATTTATAGATAGGGTTGGCCGTATAAAGTTATGACAGGATAGGTACTATTCAGACAGGCTAAAACATTTTAGTATATGACAATTTTGCATAATATGTAGAACATAGAAATTGTTTTGCACAAATTATCTTGTGTGGCGACACATCGTTGCACCGAATCACCGCACCAAAAGTCTGTCCCGTAGTATTAGGTGTTTGGTGTTTCACGTCAAAATTCTAGTATCAATTAATGGTTTCAAATATTCTGCCTTCCGCGGTAGGCCATCGTATTGGCGAAGGACATACAGACAAACGCGATACGCTTACAAGTTGTGTTATTACACTTTGTCCATTTTAGTGTTTTAGGCGGTGAAGATGTGCTTAGAATAATTGTTGGTCTCAATTATAGTTCAGTTAAATACGGAATGACCTTGGATCACTGTTTCTAACTGATTGTACATACATTGTAGATGCATTATGCACATCAATTTGTCAATAGACCTATTCTACAATCCCCTCTATATTGCTGAATGTAGGGCGTCAAGTTCCAAAACTTTTTTGTGCAGGTCTGAAAAGTTGTTCCACTGATATAATCATTAAATCTCTTTTCCATTGTCAATAAAAGTAATAATAGAACAAAGATCCTAGAAATATGATCGATGATCTCTTGCAGGTTTGCGAAAAATATATTCTTGAGGAGGAGGAAGAAATAATCGAGTGTCTTTTTGAACTGTCATTTACGTGTTTTATTTGATTATTATCGAATGATGTGGATACTGACACAAGCAAATTCCAAAAACTGAAATACCGTCATTTTTATGTTTATTCACGGAAACCTTTAAAAAAACAAGCTCCTTCATAAGCTTAATACACAGAACACAGGCATCGAACAGAACATATTCTGGACTAATGTTTGATCTTTAATATCATAAAGACGTTGTGAAAATGATTACGAAAATCGCCTTGACTAAACTAATGACACATAATACGTTTGACAAACATATCCATTCAATGGAGTAATATTACACAATACTCACACTTCAGCTTGTTTGTCTGTCATTTGCATTTATAGTATAATAATATATTTACTTTTATAAATTACATACAAGGAATGTAGCGTGTCCCAATTTGTATGTGACCTTCAAGAAACCTGTTTGTAATATTTAAATTACTAGATATTAAATCTTTCAAATCTGACCATCAAATGAACCCACTTTTATTAAATGCACTGGAGACTATTTCAAGAGAAATCAGTCGTTATTCAGTCTCAATAGAATCGTGGTCTTATGTCGTTATTTTAGACGGTTTTAACACTTCGGTTGGATTGGTAATAGTTATAGTAATAGTAATAGGTAATAATTCATCTTAGCAAATGAAATTATTTTACCTCTGAGATAGAAAAAACTCTGGACGTACTAAAAATTTTATTTCAATTGCAATTGAAGACGTGGACATCATTCATAAGTCATAGCTTTATCAAAGTTGTCAACAAGTAATCTGAGAATGTAATTTAAATTAAAGTACCAAGTATTTTTAGACGGCAGCAGAAGTCTCCGAAAAGTTGTAAAAATGCTTTTATTCCATGTTTTGAGTAAATAATTTTTCAATGTCTCACAAAGTACTATTTATTTTTAGAAATTGACAAAATCTGAATACTATAAAGTAAATTGACTTTCTTTTTCTAATACGATTGGATAAATATTATAATAATTGTAGTGATTTGTGAAACGATATTCGGGCGATAAAGCCGATCAGACCGAAGTCCACTTTCACCTAAGGTCGACAACATTCGACCGACGCTGGCATCTTAACTAACCACCGCAATGCAGGGCTGCCACAAACATTTAAATTACCGAAGAAAACGAAGACTAAGGCAAGATTTACTTTATTCCAACTATTCAGGTAGGAGACACCAGTTTCGTTATAGTAAACAAAGTGTAAGGAATAAGAAACCAAATCCAAGGAGTAAAAGTTGAACCTGGGGGCTACCTAATCCTATTAAAAATAATATTTACACCACGGATACGCTACATCTTTCTCCGTCAAGTAGGCAAGGCAAGGCTTTTTCAACGTATCAGACAAAGACAAAGACAGCGACATCGATTATCGTATCGGGACTGCTTGGTCACTTCTTGGTTAATGTGGCTATTTCAGTGCAAGTGTTGAGTAAATCTGTTTCTTAGGAAAATAGGGTTCCTATTAATAAGGTTGTATCTGTACGGCATAAAAATATACGTTTTAAAGTACTTAAAATATGTCGATAAGATATTTAGTGCATCATTTGAAAATCATTAATAGTACTAATATTTATGAGGCCAATCACACAATCACAATCACCTATGTAATAATGCATTGATTATAGCATGAGAGCTAACAACAATATACTTATATAATAATTTGGAACATCAACAAATTTTTGGGTCAGTTGGACATATTACCAATATCATATTATATCAAAGTTAACCAAATCTTTACAAAACCAGAATCTAAAATTATATAATATATTATGTAGTCAGATTTATTATCTTAGTTACAGAAATTACATATTTACCACATTCGTTGTCAGTAGAAGTAGAATAATTATTAGTAAAAACTAAATAATATAATATATTCTTGTTTATAAATATAATTATATTTGAATAAAGATTATATTATAATTTTATTTTCTCGTGTGTACCAACCCTACTCTAGCCATACCAAATCATTGTTTTCGTAGAGCGTATCGCCGTCTCTCTCGCGCGCGGGAGAAAGGTCGCCTCGTCTCGGACCACTTCCCACAATTTGTATTATGTTAAGTGGCACAAGAACCTGAACGTGACTTAATGACCCAAATTGTGCGCGTCGTTTTCTTTTAAGTTCTCTATGCTCTATGCGTCACGGTACGTGGTAATATTGGGTGATAAATCATAGAAATATCATAGAAATGACATATGGTTCAACATTGTTAATATGTTTTTTAATTTATTGATAAAAAACAAAGTACAATATTATATTATGCACTAACAAAAAAACCATGTAAGTTTAAGAACGCAGTTCTAGCTAGGCGTAGTCCGTAAAAGTAAACGTGAATAATAAAATTATATATATATATATATATATATATATATATATATATATATATATATATATATATATATATATATATATATATATATATATATATATATATATATATATATATATATATATATATATATATATATATATATAATATTATAATAAAAATAATTTATCTAAGATACAGGGCTCAGCCTAGTTTAGATGCCAATGAAACCTGCACTTTTTGTCAATTCGATATTGTATAAGTAACAAAACTCCATTGCTTCTTCTTAAAGCTGTCATGAGTACAAAATTGTTATGGCATTTTTAAATTATTTGTTGTATAATTACAAATTCTATTGGAAAACAAATAAAAATATTATTAGGTACAAAGTTCTAAGACCTTTTCTTTAGAAAGGCTAATATTTTATGAACGCGTTGAAGTCTTTTATACCGAAGTCTCAAAAATTCAAGCCGATTGCCTCCGGAGCAGTTTTTTATGAATGCTCTATATCTCTACACATTAGTGTTTTCTTTCGAGTGTATTGAGTCCCTTAACTGCCTAATGTTTTGGCAGCCTACGCGTTGCCACCTAGTACCTACATACCTGACCGATAAGCTCATGATACCAGCATACCAAGTTGAACCAAATATTAGCATCGCAAATGGATAAATTATACGCCAATATATCTACCATTAAACTAACAACACTCTCGACTTAGCCAAATATTTGAGCACACGATATCGAAAGGAGTCATTATGACAATGTCGTCCACTAGTGGTGTCCTTCGATTTTGTGCGAGCAGCAAGCTCATATTTCAAAGGCTGGCAACGCACTTGCTACTCTTCTGGTGTTATTTTACCCCCTATATACTATAAAAATATATTTCCGAGTCTAAAATGATTTGCAGCACACGTTGTATGACCAATTGACCACCGTAGGCTTTGCTTCTGCGAAAGAATAGAAAATATGACGTATTGGCGCCCTGCACACGTAAATTTCGGACCGCGGATAGATATATGCGGTTTGGACTGCGGATCGAACTGTTGTGCTAATTACGATCAAAAATGCGTCACCGTTTAGACTGCCGGTGTCGAACATAATACGTCAAAATACGTCGCGATGTAAACTGTGGAAAATGCGCTTTAATCGACATGCCAGATCGGACTGTCGGCACATGTGGACGTTCACTTCGGAGCGCGGGTTTGAACAGCGCGTGCTATTTTCCTCGGTCAGAACGGTGTGACGGGCGCTACTATACAGATTTTCCTTATCAATCTGTCATTTTGTCTATTCTTTTGTCGACGATTGATTGATGATTGATTTGTTTCTGCGGTGGTCATACTAGGCGTGCAGCAACTCGACTTGTTTTCTAAAACGTAGAGTTTTACCTAACGAAATTTTTATAACGTACATACTTTTATTTCTACACTTAACAATGAAATTTTATTTTACATACACACATTTTCTAAAGTAACTCATAAAATCAACCTTAACACATTTTAATATTAAGCAAATCTTTACCATTGTAATACAATGCGATGAGACGATTCTCAGTCGTTAGCAATTCCATACAAGTTACAAACAATCCATTTAAAAAATGACCCAGCAACAATCCACCCATTCATACATACCAATAGCTGATCAATAATCATGTCCTGTACAGATGTCATCCATATGGGTCATTGCAGAATATAACCCTGTCAAGTTGAATGGTTATAAATTGTGGTATATTTCATATAGGACGAGACAATGTTTTCAGTGTAATTGTATTCATGTCATGGATACTCTACGGTTTATTATACTCCTGATTATGAGCGACCTTGGGATGATTTGCATGCACTGGGATGCAAAGCATATCAATTCAAGCATTATGAAGTAGAACAAAGTTTAGTCTACAAGCACCTAATGTGGATTGTCTGTCGGTTTGGTAACTTCGGTATACTAAGGGCGACCTAGCACGATTCGCCGCGACATGGACAGTGTGAAAGTGTCAAAAAGCAGAACACTTGATATTCCAAGGACTGTATGTAGCACATTAGTGCCCTTCACGCGTAAAGTCCTGACGGCGGGAAACAGCACACGCCGTTCCAACCTTTGCTCCGAAATGAATATGTAGATGCGCGTCGCTGACAGTCCGATCTGGCATGTCGATGCAAGCGCATTTTCCACAGTTTAACCGCGCATCACGTGTGACCGCAACCGAGCGTCGACTGACTACTGACAGAAAATCTTTTAAAATGTATACGTTCCAGTCTAAACTTCAGTCTAAACTCTTGAAATCACACTTACACAGTTTGGAATGTTCGCCTAAATAGTCAGACCCGTCCGCAGTCAAAGCCGTGGGCATATTCTTAATCGTTATTAGCAAGAAAGTTTTATCCGCAGACCAAAGGACTAGGCCACAACCACTGCATTGCGACGACGCATCGCAAAAAACGACGTCGCATTGCATTTCAATTTACAAGACTTGTACGACGTCGTTTGGGCGATGCGTCGTCGTAGCGCAGTGTCGTGGCCTCGCCCAAACCGCACAGATCCATCCGCGGTTTCCATGCGCTGTAAGAACTGTACCGCGTGTCTATTTACAATTGATATCTTCTCGAATTTTGGGCTCATGATGGCATATTATGCTCGGGATAATGATTTGTGCCCCATTATTTCAACATTTTTTGCATCCTCCAAGCGTCCTAAGCTGACATCATAATAATCGGTCATCCATAATAATCGGACGCTGACACAGGTTATGTAAGCAGGTGTGTCTGATCGCTTAGGTCCGTGTCAGCCTGTCGGGGACTTTGTGTCATTAACGCGGAATTTTGAGGAGAAAGTACAATTTTCTATTTGCGTCATGATTTTCACGAGATATATACGTTATACGTCGTAAAGAATCGAATCTCCTTTGCCTACAGTTTCGCCACACATCGGACCTTGTAAGTTTCATAAGAAATGATTTAAATCCGATATATTGACCTGAATCGAGCACCACCTCTCCAAATAGTTAATTTCGTGTCGATATAGTAAAATATCGTTTGTTGTTATTAAAATGAATATTATGTAAAAATTCGTGTCGCTATAAGCGCGTTACAAAATACATGGCGACATTACTATGAGAAAATTATGACATTTACTAGCGCTATTCGCTATTAATTACCTACTAAGCGTGAAGTGTTTATGACCTCAACAATGTCATTTGAGCTCGACAATGCTTTTTCCGCGGTCGATAAATGTCTGGTCAGGCGAAAGTAATAGACATAATTCTACAAAATTATAGATCATGGTCTGCAAACCTCTCAGAAATTTCTTTCTATTTTTATCCGACTACGGCGAAGCCAAAAGGAAGGGTTTCGATTTCGTCAGTCTATGTATGTATATTTATATGTATGTTTGTTCCACCGCAGCGCTAACTACTGGTCTAAACAATTTTAACAGATTTGGTGTGATTCGTAATAATAGCCCGGGGCTAGTGATAATAATAGGCTACTACATAATTTAAGCTATATAGTTTTTTTATAAAAAATTTAGTTATTACTTGGGATATCAAATACGATCGTACTAGCAATTACGTCATACTTCACTAGGACAAAGGACACTTACCTTCTTGTGATTCCACAGCACGTTGACGGAGGGCTTGCCGCGGCGGAAGTCGCTCTGGTCGATGACGTCATCGTGGATGAGCGACGCCGAGTGGATCATCTCGCTGATCATGGAGACCTGCCGCTGTGACTGTAGCAGCGCACTGTGGAGATGCATATATTACAGAAGGTAGAGAGACAAGAGATAATAATAATAATAATTATAATAATAATAGGTCTTTATTAAAATAATTTTTGTTTGGCTAAGAATTATGATTTCAAATTAATTTTATTTTAAAAACATGGAATTCTTTTTCCAAAAGTAGTCATTTGTTTATTGATTAGTGTTACATTTTCATCGCATTTCAATCTTTTTCGTCATCGTGGATACTTTAAAAATTCGAGTAATTATGGAATATGAGTACCGTCGTGGCAGCAACGCGGCACAAGCGGCACACAACATCAACGAAGTTTACGGAGCTAACATTACAAACCAACGCACCGCCTGTTGTTGGTTTGCTCGCTTCCATTCTGGAAATTTCGACTTGAAAAATGAACCTCGCGGTCGTCCGAAGACTTTGGTCGACAATGAAGAATTAAAGGTGATTGTGGAAGCTGATGATACACAATCTACGACTGAATTAGCAGCAGCTTTCGACGTTAGCGTCAAAACAATATTGGTCCATTTACGTCAAATTGGCAAGGTAAAAAAGCTTGACAAATGGGTGCCCTACGAAATCAATGATCGCCAGCGCGAAGTACGCGTCGAGACGTGCTTTGCACTGCTCAACAGACACACAAATTAAGGAATTTTGAACCGTATTGTTACCTGCGATGAAAAATGGATTTTGTTTAATAGCCGCAAGCGCTCAGCAAGTTGGTTGGATCCTGTTTCAGCACCTAAACAATGCCCTAAACGAAAACTTACCCCTAGAAAAGTGATGGTCACTATTTGGTGGTCTAGCGCCGGTGTGATTCATCACAGCTTCTTGCTCGGGGTGAGCATTACTGCAGATGTGTACTGTGAAGAACTGAACACAACGATGGAGAAGCTGGCACACCTTTAACCAGCATTGGTCAATCGCTCGTCTCCGCTGCTCCTGCACGACAACGCGCGACCTCATACTGCACAGCAGACGGTCTCCAAGTTGCAAGAACTGGGGTTGGAAGATCTCCATCATCCGCCCTCCTCACCAGACCTTGCGCCTACAGACTACTTCTTTTTCCAGAATTTAGATTACTTCTTGGCGGGAAAAAAATTCAATACCCGAGAGGCAGTACAAAATGCCTTTGAAGAATTTGTTGCCTCCCGTCCAGCTGATTTCTTTAAGAAGGGCATCAATAAACTGCGACTGCGTTGGCAAAGATGCATTGATAGCATGGGTGATTACTTCGATTAATACAAATAAAAAATACATGAAAAACATTCGTTTAAATTTTTTCATACAAAACGGCAATTTCATAGGTAAAGACCTAATAAAAATAATAATGTGAGTATCCGAAGATCATTCAAGTATATTTGAAATTTTTATACTATACATATGAATTATATCTAAGATTTTTATTACTAACTTTTTTTTATTTTTTTATTACTAAGATTTTACTTACTACTTACTACATGTTTAATACTCATCAATGACCCAGGACCACAGAAATCTTTTTGTTGGCGTGAGCGCCAACCCGCTAACCACAAAGGTCTTCTAAAGATTTGATGAGCAATATAGGTACGTATTCAACACTTCAGTGCCAACGGAGGAGTATGATATTTGGCACAGTCAAAGTTTATTTGGAGGTAGTAACAATGCTTAAAAATACATAAAATTAATAAAAATAACAACAACACACACTGCCTCAGATTATTAACACACTACCGTGCGTAATGCGTATGATACAATTTTGTTACACGTTGACTATGTCAATCTGACACAACATTCATATTTTTTCCCCTCTAAAAGAATATTTATAAAGTTCAAATTTCAAAATTATATGAATTATTATAGGCGAATTTCGATAACAAGGCGATCTCTAGTAATAATTAATATCTCTTTTCAAGACTTCAATCGATAGTTTTTTGATTGATGACTGACACATTGTGGTATTAAGATTTAATATGAACTGAGAAGACAAAATAAATAAATGAAGCGCACGATAAAATGTCTCAATATTCAAATATTATTCTGCATCATAAAATGCCGATTTTAATACATATCTGTCATACGCTATATCACATGATTATGTCTTAATTTTAACTATACAAAACTAATTTGATCTTTACAACTCTACACTTTGTCAGAATTAACACCTCGTAATTCAAATCTGCGAATTATTTTAAAATCAACATTGGTCTACTGACGCCTACTCTACAGACAATATTTGACAAGTTAACATTTCTTTGTTTATACTGAACAAACTTAACACAACTTCTTATGATTAGGGGAAGTCATTATTGAAAATTTAATGCAGGATAGAGGGAAAATTATTTCTATTAAAAATATTCTTCAAACATCAATATTCATCGGCTAGGTTATATTTTCAGTAAAATCCAATCAAAACTTAACCTATATAACGAATGAACAATGAAATGACATTACATAAGTATACAATTCGATTGTAACATCGATGATACATAATCGCAATACATAATCATGACGTTATGATTCCCCACTATGTATAATTTATATATATGTCATTAACATACAAGACGCGCCTACCGATACCGCATCCATCCCACGTCCGAGATAAAATATTCTACATAAGGCTGGGACTATATGATGCGGATTCCGGAAGGCCGGAGAAAATTCAGAGCATTGAAAATAGAACTCTGCGCTAATACAATGAATCGAACACACAAGTGTCGAGTCAAATGTCAGTGTCTATTGTATTAGTGCAAAGTTGTATTTTCAGTGCTCTGAATTTTACCGGGCCCGCCGGATTCCGGATCATATTATAGTCCCAGCCTAATACATACAGTAGGATACGTAGCGCGCGTGCGGACAGTGCCAATCTCCTAGGGGATTCCCGAGATTTTAGGAGGAAAAAAACGAGTGAGCAATGGTTATAAAAATTGTACTAGTGCAAAGTTCTATTTTCAGTACTCTGAATTTTACCGGGCCCGCCAGATTCCGGATCATATTATAGTCCCAGCCTAATACATACAGTAGGATACGTAGCGCGCGTGCGGACAGTGCCAATCTCCTAGGGGATTGCCAAATTTTAGGAGGAAAAAAACGAGTGAGCAATGGTTATAAAAATTGTACTAGTGCAAAGTTCTATTTTCAGTACTCTGAATTTTACCGGGCCCGCCGGATTCCGGATCATATTATAGTCCCAGCCTAATACATACAGTAGGATACGTAGCGCGCGTGCGGACAGTGCCAATCTCCTAGGGGATTCCCGAGATTTTAGGAGGAAAAAAACGAGTGAGCAATGGTTATAAAAATTGTACTAGTGCAAAGTTCTATTTTCAGTACTCTGAATTTTACCGGGCCCGCCGGATTCCGGATCATATTATAGTCCCAGCCTAATACATACAGTAGGATACGTAGCGCGCGTGCGGACAGTGCCAATCTCCTAGGGGATTGCCAAATTTTAGGAGGAAAAAAACGAGTGAGCAATGGTTATAAAAATTGTACTAGTGCAAAGTTCTATTTTCAGTACTCTAAATTTTACCGGGCCCGCCGGATTCCGGATCATATTACAGTCCCAGACTAATACATACAGTAGGATACGTAGCGCGCGTGCGGACAGTGCCAATCTCCTAGGGGATTCCAGAGACTTTAGGAGGAAAAAAACGAGTGAGCAATGGTTATAAAAATTGTGTTAGTGCAAAGTTCTATTTTCAGTACTCTGAATTGTACCGGGCCCGCCGGATTCCGGATCATATTATAGTCCCAGCCTAATACATACTGTAGGATACGTAGCGCGCGTGCGGACAATGCCAATCTCCTTGGGGATTCCAGAGATTTTAGGAGGAAAAAAACGAGTGAGCAATGGTTATAAAATGTAGATACCGGTACCAACCACATTAATTATTCGCTAGGTGTACTAGCTAACGTCATAAAGTAGCATGCCCGGCTATTAAGACGTCTCAAATGTGACTAAAATTTTTATGAATAGCATCCAAAAGGCTAGTAGTAGTTTAAAAATAAGCGGCTGGCAAAATCTCAATCGGTTTTCTCTAATCAAGAGTAAAATATAGTTTGTTATACATATACGCTATTTTCGCCTCGAAATATCGTTAGTAAGTCGCGGTGACACCATTCAACGTTGATCATGAAGATGATCAGAGGAACAAATCTCATTTCTATACTAATATTATATAAAGGAAAGATTTGTTTGGTTGCATTGAATAGGCTTCGACACTACTAGACTGATTTTTATAAAATTAAGCACAGAAATAGAATAGACCACGGGGAAGGACTTAGGGTACTTCATATGGCGTTAAAATGTACAGTTCACGCGCGATGGCCAGAATTCGCGGGCATCATTCAAATTCTAGTCGCCAATAAGTCGTGGCTAAACCATTCAACGTTTATCATTGCGATGAACATAAGATCAAATCTCATTCATTATTCACGACTAAAGGGACTTCAAATCGAATGAAGAGGAGATTTAATTTTGCACATTTCAATGTCAAGAAAGACCTTCTGATCCTAATACGAGGAAGCATCACAACATTCTAATTCAATACACACACAAAATTTACGAACCATTATTTGTTTTGACACAATTATTTTCAAGGTCACGATGATAAGGTCTAGAGATATTACATAAGTCTTCCATCACTTATTTAACCGTAACATTTTACTACCGCAAAATTCCAATGCGCGTTCGCAATAGTCACAAAATATAAAACTTACATCACAATCGTTTATTAATATTTCGCTATTAAATCTATTATATTATGGGTCGATTTGAGTTTTATGTAATTTTCTTCGTTAAAATAATAATTTATACATAATATTTATTATATAACTTGCATGATAAAATGTAATAATTCCTTAATTTGTGATTTACGTTTGCATTTAAAATTTTACAAGTTTTTTAGGATTTATGTAATGCTTTGACAACGACTTTACGGACACCTCTTTACTTTTTTGGAAAAGGGTTAGTCAAAAAGGGGGAGAGGAGGGTCAATTGTACCCTATTTGGAATGAGATAAAATTTCGAAAAAAATATTCAGGTAATATAGCCCTGATATTCAGTCATTAGCCTCACAGAAACAGGTGATTTAAAAAGGGAGCAAAGACTGCTTAAATAACATAAATACAATAAGCTGTGTGACGTTTATGACCCTAACAGCGCCGTAAAGAGCGTAATGTACATTTATTTAATATAATTTATTCTTCGAAATTTTTAATTATTTTTCAGCCTAAACGTTTTTACACAAGCAGTAGATCATATACTCAAAATATCCGTTATTGATTTTGATCAACCTTACATATTAACTAGCTTTTCCCTGCGGTTTCTCCCGTGTAAATATAGTATCCCAGGGGAACAGTGTACTTTTTCGGGATAAAAAGTATCCTATGTTTTAATCCAGAGCTTAAACTACTACCATACCAAATTTCATTGAAATCCGTTAATTAGTTTTAGCGTGACAGAGTAGCAAACATCAATTCATACATTCATCCATCCGTCTTATACTATAATTTTTGAAATATTACTAGGATTCTCACCTGTTTTCACCGTATACGTGGTAGTTGACTGCCTTCGCCATGAGGATGGCCACCATCGGCCTCAGCGCCTTCCCCTGACCGTCGAAGTAGTATGTAGCTATGGTGTTCAGTTCTGGTTGGTTTGTGTTGCGCCTCAGCTCCTGGTGGGCAAATGAACTAAAATTGAGTTTGAATCTAATCGACAATGTGCTCGGAACGCTGTAGTGATTTTCCTAATGGGTATAGGTAACCCCTGAATTGTCAAGCAGATAAGTATGAGGTAATACATAGCAATTCGCAATATATTATATCAGGATGAAAATTATGTCGACATATTACAACACGGTAATGCGATATTATGAAGAAGTCATTAAATTAGTTTCGATTAACTGTCTGCCGCCTAGCACAGCTGCGCGACGCGATAGAACTGATATGTTGATGACCCATTACATAAATAACTTTAAAAAAAATTGAGTAACCCTAAATTGTCAAGCAGTGAGCGTACTGATGATGATGAATTATAGCTAAGAACATTATCGATCATGTCAGCTTTCAAACGAAAAAAACTAGATCCAAATCGGTTCATTCGTTTGAGAGTTACGATGTCACGGAGAGACACACAAACAGACAGACACGTCAAACTTATAACACCCCTCTTTTGGCGTCGGGGGTTAAAAATAAATGTATTTTTAAATAATTGTATTTTCTGTGCGTGGTCCGTAATTTTTATCTAGTTTTTTTGTTTGAAAGCTGACATGATCGATAATGTTCTTAGCTATAATTCAACATCATCAGTTCGATCACTGCTTGGCAATTTGGGGTTACTCAATTTTTTTTAAAGTTGTTTATGTAATGGGTCATCAAACACATCAGCTCTATCGCGTCGCGCAGCTGTGCTAGGGGCAGGCAGTGAATCGGAACTAATTTAATGACACCTTCATAATATCGCATTACCGTAATAATATTATTAGTAAAATAACATATTTAGTTACTGAATAATGAGCATTAAATACATATGTATTTTATATTAATAATCAGCACACAACATTTTTATATCAGATCATGTCAACGGAAAATGTCGTATAGGTAACTCAAGGATTCAGTGTTGCCAAGAATGATAATATATTGCTCCTGGTTTAAAGATCGCGATATCGCATGCATAAGCTATGAGTTGGCTTTTTTAAATAAACCGTGTGCTAATTACAGCTGTCGCAGTTGAAATAAAATATTATGTCAATTCAGGATTTACACGGATTAGTAAAGCCGCACGATTTCCGTCGCAAAATCGACCGTCTAAAACTAAATGGCACTTGAGTAGGCAATTTTGCCAACAAAAATGACAAGGCGACTAGTCAAGCGTCTCACCGCTCACGCGTTACGAAATACGATGTGAATCCCACGTTACGAAATACAAACCGTTTTAAACCAACTAGGATGAGCATGTTGGATAAAAAACTGGCCAAGTCCGAGTCGGAAGAGTTCCATAAATACCATTATCTAGACAACTACTAATATCGACAAACATATCAACAAATTGATGTAGGATGATAGATCAAACTCAACAGAGTACTGAAATATGATAAACTAAGACGAGATATTTCACAAGGGTGGTAATAATTAATTCTACCTACACAAGTCTATCGATAATGGAGAATAGACACTTTTTTTTTCTTTATTTAATCAGTTTTTTGGATCTTACAAATTCTCTTCAAGCTCTGACAATCTTACAAACTAAAAATATATTAACGTTTAAGTAGTCAATTAGACAGATAGATCCAATGTGTAACGTGACGTCACTTTCACACGACTTACATGGAAAGTTTATACTAAATTTCGTTTTGCTAGATATTCAACAGATATAGACGATTTTTTCGTCTATTCTGATTTTTTTCAGTCTTGTATCATATTACTATGTTTTAAGTTAATTTTCTGTTTTATGCATATTCCTATTCTTGATCTGTTTATCTATACTAATATTATAAAATGCAAAAGTTTTCGATTTTGTAGGGTTGATCTCTGGATCTACTGAATCGATTTTAAAAATTCTTTTAAAACCGACTTTAACAAGGGGAGCAAAATCTATGATACATTACAATAGGCAATATAATTCTTAAAACACACAAGACACATTGCTTCATTAATAAATTACGCAATTAATGATTAATTTTCTTCACGTTTCTTTAGCATTAAACACGGGCTAGGTGCGATCAATTTTACGCAGAACTATGTCGAATGCAAATGCGATCCGACATGAGTTTAGTTGTTCATATGTAAAGAATAACAATTAATCTTTTCAACATCAACCCAATTGCATTGAAAATAAATAAATCAATTCATGTACAGTTGTGTCATCTTGAAAACTAGTTTTTTGGATTAGTTAATGATTATGATATTATTCAACTATTGTCAGATGGGGCTAGATGGTATTCAACGTAATCTAAATATTAGGTTCTTACATATGAAATTGGCATTTTGTCGTACTGGCCACTTTAACTCAAATATATCTTCTTTGGTTAGGAATTCCAATTTCAAATTTATACCGCTATTTACTCATGCATTTTTTCGTTGTTTCGAAAACCGTAATTCATTTGTTTTTTCCTCTTTTGGTTTTTTCATGGCGTCACTATGTTTACAAAATGGAAAACTTGAAATATCGTATTATTTTCGAGTACGAGTTCCACCGTGGCACCAGTGCTGCAGAAACGGCTTGAAGGATTAATTATGTGTATGGTGGCGGTGTCGCAAAAGAAAACACAGTGCGTTTTTGGTTCCAACGTTTTCGTTCTGGAAATTTCGACCTGCAGAACAAGCCCCGTGGACGGCCGGAGACCAAAGTTGCAGTGCAGCAAACCGACAAACGCGCGTCGACTGCCGCGTTACATTACTCAACCGGCACAATAATGAAGAGATTTTAAATCGAATAATTACCTGTGATGAAAAGTGGATCCCGTACGATAATCAGAAACGCTCATCGCAATGGCTGAACCCTGGCGAACCAGCCAAAGTCAAAAATATGCGAAAATTTACTCAAAAAAAGTTACTTGTGAGCGTTTAGTGGATTAGTGCCGGTGTCGTTCACTACAGCTTTCTTAAATCTGGCCAGACGATTACGGCAGATGTCTATTGCCAGCAACTGTAAATCATGATGGAAAAGCTAGCTGCTAAACAACCGAGGTTGATCATTCGCTCTAGGCCACTGCTGCTTCAGGACAACGCTAGACCACACGCTGCACAACTACCTTAGCTATACCTAAGGCTACCAAATTAGAGGAGCTTCAATTGGAATGTCTAAGACATCCATCGTACTCCCCGGAGCTTGATCCAACAGATTACCATTTTTTTTTCCAAATTTGGATAACTTCTTGCAAGGGAAAAAATTCAACTCCGATGGGGCAGTCCAAAGCACCTTCAAAAATTTTATTGATTCCTGTCCGAATGGTTTTTTTAGTAAACGAATCAATGTAAGGCCAACGAGACGAGATAAAAAAACGTAAATAAACGGACCGCTACTGAGTTGCATTATGAAAGTGAGTTAATATTATATCTGTCCTTATCACTCATATGCAATAATGACGTCAGTTGGTCGACGACAGCTGTCGTAGCGTGTTTCGTGGTACAGGAAAGCGGCCAGTGCCGCAGTTGTCAACATTTGGTCCGCCAAACAATTGTGAACAAGTTCATTCCTGTTTGGATTGCGTTCGAAGTGATACATATTTTTTCGTCTCCGTATTTACTTGGTTTTTTGTTATTATTATTCCGTTTCGGTTAGTTTTATTTTTGATTTTTGCTGTTATTGTGAGTGCTTAGTTATTGATTTTAATTATGGAATCACAGCCTGGTGGTTCTAGACAACCTTTGAAAGAAATCAATTCACCACGCAAAAAGCGTCAAAAGGTAAGTTAATTTATTAATTCATTTGCACTTGAACCATTACCATAATTTTGATTTTTATGGTTCCATACCAAAAAAGATTATTTTTATATAATAATAAGAAAATAATCTAAAATTTACCATTCCTCACATTTTTTTTATTTACAGCGGACGTATTTTACATCTAATGAAAAAGGAATGGTCGTTAATGTGCACAAATACGTGAAGCAAACTTGGCCTACTGATGAATATCCGTACAAAACAAGTATAATGGAGAAAACAGCGAGCATTTTGGGCATCGGTTTCGCTTCCGTATATAGAATTATAAAAGAATATGCAACAACTGGGAATGTACGAAGCCCATCAACAACCAAAAAAAGGGTCACATTCTCGGAAAAAGTGGGCGAGTTTGATAAACAGGCCATACGAAAGAAAGTTCATAGCTTTTATCTGAAAAGCGAATAATTACCTACATTAAAAAAAGTACTCCAAGCTGTCAATGATGATGAAGAATTACCTAACTTTAAGAGATCGACATTTCAGAAAATACTTAAACATTTAAAATTTAAGTATATAAAACGACAAAGAAACAATGCTTTAATAGACAGAGACGACATTATACTATGGCGAATGAATTACTTAAGAAAGATTAAAAAATACCGAACGGAGAATCGCTCTATATTCTATATGGATGAAACATGGGTGAATGCAGGTTTGTCAAATAATTGTGCCTTTATTATGTTAATAAATATTAGCTTTTGCCCTTACTTTACTTACTGCCTCCGTTGCCGAGTGGGCTGAGCGTAGGCTCTTAATCTGGAGGTCGCGGGTTCGGTTCCCGCAGGGGACACACATACTAAAAAGTCACTTTATTTGTTGTTCTCTCGTTGGTTTCTGAGATCGATAAGCCTTGCAGCTCACAAAATAAGAAGATGACTTACTAAAATTATTAGAATTTTCGGCAGTGCATATCACTGGTAATGTAAAACTTATTTCGTTTTCAGGGCACGTTGTTTCAAAAACTTACGTGGATACTACAATAACTTCAAAACGGCAAGCTTTTATGGAGGGACTGAGTACGGATGCAAAGAACTCTACTTCAAAGGGCAGACGACTGATTGTGGTGTATATGGGAAATGAAAATGGTTTCACAGAGGGGGCTGATGATGTATTTGAGTCAAAAAACACAGGTGATTACCACGAGTCAATGGACGCGAACCGCTTTGAGCAGTGGTTTGAGAATATTTTACCACTTGGTGAAAATGCTGTAGTGGTACTGGACAATGCTCCTTACCACTCATGACGCCAAGAAAAAACACCCACCAAAGCATGGAGAAAAGCAAGTATTCAAGAATGGCTGCGTAATAAAGAACTAAGCTATGATGAAAAAGACGTAAAGGCAGAACTTTTAAAGAAAGTGAATGACGTAAAGGCGAACTACGAAAGATACGCTGTGGATGAGTTTGCTAAAAAATTTAAGGTGGAAGTCCTAAGACTGCCACCTTATCATTGCGAGCTCAATCCCATCTCGTATGGGCTGACATAAAGGGACACGTAGCTCGCAATAATACTACATTTAAATTTGAAGATGTGAAAAAACTGCTACAAGAGGGGATCCAACGTGTATCTGCTGATAAATGGCGAAATTGTGTGGATCATGTAATAAAAGTCGAGGACAATTTTTATAGCAATATTGACAACATGATTGATAATACAATAGATAGTTTTATCATAAACACAGCTGACTCGGACTCTTCCGACGAATCATCTTTGTCTAGTACAGACGACAGCGATTAAAATTCGAACTTTATAATAATTTATTCAAATAAAAATGTTTTGTACCCCTGAAAATTTGTTTACATTCTTTATCTCGTCTGGTTGGCCTTACTCAACCTATGAGATGGCAAAGGTGCATAGATAGCAATGGTATATACTTTGATTAAATAAATATATTATGTTTAAAAAAAACGACTTTATGTTCTGCCTTTACAAAATTTCATATGTACCTAATGACCATATACAGAGCTCAACATGGGCAGCTATTATGATTCCAATTTAAAATATTGTTACTTATTTATAATTTACCGCGTAATAAATAAATACAATATGATACAATGATTTGGTCGAATTTCCTTTTTTTTGTCCATTTAGATTATTATAAGTATAAGGTAGGTAAATATGGACAGTGACATACCTAATACAATAAGTATCTTCCCCTTGCTCCACTATTTTTTACGACAGTTATCACACATTTCTAACACTCTTTAGTACTTAACATAATACATTTATATTAATAGACAAGTGTTTTTTTATTAATTCAGAGCTAGATACTAAGTCCTTTGCTCAATAGAAGTAAGATATGTAGAGATTATGTTACTACACTCTTTTATACTTAAAGTACCTGGGAGACCGTGCTTTGCTTGGAGTTTTACTAGAACGATAAAATAATTAAAACGAAATAAAAAATTATAAAAGAAAATGAAATTTTCACAAAAATATAATTTATCTGACCGGGATGCGAAGCCACCACATTCTGAATTTCTGAACAACGCAAAAATTATACACTGTGACTGACTTTATTTGAGTCGAAATTAATGATATGCACGACAAAATAAAAAATCATATTAAATAACTCAAAAATGCACAGATTTCCAGGAATAAGACCTAGCTAGATTGATGTTTCTCCTCCTGAACTCCTTGCATACATAATTTCATTTTACACTCGCAGCCGTTTCCGAGATTCCGATTATATATTATAATATATATATACAATATTAGCTCGTTTAAAGTATAAGATTCGATTTTGTTAATAAGGCTGCAACACTATTTCAACATATTATTAGACAATATTGCGATGACCATATCAACCTTTATGGGTTACGAAACCTTGCTTATCAAATAATTTTTACCTTTTGGGTTCCATCCTCATGCACGCGGAGCGTGACATGCAGTCAGGGGCTAGTTAATGTCGCGATGTGTTAACTATGCTAAATGTTACACTCGCTTTGAAATGTATTGAGAAGGCCGCACACAGTAGGGATATTGCCTGGTGTGGAATATTACATTTTTACAAATTGAATTTTAAAATTGTTGAATTGAGGATACATAAATCTAAAAGAAATAGGTATTTAGGTTGACGCATTTGAAAATTATAAGCAAATAAAATATATTTGCCATCTCTTTCTCGCAAAACGATTTTTTACGACACAATTAGCCGCTACCGCCAAACATTTTGTAATTGACAAATGTATGGCGGCGGCAACTCGTGATGTCACAGGCCGAGGCTCTCTTACTTAATGTAAAAATTTAAATTGTTTGTATATTCGTTATTTTTTTGGATATACGAAAACGTGTACTAGATTGTTTATTAACATCTAATAGGCGAAAGAAAACTTTTTAGGCAACATACCTATTATGTATACAGAATTCTCGGTTAACAAATATATATATATTTTATGAGCGTAATCAGTGTTCGATTATCGTTCCAAAAATATATATAACTTGTGACCTTAAATTTTAACCAGATTATCCTATAAAATACTTATTTCTATTCATCACCGCGCGCCCGTACTACTCGTGAAGCGCGTGACCTCGAAGCCTAGCCGCCGCGTTGTACGGCAGTGTGAGGGTGTCCACGCGAAGTGGGAGTTGTCAGGAAATATTAATCATGTTACTTTTCTGTAAATCACGAACATTTTAGTTGTGCGTACGGGCCGTTACTTATGTAATATTGTGGCCTAATGTTGGGTTAAATATTTCATTCAGATAACCGAGCGCCGTGTATAGGTAAAGTCCCTTATAAATATGTCAGTCATGTTACGGGGAAGGTTTTGTTCGTAATATACATTTATAGCAAATATTTGCCGTAATTCTATTGTACTGTTCGTTTCCATTCTTAATTTTTATTGCAAACTATCTGAACACGTTGTTCTGTCTCAACTATGAACTGACATAAATAAATAACAACACCTACAACTACAACCTACTCTATCATCTACACCTACAACCTACACCTACTCCATCATCTACACCTACAACCTACACCTACTCCATCATCTACACCTACAACTTCGACCTACTCCATCATCTACACCTACAACCTACACCTACTCCATCATCTACACCTACAACCTACACCTACTCCATCATCTACACCTACAACTACGACCTACTCCATCATCTACACCTACAACCTACACCTACACCTATATCTACATTTGTAAAGATCTAAGAAATTTGTGCGTTTAATATCAAACTCACCGTAAATAATTTTTTTGTATATGATCTAAGTGAACTTGTGATATGTAGGTTTTTTTTACAAATATAGAAAAAGAATTGAAACTTTTTTGTATTTTTATATGTGGACATCTAATTACTAAGCTACACATAAAATATTATATTATTTTAATTTAATCAAGTATTATTTTAATTCAACCTCAATATTTCTGAGCATATAAATTAAACTAAATATTTCACATGTATAGTCGTCTCCTCTATTCGTAGATACAAATCGCAACATAAACTCAACACATATTTACTTTTGATCGTTTATCATTAGGTTGGGTACAGTTTATATTGCGCGTTGCAACTTCCAGCTCCTCATATAGTTCGACACTGATCTTCGAAACTAAAAATACAATGCATATGTGTTTATTGTTAACAAATAACCCTCAAAACTGTATAAAAGGAACGCATATGTATCTGTTCATTCATTCACTTTCATTAATTTAACTACTAATTAACTTAAAACATTTAATTACTTATTTGACAAGGTTGGAAGAAAGTGTTTGTTTCCGTTCCTAATTTTCGTCGTACCGAGCTTAACGCGGGACGCACTAGGCGTTTAACTACGCGGCAGCGTAACTATGGGACGCGACACGGCTAAGTATTCTTTATATGAAATTGTATGAGAAATATCGCACTACGCGGCAGCGGAACTACGCGACGCGGCACTCCATTGCGGTAGTACTAGCAGGGACGCGTAGCGTCGCTCCGCTGCCTCCTAGTGCGGTCTTACCTTTAAATCAAACCTCACTTCAGTGTGTGAGTAATAATGAGCAATGAGTAACGAATGATTACCTCTTCATTAATTCACTCATTCATAACTACTAATTAACCGTTCATTGGACAATGGGCAGGTTGGAAGAAAGTGTTTACAGTCCAGTCGTGGTACAGAAACAAGGTCAACGCTCGGGTTTCGCGCGGTTTCACGACTTTCCATCTAACGCAAGATAATGTGACGGTCTATGAGTCAAGGTCTAGAGCCTGGATGTCTTTAATTACGTTACGAGTATCACAGTTCAACGTTCAATGCCAAATGGGACTTAACAGTTTCTAGGTGTAATAAAATTTACAATCTGGATGTCTTTAATTACGTTACGAGTATGATTGTTCCACGTTCAATGCCAAATGGGACTTAACAGTTTCTAGATGTAATAAAATTTACAATCTGTTTATTATATAAGAGATTCTCATTTATAAATAATTTACAGTACAGTAACCGAGCTTTGCTCGGAGTTCTAATATATTTAAAAAACAAAAAGAATCACAAAAATATTTATCAGACTGGGATTCGTACCCACAGTACGTACAAAGCAAAAATTACACATACGAAACTGTCAATCGCACTGACTATAATAGAATCGAAATTATTGATACATTGTAACATGACGAAAGAAAAACATATGTAGTTTGAAAATGCGGTGTTTTCGTACGTTAGTCACTATAATGTAGTAAATAGTTTGCGAATGTACCGGGTTAATAGGTCTTAGATCCCTGAAATTAGTGAGAAACCATTAATTACCGCAACGTCCTGAACTCCGCCGATTTACATACTTTATAAACCGCCAATTTCCAATTCTAATTACGCCTTAGATATTTTAATTGTAGTATTATTCTTAACTGTACCTGAATTGTTTGGTGGCAAGTTTTGCGCACACGCAGTGTTAATATAGTGATTTATTAACGTCTCCATAAAGGAGGCTTAGCCCTCGTACCCACGAGGGTTTCTTTTGTAGTCGCGACAGAAAAAAACTGCACTGTAAATAGAACTATGCGCTAGTACAACATAGCTGAAAATCGAATTGTCATTTGTCAATATTTTTTTTGATGTCAGTTGTAAAAAAAATCGGTTGAGTTTAAAAATGCATTATTTACCTAAATATGTTTTAGCGACTCGCCGGAACCCAGATAAACCATGTGAGGTTTGCGCGGTACGTATTTTTATGCTACTATTACTACTGTATTTTAATTGTTTAATTTTTTAAGTTTATGGAATAAATTTAAAAAAAAAAACAGATTTGACAGCTCTACACGATTTACAGTTCTATTGTATTATCACACAGTTCTATTTAGTATATTGTAGTTTTTTCTGTCGCGACCACAAAAATAACTCGTGGAAATGTTGGCCTTAAGGCTTAAGTTTATAACGCTAGCCCGCTGCTCGTTGATGAGTACGAAAACGATACGAACGAGGCGGGTTATAATTTTTTTTTTAAACTAAAAATTTTGGTTATTCGTACATCGTCTGTCAATTCCATAGAAAAACTAGTATTACAACTAGACTTACAAGCCTATTATTACACGCAGCTCTCCTGCGAAGAAAATGTACTACGAACTATTTTTTACATCGCCAGGAGGATTTGAGCGCATGTATTTTATTTAAGCACTATATTAACACAGGATCAAATTTACAACTCGAGTGAAGACAAACGTTTGACATGTGATCATTCCGCCACAGTCGTTAGCTATGAAGTAGGTAAGTTGGACGTAAACAAAACTTCATCTATATTTGTCAATACGAAAGTATACTATAAATGGAAATATTGCAGCACGATGGAGTCTGAGATTTCGCATAATCAAACTTCGTATGTAATAAAAACAACATTATATGTTCGTCTGTCACACTCCTTTACAAAAAACCAATTACAAATGTGAGAAAACAAAACAACGGTCGTAAAGCGCCAGACACTTGTAAAGATATTGAGGTATTACGATTTTTTGTCAAGAAAAAGCGTTACGGCTTCACATGTTTTCTCATTCATCGTGTAATACAAATGAGATATGAGTAATTTAAAATACTATTGTCAGATACGCGTAGCGCAGTTACGTAGGCACTTAGACTTCTTAATTTTGAAGTCGGTACCAGCCCAAACATTTTTTTTTTTTTTTTTTTTCGAACGGGTCTATGCTAAGGGTCGGGTTAAGACCGCTGTAGCTAAGTCGGACTATAACTAGCCTGGTGGCTAGTTTGTTTGGTGGTAGACGATGGGAGGGTTTGACCCTCCCTAACATCACCCGGGTGATGTTCAAACCGGATATTGGGGACAGCTACGGATTAGAAGCTATTATTTTGACAGGGGAGACGCGGGTCTCTCCTGCTGAGGGGTCCGACCCCTTCCTCACTCGCTGATGAGTGAGGTTGCTCGCGCGCGGTAGCAGAGACTAGCGGCGTGCGAGTTATCGCGATAGAGGAGCTCTCGATTTGGTCGATATCGGTACTGAGAGGGCCGTCCCTCTCCCCTTCCGCGTACGGTCGGGATGACTCGCGCGCGTAAGTCCTAATGTCGATGAGGTTCGCGGTATTGGTAGAGCTCTCTATATCAATATCGCGGTCGCGGACACTATTTAGGAGTGTACCTAGACTACTGGGATGCGAACTCGAACTCGGGTTCGGGTCCGGTCCCGTGTTAGGGTCGGTCTGTACGTCTGTACGTGTTGTCGTGTCGGATGTGGGACCTCGGGGTAGGCGCCGGCGTCGACCCCGGTGCGATGCTAGCGTCGCGGGTGCGTGTGATTTGTGTTTACGTAACTGTACACAGTACGTTACGTATTTTGTGATCGGGTCAACGGGATCGGCTAAGATATGCTTAGGCCGTTTGTGCGGGTGTCGGAAAGTCAGTGCGTCGTGGTTGTAGTCCAGTGCCTTTTTTATAAGGGGGTTTGGGTGGTTTTTGCCTTTATCAAAGAATCTCTCTACGAGTTCCTTGATATAGGCTTTAATAGTGACTAGTTCGCAGTCCCTATGCAAGTCGATGTTACGCATGTACCAGGGGGCGCCTGTTGCCATGCGTAGAAACCGGTTCTGGACTCTTTGCAAGCGGTCCATTTGAGACTCGCTTATCTGTGCGAAAGAGACGCACGCATAAGTGAGTATCGTTCTGATGCAAACCTTATACAATGTAAGCTTATGTCTTAAGGACATTTTGCTTCGCGAATTAAGTAGCGGATATAATTTGTAGAGTACAAATTTCGCTTTACGTAGTGTGTTACTGATGTGACTCGAAAACGTCATCGACTTGCCTAGTACTACGCCTAAATATTTGACCTGAGAGACCTCAGGGATAATGTTGCCGTGCAGGCTAATAGGGCTCATTACTTTACGGGGGCACTTACGCCCCGCTGATTTATTACCATTGAATTGAATGGCGTGACTTTTATCGGGATTGACTTCTATTCTCCACTTGGAGAACCAATTACCGAGAGCGGTAACTGACTCCTGGAGGACTTTAGACGCGGTACGGGCTCGTGTGTTTGAATAATAAAGGGCTGTGTCGTCCGCGAACATAGCTAATTGCACCTTAGCGTGTTTGGGGATGTCACTAGTGTACAGGTTATATAGGGAGGGCGAGAGGACCGAGCCCTGCGGTACTCCCGCCTCCATATATCTTGGCGACGACAGTGCGCCTTCTACGCGGAAATGAAATTTACGATTTTTTAAAAAGTTACTAATTAGTAAGACGAGATAATCGGGTATTTCCATTTGATAGAGTTTGTATAACAGTCCGTTATGCCAAATTTTATCAAAAGCTTTTGCAATGTCAAAGAATACGGCGCATGTCGTCTTCCTGTCGTTTTTGCTAGATAATATGTACTCCGTTAAGCGGTGTACTTGAGCGGGACAGCTGTGCATTTCGCGGAAGGCGAACTGCTCGTCTGGAAGGAGTTTTTTCGGTACCAGCCCAAACAATGTCCTTCAATATTTTATAGAACTCACGTTCAAATTTGCCGGTACCGACATCAAATTTAAGGAGATTGAGTAGAGAAATAGTTAACATTTTAGCCGAATTTAAAAGGGGAAAATTAATCGACCTATTTGTCCATAAATTCGTTGTTGCTTGCGACTTAGTGTGCGCAAAAGGATATCTCGCGGGAACCGTACATTTTGCTGCGATTTAAAGTGTTTCATTCGCCTGCGTCCTTCTCCGTGGATGAATCCTATATCAGTGTCAAATTTCATCAAAAACGGTCCCCGTAGGTCCCCGATTCAACAAACAATCAAATATTTTCTCTTTATAATATTGTAGTATAGCGTAGATAATGTACTTATTGCAAGCAAGAACTTTAATATTGTAGGGGCATGGGTGCTTAGCAGGAACAATTGACAGCAACGTATTCGTAACGTTATCGAATAAAATTTGTATAAGCTTTATCTATATCATGGCCTTCATACAATTCTCATTCGATAACGTTACGAATACGTTCCTGTCAATTGTTCCTGCACCCGCCTGAGGTAACAAATTGTCGAAAACTCGATTATACAAACAAAAGACGTAAATTACAAAATACAACGAATCTCATTTTCGCATCTCATAATTGGTGTACGGCTGGCACAAGTGCGATTGCATCTTGCACAACCGTTGAGCAACGTCCGGAGACGGAATCAGACGTCCTCCAATCTTCGCCGCGCAATTAGTTGACTTTAACTGTTTATTCTTTATGTATACGTATCTAGGTAACTAGGTATTCTAACTTATTAGATATTCGATTATGTCCGTAGATCCACGTCCGTTAAGTGAGCGTCTCTCTATATCTTATACTTTAAACGAAACAATCTTGTATATCTATAATCGGTTTCTCGAAAACGTCTGTAAGTATTACAATGAAATTTCTTATGCAGCTAGTTTCGGGGGAGAAAAATCTAGCTACGTCTTATCACTGGGAAACTGCACATTTTTCAGCTATATATATATATATTATATAACAATATATCTATATTTTCGACTCTATTGTGTCAGTCCGACTGGCAGTTTAGTATGCATATTTATAATTTTTGCTTTGTTTTAACATTTGAATGTGGTGAGTCAGAATCCCGGTCAGATAAATATTTTTGTGATTTTTTTTTATTCATCAGAACTCCGAGCAAAGCTCGGTTACCCAGGTACTGCGTGTATTATACGTAAGCCTTCCTCTTAAATCCCTCGCAATACAATCCAATGTATAGTAAATTTACAACAGATGTAAGCGTACGTAATTCACTAGAATTACTTGAATGGCATTTTACGATGATCAGATGAAGAACCATGACAAAATCTGAATCTGACGGCAATTGTCTTTTTAAATTATTAATTAATTGCGAAAAAGATAATTACAGAGACAAACAGACAAATAACATACGTTAGATAGTTAGCTGATAATAATTCATCAAAATATTTAGAAGTCTGAAAAAAAAAATACAGGACTGTTTCTTATTTAGAAGAAACTAACTAAAAAAAATACTTTTTCAAGACGCTATAATTTTAAAGACATTTTCTAATTTTACCCTCATTTGAACAACTCAATTAAACAGTAAACTGCCACTCGCATCGTGCGTTATATTTTCTAACCACGCCCATATACGGCATCTGGTCCGTTTCCTTTATAGTAAGGAAGCGAGAATTTAGAAAATGTTGGATCTAGCGGAGCCTACTTCGGAACGGGTTTGCGGAAAGTGGGTGAACCAGTACAAGGGGAGATTAGAAGAGAGCTAATTGGTAGCGTATAAATAGAACTGACCGAATGAAATTAGAATAAACCAATAAACAATCTGAAAGGTAGAGTTATTTGGAACTAGTTTTTGCCCGCGGCTCCGTATCCTACGGGAACATTATACTTTTCGGGATAGAAAGTAGCCTATGTGTAAAATTCAGAGCTTAAACTACTACCATACTAAATGTAATCAAAATCCATTCAGTAGTTTTTGCGTGAAAGAGTAACAAACATTCATTAATCCTCACAAACTTTCACATTTATAATTCAGATGGATTAGCAATGAGCATGAACAAAATAAACCGATGCAGGAAATTGGAATTATTTAAGTTAAAAAGAGAGAAAAAAAACAGTCAAGTGCGAGTCGGACTCGCGCACGTAGGGTCCCGTACAAAACGGAAATAAGTCACGTTTGTGGTATGGGGCTCCACTCAAATATTTAATTTATACTGTTTTTAGTATATTGTGTTATAGCGGCAACAGAAATACTGTAACAATATTAAATATTTCTGTGAAATTTTCAACTCTCTAGCTACGACGGCTCACGAAAGGACGAAGAGACAGACAGGGATGTCTCAGTAATAGGGTCCCGTTTCTACCCTTTGGGTACGAAAACCTAAAAACAATGTTATAACTTCATGCTTATCTACTTATTATTTTAATGTGTACATTTTTTTTTAAGTGTACATTTTTAGGATTCCGTAATGGATAAAATTTGCTATATTTAAAGACTATGGTATAGATCTAAATTTTGCGATCATAAAATAATGATAATTTACATTTTAGGGGAGGCTCTCCATACATGTAAAGTGGGGATGGATAATAATTTTTCATTATACCCCATCGTGTGGGGTATCGTTGATCGGCCTCCAAAGTGGTTTAGAAGTTGCCCCTCTTTGGCATTTATAAACTATAGGAGAAAGAAATAGAAATTGTAAGTTGTCTTTTCTATGCTGAAAGATCATGCTAAAAACTTTTTGGAGAAATTATTTTGAGCGCATAGACTAATCATTGGTCTCGCTGGGCGCTCTACCAGACCGATCTGACGTGCTTGTCGAATACTGCAATAAATACTCAGCTGAGGTCGGCTTACCCGAGCCAGTCATATTGAAAGCCTTATGAAAGGTATACATCCCGAATATTTTATTTAATTTTAGTTGAAATCGGACCAAAAATGCCAAGTTGCGTAGTGAAGCTATGTAAAAATAATTGGACCAGAAATAAGAAGGACACTGGGATCACATATCATCAGTAAGTATCGTATAATTTCGAAATTTCAACATAAAATTACATGAACTCAAAACGCCATTCAGTGTTGCCGCGTATGCAAGAATCAAGTTCCAATATTTTTATGATGTGAATTTATTGTCATTGTATTTTTAACCGACTTCCAAAACAGGAGGCAGTTATATTACGTTCGGCTGTATATATTATTTTTTTATCATAATGTAATAAAATACAATGACAGTAAATTATATCCTATTTAATTTATTTAACCTAGTTATTATGATTCTACCCATTAGAACTAAATAACTAAATAACTGTTCGCAAGGAGCAGAGGGCGAAAATATGAAAAATAATATTATGAAAAGTTACAGTAAATATTTTGTATAATATTATTATCGCACTAGCTTCCTCGACACACGTTATTCTGTCTTGTCTATAAATAAATTAAAATAAGGCCATATCATTTATATACATACCTAATATTTTTGTGAAGAAGAAGCGCATAAGAATGATATCAAATTGATACGTCAATTTGCTTTAAATTAATTTTTAATTCTACTATCCTACTACTATAATTATAAATGTGAAAGTTAAAAGTACAGTGTTCCTGCGGGCTACATTTATAACCAATAACTTAATTAATAGTCCACAGCATAAGATATGGGAAAATATGGGAAAATTTCCCATTAAATAGGGCAAAAGTTGAGTAGAATTAATTAATTAATTATTTTTGGCATCACAAATTTTCACGCACACTAATCTGTCACATGTAAGTCAATTGTCACTTTACACACTGCAATAATGAGTTGCCGCATTTATAAAGCTGTTTTTATTAGGGAGTGCGTCATCTAGTCGAGCGAGATCAATCAAATATTTTTGTTTTGAGCGAGAACTGACAATTACTTTTAAAGTAATTAAAAAAAACCTATTTGGCGTTGATAGTTACGGAACCCTCTTTAGACATGTCCTGACATGTTCTTGGTTAGGTTATTATTTATAGTAACCTAGTAAGTAGCAATATGTTTTTGCTATACAAATGGAAGTGACATTAAATATTGTAGATACGATTAATAAATATTATACGATAACTAAAAACCAAATACTTTTTTTAGATACAATTTTTTAAACAACTTGTTACAAAGTTTAATTACAAATTGATTCTGTCATAAAAGGTTAAGCTAAACCGTATATTCTTCACAAGTATTATTACTTATTATCTGCAAATAGTGATAACAAATGCGGATATCGATAAATTATTTCGATGCTTATAAAGAATAGAGTTCATCTCTAACATGTTAGAGACATAAGTTATATTTACGACGATTTCAGTTTAAATAAAAAAAAATACCTGTCAATATTTACTAATAATATAAAACTATGATACTACGGGCGGTTTCACATCTTATCGCACCGATATTTGATAGCAGACCGAAAAGCTCTTATATCATTGGCATATAAGTGCGTATTTTTCAATATCCAGTCCGATATCGGATATCGCGCCGTTAATGACAAAGTCATGTATATGTTTCATATTTAAACATATCCATGTTTCTCTCATACTTTCGTAATTTATCGGTGCGATATCCGATATAGCATCGCATAATAGGAAAACGCTCTCACTTCTTTAATTAGTTAATGTTTGTTTTAGGTCCATATTCCATAAACAAATTCATATTAGACATAACTGTACCCTTGTCAATTCACTAGAGTCTAGACCAACAATAGAGCAGAGTCTACACACAAGCACTCTGACATTGGCGACCAACTCAGGGTGTAATTTTTAAAAGAGGAAGTTTGTGTTTACCATCGACAAGTTTCATCGACATGCGTACGCGTCTACGCTCGCGTGCTGCCGCCTCATGACTGTGACACAGTTGGGGATCGACGCCTGCGCAGAATGATCCGAACTTTGGAAATGTTCGTAACTGTACGGTACAAATATATATTTTAACATAGTGATGGATTTTAAAATTATCATAACTACTATATTATATACCTTAGGCGACCTCTGTGGCTCAGTGGTTGAGCGTATTGGTGCTAATACCAGGGGTCGCGGGTTCGAATCCCGCCGAACACGAAACAAAAAGGTTTATCGTGTTCCTAGGTCATGGATGTGCATTAAATATGTGTATAATATAAAAGTATTAAATATATTTCCGTTTGGACCAGATTGACGTGGCGTGAAGTGCCCATAGATAATATTATTATTATTATTATACCTACTCTTATTTAAAATCTTAGCCCAACTTGCACCGATCTGGGTTTAATACCATGTTATCTCTCTCGTTCTCCGTATTTATGAAAGAGAAGGCATGATATTATAACCCAGGGTTTGCTTTAACCAAGATCTGCGCAAGTGGTCTTACGGCTGATTTCAATAACCTATCTTATATAATATTCATTTAAAACGTCGTCATTCAATCACTAGCCGGTTTTTTGCGATACAAATGTGACGCTTCAAACAAATAGTTATTGGTAGATAGGCTATATTGAAAGGGGCGGTTAGTCAGTAAATTGATATTTCTAGATACTTTTCTCCTTTCCTTCTTTGTCAATTCTTAGGCAAAATGATTTCTTCTGTCAATATTTACTTACTGACCTTTAAAGAGTTGTTGCATGTTGAATCAGTTTTTTGTGACAGTTAACTCTGTAGTATAACTGATTGAGTATAGGTACTGTTGGTTCTTGGTGGAAATTCATGTTCTTAATAATATGACACAACTTTTTTTTTTCTAAAAGTGGAAAAGGGTAAAAAAAAGGTGGGTGATATTATTTTATGGACTCGGTAGTATTTACAGTTTTGTGGAGCATAAGTGCAAAATGTAAACTTTAGAAAATCAAACTAAGGGCTAGTTTCACAATCTACTGATAAGCGTCAGATAATTTCGATAATTTCGATGTCGGTGCGCTGACTCGAGGTCGCGCCTTAGTGGATGTCTAAACTATTATAATATAGGTAGGTTTAACACCATTTTGGCTGATCCATCATCTGAGAATGCTAAAATATTATACAAAATTGTTGAGATATCCCATAAGCATTCTTCGGATGTGTAATATATGTAATGTACTACCTAGATAATTAAAATAATAGTTTTACTGATTTTCTGATTTATTGTTAAAATATTAATTGTTTACATACAAGAACGACATTGGTAAGGCCATTTTTCTTTATGATAAAAAAAAATAATTTCAATGTTTTGTCTCTGCAGCTCAGTACAAAGTAAGCAGCGACAAAACCATCCAAATAAGCTTGTCGACACTCATTAGGGATTGTGAAACAGGCCCTAAAAGTCATCCTACTACTATATAAATGTGAATGTTTGTGAGGATGGATGGATGTTTGTTACTCTTTGACGCAAAAACTACTAAACGGAATTCGATGAAATTTGGTATGGTAGTAGTTTAGGCTCTGTATTAAAACATAGACTACTTTTTATCTCGAAAAAGTACAGTATTCCCGTGGGATACTGTATTTACGCGGGCGGAGCCGCGGGCAGAAGCTAGTTTATTATATTCATGTACTAAAAACATAATTAATTCCATTAAATTCGATCACCTATCTCTACCGGTAACACTAATAATCAAATTGATAAAATCATAAACTATACTGAAGCTTAATCAAAGTGTTAATTAAAAAATATAATCAAGGTGTAACAACTATACTTATGAATTCTATGTTATAACTATACTTATAAATTCCACTTTGTCCAAGTCATTTTCCATATAGAAAAGGTCTCAAATAAATAATATTTAATTCGATCAATGTTTGCGAATTACGCAATACGGTTTCGTCGGAATATCGTGATAATTTGTTTCTTATATTTATAACTTGTACAGTAGGAACCTCTTGATGTTATTTTATAACCAAAAGGCATTTTTTATTTTGGATAGCGAAATCAATCAATATCTACAGCTCTTGTACAATATCGACAAAGTTTCTGCTCGACCAGTTGCCAAACTAAATGTTTAGAGACTGGTCGACTACTAGGACGCCTCAGAATATTTAAACACAAAGAAAGTGACCGCAACGAGTGCATACATGATTGAACTACGTGTTAACACGTTAGTATGTGTGCGTGCGCACGATTCGACGGCGCTGTTATGCGATTTTCATCCTATGGCTGGTCGAGCGACGACTTGTTCGATAGTTCGTTACCAAAATGAAAACTTCACTTATCCGTTATCAGTCTAAACTTTAGAGGGCGGTCACGAACTTGACTCTTGAGTAACTCCGATTTTGCAGGTATCCATTTAGTGACAGACATTCGTAAAGACGTGACGTACCGCGAACGACGTCTCGCATGTGAGAAAGTTGTTAGTTACTTATTCACGCAAAAAAACGCTCAACGTATTGACGCACACAGATGAATTGTATTAACACAAAGGCTACTTCTTACCCGACTACGGCGAAGCCAAAAGGAAGGGTGATGATTTTGGCAATCTATCTATGTATGTATGTATGTTACTTCCACCGTAGCGCCTAAACTATCCGATTTTAATAAATGAGGTGTCAACAGATTCGTTATAATATCCTATGTTAATAGGCTATATAGTTTACGTAGTCGGGTTATAATTTTTTTTCTTCATAAAAATTGTAGTTATTATCTGAAAAAATAAACTTCCCATCATCCCACGTGATAAATGGATGTTCTTTCTACGCGAAGAAAGTCACGGGCAACGTTTGTTACTAGTTTTTATTACCTAACGTAATAAATTCTCTTACTCACCGATCGTATCTCCTCGTATATGCCGTTCAGGTCGTCCTCCAACAGGCGGTACGGGTCGACGATTTGCGTGCCGTAGTCCGGCAGGGAGCCTGTGCTCGTGCTCTGCAGATTGGACGCCAGCCGCCTGATGTGAGCGGGCGTGGAGCCGGCGGAGCCGCAGACGGGCCCGCATGTGGTCACTCTCTGGAAGAAGAAGGCTTTTGAGTAAGGAACGTCGAGGGCAAACGCTGAGAGGTTTCCAATACGAGTATACGTAGAGGCTATGAATATAGATAACAGATGACGTCACAAACGCAATAAATCCAAGATTGACGTAGGGATAGGTATCTACGAGCGTGAGCAAATGTATGCAGAAGTATGTCTACTGTTGAGGTAACGTATTCCAAGTGCAAAACACACGTGTTCTCTCTGAACGTGTACTCGTAGATGAAACCAGGCCAGATTTTTCTTAACCCAATATCTCCCAACGCTTCGGCGACTTACGTTTAAATTGCAGTGAAAATCTACGCCGACGATTACTATAAACGATTGTATTTTACTAAGGAATATCGTGGAGTAATATAAAAAATATATTTTAGCGTTATTTTGTAGAACGCTTACAAGAAACAATAAGCAAGCAGTATAAAATAATGAAGATCCCGCACTGGGGCAGTCAATACAAAGTGTATTATTAAATCTTAAAATAGCAATAACCTTTAATGAAACAGAAAAACAAAACAACCCAACCAATCAAACAAACCATTGCGAAAACACCATTCCGGGTCATTCATTTTTACATCCTATACAGTTACACGGTTATACGCCGTAATAATACGGTCTCCATAAAGGGCCCAGCAATTCAGTCATTATTGATTCCAATACCTCACACGCAACTGAAATTACCACATTAACGAAATGGATAATTTATAAACGATTGTTTCGTACTTTATTACTATCTGAACGACGTTTTATGGGCAGCGGATATTAAGAAGATGGCGGTTTTGTTGTCAGCTAAATAATCAGAGATTTTTGAAGTTTTTACATGATATAGTGTTATAATCATCTGATTTCAAAAAGGAGTTTAAGAGGAGAGATGAATAGAAATGTAATTGACATCATTGAATAACCTGAAATCTTCGTATCAGACAAACTGTCGGAGGGCAAGCGATGGACCTTAGTCGCTGCGCCAATGATTATTATCAAATAAATTGTTTTAAAAATATGATGCATACGCCTCAAATCCCGCAAGGGTTTTCACGAATTGCTCGATGATATTAATTGTGTCAAGATCGATATTTTCGAAAAGGGCATATTCGCAAACTGGTCCAGCAATTGCTACATTTAGATTATTGGCAGGGCTTGCCCTTAGTGACAGTGACCGAGATGCGGTGTCGCAAGTTTATGCAACTGCACCTGATGGGCCTTGCGACACGGACGTTGGGTACGTGCTGTATATCATATCCTAGTAGTCCTGTGATCCTGGTAATGGCAGTTGTGCTTTTTATCGATTAGATCGATTGGAGATATAGGAACAGTACCTGGCTATTTAGACAAGATGCCATCGCTAATTACGATGACGAAATTAGAAATCAATAATTGTAATTTACGGTTGCATGTTAGATAAGCCCTCTGTATCAGACAAGCTCAGGGAGTTTGTCTGATACAGATATGTTTGTCTCCTCCTCCCTATCAGCCCTCTATAGCTCTAAAAGGTCGAATATCTATTTTACATCCAGTTGAATATCAAGGCTATAAATAATCGTCTGAAACTTAAGAACAACGAGATTTATTTCAAATTTGTTTAAATTTTGTTGTACTTTTAGTAAAAAATGGTGATATCATCCGACTGCCCTCAAAATTTATAGCACGATTACATAATATATTTAGTATGTACACGATTTTCAGAGGAGTACGTAAACAACGATCATGTACCTAATGTGTCGAAGCTCGTCCATATTGTAAACTTATTTGTAAATTGCAACTTGTTCGTTCAGCTGGGCTTAAACTAGTGTCTTAAGCAACTCCTAGATGCTAGAATATTTGTGCGATTTTGTGAAATTTGAACCACCAAGGCTGCACTTGGTTGCACCAAATGACATTTTAAAAGATGCAATTTTAACGATGTACCCCGATATTGTTCAACTTGCATTTCAAGGGTCAATTCAAACCCAAACGAAATGATACGCGACATGGAGCTGCATTTTAAGACAGCTATTCAAATTTGAACTTTACTCACTACACAAGAATACACACGTTTCATTGGTAAGAGTTCGAATGTCATGTTGCACCGCGCTGCACAGCGCATGTGCAGTGTATGAGTGATATGAAAAAATGTGTACCTTTTTGTGTAATGAATAAAGTTCGAACCCACCACATTCCGAATTTTTAAACAATACAAAAATTATACGTAGGTAGGCATAATACCAAGCTGCCAATCACAATGACGTTAGAGAGTGTAAATTATTGATATATTGCTGCACGACGAAATAAAAAAACATAATATATTGCTTAAAAAAGCGCAGTTTTAAGGGATAAGACCTAGCTAGATTGATTTTTCTCCCCCAAAACTCCCTGCATACTAAATTGCATGGTAATACATGTGGCCGTTGTCGAGATACCGATTATACATATATACAAGATCGTCTCATTTAAAGTATTAGTATATTATAGTTTCTAAACACACAGGAAATAAAGAGTAGATAAAAATAAATATTTAAATTATGATGATAAAAGGCCAGTTGAAAATAAAAACAATGTAACAATCACACCAAAAGTCGTCGCGAATAAATTTTTTCGACAATAACAATTTAGTGTCGTAAATTTTTATCGACACTTATCGGAGCTTTATAGCGCATCCATAACTTTGCCATGTTAAGCGGTGGTTAAAAGGTCGCCTCCTGCCAAGGGTAGATATTTACATGATAAATGAAAAAATGTATTGCCGATAATGAACTACCGACCTATAATCGAATGAGAAAATATTGCCGAAAGCGGCACCTAATGAAAAAATACAAAGATCAGAGCAATCAGGAACGCGGTCTTTAAAAAATCAGCCAAGTGCGAGTCGGGCTCGTGCTCGAAGAGTTACGTACAATCCTACTTCGTACTACTATTATAAATGTGAAAGATTGTGAGAATGGATGGATTGGATATTTGTTACTCTTTCGCGCAAAAAATACTGAACGGATTTCAGTGAAATTTGGTATGATTTTTATTTTTTATTTTTTTATTCTTTATTTAAAGGCTCTTCATTATATGATTATGTCAGCCTAAATTAAACAATGGTAACAATTAACTTAAATCTAATTCCCTTAAATGTAACGAATTAATTACATAACTTAGAAATATATCACTAAATTCTATTTTAAAATTTGACGATGCAACGCTATGTACGAAAAAATACAAGTTGGTATATTTAGTGTGTTGAACAAATTCACGCCTTAAACTTTCGTTCCTCTCGCACTCCATAAGTTAGGCTCTGGATTAAAATAAAGGCTAATTTTTATCCTGAAAAAGAACAGATTCCCGTGGGACACGCGATGCTATATTTACGCGGGTGGAGCCGCGGGAAAAAGCTAGTTATCTATATAATTATTAGTAATAATAACGAGCACTAGTATTAATATCGAGCAAAAACAGCGAAAAAGTAAAGTTTTTTGTATGGGTATAAAATACTTATTTTATGTTTATTATTTATTTTTAAAGAGAATATACAAATCAACATTCAGTGAATATATTTTCAAGCGTCTGCCTGTGGCCGTTATTAATATCGAGCAAAAAAACGACAAAAAATCACGTTTGTCGTATGGGAGCCGCCCTTAAATGGCAATTTAATATGGCAATAGAAATACATCATCTGTGAAAATTTTGAATTATCTAGCTGTCACGGTTCACGATATACATCCTGGTGACAGACAGACAGACAGACGGACGGACGGACAGGGAAATCTCAGTAATATGGGGCCCGTTTTTTCCTCTTTGGGTACGTAACCCTAAAAAGTTGCCGGTTGGTCTTTAAAAGATTGAAAAATTGACGACCTACCAATTTAAGACGAAAATTTCATAAGGTATGGCACATTTCTGGGTAAACTTACAAGAATTTTAAATGTATCTAAATATTAAGTATCCAAACTGTCATAAACAGGTCAAGGTATGCAATACAAATACAAAAGGCCGCCCTTTGCTTACAACCTTTAAAACTATTTGAAAGTATTATTTTTTTAATTATGCGCACGCGAACGTGTTTCCTTCATAATTACTTTCAAACGTTTGCTGCTTCGTGTTTGTTTTAATTGGTAATCGAACCATTTTCGTAATGTAGAACGCATTTGCGTAGGTTCGATCAAACGGAACGAATGAATTACAACCAAAGTACACATGACAGGTATTTGTAGTGAACAATTTATTATTCCTATACAGATCTAAATCCCTTTGGGCTCAACTCTTTTAAAACATAATGATCTCTGCAAGTCTGAACAGTGGGCAGACTAGTGATGGTGGAAATAATTTAATGGTTGTACTGGATGATAATAGCCTAAACGATTGTTTTTTTTTATTGCATAAGTAATTAGTACTCTTAAATATGAGTATGTTTTCAGAAGAAACAGTATACTAAAAATCAATTTTTTCATAGGTACATCGATTTGTTTACAAAATTTCGCAAGTGTCGTGAAAACGCTCCATACAAAAGTCGTATACAAAAGTAACTCTGAACCTCCGAGACCATTGGTCCATTTTTAAAACATGTCATGTGGTCCATATTATAATACACAATATATACGTTTTTGGCTTTATATTGTTAAAGAATATAGAAACGATTGGATATAGCAATTTAACCTCTCCTGTGATTTAATCCACTTCCCCTAAGAGTAATATTTGTTGAAAATACGAGCTTACGATTTAAACTTAAAAAAAAAAACATATTTAATTTAAAAAAATTAAAACGATTCCAGTGAATACATACGTGCTTGCAAACGACCGTGCTCGGAAAGTTTGAAACTAAGCTTAATGTGACAGATCGCTTGATACGACGGATATTCTTTGAGAAACGCCGGTAGTCCGTATTACATACGTAGTCCATAATTACCGCACTTACTCCTCTGACCTCATTTACAAAGAAAAATAAATATCAGTCAGTATTTTGCGAGCAAACGCAATTGTCGCTTGCAATATTTTGACTGCTGTCAATTGTCGTTAAGTGCACAAAGGTGGTGGGTCTATTCACATCGAGCACTCAACAGGTAATTATTAACAAACCGTGACGAGTAATTTCAGCTGTCCTAAATTCATTATACGCAGGAAACGTGCATAATCATACGAGGGATTGTATTGAAAATTATTTGTAAACCAGGTCGAATCTTGTTTGAAGGTTTTGCAGATACAGATGCGTCAATCAAATCGTCTTGAGTTTCTTAATATTATGATGATATACTTTGTAATATCCAGTATAATAATACGTATAGAAAAAACTTTTTACTCCGTTTAACAGAATTAAGCGAACGGAGGAGTATGAAATTTGGCATAGTTGAAGTTTATATGAAGAAGGAGCCAGCTGCACTAATATTTTCTATAATAATGCTTAAAAAATATATTACACACATTGCCTCTGAGATTATAACTCACACCACCATGCGTATCATACAATTTTGTCACACGTTGACGTTTGTCAATCTGTCTTACACATGCAATAGATACAATTACATTATATAAATTATTTTTGATTCATTTGGGTTGGTTTGAAAAACTATGGAACGATCGCCAACTTCAATCTTTTCACTTTCGTTGCGAACTATACAAATGTATAGTTCGCCTTGAACCTGAAACTCTCAGATACACTTTAAAAGAGTTTAAAATTAAATGACCACATTACAAAAATTTGCTTATCACGTTAAATATCTATCTATTTTTGGTCAATCTCTATCCAAACAATTTACTGTCGCGAATTCGATGTGATTAGTATTGATATAGAATTTGTTACGTGACGATTCTGTTATCGTGTTATTTAATAGTATAAGTATACATTTTTTTACCCCCGACGAAAACATAGGGGTGTTATAAGTTTGACGTGTATCTATGTGAGTGCACCATCGTAGCTCCCAAACGGATGATATGATTTTTTTGTTGTTTGAAAGCTGACATGATCGGGGGTGTTCTTAGCTATAATTCATATTATCAGCTCGCTCACTGCTTGATAATTCGGCGGGTTACTTACATTTTTTTTTTATTATGAAATGGACCAAGAAACGAGCGAACGGATTGCCTGATGGCAAGCGAATACTGCCGCCCACGGACACCAGCAATACAGTCGGACAAACCGGTCGAGCCAGCCCAATCGGGATGAAGCATGGCTCACCCACGTACTATTAGGGAATCTAATCGTCTGGCATGTAGATATCATTATAATTCAAACAAATTACGAGAATGATCAACCTGCTAAAAAATAAGATTGATATTACCTGATATTACATTAAAATTAAAAAATTAGGCTTAATTAATTTGTAACATTTTTGTTTACATCAAATATTGTATTTCAAGTTTAAAATTGTAATAGATCGTTAAAAGGTAATTAATTGCTGTCGTAACAATGTCAGGTGTAAATCAAGAGAAGGTTGCAATAAAATTCTTTCTTTTTTTCATTTTTATTAAATAAAACGATACTTTTTATTATTTTGGAATGTTTTAGTGTAAAAAAATATTAAAAACCATAATGCATGCTCTTAACACAACAATTTGTGATATTTTCAGTGAAAAATGAATCATAAACTCGCGTCACAGGTGGTCAACCTGTGAGATAACATCAGTCATCACTCATACATTGTCACACACTTGGCGTCATGCCATTCGCTCATTCCAAATTATTTGATGGAATATAAATTCACGCACCATTTACGCACTTTGAGAGTCTACTATTCTATTCATACTAGCGCTAGTTTAAACGTAACATTATAAATTCACTCTTATAGATAAGAAAGAGGCGTTTCTGGTACACAGTGCACACTATCTAAGAAGAATTTGTAAATTACGGTTAATTAATTTCGCTTCGCTGCGCTTCGATTGTCCGCTAGTATAATTGAGCCTAAAGGTAGCCTTCCGATCTATGCGACCGCGACGCGAGACCGGGACCCGTGAACCAGAGAATCAGGTTTTCTGGCCACGCCCACCGGTCGCGCGACGCGGGACGCGGGTCGCGGGGATTGTTTAGTGCTCCATATAAATTCATACTAAGCAGTGCCTCCGCGACTCTATTTCGGTCTCGGGTCGCGTTCTCGCCTCACGTGCATCGAAAGGCTACCTTTAGGGTCAATTCACAACGAAACGATACGCGACATATAGCTGCATTTTTAGGATAGCTATGCAAAATTTAACATTTATTCATTACGAATGTCAGATTGCACCGCGCTGCACAGCGCATGTGCAGTGTACGACTGATGTCATACGAAACGTGTATCTTTTTGTGTCAGAAAGTCAGATTTTGAATTGCTATCTTAAAAATGCAGCACCGCTTAGCGTCACTTATTGTCGCGGTGTGACGCTAACTGACCCTTACTTAATTTGTATAACGCGTACCGGTAGAATGACAAGCGCGATTTCACACGCGTCACAAGGAACCAGGTTTCGGCGAGTCTATGCGGAATAACAATGGCGGACGCATTAAAATTTTCTTAATTTAGAACGTCTATAAATCACGGGCATTTGACAGGTGGCGCCACTCTAGGTGAGCCTGCACTGAAGAGACAAATTCGAAGTTTACTCCGAGATTAAAACAACCTTATCGAAGATTTGTAATTTTGTTCTTGATCAAATATCAAAACATTTAATATATTTTCATAGCAGAACTATTTTTAAAGCACTAGTTTGGATCCTAATTGCACTCTGATAGCTTTTTTAAAACTGAAGAATAACATCGTCGAAGGTTCCCCCTTCGTAACAAGGATAGTGACATTCTTAGGAAGAACTTAAAGCGAGCGAATCTGATGAACCGGTGTGGACTGCTACTCCTCATATTGAGGAGAGGCAAGTAATGGCGTCATAAGCTGTGAGTGATAACGTTATCCACCTCGCTATTACTCTAAATTTACTCACTCAAATTGAAACAATATTTCAGCCTCAGCCGTTCCTACATTGAGGCAGAAGGCAGGCGTTTCTACTTGTTTGCGGCTTTACACAGAGAGTGTACGATGCAGGGATGGGCCCTAAACCGCTTGATGTATGTTCAAAACAATTACATTATGGTTGCACAACGTGAACGTAACGTATTACGTCCCGCCCAGACCACATTTCAGCTAAACGTGAAATGCTAATAACAACGTAACGCAGCCTTATACGCGTAGCAATATTCAACCACACGTAGAACACAGAAACTGTCAAAGCCGAAATAAAAGTCAAACGAGAGCGTGATCAGGGGGTCTAGCAGGAACAATTGACAGCAAAGTAATCGTAATTTATCGAATGAAATTCTCACAAATGAATTTTCACACAATTCTGATTCGATAGCGCTACGATTACGTTGCTGTCAATTGTTCCCGCTAGGTCCCCATTAGTATTTACATAACACAGGAATTTAAGATAATGCATTTAAACTATTGTTTTTTTATTTATTGACTGAAATTGTAAGACAGAAACTGAATGATATAAAAACTGAAAAGGTGATAAGTTGAATTTATTTAAACAAATTTATAACTTCACACATTTGAAATAAACATATTGTACAGACGCAATTTTGTTTTATATTTGCCATTTAACAACATTTTGTCAATTTTACCAAACCTCGATTCTCGAAACAAAAGACTTGACGATTTCTTTTAATTATTGGCTATTAGCACTAATTATTCCGGGAAAGCCCTTCGTCCAACATACAGGTTTATGTCCGTATGTGAAATGCGTTCAGCGACGACACATTAGCGCACGTACCATTGCATGCGCCTGCGCAGACGTAACAATTAAAACCCGATAGAAAGTGTTGCGTTTTGAACTATGTACTCTATATAGACGTGGAACAATTAGCACGCGGCCGTTGTGTGGTGTTGCCACATATTTTATTGATCCATTAAATAATAATTATAGCGCCTACAACTTTTAAATAATAATAATATAATTTATTAGCAAAATTATAGTGCAATAAGCTGATACAGATAAACAGTGTCTCACATATATTTGTCGATTTTTTCTCGACGTGCAAATGTTGTTGGTTAGTTATTTTCTTGAGTCAACATAAGTTTGTCGATTCTAGTAAAATATTTAACATCATAATTATTACTACATTACAAAATTATATTATCGCCGTTAAAGGTTGGTTTCGTAGGCTAAAGCAAAGAATCTGAGTCAAAGTAAGGAAATAAAATTATTATTTGAGGAAAAAACACACGCTGTATGTATTGATATACAGCAATACACACAACCTACTAAAAAGTATAATTCCTTATAGTTTTAATTAATACAAAACCTACAATTACTTTTCAATTACCATTTAACTTTGAGACTTACAAATAAAACACATACATATTAGTCGTAAATATAAATTTGTGACTACACAATCTGTATAATTATAGTCATTTAATAATAAAAATCTGTATTTTATTGTAAACTAATTTTCCTACACTAATTTGCGTAGAGGCGTGCGTAGCGCGCGTTACGAGATACGACCGCCAATAAAAGACATCAACGCGCACACCACGTTTGACATACGGTATTTTGTCATAAATTTTTATAAATAATTTTTATATATAATATTATATATATATAATACAAGATTGATACACATAAGAATTGATTTCCTACTTTATCATTATTCTAAATGAAAACTTTCCAGTTTTATCCACATGTCGGTTTGGAGCAACTTATCTATAGCAAAACTTTTATAATTTATAATGTTCTACGCGCCAGTCTAAGCTGCAGTATAAACTCTAGAAATCGCATTTCGGAACATTTGCCTAAATATTGTGCAAAATTTCATTGAAAATAAAAGATAAATAAAGTGAATATTTGACGTTAGTGTTAGTTATATGAACTGAATATATTTTTATCGCACGATCTTTGTTTTAGTTCAAAACCAAACACAAATTTAAATGTTTTATGCAAAAGCGAGCGAGCAAAATTTTTTTATACAATAATAATCAATTCTAATAAAAACCTATGTTTTCACTTTTCAGCGATAAGCGATAAAATTAATTTCAAAATTGTTGCATAAGCCGTTTTCACAATAACCAATTGAAGTATGCTCTTTTTACATAATATGCACTGATTATTCACCGCATTCTTAACGCGAATAGACTATAGTATCTTATTCTATTCCGGACCACTACGACCTTTAAACCTTCAAGAAAAGATTGTACTCCTATTTAAAAAAAGCCCGTAACGCGTTTGCGATGCCTTATATTGCGGGGGTGGTCATGGGCGACGGTAATTGTTTTCCATCAAGCGATCCGTCTGCTCGTTTGCCTCCTAATTTACAAAAATAAATCGGTGCTATTGCGACTCCACTGACGCGACTGAAAACAAATTACAAAAGCGTAACAAAAGTATTTTTCCGTTCGTACGATTTTGCAGTAAAAGTTTCAAATCGAGCCACTCAGGGTTCGTACCGGCAGGTGTCGTCAGGTGTCGTCAGGTGTCGTCAGAAGTCTCAGCTAGTGTACCCGTGTGTGTCTGGTCTGGGTTTTGCAACGACAATTCGTGTCAACGTTTTTCTAGGGCTCTAGGGCTTTAGGGCCATCTGCGTAGTTACGTAGAACCTTTTTTTTTAGAATTTTTTTTTAAGTGATGTGACTACAAAATTGCAAAATAACCTCGGTAATCCAGTAAGAGGAAAAACAAGGCTCCTGCCGAATTATCGAATCGTCCGGATTACTGTCTATACTTAGGAAAGTTTGTTTGTTTGTCTGTTTTTTTTTTTGCATGGAATAGGAACTACTACCGATTTTGATGAAACTTGGCACATATATAGTGTAGACCGCGGGGAAGGACATAGGGAATTTTTATCCCGGGATAATGTACCGTTTTCTTTTCAATTAGTCAATAATAATTCAAGTTTACTTAGATGCTCAGTCAATTATTCACAAAAAACTACAAATTTCTCAGATTTGCGTGTTATCATAGAAAATAGGCTGCTGGCATGTCAAGCGTCATTAGCTAATGTACTGACGTGACCGTAATTAGATACGAACAAGTACTTTACTCGTTTATTTAATACATAATAATCGCAAGCTATAACAAGCTATAAATAAGCCAACACATTGACTTAGCTTATTCAATGGAGCAGAGCATCTTCTAGAGAGAGAAAATTTCAACTAACTAAAACCGTTAAGGAGATACAGCCTGGTGACTGACAGACGGAGCGTTTTTACCCTTTGGGTAGGGAACCCTAAAATGTAGGAGCGTGGTGCACGATCTAATAAGATCGCATTACATGAGACAGCGTAAGGCACCATATTATATACTTCAACGGAAATTTTATAATTCAAAAGTACATTACTTATGAAGTTTTTATTACCCAGGCTTCGTCCTGATAATATAAAAAATCAAAATCAAAAATATATAATAAAAATATGTATGATTGAATTAGCTTTTTAGAAAATCTCTTCATCGCTTTATTAATCCTATAGAAGTAATCCTACTTAAATCCTACTACTATTATAAATATGAAAGTTTGTGTATGGACGGATGTTTATGACTCTTACACGCAAAAAATACTGAACGGATTTTGATAGAACTTGGCATGGTAGTAGTTTAGGCTCTGGATTAAAATGAAGACTACATGTTATCCCTAAAAAGGATACCTACTGTATTTTTACGCGGGCGGAGCTAGTCTTAGATAAATGTATTTGACACTAAATCGAAAATTTTTAAATTATATGAATACGAGGAGTTAATTCAGAGGCAAGACGTTTACGCAACTTAATCAAAGCTACCCGCAGCCTTGTATTGAAAAACGCCGTTCTCTCGCAATGATATTAGTGCTACAGTCAAGTCAGAGTTATTTTACCTCTGACAGGAACTTTATGCCAACGACTTAAGGATCTCTCTCATAGATTCTGAGAGAGAAAATAACTCCGAACGAACTATATGTGGGTCAAAGACCTACAAGGTCCGATAAGATTAATAATAGTAAGATTATGCTAACGGTAATAAGTCAGTAGTAACCAAGGATCAAAGATCTAAATTGGTAGATAATAGATATGCATATGAACCCACCGATTAGCGTTCAAACGATTTATTTTATCGGTTGAATTCAGTGATCCAAAGTAGAGAACAGAACCCAAATTCTCGTATTTAACTTAGACTTTCAATGAAATAGAAATAAATCACCTTGATATCATAAACTGATTTTGCATTTTGGACCATTCAGAATGCGTTTGACGTTCATGAGAATACCATTTTACTGTTTTAACATATCGAGACTGCATCGAAACTGTATTATTATGAGATTTAATAAGCAGAATCGACAGAATATTTCAAAGTACATAACTTCCATATAGAGCACCTAAAAAGTTATAAGTAAGATTTAAATAGTTTTATAAATTAATATAATACATATAAAAGTTATTTTATTTAAATGTAATAAATTCTATAACATTTACGAAGGTACAATGCAATATATTTCATTAAGACTAGATCCTTACATATGCAGTGTTGCAAATGGAGTATTGCTAAAGCGAGTGGTCACGCTCTCAAAAATTCAAATCGCCTCACCTTCAATTCTTAAACCTAAATCTTAACACGAAAGATGACCATATAAGACATTAGCGGACAGTCGGAGCCAAAAGTATCTGATTAAAGTAAACATCAGAATGTTGATCGTAGTTGGAATAAATATAAGGTGCGCCGACAGTGTTCATAAGTTGATTATATCTATTCGCAATGTTACTCAACATATTACCACAATAAGCGTGTTAACTAAAAAAATATTTTTCGTCTATTCAATGATAGACAAACATGATATAAGGAACAATTATAAGCGTGTTGACTGAAAAATTATTTTTCGTCTATTCAATGTTAGACAATATGATAATTTACAATCTAAAACCCATTTTTGTAAATCTTAAAAAAATAACGAAGATACAAACAAGTTTACAGTAAGAAACAAATAAAATATATCGGCATGTGACGTCACGAGTTGCACTCGTGCAGTTGTGTGTGCAAGTGCAGTGATATATTGTTTAGTGCAAGTTGCATTAAACAATATATCATATATGGCGGTAGCAGATTGTGACGTCACAAATCGTTTTGCCAGAAAGAGATGGGCAACATTTTTTTTTATTCTTTTATTTTATAAAAGCCATACATCATAAGATTAAGCCGGCCTTAATTAAATCTTTACAAACTTAAATTAGGTAAACTTACAAGCTCCAATTACCTAAATCTCTTAAATGTAACGAGTGTATAATAAAACTTATCAATCTATCACTGTATTCTATCTTGAAATCAGAACTTGCAATATTATGTATAAAGAAATAGAAATCCGATTTACTGCATTTGGTGTCTAAGATAAGTTCATTTCTTAATAACTCGTTTCTCACATCATCATCACATTCCAAGAGCACATGAAGGGTACAGGCGCAAAATAAGAAATGTCACTAAAACAAGTTTTTGTGTAATTAATATTTTTAATGTTTGAAAGTTTATAACTTTGTTTACATATTAATTGTTTAGAAACTACTCGTAGGAACTTTAGTTTACTTTACAGAGATCAGCCTTAGACACAGATAAACTTTTGGCAAATTTTAAAAAATATGTAAAATTAGAAAAAATAAAGTAATTAACTATTATAAAGTACAAAAACTGGAAATGTCCTTTAGAACCCATACAGGAATGTCCAAATCTAGTACTATGTATGGGTAATGCTTTCAAAATAGGCTTGTGCTTCAGCAGAACAAAATCTTTTTACTCCATAAGGTCCTTGTACTTCTCTGCACTAATTGGCAAGTAATCTTGGTAGGAAAATCCAGGCAATTCAAATTCATTACTACATTCTGGTTTATTCGCTCTCTGCTTATGCAATATTGGTGACTTCTCCCATGAACCATTATAGTTGCTGCGATGAAGAATGAACCTTGGATGTTCTCGCACACTCATTATTTCTCTTTGGGCCTGAATTGAAAAAGAACACTTTTTCATGTACTGAAAACAATCTGTAAATTTCCTTATAATTTCACCCTTACCCACTTCAATAACTTCAAAGGGTTTGGGTCTTTGGCGACTTATTTTTAGCAGATCATACCATTGATATGGGACTTCCATGTGAGTTTTTAAATTGATCAGTTTAAATTTGAATTGATTAATTCACAAATTGACTGAAAAATTTAAATCTAAACTCGCAGTCACAAGAACAGCTGACATTGACAGTTGGACATTCCACGTTATGTTTTTTTTTTTTTAGCAAATAAGGGGGCAAACGAGCAAACGGGTCACCTGATGGTAAGCAACTACCGTCGCCCATGGACACTCGCAACATCAGAAGAGCTGCAGGTGCGTTGCCGGCTTTTTAAGAGGGAATACGCTCTCTTCTTGAAGGTTTGCAGGTCGTATAGGTCCGGAAATACTGCTGGTGACAGTTCGTTCCAGAGTTAAGATGTTCCGTTTCACTAGGGACATTCCCACTTTTGCACCTGTACAGGGTTTTGAAATATTGAAGATAGGAAGGACTCTATCATATATCGATTACATACTATAAAATTGGGACTGTTGTTTTTCCTATCAGAAAAGGAAAATTATTTAAAGGCATGTGATTAACACGCATTAGGAACACAAACGGATAAATCCTTCTTCTTTAATTTTACATTTACTAAACCAAGGTTTTTTGGGTGGTTTACTCACTATGGATTTATACCAAATGCCAGAGCTCAGTGGCTTTTGTTGGAAGTGCTAATTACATTCGTCATAACAAGTCTTTTTTATTAGTTTAAATAATCCTTAAAATATGAGGTAACATTGATTAAGTTACCCTCGGTTCGTGTTGCACTTGCTAAAGAGTCATCTATCTGTCTCGTTTCCAAAAATACCAACATGTGACGGTACCCATTGCAAGCGAACATTAACCCCATTACGTATTAATTTGTAAATACTTACAAAAATGAGGAAAGCCTCGTTCCTAGCCATGTTACCCTTTCCACAAGATACCAGATGATGGAGGCCACTTTGAGAGTCTGTTAAAATAACCACGTTTTGGTAATCAGAGTTCTCTATATATGTCAGTGCCTTTATATCAATCACAAATTGAGATTTTATTTTACGTCGTGAATCATAAAAGGCGCAACCTCCATAATCCAAAGATTATGAATATAATCAATATATTTCGTGGCTAAAAGTTCTTCACTAGCAATTTTAAGTTCAAGCGAAGACATAGTTTCTTTATTTTTGTGCGATTGATTAATAGCAGGAATATCCGTGAAACATATGTCTTCACTTGGTATTTCAAAATATTGTATGGAAATATTATGAGAAGGCGAAATATTGTAGTGTGAAATTCATATATGTTTAAGGTATTTGTGAAATACATTCATTAATTTCACTTTTCCTACAATAAAATACAAAGTTCAGCGTATTGGATAATCCTTATGTTAGGTGTACATAATCTGCTTATTTTTAGGGTAACAATAATAAATAATATAGGAGACATCGGATCGCCCTGTGCCAAACCATCACAACAAATTCTACAAATTTCTTTACCACTCGAACACACAAAAATAATGGTTCTGAACTGCAAAAATTCTCTTATATATTTACAAATACGTATATCGACACCGCATTCAATTAGACATTCAGTAAGTACTTCCACAGAAACGCCGTTATACGCATCCTTTATATCCGTGAAAACACATAAGAGATATTCTTTTCGAGTTAAACTTAATTCTACATCCATAGACATACGGGACAGACCATCTTCACGAGATCTTCCACGCCAAAAGCCTATCATCATGTATTCAGGAAAAAGAGTACTTTTTTTAAAAAAATATTCTAACCTTCTTGTAATTATTTTATTGTAAATTTTGCAAAAACAGTTTATGAGCGATATAGGACGATGTTTGATTACAGAATCATTACGTTTAGGAATTGCTATCACTTTAATTTTTCGCCATTGGAGTAATATCGTAGAAGTAACGTTATTATCAATCTTTTATTTAAAACTGTTTTAGCACTAACTAGTAAATGATAAATCATGGAGTAAACTATACCATCAATAGCTGGAGATGTATCTTTATGTCTAATAGCAGAAGTTAACTCTGCCAAAGTTATAGGCATATGATTGTTCTGGTGGCTAGAAAATGAATCCTCCTTAAAAGGCGGATAGGCAACACCATCTGGACTCAAACTAGTGAGTTGAGAGAGAACTGATCAGCATCCCCTTCCGTTAATACATATGGTCTAATTGGGTGTCCTTTAAGCCAACGAAGCTTCCGCCACATATCACTACTGGTAGTTTTTGGTAGGTACGTAGTTTAATACTATCGCAAAAGCGTTATTGAATTTTGCCTTTCTAATTATTAGTTTCCGAACAACAACTACTTTTTCTTTTAAAACTTAATGATTTTCCACTGTACGATCTTTCCTAAGTTCTTTAAGGGCAAGCCTTATTTCTGCTATTGCTTTCGAAAATTCTTGATTCCACCAAGGTTTTGGCTGGAATCTGGATGCTGGTCTGTTACTAATCTTGGTTTTAGGAATAAATTTGTCGGCTGAGTTATTAATTATTTCAAGAAACCTGACATAGTTTTCTTGTACATTGTAATTATTGATTAAAAAAATATTGAATTTAGCGTCTATATCATTTTGATATCCTATCCAGTTAGCTTTTTCAATATTACGTTTAATTACAGGTTTCTGAACAGACACAGACTTAACTTTTATACAGATGAGTAAATGATCACTACTTAAATTTTCATTAGCTACGGATCAAGAACAGCAAAGTAATAAATCAGGACATGCAAAATAAATATCAGGAGAAAAAAATATAATTCTGTCATTTAGTTTTGCAATACGAGGACTACCGTCATTCAAAAAAAGAATAATTATAATCTGAACAACTTTTTATAATTAATCGACCCCTGCTATCAGTAATGTATAACCACGATTCATGATGAGCATTTAAATCTCCTACTATTAAAGTTTTACTTTTGAAGAGAGAAAAGAACTCGTCATAATCGCGCTTTCTTGTACCTACATTACTAGCAGAATACACGCCGATAACATATTGAAACCTAGATTGGTTAAAAAGTTCAATGCATAGAATATCTAATTTATTACCTGTTAATCGTATGTTAATCATTCTGGCTGAAAGAGAATTATGGCCAAAACCATCATCTCGATCTTTTCTACAGCAATAATATCCAGATATATTTAAAGACTTATCCGCTGATAACCAAATTTCAGATCAAACACATATATGTACACTTTCTCTAAACAAAAATGTTTCTAAATAAATTCTTTTCGGAACAATACTGCGACAGTTCCTTTGTATAATTTTAAGATTCATCAATCATGAGCTTGAGCTAAGCTTTTAATTATTCTTGTCAAATGATTTTTAATTTTGTGCGACGAAATCTTAGGTATAATATCCTTAAACATTCTAATCAGTTTATCTATGTCTTCCGTATAACTATGGCTTATCTGTATTATATTTTCTTTTCCATACGATTCTTCTAAAAATTTTATGAACTCGGAGATAGCATTTTTTCTATTGTATTTTTAATATCATCTAATTCTGTTGGTTGCAAATCTAGTGTAGGTACTCTTTTTGTTTTTTAATGCCTTGTTTAGCCTTTTGAACTGTAATTTCACCCGATTCAGCATCACTTATTGAAATTTCTTCTGGACCTGAAGTATCAGTTGGTATTACAATACTTTGGGACGACTCAGTTGTAGGTGGATGCGGTCTTTTGAAGGTGATGAGAGGTTGAAATTCAGGTACTGTATTTATTCTGCGACAGCCAGATATCGCTTATATTTTTGGTTATAGTTTTTTATAGTTTTGTTGGCGGTGTTTAAGTTGTCTGGGCATTTGTTCGCTATATAACCCTCTTTTTTGCATATAAAGCAGATCATGGTATTCGTAGAGGCATATATCCAGTACGTGCTGCCGTCAAAGTCTTTTTTAAATCTTTCGGAGATATGTAGGATTGACGTCAGAAACTCAAAATATGATTGAAGCTGGGTTCACTAATACCAAAACATGCCTTAATAAAACTTACTGGAGAAACTAATTTTATTTCTAATTCCGCTAATTTGTTTTCTAGTACAATGTGTGGTATAATTGGATAAAAGTTAGTCTTTTTTTTAGATTTATGTATATCTAGTCAACAATTTTAAAACTATAATTTGTCAAAATAATGATATTCGACATTAGGCAAATCCCTATTACCTTATATATATTATATAGCATCTATTTTGTGAATACGCTACCACTATTCCGGGCAAAAATACGATATGACAGTATTTCAAAAGACGATACCAAATGTGCGTAGTCTTAAAACCAAGAAGGTATTAAATTGAATTTGCATGTGTCGCTAGTGTACAATATCGGCTATGTTCCTGCTCGACCATTTTACTTTGCTCTAGGTCGCCTAAAAACCGCGTCGACTGCAGAAGAGGTAAGTGTGTGCGCACGATGCATCGGCAGTGTTTCAAATGCGATCTTTTGATCACTGTCACATCATATTTTGTATGTAAATGTGTGCCACATTACGATTTACGATCTTTTTCGGGTATTCGTTTCTTTCGGCTATTTTTGGCGTTTGCTGTACATAACTACAAATAATTGTACTAAATTGTTGCTTTTAACGTTACCTTATTTCAGCTTCGAATAATCCTTCGAGTATGTTATTGCATTTTCAACCAGGTTATGATTTTTATTGCAATTATGTAGTTTAAATCGTTGCAATTACCTAGTCTAGTTATTTCTTAAATTGTTTTCGTCTTAATTTTCGCAAGATTTCTTTGCGGTCATCAGATTCCTAGGACATTTTTACCCGACTGCGCCAGAGGGTGGGTTATGTTTTTCGAGTGTAATGTATGTATGCATATTTCTTTGGCACGCTCTAGAGCCTAAATACAGTGATATACCTGGGTACCTAAGCACATCAAAATTATTTGACGCAGTCGGATTTACTGTTATTAATAATTAGGGTTATTAGGTGACGTATTTACAAATTTCAACCATGTTCTTCTTTTGTTGTTTTCCTTACGTAAATCATTATATTCACCATAGCTCTTTTGTATTCCAAGCTAAGCAATGCTCTGTAATGAATCTCAGTCGAATATAATTGGTAACGAGTGACGAATTGTATCACTTATGGAGTACAGACGTCAACATGAGTCACGTCACCTAGTTCCTTCAAGCTGCAAGTAATTGTGTCTGTTGCCCCTAAATAGTTCACTGGATCACCGACGCGTAATTCTTCAGTCATGTTAAAAATAACAATAATAATAATTTTATTTGCGAAACTTTACATCTGTATGAGTTCAATAAGGTTCAGTACAGGCATATTTAAATCAAAATTTATACAGACTCATTAATTTTGTGTAACTTTGCCGCCTAGACAAGGCTTAGCCTGTCCTGTAGGTCGCCAAGTCCCAAGATTCAGTTTGAATTTTACATCCTTCGAATACAACATTATCAGTATACTTACCATAAAAATTTAAATTTAGCATGACGATTGGATTTTTTTTTGGTTTTTACTTTGTTTTAATTTACTTGATCTGCAGACTTTATCATTATATAGTATACATATTAGTACAGAGAGCCAACTGTCATTGAATTATAGGTATTATCGAACAAGTTGCCGCTCGACCTGTTACCCAAGCAGGAACAATTGACAACTACGTATTCGTAACGTTATCGAATGTCAATTATATGGGCGCTGTCATTATTTTCATACAATTTTATTTTGATAACGTTATGAATACGTAGTCGTCAATTGTTCATGCCAACCCTCTAATAAGATGAAAATCGCTTAACAGCACCGTTCAATCGTGTGCACTCACACATACTCACGTGTAAAAGCCGTTGCGGTCACTTCCTTTGAAGTGTGTTTAAATATTTAGAGGCAGTGCAGAATTGCCAGTGCAAAGGAAAATTTTTAGAAACTGGTCGAGCAGGAACTTTGTCGGTATTGTACCTATGTACACACTACGTTATTACTAAAATATGGATACTTTTTACGGGAAACTCATCGCGGAATGTTACATTTCTTATCGATTTATCGGATAAAAATAATAAAAACAATCAAAACAGTTCAGCAGGTTTTGTATACTTTAGCTTGATGACATTTAATATTATAATATGTTTAAATAAAAACATCATAATAATAAATATTAATACGTTTACGAAAATTATGCATGAACAGAGACGCATGAAATGTTGATGATGAAGAAGTATGAAAATTTGGCACAGTGAAACTTTGTATCTATGGAGGAGGAGTGATCTGCACTAATATTGTTTTATTTATAATGATTAAAAATACATCAAACTGATTAAACTTTACGTCACAAACACTGCCCCGGATTAATATCTCACATTACCATGCGTTTAATACAATTTTGTTGGTCAGTCTGTCTTTCACATTCAATAGAGACAACATTTACATTTTTTATTTCGTATCCAAGAGGCCAAAAAATCCTTATAAAGTTCAAACTTAAATTTGAATGAATTATGGTCGACCTCTAGACGACCGACAGTATAAAATAAAAATGTCAAAACAAAACCCGTGAGAACTGACAAACGTTTTATATAGCTCCAATGTTATTGCGTAGAACTTTATTGTGAAAAAAAAACTTATTTCAGAGAATGCATGCCGTTTACTTACTAACCAACTCACCAACCAACCAAAGAGGCTAAGGTTGCTTGAGGCTAAGGGTCAGCTCGCACCGAGACGCGATGCGAATTCTTGCAATGCAACGTGTATCTTTTTGTGTAGTAAATAAAGTTAATTTTTTAATCGCATTAACAAACAATACGCGCTGCGTCGTGTCTCGGCGCGAACAGGAGACCTAGCAGGAACATTTGACAGCGGCGTAAACGTAACGTTATCGGATGAAATTTGTATGGGCGCTGTCATGATTTTGACAGATTTTCCTACAATTCTCATTCGATAACGTTAAGTTTACGTAGCTGTTCCTGCTAAAGCATACTTCACCGAAGACGATAGGGATGTTGCCTAGTGTCGAATATCATAACATTAACATTTTTATAAATCATTTTAGAATTGTTGATTAAAGATACATAAATCTAAAAGAAATAGGTATTTAGATTGACGCGATCAAAAATTATAAGCAAATAAAAAATATTGCCAATCTCTTTCGCGCAAAACGATTTGTTGCGTCACAAATTGCTACCGCCATACATTTTGTAATGACAAGTGTATGGCGGGTGCAACTCGTGACGTCACAGGCCGATGTATCGCTCTCTTACATATTGTAAATTGAAATTGTTTGTATCTTCGTTATTTTTTAAGATATACGAAAATGGGTTCTAGATTGTTTATTAACATGTTATCTAACATCGAATAGACAAAAAAAGATTTTAGGCAACATGCCCATAATTATGATGGTAAAAGTTTCGTACGTTTAAAAGATGCCATAAGCAAATCAATATATTGTGTAAAAGCTAAGGTTGCAATGCAATTAATATTTAGGGGACACTGATGGGTACATTGTTCGCGAGTTGTGTAACAGCAAGGTCGGCGGGTGACCTGTGTAGTGTTTAGAAATCAATTGGCATAAACGGTTAGCTTGTAAACTTGTCTCATGTCTTGTTACCCGACTACATCGAAGCGTCAAGCGGCGAAGGGAGGGTAATTTTGGCAGTCTATGTATGTAATATGTATGTACATATGATTGTTCCATCGTAGCGCCTAAACTACTGATCCGATTTTAACTAATGAGGTGTCAATAGATGCGTAATATTAGCACGGGTAACAAAGGCGTAGTTGGGTTATAGTTTTTTATAAAATAATGTTGTTTATGCATTGGTTGTAGTGTACAACCGTAATCAGATATTCATATGTGAAATGTTGAAATGAAGTGGCATTAAAAATTCCGATTTTACTAATTGATTGAGTCAATTAGTCAAATCGGAAACGTTTGAATATTTTAGCATTTCCTTTAATATTTTGGGAAATATTTAATCATTTACTTTAAATAAATCGTTGTGTCACTATTCACGATCGAATTCCGATCAAATCGAAAAATAGGCTCTGTTGAGCTTGGGCAAAGAATATACATAATATATAATACTAATGTAAAGAATCGTCATTCCACCGATTTACTGACAGCTCGCGGATGGGCGAATGCGGGGGCGGGCGGGGCAAATGCGGGGGCGGGCGGGGCGAATGCGGGGGCGGGCGGGGCGTGAGTTTTTTTTCAGTTTCAGGCGTATTGCGTGTTGCAATAAAAAGTATTACAGATAAATTGTATTGTTATTTGGTCTTTGAATGATTATTTTTATAAAAGCGCCTTAAAGTAAAAATTTCCCACTCTACAGTTGTACCTACAACATACGAGTTCTATGTTACACAATATAGGTAGTCAACTCATAAAAATATTTTCATTATGACTTGCGGCCGCACTCAGAGACATTTAATGCTTAGCTAAGGAGCTACGTAGTACAGATTTTGACATAAAGTCCATACAGTTTCAGTCAAAATCTCTACTAAGTGGCTCCTTAAATAATATTCATGTATGAATAAAAAGCATTAAAATATGTGTCTGAGTGCCGCATTAGGTATTAATCTACTAGAAGTAATGGTACATAATCAGAATACTTCGTTGCTTACAAGTAATACCACTGTCAAAGGATAAAGTTACATGCGAGAAGAGTAGAAATTCAACCTCGTATAAAATAACCAGCTAAACATTTCTACTGCGTTTACAAAATTGTAGACGGGTTTTTATATTGTCAGCACGTTTAGGATAATGTGGAAAGTTGAGGATAAGATATGCTGGGTAGTGTGCGGTGCCGCAAACTATTATACAATGTCCACGAACAAATAGCAATGTGTTCCGCATTTCTAGTGAGCTTCACAAGCGATTCACAGTTGCCGCCGAACCTATGGACGCCGGGTGTAGCTTTTTTTTTTCATTTCATTTAAGGTAATATGTTTCGCCAAAAGCTTCTGTTTTATTTATAAGTAAACGTTTGGCAACAGTTGGGATTATTATGGTTTTAACAAAGGATAGTCATTAGAGACCTTTTACATACTCGTAAAGGTCCGTACCTTATATATGCGGGCGTACAGACGTTGTTTAGGTGCCTCTCAATTAAACTTGTCCCGAATTTTGTAAAATGAAGTTATTACGAAAAAGTTTTTAAAGATTGTGTTTTTAATTGCCTTCTCGCGAATCAAGAGATTTTTATGCAGCCTTTTTCAATGGCCGCGCGCCAACAAGACACAGACCCCGTGTGATGTGTCTGCTATCTGTGCGTCTGTCTTTCCCGTCGTAGCTCCTAAACGAATAGTCTTTTTGATGCGGTTTCCTTTAGTAAAAAACAGATGTGATCTAGACAGTTCTTAGATTTAACTCATCATCAGCTCGATTACTTTGTATGACAAGAGGTAAAATATTAAATTTTATTTAATTAAAGCATCTCTTGACATAGCTGCATCTGTCAACAACGAGATACGAAAAAACCAACGATTAAAACGACATTAAAATTTTAACAAATTTCACAACTTTCACTAATAGTAACGAGCACGATGGGTGTTTCTTTATTTTAATTATGATCGTACGCAATTGACGATCGCAAAAAAAAATTTGTGAGTTATATTTATTACATTAATTAATAGGTAACAAATGGGTATATTTTGTAGACGAATTATATTCAAATTATTTCTTTCAGCCCGACCATTGCTGAAACAGGGTACAGGGTTTTTTGTATTGCTCTTAAGCCTTTTTGAAAAATTTTTTTGGTAATAAAATTATTAAAGTAGTAACAGATTTTAAACTAAAGATAAACGTCTAGACCGTTTAGTCATCATTCCGAAAACTTTAAAACTCGCTGGTACTTGAATGCTAAAAACAGTTTTACTTTCTCTGCAAACATTACTTTTTAGTGAAAGTCGCAGCGGTCAAGTTCATCGTTATATTGGTCGTTCATCATAAAATATATATATTACGATAGTATACATAAAACGGATTTCTCGATTCGTGGAATTACGATTTCCGATTATTAGACATTACCCGCTAATTACAGAAAACCCCCACATTTTCCTTATTATTGTTACGAATAATCCCGTTTAAAACGTACGCCGACGGGGAGCTCAATGAAATATTAATGCGATAAATAATTATTGTTATTTAGAAAGTTTGGTGTGACTCGTCAAGATTTTACATTGCATGCTCGCACGAAGCGCGAGAAAGCACATCGCGGTACGGCTGGCAACAGCTAGACATCCTGCTCACCTTTCTGCTGATAAAAAATCGTTCTATTAATTTTAAGCAATTCAATAAATAAGTAATGACGAGTTATACTCATTCTAGACATAATCGCTTTCACCTTTTGCCTGTCCGGCTTCGACTAAAAAAAAACCATTCGGAATTTGACTAACGCTCATAAATCAATAAGAATACATTTTTTTTTCGTAGAGGTGGTCGTCTTATTTCGTTCGATAGTGAAAACAAGAGCATCCGTATGCGAAGAAAGTTATTAACCAGGCCAAAGAAACCTGTACCGTACGACGACCTACTGCCCATAATGCAAAAATCGTTTTACTCTAACACTTTTCATTTACATCATCATACATGAATATTACTGTTTCATAATTTTGTGAAATAATGCTTTAATCGATACGCCTGTCTAATTTGAATAGCATTTGAACAGCTGACTTAAGAGGTTAATGTCATGCTGTTATGTAAAAATGGAATTAAAAATTATGGCTGTCAAATTAGGCCAATAAGAAAATGTTTATATGTAAATATTATTTTACATTTTTGTATACAATAAAATTGTTTGTTCACATGGAAAACTTATTAATGCGAAATAATTATCTAACCTGACATGTCTTTCCAAATATCCGCAAGGGAGCTGGTCCGGGAGGCTTGAGTTTCACAAATACAGTTTGGTTTCGAACTTTTTGTCCGAATTGACACATTAACTTATCTTGAACACGAACACAGAGCCTACTCGAACTTAAACACGCCATAGCTACAACTGCAACGAAACGCTTGAGGACATGAACTACAAAATACACACAAGCTCTCAGCCTTTCGCTCCCCTCTTTACCAGCTGATTGTCAAACTTGACACTAGTGTCAAGTGACAGCTTTTTTTTTTAATGAGCAAATATTTTTTTTTAATCTATATATGGCATCGGCTTATAACCATTTGCCAGTGTCAAGTTAAAAATGCGGGAAATAGAACATTCGTTTCTATTTTCAACACCGTATTCCTATATCGTCAAATCTAAAGTCTAGTCAAAGTCCAAATATATAGTCTACTGACTAGACTATATATTTCGACTGTACTCAGTCGATGAGTCATTACTGTCGATTCAGTAAAGTGGTAGAAGCTTTACTGAAAGTTCCTAGGAAGTTTTCGCGGGAAGCCACAAAATAGCACGTTTTTTGAAGTTTTACCACTTTGCCACACTTGTGCACGTTAACTAATATTTAATGGTTAATATTTTACCAATATTACACATTAAGAACCGAGATAACACAAATTTATAAAAAATTACAAATTCCACAACGTTACCCAATAAACTCCCCGGCAAAACTCCAATGAGCAAAGATCTTCATCTATAAGTCTAAGTGTGGTATTAATTTATTGATATTGATTAATACCATTCTTCTTATAGCGTAATAGCGTTTTCTAGCGAGATCTAAAACAACCCCGGGGCAGGGCAGCCGAATGAGTATGGAAACAACTAACAAGTACTGCACTATCCGCTAGTCAACCGTTAGTGTCTACAGCTATATTTTTTTCCAGATCAATTTTCATTTACAAGATTTGGCAAATGGGAGTTTTGTCGGGTAATTCAATGGGTGACGTTGTGGATTTTGTATTTTCTTTAAAAATTTGTGATATTCCGGTTCTTAATGGTTAATATTCTACGTGTTAGTGCACAAGTGTGGGAAAGTGGTGCAACTTCTAAAAACGTGCTATTTTGTGTCCGTGCTAGTTTGTGTCCTCCAAAACTCCCTAGGAACTTTTAGTAAAGCTTCTACCACTTTACTGAATCGACTGACTTGACTAATTGACTACACTGACTATTTATTTGGACTTTGACTAGACTAGATTTGATGATTTAGGAATACGGTGTTGAAAATTGAAACGAAAATTCTATTCCGCCTTTTTAACTTGACACTGGCACATAGTTTTAAGCGGACGCCATATATTAAAAAAAAAAGGTTTGGCAAATGACATTGACAAGTCTATTGAAATGCAAATGTCAAATATTTTTTTTATTTTTTGTACTTTATCAACTTACTTTAAACTTATTACTCTGATTTCTAAGATAGAGATAAAATTCTTATAAACTTTAAGTATAAATATGATTTCGCGCGTCTCATATAATGTTTTGAAAGTGGTGCGTGCAGTGGAAAAAAACTTCTTCCAAATGCTTGGTTATCCACCTCGAGGTAGATATAATATGGCTTAAAAATATCCAAAACATGTATAGTCGTGTTTAATACCGTACGTTCTTACAGAACTAGCCCTGGCATATGTACACGAGAACCAGGCGCCCAAGCCTCAGAAGAAATTTACGATAAATGACATAGTAGGTGATGGCTTGCTGCTAGCTGTACCAAAATTTAGAAGAACTTTAGAAAGAAGATGGAAGAGAAAATTCGGCTCCCCAGAATATGTATGGAAAATGCTTGTTCCAAAAACTAACATCAAAGTTTGCAGTGACTGTGGGCACTATCATGAACGTGGACGTTTGTGTGGTAAGTGTATTTTTCGAACATAAAACTAATAAATTAATATATATTTCTATTAAAAATATTTTTATATTTCATTCTATTTTAAATGCCATTGATATTATACATACAGTAAGTTGTTGTTGTATGGTATGGTATTTTTTCAATTGCGGACAGAAGTTTGTTTGCCTTCTACAGTAATATAGAATATAAATACAGTTTAAATGGCCGTGAAACGGGCTTATTAAAAATATTACTCTTATTACCCGACTGTCAGGAAGGGTTATGTTTTTCGGGCGTATCTTGTATGTATGTATGTAAATCCTTTATTCCCACGTATCTTCCAAACGACTGGATGGATTTCGACAATTAAGGTATCGTTAGATTTGTCTCAATAACCCAAGTGTCCTTAGATAGCTTTTTTTTTTTAAAAATGACAAAATGGCGGATATTGGCGCCAAATTGTAAGTAGTTCAAATTTTTTTTTAACTAAACTTATTGACATTGGTATCAAAATAAAGGAAATTAAATGGAGATTTCAAAAATATACATAAACACACCGGCATATTTAGCGGAACACAAGAAAAAGGTCCATAATTAAAAAAATATGGTTTTATTTTAAAATCTACTTACTACACTTCTTTTGTTATTTAAAGTTTCATTTATTTTACTTAAAATGAGATCACATTAAGAACAGATTTTGCGAGTAAAGGCTATTTGTGAAAAATGGTAAATTTTTGAACTTTTCATGTAACCGGGAAAAGTGAAAATTAAAATTAAAATAACAATTAATTAAATTAGAAAAATGGTGATTAGTATCGCGTATTTCCTCCACATGCTGTTATTAAAGTTTCTACCCGTCTAGGCATACTGAGAATGATGTTATCGATGGTCTCCTGGGATAGTCTTCGCCATTCCTCAATTACGGCGATTCGCAGTTCACCCACGTTGGCAGGAGATGGAATTCTGGACTTAACTTTTCTTTTCAGCAAGTCCCAAACGTGCTCTATTGGGTTCATATCCGGTGATCTTGCCGGCCACTCCATAACAGTGATATTCATATCATTAAGATAAGCTTGAGTTACCCAAGTGGTATGCTGCCGAGCATTATCCTGCATAAAAACAAAATCGTCATCGATATATGGGGCAAACGGTACGACATTTTCTTCTAAAACTTCTCTGATATAGCGGTGTGCAGTCAGACTCCCTCTGTCAATCACTACCAAGTCTGGGCGAGCTCCCAAACAAATGCCCGTGAAAACCATTATTGATCCACCACCGTATGCAACTGTAGTTTCAAAATTTGTCTGAATGTATCGTTCTCTATTGCGTCTGTATATTCTTTGCCTGCCGTCAATTTGATTTAAGAGAATTCTGCACTCATCACTAACCAATACCTTACTCCATTGGTCCGCATTCCTAAGTCGATGTTCCTGAGCAAAAGTTAACCTGTTTCAACGATGATTTACCTCGAGCCTTGGAGCCTTGGCGGGCACAAATGAACCCAAACCAGCTTCTTCGAACCTTCTTCGTACTGTACGCTCACTTACGGTTACACCCCGCACTGCTTCTAACTCATGTCGGGCTTGGACGGCCGTCAAACGGAGGTTCCTACGTACACGAAGCCGAATGAAACGATCATCCCTACTCGAAGTGCGTCTTTTTCTGCCTTGTCCTGCTCTTCTCACATAAGGTCTCCCTGAACCGTTGGATACTGCGATGGATCGTTGAAACTGGTCGACGAAGATCTCTGGATATCACTCTGTAGGTTTGACCATTTCTTCGCATTTCGAGTGCCCTGGCAATCTCCGTTGGGGCTAAGTCAGACATAATTCAGTCCTCAACTCCAAAAAGATACGCGATTAAAAAAAACTAACAAAAAACAGTATTTCAATGAAATTTTAAATCAAACTCAGAAGGAAGAAATACTCGAAGTTCGCTCCAGATAAGGTGTATTTGAATAAAATTAAAACAATTGCATAAAATGTGATGTTCAGTTGTTTTCTTAATTTGAAAATATTTCTTTTTAAATTAAATGACGTATAAAGCAGCAACCTTATATGATACTGATATCAAACCTTTATTTTATGTTCTGCTAAATATAGTGTGTGTATGTCATGTATTTAAATTTAATCAGGAATAATTACAATCATTTTAATGAAATCTATCGAATAAATTTGTAATCAATGGATTCAAATAGTCGTATTTAGCTTTAAATATATAAAAATGTTGGACCCAATTACTCATTTTTGTTATACCCGGTATAGTTAATCATACGAGTAAAACGAGACTAACTATTGTTAGTCAACCACACAACCAAAACTCTCTTTAGAAATTTAACCGCTTACGTCAATTATAATTTTCATTTTTATTTTGTTTCACACGCTATAATAATAATAAATTTTGTCCAATTTACAAAAGTCATAATAGAACACACTCTAGTTCATAAAAATATGCCGGACAGAACACTAAAAAGTCTAAAATAAAATAAATAATTAGAAAAATAAAAAACCTGACTGCAAAAAACCTAATATACCTAAGAAAAGAAATTTTAAAAGATTATGTGAAGTGAAATAATTGTCATGGTGTTTGTGAGCAGGCGGGACCCATTTACAAATTATATATCGTACGAAAATAAATGGGTCCCACTTGCTAACAAACACCATGACAATTATTTCACTTCACATAATCTTCAACCCATAGTGTAATCTGTTAAACTAAAATAGAGGTTGAATTAGGTTTTAGTACTGTGAATTTACAGTCTTGTTTCAGTCTTTTTAGTGTGTTAGGTATCTTAGGTATATTAGGTTTTTTTTGCAGTCGGGTTTTTTTATTTTTCTAATTATTTATAAGCGTTGTCTTTTATGTTTCAGGCAATTGCTTTAAAAAGGTGGAAGCCGAGACAAAAGAGATTCAGAATAAAATACAAGAGCAACTGGCTAATAAGCCAATTGAAAACGATGTGATTGTACTCTATGAAGGAGACAACCTTCCAGAAAAAGTAATATTGACTATTATGTTATCACCTTGTTATCTTATGCATAATTTATTTTGTTTACAAGACTCCTCTTTATTTTAAATTTGATAATAATTATAGATGACTAAAGGTTTTAAATTACTTTGGTATTAGTTGATTTATTTAAAAAAAAGTACATTTATTTTTGTACTTTCACAGCCACAAGAATTTTGGAAAGGCAAAAGAATTGTTGAAATGCGGAAGGAAAGACCACAGTGGTTTAGTAAGAATCTGCTACAGAAATCAACAAAACAACCATCCACGTCTACAGATGTTAAACCAACAGATTTGGCTTAGAAAACCAATAATTAAGAACATGGATAATTATTAGGTTTAAATAAAAGTTTGGTAGTATAATGTTGTTTTTTAATGTTTTAAAATAAAAACGATTAAATTAAAATAAGTTACTATAAAGAAGAGTACATTATGTCTAAGAATAAGTACATTAATAACAAATGCATAATATTTCATTACATTAGTGAAGATGATAGAAAATACATAAGTTTTTAATTTTAAAAATGTAAAATTAAAAACTTATTATTGTGCACTTTATACACTGCAATTGTGCAAGAAGTTAAAGTCCTAAAAATCCTGAAGGAACGTACAAAATCACAAGCACATTCAGAAAAGTCATAACCCTTTATAAAAACATTGTTTTTATAGACAAACCAGGTATTTAAACGGAATGTCTGTTGTGGTACAGTATGACCATTTTAATATTGGTTTTAACGACATATCGGCTACTACAGCCATAATTTATCCCTTCAAACTGGTTTTCATTGTAGTTTAAACTATATTGTTATAATGTTCTCATGAAATCACATTTAGTTGATTTATTATATTTTTAGTTCAAAAATTTTATTAAATGTTTACAAAACTATGCAAATTCTCTTTTAATCGCAATTGCATTATTCAATTTAGATATTAGGCCTATTTTGTATAACACCTCCACCTCAGAATGTATTTCAATAATGATTGTTACAAATTTTAACTTAAATTATTATCTAAGGAATTAGGTAATTTATCAAAGTTGTCTAAGGAATCTAAGTCAGTATCACCAACAAAATGATTTTGGACATGTGTCTGAAAGTCTGCAAATGCTGCATCTTTGAGAAACAGTTTCCCACACATTGGACAAATTTTATCACATACACTTCCATTTTGTGCATCATGGTTCTCGGGCATTCCTTTTTCTTCCTCTAGAGAATTTTGGGTGTTGTAAGGGTTTGTTTGATTGACTTCTCTTTGTATATCCCACATAAGATTATCACTTGTTTCAGTTTCCTTGTCTTCATAAGATACTTGTTGCTTGTTTTTCTCACACGACGGACACTTATAAGAATCTGAAATTCATTAAGAATATTGTTTATTATCTGCTTATACAGCCTATACTTCCTACTACTACTATGAATACTATAAATGTGAAAGTTTGAGAGGATGGTTGGATAGATGGATGTAGTAGTTTAAGCTCTGGAATAACACATAGGCTACTTTTTATGCCGAAATAGTACAGTGTTCCTGTGGATACTTATTAAATATACAAGTTAAGCTAGTATCCGATAAAAAAAAAGATTTATGACATACAAGACAAAATTTGTCTACTAGTTAGTATATTATGAAGGAGTTATATTAATACAGTAGAGCGTAGATAATCCAAATGTCAACTCATGGCTACCTCCCTCCTGTTGTGAGTTATTTTTGTGTTAATAGGAACTTTTAAATTAAATTTACAACGAGACTGTCTGTGCTTTTAAGTTTAACATAGTTCTGTTCAATTAATATTCCTGTTTGTCATTTAAGATAAAAAATAGTAAGAATTTAAGTATATTTTTCATTTGCCTGCAAGTATGCCAAAGTTCATGCATTTCAATTATCTGAACAAATTATGAAAGCAGTTCTAATTTACCATTCTCCAATCTAGATAGTATAATTTTCAAACTTTTCTCCTGTTCGTCTAATTCCTTCTTGAGCCCCAACAGCTTTTCTGTTTGAATGCGCATTTCCTTCAATGAGTCTGTTGCCGGATCTTCCATATACACAAAGCCTATTGAGTCTACGTTTAACAGATCTCCATCGGCCTCCTGTAACTGAGCCATTTGTTCATACTGTTCAATAAGCTGAGACTTTTCTAATATGTAACTATTAATTAATTTGAGGGATATTTCTTCTAAGCTTGAATCAGAATATTTCTCTTGGAACTTATTGTTTGACTTTGGTGTGCTTTGTATGTACGTACTCGTTCGGACCAGAGGCTTTATTTCTTTACCATTTTTATCACTTCCCTTTATACTTGACAACTTGCTCCATAAGTTTTTGTTTTCACAGGAGACCATGAATACATGGTGTAATAGCTGCGATTTTTGTCTGCTGAGGTCTGCAATTTTTTGGAGTAAAATGAACTTTTCGTCTTCAGATAGTGGAATGTATGGAGATTTTTCAGTAGATTTAGTGATATCCAGTTTCAATCTCATGTTATCGGATTCTAGCGTATTTATCCTTCGTTGCAGTAATAAACAACGATCTCGCATCGCATGTAGTGCCAATTCGTGCACATTTACATTGTTGTATTCAGGTTTAATAGTCGTATCGTATGTGGAATCGTTGTTAAAACTTACAATAGACGAGGATTCCATTGTATTGTTTAGTGAAACAAACAAACTTAGGCACCAAGAAATATATTTAAAATAATTTTAACATTTCTTTCTAGATTAATACTGTTTTGATGATTATTTAGTTTTATGAATTGAAGCCTGAAGGGAGGAAATACATAAACATATTTACATTTTACAAAGAATTGTTAGTTTTTACATGTAGGTTTAAACCATTGAGGTATAAAATATATGGAGTACCCCTATATTTAACGTACTCTGTGATATGGAGTGGCCTTATTAGTAGAACCATGGAGAATAGAGGTAAGGAGAACCATCCCATACATGAAAAGTGTCCGTAAAATAGCGTTAAATAGGGGGCGCTACAGACGCAAGAGTGTAAAGCGGTAAAATTTAAGCGGATAATTAAATCTTGGGATCTTCTTCGGTTTTATATATAAAAATATTTTCGACTATACGAGTAATTAGAATATTAATGATTTACTGAATTTACTACTAAAAACTAGTCATAGTCATCAAAAATTCTAACTTCATAGCACATACCCCTGCCACTCTAGCGCCATTATGGCCAGTTTTGAAACTATTATTTAATTACTTTTGTCGGACACTTTTTAGCTTTTCTGCCTTAGAGAGATGGTACTCCTTACCTCCATTCTCCATTAATAGAACTATTAGGGCCTTACATAGCTACTAGCGCTTAAACATATATGATGTGAATATGACACAGAAGGTGAAATATCATTTGGTCTCTTTCTATCTAATGCAATAATTCTGTTATAAAAGAGATAGCAATATTTTTGTTGTTCCTCATTTTAGAAACATTAGACATTGAAACTGTCACGAATAACAAAATGTGGCACGGTCCGCCATTTTTAGCTCAATTTTTGTGGTAGGTCACCTGTCAAAAGGTTGTTTATGTTTTGTATTTATTATATGAATTTCCAGGAGAATTAAAGGACTTGTACCTTTAAATTTTTAATTGAATGTTGTAAAAGTGATAATTAACATGCCTTAATGTTATATTGCAAGGTGCGGTGCAATAAAGAGTAATAGTACAGGTTAGTAACCGGTTTTATGCAATAATTTAAACGTTTCATGAAATAATTGCAATGCAATTAGATATTTTCATTTATTATATTCATATCCGCGTTAATTTCATTTCACAGTCCTATAAATTGCATTTTATGTCATTAGATTTATTTACGTAATTGAAAAGTGCTGTACCGTTTGTAATAGTCATCGATAAAATACAAATAATTATAATCATTACATTGGCGTGACATCATGTAATCTTTGAAGACAAAAGGCATTCTGAATGTGTTATAAGTGGTTTAAAAATAAGATAACAGTTTTTAATAATTATTGTTGTAACCAAAATTATTTGACAAATAATAATACTTGTTTTTTTTTTATAGGTTTCCGAAAAGTGATACAATACGAAAATTATGATTGAAAGCTGGAGAAGAATCGCAAAGACAGTTTCTGAACAAACTAATTTTAATGAAATGATATGAAAATGAAAAAAAATTTTATTGTGCACAATCAGTAGTTACACATACATACAAATATAGACAATACTAAGAACACTACGATAGTACACAAAGGTGGCCTTATTACTAAATAGCAATTTCTTCCAGATAACCTATAAAAGAAAGGAATAAATTGCTGGAGAGGGGTATTGCGCTGAAAGTATATAACTTGATACTATAAACATAAAATAAAATAAATAAATACATACATATGCAATAATACATAATATGAATAAATTAACTTAAATAATAATATAAGTAATAAAAACAATTTACGTTATAATAATAATATATATAACACTATACGCATATTATTACATCTGACACAGACTGTGGTAGTACTCTTTTAGGGAGGATTTAAAAGTATTCAATGTTTCGGCTTTTTATTCGGGTAGGGAGAGGGTCCCAGAGTAGGACGGATTGTGCGAGGTATGAGGAGTGGGAATACTTAGTGTAGTGGATGGGGATATCAAGAAGGTGTTTATTACAATGTTTTAGAATTTTAAGCACTTCATTACACATATACGGCTCAGTCAACAAAATATATACCTATCATCGGTAAGATTAAATAATTGTCTTTCAGAATTATAACTATTACAATCAATTAAGATATGCCTTACAGTAAATTGTAAATTACATCTAAAACAAGTCTGAGGAGTGCTGTTTGCGAAAATATGAGAGAGAGATACATTGGTGTCACCTATTCTCAACCGGGTAATTACACATCGGTCTTTTCAACTGATTTTAAATTTAATTTCAGTTTTTAAAGCATCTTTTTAAAATGGTGCAAATTAGAAGAATCAGCAATCCATGTTTCATTCCATATATTATGAGTTATAATGCAAGTCAATTCACATTTAGCATCGAAAAAATTATTAGGTATGTCGTTACTTGTATATGGCACCGAGCTAGCTTCTCTACTCTAGCCATCTGGTCAGCTTTTTCGTTACCATCTATTCCTTGATGAGAAGGTATCCATATAAGTATTACTGCAACTGACAGTTCCTTCAATTTAAAAACGACAGAGTTGTTTAGTTGTTTATGAGTATTTTCCGTGAAGCTGTTTTGAATAGCTAGCTATATTTTGAAATCAGTAAAAATAACATAATTAGGGTCGGTTGGATTAGATAAAACAATTTTTATAGAACTGTAAATTGCATGTGCCTCAAAAAGAAAAATAGAATATTGTTTATGTAAACTTAATACAGTAGACTTTGAATCAAAAATTATGGAACAATCGTTACCGTTATCAGTATAAATCCATACTTATATGGTATTTTGACCATGAGGGGATAGGATGAATGTATCTTTGGTAAAATTTAGGTAACGATACGTTTGAGATTTCCAAATATCTCCTTTAATGTAATCTAAAAAAAAAACAAACAAAATAAATAAATAAATGGACCTGGTAATCTTACTTCTACTAGTAATATTTCGTGAAGGTACTCGACTGTTATTATGTTATTTATGGGGTATAACGGCGTTGAAGTAACATTAAATGCATAATATGACAAACAAGGCTTAATTCGTCTAAGCCACAGAGGAAATTCACCTGATTGTGATTGTAAATTGTGCGAGGGACTAGTTCTAAAAGCCCCCAGGCATAAACTGAAGGCTATATTTTGAACTTAATTCGGACTGGATAGAATAACTTTATTAGACGAATCATAGATTATAGATCAATAAAGAGTTCTGACCTTATTAAAGCACGGTAAATATTTAATAAACAATGTTTATTAGAATCCCATATACTAGAAGATAAAACTTTTATGATGCTTAAATATTTATGACAATCTGCTTGTAATTTTATAATATGTGTTTTCCATGTATGTTTACTGAACAACATTCCGGGTATTTTAATAGAATAAGTTCTAGTAAGCGGATGACCATCAAAATATTATAGTCTTTTATCATCAAATGGGTTATGTGTTAGAAAATACAATAAACTCAGTTTTAGATTAATTGGAGAACTTAAGTGCAGTTTTTGTGTTATTTTTGCACATAGGGACGACACAATATTTATAACATTGGCTGCTGTGTGTTTCCATGGTAATAAGTGTGATTTTATCATTTATTTTTATAACTTTGTGAACTAATCACTTCGTTGTTTGTTTACATCGAACTTGTGTACGACTGTATACAGTGTTGCCAGTGTCTACTCAGCCCAGGTTGCCATTTGTAGGTTCAAATGTTGCCATCTGAAACCAAATGTTGCCATTAGAAAAAAACCTGTAAAAAAAGTTCTGTGCCTTTTAGTAATATAAAAATATTTATACCTATCTATTGAGTACTGTTTTAATGCTCTGCATTTTGGTTGATAAAAATTTAAATCGAAAAAAATCATGTTTTCAAAAAATGTTAATCCTTTTGGTTGATAAATAATAATTGATTCCACAATTTTTTTTTCCTCATAAATTTAAAATCATGTTTTCCTGAAAATAAAAGTATTATAAAATATAAATAAAAAGATAAAAATGAAAATAAAAAATAAATTTAGACTCCATTTTACAACACAAATACATTTTTCTAGACGCATTTAAAAAAAAAATAGGTGTAAGGTGCCTATGCATTTGATATCCAATATTAAAACATGCAAAAAATAAACATAAATTTCCCAGCACCTTTAATTAGTGGTTAGTATTTTATTTTCCTATCCAACATAGTTTTTGTTGGCTCAAATGTAACTGCATCTTTAACAGATGCTTTCACAGCCAGTAATTGTGTTTGTATTTAGACGGTTTCTGTTATCAGTCTTTATTTGAAAAGGCATTTGAAAAAGGCAAAACGAAAAGCAAGTTCACAATTTTTCTTAAATTGGGGAATGCTCGGTTATTTGAAGCATTTTTAATTTTAAATATGGTTCTCCAATACTCTTCGGCATTTCCTGTTTCACAATGAACAGAGTCCAACAGCGCATGGCTCGTCCATTCCGTGTGCAAATCTTGAATATTTATCTGAGCTGATAAGTTTGGAAAGCGTGCAATAACATCATACAAAACTTGATGATCGTTCGCCTGAGCTTTTCGTGGATCTACGATTTTTTCGATCACATCAAAAAGTGGGTCTGTGAAATCAAATCTTTTAATAATTTGACCAACCAGCTCAATATAAAATGATAAGCAACTTTTTTGGAATGTCTAGATTTGTTCCATTGGTGGTTGGGCTACTTGTTTCAGTTCGTTTATTGAACTTTGTGCGGCTACTCCCAAGTATACTTTTTCCAAAGTGACAAAATTTCCAGGATTCGAATATTCAATGTTCAAAGGGTTGATGGATTTGCAATAATTGATTTTTTATGTAATTGCTTGCCACAGTTTTGATAAGTTTTTGCAATTCCGGTTTAAGAATGTGCAAAAGAGGTCTCTCAGATTGAAATAGAATGTTAAAATCTGTGAGCAGTCCCAAAACATACGACATGAATTCGAGATATATGCATGTAAATTTATTGTTTAACGCTGATAGGATGTCGTCGGTCACTTTACTGGGGTCTTCGAGGACCTCTACTCTAAAATATGCAGCAAGAACATCATATTGTTCTAAGACCCTATCTACGCATGCCTTTAATGATAACCATCTGGTGGTTGCTGGGCTCAAAATTTTGTGGATGTCTACTTTGAAATAATCTTGAAACTCTTTCAATTTATTCTGCCTTAATGAGCTACGGCTGAAATGTGCGCCAACGCTTCTAGCATATCTTCAATTGATTTTGGCAGTTTCAAACATGCTTTTGATGCCGCAAGATGAATCATGTGACACGAACACTTTACACAGGCAATATGCGGAATCTCTTTTTTTAAATTCCTAAACACAGAATTGTGCGCGCCTACCATGCTGTTTGTCGTGTCTGAAGCAAATCCAACGAAGTTTGTCAGAGGAATTTGTCTTTGTTTAAGCCAGTCAAGCAGGCACATAGTTAAATCTTCCGCTTTTCCTGACTTCACCTCGTATATATCAAGAAATTTCGTATCAACAGTATCAGTTTCATCATCAAAATAGATCACTGCCAAAGCACATCGTTTAAAGACACTGATGTCAATGGTCTCATCCATTATGATGCTGAAAAATGAGTTTTTCAAATTATCCACGAGATGTTCAGTGGATATTGGTCCTAATACATTTGTAATGACTGCTGTGGTTTTGGTTCGGCCTAACTTTAATGCATTAGCTATTTTCGAATCCAAAAATGTATTGGCCAAAAAAGGCACTAAGCTGTCAGTTAGGGACAATGGCAAGTATTCTTCGCAATAAATGCTGATATTTTTAGTTCTGCTCTCTTTCTCAGCACCTCTTCATTAGTGGGCTTCAATAATTCGGCGATAGGTTTATTGTTGCTCACGAGTCTGATCTGGGCAATGTGTCTTTGTGATTCCATGTGCTTGACAATCGCGAATTTCCGGTTAACCAACAAACAATCGCAAATGGTGCAGTATGGTTTTTCTTGACCATTCTGCTCTTTCTTTGAGATCCAGTTTTTAAATTTGATATCAGTTAGCCATTTTTCTGAAAATGATCTCGGTTTAACTGATGTGCTTGAAGTCTTTGAAGAGGAGGCAATTGGTGTTAGAGATGGGCTTGAAGACTTTGAAGAGGAGACAACTGGTATTAGTGAGGTGCTTGAAGGAGAAGCAACAGGTGTTGTTGTCATGATAGTGGTCGTGGCTGTTATTAATTTTGTTGCATGCTCAATGTTATGAGTTTTATTAGTAACACACACTTGAGGGTCAGTAACAAAAGAAACAATTAATTTGTTGTTGCTTTGAATACCCGTTGAAGGTTTTGGTGTTGTTAGTCCTTTCATAGCTCTTTTTTGTTAGTAAAAAGCCACACCATGCAAAATAATCATGAAACAAAAAACATATTTGCATAACATTCAAAAGCAAAAAATGACAATATCAGATAATAATAATAATAATAACTGCAAACCAGGTGTTATACACAGTAATAATAATAATATCTATGGACGCTTCACACCATGTCTATCTGTTCCCGTGGTAAGTTCTCGAAGAACTTGTGTTACGGATACCAGGAAACGGAAATATATTTAATACTTTTATATTATATACATATTTAAGATTTTTATTATATTATACACATATTTAATACATATTCATGACCCAGGAAGACGGAAAAACTTTTTGTTCCTTCAGCGGGATTCGAACCCGCGACTCCCGGCTTGAGCACCAACATGCTCAACCACTGAGCCACAGAAATAAGTCAAATAAGATATAAGCAAGTCGCTTTGTTAATTGGTCAAATGAAATTAGCGTGTACTAGTGGGCCATATTTTTACCTGTTTGGTTCTGTTTTTTTTTGTAGATTGTGTTGTACACTGGTGTTAGTGTTTTTGTGGTGAATATCTGCGATTTTTTGTCAATCTTTTTTTTTTTTGAAGAAGAAGCTTCATGCAGTTCCGAACCCACCACCACTTCGTCATCATTTTGTCGCGATGTTGAAGATTTTGGTATTAAAAATCTCTTCATGGCGCTATTAATTTTTTAATTTTTAAAAGCCAAACCATGCAAAATAAAAAACAAAAAATCTTTTAATATAAACCCATTAGCAAAAGTCACAAAGCAGTGATAAATAACTGAAAAATAACACTCACCTAGATTTTTCGAAGTTTTTTAAGTCAGTGGATTGGTGAATTCCAACTCAATGAAAAAAATAATCTGAAAAAAAGCAGCTGTAAGTAAATAAAAAATAATAACCTTTGTCTATCCTATAAAATGGATGAAATGAACATCCATTTAAAAATAATAAGATGGCAACACTTTACTTCTTTCATTTGTTTGAAAAATGTATCCGACTGCAGGACTTTGTATCCATGGTCATGAATAAATTAAAAAAAAATCATTTGTTTGACATTGACAAAGAAGAAAAAAGGACAGACCAAAAAAAGACAAAGAAGGATTTGTTAGATCCAAATTACAATGTATATAAGTTTTATTAGAGCATTTTTTGTTTATCAAAATTTAATATAAAAACTGAAATGCATCTATTCTCGAACCTACTGTAATGTAGAGGTGTACACCGAACACAGATCGCACTTGTCTTCTCTTCAATCTTCAGTCTTCAATCAGTAAAATTGGTTTTTCAAATAGGTCTATAGGTAGCTTTTTCGATTAAAACAATGAAGAGGACTTACCAATAGATTTAAAAACAAAAGTATTAGAAAACCACGAAAAAATTTCCTTTGCACCGCACTACACACTGCACACAGTCACACACAAAGAATTAGAAGAATATATATATATATATATATATTTGGTTATGTTATAATCCGTAGAAACGTTTAAAAAAAACATGCATATTCCCAGCAACATACACACAGATACTGTTATTAGATATTCTGGATACGTATCTTATTAATAGACCGGCACCGTATTTCATTTGGTGTTGTGTGTTAATCACTCCCCATCAGGCGATTCGTTTGTTCGATTGCCTATCGTAACCAATAAAAAATCTAATTTCTGAATAAAATTATAATAACCACTGAAAAATATTAAAAAGATTGCTGCAAAAAAATTTATATAAAGCATTTCAAGACTTCCTCAAGCTATTTCTGAAATGCTGAGCTAAAAGTGATACAAAAACAGTTGTGTAGATAACGTCTAGACATAAGACAGGCAAAAAGAATACGAGCTATCTACATCATGCGATATACGGCGATAGCGAAGTGCCACGGAAATTTATATTAAAATTTTATTTAGATCCAGCTCATTTTAACGTAAGACTTATTTAAAGGAGACTTAATTCCAAGGAGAATTATAAAAGAGACAAGAAAAAAAGTCCGGACGTTGTGACCAAAAATAACTCAAAAATAATTAGAAAATGAATTAGCTACTTAACGTAGATTTTATTACCTTAGACAAGGCCTATGTATATTATTTTGACAGTGTGTTATCAATGGCATCCATAACGATAGCTTGGTTTTTCTTTGGAAATGTATCATTTTGGGTAACGGCAGCACAGCTAGATGGGTTCGGATTCGATTGGGTCATTTTCTTCGCTGAGTGATCCCTGTAGTCAGAGATCAAAGCAGCACATGCGACAATAACAACAAGATAGAGAACGCGCGAGCGAGTTATTATACCTATTAGTTATTACTTATTACACACCACACGTGCAATACGTATAAACGTCAAACGTTCACTGACACCTATTTTATTTATTGTAACCATATTTTCACCAAATAAAGCATCTTATCATTAAGTATAAGATTAGGTTACGATGGGACTGACTTACTCTGTGCATTAAAAGTTTTTGAATAAATTAAGAATAAAAAAAAATAACAAAAACGTAGGTATACAAACAAATATTTAAGCAATATACTTACACTAAAATTATATTATAACCTCTGGGTCATTTAACTAATAAAACTTATGCGTGTTGAGTGCATTATAGAAATGCCACTTCCCATGATTATGATTTTTTTAAGTGGTCCAGCTGTTTTGGAATGATCGATGAACAAACAGAATAAAACTATCCTCAGTATTGAAGTCTTCAGTCTTCTTTTTGGATGTCGGTTATAAGATGCTTGCGATTGATAAAAGTAGTTAAATGTACAATGTCATTAACAAAATAAGTTTTTATTTACATATACATGTAAGCTATTGTAAAACTTACAAAAATTAAAAATATCGATACGTTCTATGCACTTAATCTCAACTCGAGTACGGCAGCCATTTTATGTTCACAATCAGCTGATAAATTTGACACGTTTTTGTCATAGCTGTTCAATGTCAATTTATCAATGGCAAGTCCATTGTATTAAAAAAATCGTTAAGTTTGTTTTTTATATTTATTATTTATATATGGCATCGGCTTATAACCATTTGCCAGTGTCAAGTTAAAAAGGCGGGAAATAGACTTTCGTTTCAATTTTCAACACCGTATTCCTAGTATATCGTCAAGTCTAAAGTCTAGTCAAAGTCCAAATATATAGTCAGTACAGTCTATGAGTCATGTCAGTCGATTCAGTAAAGTGGTAGAAGCTTTACTGAAAGTTCCTAGGGAGTTAAGGCGGGAAACACAAAATAACACGTTTTTAGAAGTTGTACCACTTGCCCACACTTGTGCACGATAACGAATATTTAATGGTTAATATGCTACCAATATTATACATTAAGTACCGAAATAACACAAATTTATGAAGTTTTACAAATTCCACAACATCACCCATTGAACTCTCCGGCAAAACTCCCATCCATAGATGATAAGTAATACTACTGAAATGCTACTGAAACCCATCAATAGGTTAACCTGCTCATTTTTATTTTTATTTTTCATGTCTTCTTCTTTAAAAAAATTTGCCTTTTAGAAATTTGCCTATAATAATGCGAAATTTGTAATCAGGTGTATTATTTGACAAGGCGTTGTGTTTTTGCATTTCTATTTCTTCCGTAAATTATTTTGATTTCAATTCTTAATATTGTGAATCAATCATGAATTTAGGATGGTAAAATAATAACCTTAATATTATAAATATTCGTTATCGTGCACAAGACGTGGGCGAGTGCTATAACTTCTAAAAACGTGCTATTTTGTGTTGCCTCCAAAACTCCCTAGGAACTTACACTAAAGCGTCTACCTCTTTACTAAATTTACTGACTTGACTCATTTCCTACACTGATGATTTATTTGGACTTTGACTACACTTTGGAATTGACGATGTTGAAAACTGAAAAGAAAATTATATTACCCGCCTTTTAGCTTGACACTGGCAATGGTTTTATGCCGTAGGCAGTGGTCTCGAACCTACCGATTTTTCGGTATTTCTACCGATATGGGCTCTGTTCTACCGAAATACCGAAATAAACGATTTTTCTACGATTTCACAGTATACATGGAAATTCTCCCGATTTTTCTACCGATTTTACACTTTTAAGTTGGCAACCCTTTTCATTTATGTTTAATGTTACGGGGATGCCCTCAATAGTATGGACCTAGTGCAGAATGTAGTTCATATATTTTGGGGAATACCCTTGACACCCTTGTGTCCTACAATTCGATGTTACAAGGGGCTTCCCGCTCGGGAATTTACCTGTCTAGTATATATAAACAGTAATTCGGTTTTATTTTTTCATTAATTTTCTTAACTTTGAAGCGTGAGTACCTAACCGAAAGAGTCCCTACAAATCAGATAATTAAGTTAAAATGTCGTCTGACGAGGAGCCAAGCACAAGTGCGAGTGTAAGAAGAAAAAAATATCTACAATATTATAGAAAAGAATGGGAAGAAGAATTTCCAGGTTGGCTGCAAGATAGTCGTAAAGGCGAAAGCTATGCCTATTGTAAGAGTTGTAATAAAGATATCAACATCACATCAGGAAAAGACGCTATAAAGAAACATAGTTCTTCACAAGCACACTCAGTATCATCAAAGAACATAAAATCACAACCGAAGATATCATCATTTACTGTGACCAAAACTGAAAAATCTGATATACTGGTTAAGCAAGGTAATTTTTTTAGTTTATTTATTTTACTATTTATATTGTTATATTATTTTGTTTTCTACTTATCGGTTTATAGAAGAAGTGGATATAATTATACCCTAATCGCTACTAGACATACCTACGTAATTTTAATTCTTTATTTTTAATTTCAGGTGAAATAAGATTAGTCTCGTTTGTTGCTGAACACAATCTACCATTCACTATTATGGAGCACCTACCGCAGTTGATGCAAGCCGTTTGTCCTGATTCAAAAATAGCAAAAGAAATAAAATGCTCTTCAACCAAAACTCATGACATAATTGATCATATTATAGGTAAAGAAAGTTTCAATAATTTATGTGAATATCTAGGGCAAACTAAGTTTTCGCTTATTATTGACGAGTCCACTGATCTTAGTACGACCAAACACTTGTGCTTAGTTGTGAGATATGCGAAAATGAATCGTATTAAAGATTGTTTTTTAGCTCTTATTCCATTAGAAGAAGCTAATGCAGCAACCTTATTTGAACACATTGTAATTTTTTTTAGAAGCAATAATATTCCATATAAAGATAATCTAATAGGTTTTGCATCTGACGGAGCAAACGTAATGATGGGACGTAATAATTCTGTTGTAACATTGCTGCAAAATGAAATTCCTAACATTTTTATACTTAAATGCGCCTGCCATTCGTTTCACCTTTGCGCGTCATATGCTTGTACCAAATTGCCACGTTTTATAGAGGATCTTGTAAGAGACATTTACAACTACTTTTCTTCTAGCCCAAAAAGAGTGGCAGAGTTTAAAAACTTTCAAATGTTTTTTGACTTAAAAGTACATAAAATACTTCACCCCTCTCAAACACGCTGGTTATCAGTACATGCAGCAGTGAAGAGAATATTGGAACAACTCTCTGCTCTTAAACTATTTTTTATAGACCAAATATCTTACAATGATCATCTTTTAGATGCAGAACATATATTACAAAAGCTCCAAGATCCTACTACGATATTATTTTTGGAATTTTTAGATTTTGTATTACCATTATTTACCGATTTAAATAAAGAAATGCAAGAAAAACACCCGAAAATTCATAATTTATATGAAAAAATAACTGGAACATTAAAAACTATTTTTGATTGTTTTTTAAAAAGAGAATATTTAACTAGCACTCCAATCGAAAATGTTGATTTTAAGAATCCCAGAAATTTTATGGATATTGATGACGTATACTATGGTGCTGCTGCGTCTAATACACTTCTAAGTAGTTCAGAAAATCTAAACTCAGATCAAGTAAATTTGTTTAAATGCAGATGCCTAGATTTTTATATCGAAGCTTGTAAGCAAATAACCACGCGGTGTCCATTGAAAAATAACCCAATAAAAGGTTTAGACATAATTGATCCAAAAAATGTTAAAATTGGCAAAACTGCTTCGATAGTTCCTGTGAGTAGGCTCTTTCCCAATATTGTTCACAGCAATGATTTCCAGGAAATTGATACAGAGTGGCGCATTTTAAGAAATTGTGAACAAATCAAAACATTTCCTGATGATGTAGAACTATTTTGGGATGAAGTAAGTTTACTAAAGCGTGGCGATGAAACTCAAATGTTTCCATTGTTGTCTGATTTCATCTTTAATATTTTATCACTTCCCCATTCATCCGCTAACGTTGAACGCATATTTTCACATATTAATCTTTTAAAAACAAAGCAGCGAAATAGGCTGTCTACTGAATCAGTCACTGGTCTATTACATTCAAAACGACTATTTAATACAGCTAATTGTTACGATTTTGAAATTAATTCGAAGATGACTGCGGCTATGGCCAAAGAATATTGGTATAAAAAAAAATTATGATTGTTACAAATTAGTCTGTAAGTTTTTTTAAATAAATAAACGATTTTTATTGAATATTGTATTTTTTTTTGTCAAATACCGATTTTGGGTACAAATATATCGATTTTAGCTGGCAATTCTACCGATCTCGCTCTATGGCGTTCGAGACCACTGGCCGTAGGTAACACTACAATTTTTAATGTGTCTGATGAAAATGTAAAAACGTGTATTTTGAGGAAAATTCAAAATGCAATAACTACAATAACCTTCAAATTCAAGGAATATATTGTTAAAAAACAGGTTACATAATAAAATATTTTCATACAATATGCGAGCTATTTATTAAGATACGTCTCCACCATCAAAAGTAGTTTAAAATGGCTCATTCAATAATTTTGCTCTATTTTGTCGCGTTTTTTGTAAGTCTTATCTTCAATATTTACTATTGAAATTGAATACTAGACGTTGTTTCTCATAAACTATTTGTTTTATAAAGTTTCTTTCTATATATTATAATAAAAAAACAAAAACAAAATGCAAGCATACAATAAATAATCTTCATAATATTATTTACTTTTCAGGACTTATTGGCGGTTGGTATTATTGTACCTTTAATCCCAAGTTACGCGAGACAACTAGGTGCTAATCTTATATCTATTGGTTTACTAGGATCAATTTATGCTGGATTTCAGCTACTTTCAGGGCCAGTTATTGTATGTAAATTTTGGAATATATATTGCAATTTCTAAATTTTATATCCAGTTAAAATTTTATTGCTGCTAACTTCTAACTTTTTTTGTATTGTGTTTGCTTGTTGTGGTCGATTGTTTTAATTTACCAAAATTAATTAAGTACTTATCACAAATTTTTACTTTCAGGGAAGCCTAAGTGACTTGAAAGGTCGAAAAACGATACTAATATTAACACTTATTGTGTGTGCCCTAACATACTTTGCTTTGGGATTTTCAAAATCTGTTATATTGGTACTTCTGTTTAGAGCAGTTTTAGGTAATTGTATTTTTTATCATCCTTATTATAATTCCACATTTAACATCTTTTGCCACTACAGTGTGCTAGGTGCAAGTTTTTGTCACTACTCACCGTGAAGAAGTTAATTACAATTTGTATGTGCAGAGTAAATAATAGTACCTGGGCGACCGAGCTTTGCTATGCTATTATATATTATATATATTGATATGCTATTACTATTTATTGTAATATGGTGAAACTCGAAAGCATAAATCTTATTCAAGTAATCAGTATAGGTAAATTTTAGACATAATTATGAGAAATATATATTGTTATCTCAAACATATGAAAATGAAAATATGTATGAAAACTCGAAAACACGCGTTTTCCCAAACATGAGACTATTCTATATCAATTGTTTACCCCCGAAAACCCCCATATACCAAATTTCAGCTAAATTGTTTGAGCCATTTCCGAGATCACAGAAACATATAATATAAATAAATATACAAGAATTGCTCTTTTAAAGGTATAAGATATACTTACGCACTAGTCTACAAATCCAAGCTAGCAATAATTCAGTTTAAGTATGTAATTTTATATTCAAGTTTAAATATCCAAACGAGTAATATGAAATATTTTAAATGAAAGAAAAATCTTGTGTTATGTAATGTGTGATTGATGTCAAGTTTATTTCCTGTTTTAGTTAGAATTAAAAAAATTAATTGATATTCATTGTGTAGGTTAATGGTTTATCATTTTAGACCAAATATTATTATTAAAATCGCAACTCGCACAAACAAGATTAAGGTTTTTATCATATATATTTAAGATGTAAGCTATTATATAAGACAAGCAAGATGTAAGCTGTTATGACAAAATTTACATTGAAAAGATTTGTACATGATATCTCATGTTTTAATATGATGCAATATTTTGTATTATTAGGTGTCTTCAAGCATACACAACTCTTGACTAAGGCACTGGTACCTGATTACGAGAAAGATGAAAAGAAACAATCTGTTATCTACGGCAAAATGGCTGCTACCTCCGGGTTGGGAATTACCCTGGGTCCAGTGATTGGGGGCCACATTGTAGAGGATTTCCCTAAGGATGGATTCACAATTATCGCCATGATAGTGTGCTTATGCTTTTTTATAAATACAGGTAAATCTTTACTAATGGAACCCTACTACTATTATAAATGTGAAAGTTTGTGAGGGTGGATGTATGGATGGATCAGTAGCGGCGTTAGGGGGGGGGGGGGGGGGGGGCAAAGTTGGGCGACCTCCCAAGGTACCGGATAAAAAGGGGCAGGGCAGGCATACTTTCTATCCCTCGATCACTGAGTGAGACCTACATACTCGTAATTTCTCTAAATTACGAGTATGTACGTCTCAAAAGGGTAGACATCGCCTAGGGATCTGGTAATGCTAAAACCGGCACAGATGTTTGTTACTCTTTCACCCAAAAACTACTGAAAGGGATTTCAATTAAATTTTGTGTGGTAGTAGTTTAGGCTCTGGATTAAAACATAGGCTACTTTTTATATAAAAAAAGTATAGTATTCCTGTGGGATACCGGATATCAGATACTAGGTACATTTACACGGGCATAGCCGCGGCAAAAAGCTAGTATAATAATATAAGCCTTTATGTCAGACAGTGTTACAACATTTGCTATTCACTTAAAAAATCTGTTTGGTCCTCAGGTTGTGTGCCTCTTGCAGGCAAATGGAGGCATTTGCCTGCAAGAGACATATTTTTCTCTGTCATTTGCAATAACAACAACAATGGAATATAGTAATATTATAATAATACCATAGATTATAATTATTACATTTAATGTGTTTAAATATTGATCTACTTTATCTATAACAAGTTTCATGAGTTTTACTTTAATCATATTACTATTAAAAAATATATAATATTATGTGAATTACATATTATGTGTATTTTATATAATTTACCTGCGTGCCTTTATGTTTTATTGACTTTCAATAATTTATTTTTACAGCTCTTGTGTATCTCCTGCCCAAAACAGAAAATTCGTCAAAAAAATCTAAACGAGACAATGGAAATGTTATAGAATTAGTGGTTGAAAGCAGCAAGCTGATAGTTGTTCAGTTGTCCACAGTACAATGGCATAAATATTGGAAAATATTCCTATTTCAGGCCCTGAGTAGTTTTGCAATGGGGGTGTATTATTCCAACTATGCAATATATTTAAAAACACAGTTTCTGTTGACTCCAAAGCATATTGGCTATGTTGTGTCAGTTCAAGGGGTTATCAGTGCTGTGTCCAGTTTTCTAATGGGTTATATAAACAGTTTTTATAAACACGATGGTGATTATAGTATAAGAAATTACCATGTCTTCCTAGCATTAAGTATATCACTATTAGGTATAGCATTATCAAATTATGTGTTTATGTACATGATATTCTTGGCTCCCCTAGCCATAGGTAATGCTGTAGGTAGGTTGGTAACATTGGAAATGTTATTGAAGAAAAGCCACGGAGATCATAGAGGAACCCTTATAGGAGCTTCAAATAGTGTTAGATCTTTGACAGGTGTGTTGTCACCTATGGTGTCCGGTTCTATAGGTCAATTTTTTGGGGTTGAATTTGTAATCTATGCCTCAATTTTTGCAACGTCAGTTGGACTTGTAACAAGTTATTTATATACTGCAAAAGAAGTTACCAAGGAAAAGCAAAAGTAGTTATGTTAATATTGTACAAAATATATTTTTACACTTGTTATTAATGTGGTTTGATTTCCCAAAAATTTTCGAATGTATGCAAATGAAATAATCATAGTAATTTATAAACTATTTTATATCATAAAGTAATACAATATTTACACAATACGAACAAGCTACTTATTTATTTAGCATTATAATTCTCGATTTAACATTCTCCTAAATCCTTAACACAAACAATTATTATCCCATTTAATCGACTTCTAATGATTGAAGTTGTTTCTTTCTCATGTCTTGAATCAATTTATTAATATCTTCTCTATGTTGCTTGTTTTCGGGAGGGAATATTTCTCTTTTCTTGTTTGTCACCCATTCTTCAAAATATGCTGGTTGATTGAAAATGAAAAATAACCCCACTGGGAATAAAGTATAGATCGCCATCCTGGCGACTTCTAGTTTCCAATTTCCCATTTTGAGTAGTAAGTTTATACTTATTTTATTAGGTATATCCTTTAAATTTGGTTTATAAAATGAATATGTATAATTTCCTAAATCCAGCAATTGGGATTTTCTAAGAGTGAGATAACTCAATACATAACTCTTTTCTTCTTCTTTTTATTGGCCACCAAAGGTTTTTTTTTAATTTTTTTATTACATGGCATCGGCTTTTAACCATTTGCCAGTGTCAAGTTAAAGAGACGGGAAATAGAACTTTCATTTCAATTTTCAACACTATTCCTAAATCGTCAAGTCTTAAGTCTAGTCAAAGTCCTAATAAATAGTCAGTGCAGTCAATGAGTCATGTCAGTCGATTCAGTAAAGTGGTAGAAGCTTTACTGAAAGTTCCTAGGGAGTTTTGGAGGGAACACCAAAGGTTTTAGGTTTTTAGAAGTTGTACCACTTGCCCACACATGTACACGTTAACGAATATGAAATGGTTAATATTCTACCAATATTACACTTTATGAACCGAAATAACACAAATTAATGAAAAATACAAAATCGTCACAACAATCGTCAAAAATCACAACGTCACCCATTGAATTCCCCGGCAAAACTCTTCTTCTTCTTTTGGCATAGCCTTCCCTGTAATAGGAGTTGCCAACGTCAGAGCGATGCAGTAGATGTTCAGTGAAAAGCTGATGGCGTACAGTGCAGGGAATGGCTCATGCAATGACTTCATGGGTACCTCATGCAGATACAAGTTATAATGACTAGTATAAAAACAGAATAATATGCAAATCCAATGTTTCTTAGCCTTTTTTTTTATTTTTTAATAAAAAATAATATACAGAACATATATAAATGAAATAAAAATTAATGAAAATAAGTTATATAATATTAGTATGAATTAAACTAATGAATGAATAAATAAACTAATGAAATTAATTAAACTATATAATATTAGTAATACATAATCAAAGTTTTATGTGACTTGAAGCTATAAATGAACATAGAGTGTCTACAAATGGAGTAAAGTCGTAGGATAAAATAGTCTTAAGATTAATGGATCGAGGAATGTGAGTAGGAAGGAAGTCATATAAAGATTTATAGGACAGTTAAAGAAGATATGATCAGGAGAACGGCAAAACTCTCCAATGTCCTTATCAACAATGACATTGACATTCTAGTCTGTCAAAATGACTTTTTTATTACTATTCGATAAACTGCAACAATATAATTCCACCAAGGTCATAATATTATGTTTCTATTATTTCAATCTCTTAGGTCGATTCTGTAAATCAAATCCTGCATATATACAGTTACAATCCAGTCCCGATAATATTATGTAAAAACTACAAAATGGTATTCTCACAAACGTCAAACCCGTTTTGATTGGTCCAAACCTCCAAAATCCCTATTAGCAAATCATCCTTAATTCAATAAAAGTAAAATGTAAGTAAGAGTGTAAGTTACTTAATTACGACGATAAAAATTAATTATAAAGGTTCAGTACCTGGTCATGACTCATGTTTCTGTAAACTATATTTTACTCTAAGCTTAAAATATTAAAATAATGTTTTTTACGGATCAACTTTATTGAAGTGACGTGTTACGGCGTCAAATAAGTTAAAGGCCGCCACAGAGGAGAAGCTGATCGTTTCAGTTAAAACTGACGTCAGTTCGGCCTGAACGGCCCCAGTAAACACATTTACGTAAAATTTACATCAGAATGACATCATGTCATGTCATGATTTACGTAAGATATAAGTCACTTATAGATCATATGTGAGTCATTATTTCATACCTCTTGACGTCAAACTTTTACGTAAAACTCTGACGTAATTATAACAATATATGAATTTTTGTCCGTAAATATTACCTTCATGTGATCTCGGATTGACTTCAATGTGATTTAACTGAAATTGAGCTGACATAACAATGATGTCATATTTATGTATGCTTTAATTACATATGACCTGCAATTGACGTGACCTTAAATAGACAGAATAGACGTAAAATAGTGTGATACTGTATTCCTACTATCTCTTAATAAGATTACCTCTTGCCTTAAATTTCACAATATTGTTTTATCAAATATTATACTCTTACTAATACTAGTACTAGTACTCTTCATAATTTCTAAATTAATTTTTTCCAATGATATCTGTCAATGTAATACGTAATGATGTTTTGCAGTTTTTAAAAATTAATTGACCATTTACAACATACCTACATAATAATTTTTGAAAAATAACATTTCTAAAGAAAACCACGTTACATTTTGAAGTTTCTGCAAAAATGACAAAGAATCAAACAGTGTTTAATTCATAGTAAGAAACTGTTTATTAATAATCATCAAAATTCACAAAAAAACATAATCACAGAAAACAGTAATTATTAAGCTTTTTTATCATCGGAATCAATTTATGAATAAAAAATAAATGGAAATATTTCAATCATATGATAAATTTGTTTTAAAATATTTTATAATTATATTTAGAAATCTTATAATAATAATTTGGTTCATTATGACTTATTTAGTGTTTTTAGCATTATTAAGATTTAGATGAATAGTTTTAGACTTTTCATATACATTTAACGTTTTGAAGTTCTGTAATTTTTTTCTTATTACCATAACTTGTTAAATTAAAATTTTTAATATTGCGTAAATTTTTAATACACACTTGAATATTTTTATCGTAAAATAGAAGAATACTGTTAATTACAAAAATTATGAAAATCTAAAGAGCTAGAATATCGATATGTAAGTAATAAATATGAAGAAGTTGAGTTAAGTAAACTTATTATTTTATTAATTGGATTTTCTAACTTATTAGATTGGAATTATTATAAAAGAATAACAAAATTTTATATTTTATAAAATTTTGAGAATGTTCAATACATAAATAAATATTTTAATTGTTCAATAATGAGTAATTAATACTCATTTTTTAGCACTTAAATAAATACAATCCTAAATTTCGAATATCACAACATAGTTAATAGAATTTATTCTACCTAAGTAACTTTTTATATTTTATTAATAGTACATTCAAATTTTTGAACTGTTATTATTATTGACTAGGAGAAATATTTTAACATTTATAATATTGCATTAAATCATTAGCACACTCATAAATTTTCTTATCGGATGAAAAATATTTTCGCCGATCATTGTCATTGCAATGATTACAATCCAAAAAGTTATAATATGAAAAATCAGTCATAAATATATTTTTGTTTCCTGAAATAATTTAACATGTCTTTAAGATTTATTATTTTAACTTTTTGGATCGCAATTATTGTTAACTCAAAACGAAATATTACTTATATTTTATAAAGCTGTGTGACTGGGCAACACATATATATATATTTTAATCATTAAATAATAATTTATTCACACTCTTTTTTTAATACTCAAATAATTACAATTCAAAAAAGTAGAATATCGTAAATAAAAGTAGTAAATACAATTTATTCAATCCAAGTAATTTTTTATATTTTATTAACTGAATATTATAATTTTTTGAATCGTAATTACTGTTAGCTCGTCTAACCTGCGTCATCGTTCGTTTAATGTGTGTATTCTTTATTGTTCAGTTACTGGTGGCTTATTTTTTTTTGTACTCGTGCCGGTTGTTGTTTTGCTCGTTGGTTTCCTAAACGGAACCAATTATTATATGTTTTTGAAAATTCGGCGCTGTCAAAAGCTGGAAACTTTTCCAAGATGACCCCTGAAAATAACGTTTTTTAACTTAAAAAAATATTTTTCGAAAGAAATAAAACAGAAAACCACAATTTCGAATATTTTCTGTTCCACTTTAATATAACATTTCTTACCTTCGCAAGTTTTTACAACTTTCAGATCCGCGACTTTGTACTTATTCTTTTTGCCTTCCCACGTATTTTCTTGCGCGAATCATTGAGAAAATATAGTGTTCAATACTCGTTCAGTGTGCTCCTTACCATTTTCTCCACCAACTTGACCCACGATTTTTATCTGTATTTATATTTACAAATTATTAATAAAATCTATTTAAAATATTTACAAACTATAAAAGTAGGTAAAAAAAAACGTTAACGTTGAAAACGTCAACTGAACGTCAGTTTTGACGCGTGGAATCGGGGTTCGCGCTCCGGGTTCGGGGCGAAACGCGCGAAATAATTTCGCGGGATATTGCTAAATATAATAATAATAAAATTGTATGCTATGGATATCCGCAAAGTAACGCCTGATTCTATTATTTTTTTGGGAATAAGTATATTCAAAATAGTTATGAGAATTTGGCTTCACCTCAAACGATACCAGTATTCCACGAATGTAATTATTGTTATTATTTTTATATGATTATTATTATAGGATAAGACGTATTATTACAAATAATAGGTTTTATCAGGCATAATTTTTTTTTTCGTTTTCCTTCCAAACTATGCAGCAGTGTGTACGGCGCGGTTCGTGAAAATTGCCTCTATTACCGACCTTTACGGTTCTTAATAACCTCATTATCCTGACCAGGTACAATTGGCTAGATTGAAAAACTTGTCTCAGATACAAAGTGTGCATAAAAGTTTTGTTAGCACTAATGTCAAGAAAATTCGTAAAACATCAATTAACTTTTAAGAACCGACCTAATCATTAAGTAAGCACTTAGGCTGTGACTATTTTGTCCGGAATCAGTAAGGCACAGCCGGGGAAATTTAAAGCACTGGAAATAGAACTCTGCTCTAATACAATAGAGTTAAGAATCGAACACACAAGTGTCGAGTCAAATGTCAATATCATTTAAACAGCTCGACACTCGATACTTCGATTTCCAACCCTATTGTATTAGCGCAGAGTTTTATTTTCAGTCCTGTGAATTTTCCCGGGCCCGCCGGATTCCGGATCATATAGTCCCAGCCTTCGAAGCTATTTTCTAATGAAGATGGTAATTGGTAGATTTTGTTCTTAAAAAGCAGGTGATACCTTATCGAAGGTACTTTACGCTTTCTGTGAGGCCGTGGTATTTATCCTATCGAGGCAGCCCATTCCCATTTACTGTTATGACATATAATCGCAGTACTTTTTAAAAAAAGGTAAGCACTTATTGCTTCTTAAAAGTTTGAAAACAAAAGTTATCAGATAGGTTATCTCAGTCGTGGTCAATATAAAATTGCTCCTAGTTAGACCACCCAGCCTTTATTTAATCGTGCCTTTGTACCGGGCAAACTGGAACGGACTGTTACAACTATTATCTTCCTAACAACGTTTTTTTTATTTATTTAACGTGTTTTTCACTAAGTTCGCCTCCCTGCTACCGTGATATAACTACTTCTAATAATAATAATATACCTTAAGAATTTGTAATATTATTATTATAATCCTGACTCTAAGCACAGCTCGCCTAGATAACAAGGGAGTTAAGAAGGTGACCAAGTGTCACACTACACAGATCTCTTGACTCACGGTACTGACGGTCACGACAAGACTTTAAGTAGTAGTAAGGATTAAGTTTTTATCGAGCCAAAAATTGATGCTGCAATGTTCGAATACTAGCTTTTGCCCGCGGCTCCGCCCGCCTAAGTAGAGCTATTCGCTCCAGTGTTGCCAACTCTGTTTTTGCGAAACTACCGAAATTGTGACGTTTTCTACTAAAAACGACTAAAAGTTACTCTTTTAGTAGTTTTTACTACTCATACTATAAAAAAGGTACTAAACTTAGAAATCCCTAAAAAACAACAAAAAACCACTGCATTTTCAGTTTTAATATATTGAAAATGTGATAATTTTACCGTAAAATAAAAAACTATAGTAGGAAATATTACGTAATATAGAAATTAAATCGGTAGTTTTAAGCGACATACTTAGCGAATCTTTCCAGTGTTGCCAGCTCTGTTTTTGCGAATCTACTGAACTCGTGTCGATTTTTACAATCAAACTACTAAAATAATACTGAAAACTATAAAAAAGCTACTAAACATAGGAATTCGTAAAGCCCCCAAAAAACCACAGCATTTTAGGTTTTCTTATATTAAAAAAATATTATATTGAATTTTACTATAAATTTTACCGGTAAATTAAAATATACTAGGCAATATTACGTATATAGTAATTAAACGGGTAGTTTTAAGCAAATTACCGACGAATGTATTATTATGATAAGGCGTAATTTTTTTTTGTGCCTAACCTAGACCATTTTGTATATGATTACTGTCCGGCTATTTCCTATTAAAACACTACTAACAACTTAATTCCTACTAAGGAGGGAATAAAATACTTAATTTAGTAGTAAAACTTTGTAAAATAACTAAGTTAGCAACATTAATTCCTGACTGAACGGACCATGTGTGGACTAATCGCTTCAGTTCTCGCGGCCGTGCGGGCGTGTATCGTGTACAAGCGTAGTGAGTTTTCGCGGTGTTTAATTATTACACAATTATTAAACACGACCGTATCTCGCGGCAAACCAGAACGAACTGATGCGATTTTGTCGTGTGTGTGCTCGAATCCGTTCAGGCCGAACTGACGTCAGTTCTCTCTCCTCCTCTCGTTTGTGGAGGCCTTAACAAACATCCTTCCATCCATTCATCCATACATCCATCCATCCATACATCCATCCATACATCCATCCATCCATCCTTACAGACTTTCACATTTATAATAGTAGTAGGATTATTCTGATTTAGGTAGACTTAATCTATTCTATAATGCAGACAGATGTGTGGCTACCGTTAGTAAGATCCTAGGTGTGGAATTGATCACGCGGTCGAGCGAGTTACAGGTGGTAGCAGTAAATTGTCATATTAACTGGCGCTTATGTAGGGGTCGGCAACCTTTTTTACATCCTTTGAAAGGTAATTATAAAAATATCCTTTCATTGGCCTTTGCCCAGCACCAGAATAGCATAGGCTATTTAAAAAAAAAATATAAGTACCCACATAGCGCACATATTACAATCGTATTAGGTACGTATCAGAAATAATGGAATACCTACCTAGTTTCTTAATTCAATGCGGCCCTGTATTTATAAGTCAAAATTTATAAGCTATCACTAAAAATACAAGCTGGAGTGACTATATATTAATAAAGTAATAATAATTTCTCAGCACCATGAATGTGAAGTGTTTAGCTTGTGCCAAGTCGAATCTAAACAATATCGAGCACAAAATAGATCCACGATTTAGCCTGTCTACATCGGTTGGAATAACACTGTAATGGCAGCTTTACAATTTATTTTCGATTATATTAATAGAGGTCGCCCTGTGGTTGATTTTGGACCATAATTACTCATTTTTTAGTTAAATTTTTTTAAAGTTCTTTTAGGTAAATCATCTTAGCAATCTCTCAATGTCTCCTAATTTTATTTTGGCACTTTGTCGATGTGGTAAATGAGGTAAATCCATGCAAAGTTTCATATTTCTAGCAATAGCCGTTAGGACGGTAAGCCGAAGACGGACGGACGGACGGACGAACATGACGAAACCATAAGTGTTCCGAGACGTGAACTACGGAACGCTAACTAGATTACTAACTAGATTGGCAGTCGGGATTTTTGTGTTAGATACTTTTGCCAATCTTTCAAATCGCATACCCTGGCTTAAACGAGCCAGGCAAACACAAAAACGCGCCGTTTTTCCAGAAGTGTGGAAACAGTTTAAGCCATAGAATGCAGAGGCATAATCTGATACCGCGGAGCGTGGTCGTGCTAATGTGGTCCCGGCACGATCCCGATGTCTATCGACCGCGGCCATTGAAAAACAGGTAAGGTACAAGTGCTTTTATGTTATTAACATTAAATTTAAATAACCGCTATTGTATTTGAATTTTGATGGTGGGTTTCAGTGATAGCGGTAGAGAAAAATAAAAATTCCTAAAGTTTGGTGTGATTTTTGTAAATGTATAAACTAGCCTCCGTCTAATGACGATGATTGCCATCAGTGATCAGGCGATCGATCTGCAAGGCGACTCGCAATTAGTTAAGTCGCTCCAACTTTATTTAATAACCGGAAGAAGACAGAAATACCGTCTTTTAATTTGACGACCTCTGTAGCTGAGTGGTTAAGCGTGTTGGTGCTCAAGCCGGGGGACGCGGGTTTGATCCCGTTGAAGGACCAAAAATTTTTTCTGTGTTCCTGGGTCACGGATGTACATTAATTATGTGTTTAATATAACAAAAATCTTATGTATATATTGTGTATAATAGCAATCCCCGTAACACAAGTTTTTCGAGTACTAAGCACTGGGCCAGATTGACGTGGTGTGAAGCGTCCATAGATATTATTATTATAATATATTGGAAAACGTTTCTAGCTTGTCAATAATGAAGCTACATGCTTGACTTATTCCTCCAACTATAAGTCAATGGTCCATGGTCTACAAAAATAGAGAGCCATAGCCGAGGGCACCAGAGAAAGCAGAAATAAGATGCTACCATAACATTTCCTTCATTTCAATTGCTTCCCTGATTATTTGTCTTATATGCCGCGTCTGTATAAATTGCTATTCATTGAAATTGTATCCTTGCGAACATTGCGATCCACAATATTTTCATAGCATACATAATATTGTTCCTGTAATGAGATTTAAGTTCGTTATGGGCTTGAAGGAATGTGCTTAGGAACGATTAGGGTAGGTTTCTATATTTTTATACCTAAAAGCGTATACTTATAATTAATTAGTAATTTTTATCTAAGGCTGGGACTATATGATCCGGAATCCGGAAGGCAAGGGAAAATTTAGAGCATTAAAAATAGGACCTTGCGCTAAAACAATAGAGCTTAAAATCGACCACACAAGTGTTGAGTCAAATGTCATTGTCATAATATATGACAGCTCGACACTTCTGTTTTCGATGTTCAGCTCTATTGTATTAGCGCAGACTTCTATTTTCAATGCTCTGCATTCTGCCCGGCCCGGGGTATTCCCCCCAGCCAGTCAGCATCCAGCCAGTCCCAGGCCCCAGCCTAGGGCAAATATTTATTTATACCCCGACTACGTTTTATTTATTTTATTATTTAATAAAGGAGGTAGATAATACGTTTCGAACTTCGATGCAAAGGTATAGTAGCATAAACAGTATCTCCCACAAATTTTATACATAAAAATCATGTTTCTGATAGTATTCTAATAAAAGATCAACCTTCGAAATTTCTTCTTACGAGATTACCATCTTATTGTCGGCTCGTCCGATAGTACCTAACTATCTACCTAACTTTTAATCGTTTATCATACTCTCAATGGTTTGTGAAGTCATGAATTATTCAATTTCGAATAATTATTCAAAATCAATACCAATGGGTCCATAAAGGTACAAATTTGTACTGACAAACCCCTGCTGTGTTGCTTCGCCGCCTCAGATAGCTAGTGTAATTACATAATATACATAACAAAAGACGTTAAGAGGTTTAAAAAATTGTGAGTAATACAATAACAATAATACAATAGTGAGTGATAAAAAATATGTTTAATAAGTTGAGAACCTAATACTGGAGTATCATGAAAATGTTTATGAAGCATAAGCATACCTAGTTCGTATAGTTATTGGTATTTGGTAGAGTGGATTAGAGAGCATACACATACAATACAATACCTTTGGGGGGGGGGCTTAAGTTTTTGTCAGGTAGTCGCACATCTTCTAGAAACAATGTTTGAACGTCTACACTCTACATGATCAGGAAAATCAATTATTATATCTTGTATAATAATGTACAGTAATACCCTGACGTACGCTACCCCGTTTTACGCGAATTCGGAGATAGGTACGCGGTTTTTCATTTTGATTGCCGCGCGCATCAGCTCTCTCGCTCCGCTCTCTCAGTGTTCAGTTTGCGACAGGTTTAAACGTGTTCCGCGTGGAATTGTTTGAAATATGATGATGATGATGAAATGAAATAACGATGACGTTCAGGAATTGCTAGATTCACACAATCAAGACCTAACAATTGACAAGGTTATAGAAATGCGTAAGTATGAGCAAGACATTGAACAAACTGATTCGCTAGACCCAGTTGAATCGGTAAATCAAATGACAATTGCAAACTCAACAGAAGGACTCAATTCAATTGAAAAGGGGTTACAAATTTTAGAAAAAATAGATTCTAATGAAGAACGCGTTTCTACTACAAAACGGGGAATAAAAAAATACTGGTATGCTACGAGGAAATTTTGCGTGAGAAGAAGAAAAACAACTCAGGCATAATTGTTACAATATATGAAGCCTTCGACATCAAAATAACTTCGGTTTAGGTTACTTTATTCATAACAATGTAAATTGTTTTATTATCTTACACTTTATTAAACATTTTTCTTTTAAATTATTGTTTTCTTTAAACTCTGGTCCCGATGAAACATACTGTTATATGTATTTATATGCAAAGTTGAACCCCGACTTACGCGAATTCGACACACACAAAAATCGATCTAGCTATATAGGTCTTTATATAGCTAGATCGATTTTAGGTCTCTCTATAGGTCCCTTGGAAACCGCGCATTTTTAAGTTATGTATGTGTTTTCTTTCGTCGTGCAACAACTATATCAATAATTTCGACTCTATTAAGTCGGTCTTATAGGGGTTTGGTGTTTGGTTTAGTAATGTATAATATTTGCGTTGTTCGAAAATTCGGAATGTCCACCACATTCGAATTCCGGTCAGATAAATATTTTTGAGATTCTTTTTTTTATTTTTTTTTATCAGAACTCCGAGCAAAGCTCGGTTACCCAGGTACTTTTATAACTTTAATATCAATTTGCTAAATTTAAACCTTCTTGACTGTTCCTTTTTTGTAGAACAAAGTTGGTGACCGAAATAAGAATTACAGTGTTGAATATGTTATATATACAGGGTGTCCGGTAATTAATGGATAACTCTGAAATGTCTTATAGTAGAACTTATGGCCGTTCAAAAAAAATACAAAAAAAAACTATCTTAGGTAGTACCTAAGATAAGTTTTATTTAAAGAAAAGTCAATTTTTTTTTTGCTTTATTTTAGATTTTTGAGCACTATGACCAGTAATGAATGAATTGTTGAATGATATTATAAACTAACTATGCTGATAAATAGACAGTAAATAGTAAGTATGACTTGCACTTTTTTTTAAATAATTAAATATGCACAAACATAGCATAATGCGCAGGACAGCCGTCATTTTGTAACCAATAAGAGTCCCTCAGCTCCTCGGGCACTTCTTCTAATAAATTGGGGAGATCATTTTGGAGAAACTCCAAATATCTTTGCCCAGTTAGATTACCTGGTAATTCAAATGGTCAAATTATTATTCCGTTTAATATTCCAGTGCAATAGTAAATTTTAAATTGGTATTGTGACCTGTCTTCACGCATAAGATGGGAATTTTATAGTTGCCAACTGTGTAAATTGTGAAGGTTCAGGTACCCATCTCTTTAGAGTGTTGATTCATCGCTCCAAAGAATTTTATAAAAAAATTGTGGTAATTTTTCTCCTTTTCTACATTAATAGCAATAAGTCACCGTAACGCCCCCCTCCCGCTCCGCCAGCGCGGCCCGCTCCGCTCACGCGGCCCGCTCCGCTCGCGCGTCGCCGGGCGCTATACACATTGCGTGCGTATATTTTGCTTTGATAATGCAGATGTCATTAGGCAAAATAATCCTGATGATATATTTATTTTACTCGGCGATTTAAATATTACTAATGCTTCATAGTCCCCTTGTTTTTACTCCGATTCATTACAAATAGAAATTAATGACAATAACATAGCTCGACTGCTTTCGGACTTTTTAGCTTTGACAAACTTACAACAGTTTAATTAATGTGTAAATATTAAAGAGCGCATTCTTGATTTAATTATGTCTAGCACAAACTGCACACTAACCGCTAGCCCCTGCCCTTTGACATCCGAAGACCCGCATCACATAGCACTTGAATTTAATATTGACACAAATGTTAGTTATTATCTTCCGCAGTTATCCCAAAATAATTATCTGAGGCCTATGTTCTACCGTGGTGATTATGATAAAATAAGAAAAAACGTAACAGATCACGATTTGTCACCTGAATATTAGCTAGATACCGCAAGCTCATTCACCTACCTTTATAACATAATATATAATTTAATACTTACTTATATTCCTCATAAACATGTTCAGTCTAGCACTGGGTATCCGCCATGGTTCTCTAAATGCTTAATCAGATTAAAAAAGGAAAAATTAAAAGTTCATAAACGTTGGAAAACCTATAATAATCCTATAGATAGGGCTGAATTTATACTACTGCGTACTAGGGAACACAAACTTGAAACCGAATGTTATAATAATTATATCTCTGAGGCTGAGGATAGAATATATATTAGTCCGTCTTATTTGTGGTCTTTCATGAAATCTAAATTTCTAGTAAATAATATACCTGAACAAATGTCATATAATGGGACCACGATTAATGATGGTGAGTCGATATGTAACACTTTTAATAACTCTAGCACAGGAGACACACCTTTTGAACTCTCATCTATTAACATATCAGTAGAGGAAGTGCAGCTTCTTTTACAATAACTTGACTTAAAAAAGGGGAGCGGAATAGATCTTATTCATCCCATTTTAATTTAGAATTGTCGCAAGGTGCTAGCGTGGTCTCTCCATATTATGTTTACAAAATCTCTCGCCGAAGGAAACTTTCCCAAAATTTGGAAAACGGCCTTGACCCCCCCCTGTCTATCTATCAGCATAGTCAGTGTATAATATCAAAACAATAAAAAACCGCTGTAATTCATTCATTTCTGGTCATAGTGTTCAAAAACTAAAATAAACTAAAAAAAATAGACTTTTCTCTAAAAAAAATTAACTAAGAGTACCTAAGTTATGTTTTTTTAGAGAAATATAAGTAGTAACTTATGATAGATTTTGTTTGTATTTTTTTTGAACGGTCATAAGTTCTACTATAAGACATTTTAAAGGTTATCAATTAATTAATGGACATTCTGTATATGTTGAATAAGAGGAAGATGTCTATTGGTTATACCTACTTATTCAAGAAATACGTATGAAGTAAATATTTCATAACCTTTTAAACCTGCTCTTTAGAATCAATTTGAAATAGGGCCTAGGGACGCTTCCTAATAAGCCTGGTGGAGTATGATCTCATCCAGTAATTTATCAGGTCATAAGTCAACGAAGCAATTCATGTTATAACGGCATCATTACATATTATTTCGAATCAGTATGCGAATGGTTACGCATGTACAATTTAATTTTGCACGCCAACCTCTAGGAACTGTGTTAACGTAATCTGAAGCCCAGAGCGATATCATACGTAACCTATAATGTACGTCTAGTTCATAGCGCAGAAGTAATAATATTTTGCATGCCGATTACCGACTCACCAAGGAGGTACCTAACTACTTACCTACTTATTGAGTGAAGAACAAAAGGCTCGTAGATCGTAGCACATGTAAGTGTCACAATTTAAATTACATTTTCTCTCTCAGAGTAAGAACTTTAGTATAGAGACCCGGCTATTTAATAAGAGATGAAACATAGTAATAATATTAATATAGCTTTCCTTATCCTGCATTCTACCACTTATTATAAGTGACATAAAGTCACTGTCACAAGACACAAAGTATTCTTACCTCATAAAAATTTACTCCAAAAGAACTCCAAAGGCGTGACAACAAAAAAAAACGAAAATACATGGATTTGCTTTCTCTCTTTATCACTGGGTTTTTTGCATTGATGTTTTGTGTGACAGGTAGCTGTTTACGGCTTTTATTTTAGAACGAGTCTTCAGTGTCATATTCTTCTTTTAAGCTTGAAGTAGATACGCGGCGCAATTCATAATAATAATATTATTCCTGTCATTGATCTGTCCGAGCTAAAGCGCCTTACTCACGGTCCAGCCTGCAAATCCAACGCCGGTACTAATAGCAGTTATTAGTGTCAATAGTGTAAATCATATAAAATTTTTGCCTACAAGTTCACTTCAAGGCCGCAATATTGGATTTGCAGGCTATATGGTGAGTATGGTGCTATCGACTGGTCGAGGTTCTGTCACATGGAGTTTTTTTATCGGGATGTGTAAGAGTGACGTAGTTGGTTTTGTATGATCGCCATAAATTTGTGTTATTTCAGTTTCTAATGTGTAATATTGGTAGAATAATAAATCAAATAATCGTTACGTGACTTGACTTGACTCATTGACTGCACTGACAATTTATTTGGACTTTGACTAGCTTTTAGACTTGACGATTTAGAAAAATGGTGTTGAAAACTTAAACGGAAGTTCTATTTTTAACTTGCCACTGACAATAGTTTTAAGCTGTATTACCATATTTATATTTAAAAAATCTGTCACACGCTAACTGTCAATGTCACTTTCTGATTAGAAAAGTCAAAACATTGTAATTTTGAATTAATTATTTAATTGAATTACAATTATGTATTACTAATAAAAAATATATATATATATAACTTATTTTCATTAATTTTTATTTTATTTATATTATAATATGTTCTGTATATTATTTTTTATTTAAAAAAAAAAGGCTAAGAAACAAAGGCTTTGCATATTATTCTGTTTTTATACTAGTAATTATAACTTGTATCTGCATGAGGTACCCATGAAGTCATTGCATGAGCCATTCCCTGCACTATACGCCACAGCTTTTCACTGAACATCTGCTGCATCACTCTGACGTTGGCAACTCCTATTACAGGGAAGGCTATGCCAAAAGAAGAAGAAGAGAATTACAAATTGATACCTCAGGGCTCAGATTTAAAAAACGTATGAAATGAATACATTCAAAACTAATTTACTATAAATGATATTATTTAAATACATTTCAGTTTATGTGCTATAAAAATCTGTTACATTTGTAAGCGTTTTTCGGCCATGGATAACATCAATAATATTTTGATTGATAAAATAGTAAGAGATTGTATTTCTTTATACAATAGCTTACCAAAGTCTGGTAAACCAAGCGAGTCAGAATGGACAGTATTATCTTGTGTAATCATGTACAATAAAATTACTGAAAAATTTAAGATTGTTTCACTGGGCACCGGATCTAAATGCGTTGGTGCCTCCAAGATGTCCCCATTAGGCAACATACTAAACGATAGCCATGCTGAAGTCTTTGCACGGAGAGGATTTTTATTATATTTGTATGAAAATATCTTCAATGCACATAGGAATAAAGAATCAATATTTGAAATCAAAAACGGAAAAGGTTGTTTAAAAAATGATTTTGTTTTCATATTTTATTCCTCTAAATTGCCATGTGGAGACGCAAGTATTATACCTAAAAGTGATGAAGAGTGTATTGGTGATGTTCTGGCATCTAAAAAGCATAAGCTTGTTGACATTTATGATAAAGAAGCGAATAAACCTAAAACAGAAGGTGATATTCATAGAACGGGTGCAAAATGCTTGCCAGATCAAAAACAAGATCCTAAATGTGCGGGAAAAGAGTATCATGTTGTCAGTCAGGTTAGAACGAAGCCGGGAAGAGGAGAGAGAACATTATCAGTGTCGTGTAGCGATAAAATTGCTAGATGGATACATGTTGGCATACAGGGTGGACTCCTTGACATACTCTTAGCAGAGCCAATATTCATAAGTCATTTCATATTTGGAGGTGGAGTACCTTACTCAAAGGATACTTTGGAAAGGGCATTCTTATATAGGACAAAAGTAGATAATTTTGACTTTCTAAAACAAAGACCAGGCTTGTATCAATCCTCTGTAAAGTTCCAACATTTAAAAACTGATGAAAGATCTAAGGCGACTTCCGGAAGTATTATATGGATCAACACGTCTTCCAGGTATAAAAATGAATGTACTATCAGGGAATCTAATTAATAAGCAGTATATTCTCATAATTTAATTGTATTAAAATGCATGCAGTCATATTACAATTTTTAATGACACATCAGTTTGGTATCATTGTAATATCATAATACAAACAAATTATAACATTAGCCAACCTGTTTATAAATAAGATTCCCTGATAGTACCAATTATCTGAATTTTACAGTCTTAAGCATGAATTTAGAACATTTTTTATCATATTTTATTTATTTTAGATTGTTGGAGGTCTCAGTACAAGGAAAAAAGTTAGGTATTACAAGAAAGAAAGAAAATTGCCCTAGCAGTTTTCTGAGTATCTGTAAATATAGTTTATATAAAAAGTTTCAAGAAACATTAAATGAAAATCATGATTTAAAATCATCTATTGTTCTAGACAAGAAAATTCAAGATATAAAATATAATGAAATGAAAATAAAGTCTCAACGGTATTTAGATAGCTGGAAATTAACAAAAGAAAATATTTTGAAAACATGGACAAGAAAACCAGATATGTGGAATTTTACCATTAAGGAGTGAAAGAGGATATGCTTGTTCCTTTTTACTATAGGCGTTATTAACAACAGCTCCCCATGCCGATTTTGGTGATGGCGGCTAGTTTCGTTCAAACCAGTCCAGATTCGCAGGAATTTATTTTAATAATGCCTGTGTGTGCACGATACACAAGAGCACTCTCATACCCCAGTGGGACGGATGACCAACGCGACTAGCGAAAGATCAGTCGCAGGTCCGACTTTAAACATGCCCATCCGGTGCATAGATCATTGTCCTAATGAAAGGACATCATCGGGATTTCATACATTTTTGGTCCAAATATAAAAGTGCCGGCCAAGAAATAATAATGCTGTATTCTGTTAAAACTTGTCCCTCTGAGTATTTATTATTATCGCACCAAAGCTGTAGGGTCATTGTCCTTGGTTTTATTTGAGTTCAAAAATTCAACAACTTCATACATTTTAAGTGAATTTAACTAACAAGAACAAATGATTTGTTCTACCATACCTTGTCATTTGAACATTTTTAGTAAGATGCAGTGGTTCTTAACCTATTTCTGACAAGATAACATAATATATCTCATTTAAACCACTAATGTTACTGCATAATCGGCTGGGATGCCGGGACTTTTTCCTAAAAAATGGCAATAACAATGGCCGCGCAGGTAAACACACACGCGAACAATGGAATACGGTGCAGCACCGTATTCCATTGTTCGCCCCTCTCTTTCTCGCGCACCACCGCCATCGCGCCATGCTCATTCGTTTGCTCGCGTTCGCGTGTATTGTTTAGTACCGAAAGCAAGGCTGCCGTGTACGTCCGTGTGATGCCCACTAGTTCTTGTGCTTTGATTTGTTTTGTTTTTGTTATCTTCGTTGTTAAGTTTGAACATTGCTGCGAATCATGGCAGAGTTGTGTATCTCGTGCCGTGCATCGACAGAGAATCGGCGAAGATATGATTGGGTTTCCAGAGAAATGCAACATCTTGATATCGCCCAAATAGTGATAGAAGATATAGTAGCTCGACAGGTAAGAACAGGTCTATGTTATTTACCTATATGATTTTTGCTACAGCCTTTCTAAATACAATTCGTCCGTTCTATATAGAGGTGACCAATTAAACGAAAAGCACTTAAAAAAGTCCGCTTTTTAATATAACCGTATAAGCACGTTTTTTTATGTTTTCATGTTTAAACGTTGCCCTAAAACACTATTCTAGCGAATTGTGTTAAGCGTCAAAAATCGTTTTAAGTCAAAAGCTCTTTTTTATTTAAGCGCGCTTTTGTAAAAAAGTACAGCGTTTAAACGTTTATCAAATATAAGCTATTTTTTCCACCTCTAGTTCTATCGTTATTGTTATTTACTTTTCAGTTGGAGCCTACTGCGTTCATTTGTCGACCATGTTGGCAAAGAACGGAACGAACGCACCAGCGACTTATTCGGGAGGCTGAACAGCAACCTGATCAAGACCGTGATCCATCGGAAGTTCCAAATCCAAGACCAATTTCGCTGATTTTGCCAGGTCTTCTTCGTGCTCCAAACACCGCAAATAGTTGCATTTTCCAACATTGTACGAATGAATCTCGCCGTCTGGAACACGACGGCGAGATTCATTCGAACATAATTTTTCGCATGGTCTGCCGCTACAGCTATTTCGTGCCAGAAAGCGCGCGTGTCTGTAATGAACACGTGGAGCAAAATCTGTGGCATTTACTTCCTGTACAAGACAACTCTTCTGAGGAATTCACCGCAGCTCAAATAATGACTATCGTGTCGATGTTACAAAGACATATTACGGAGGAAATACTTGATTTTGAGCAGTATGAAAATATACCACCGGCCGAGTTTCATACTTGGACAGGACTCACTCAAGATCAGTTTACTGAATTATTAGACAGTTTACCAAGTCTGAGAACTAAAAAGAATAAAAGAACCGTACTGGCGGCAGTATTAGTCAAGTTAAGAACAGGTGACTCAAACGTGCGGCTTGCTAATATTTTTAAATGTAGCGAAACAGCGTTTCATACGTGGTTAAAAATCGGACGCAACGCTCGGTTAGAAGATTTTGTGCCCTTAAATGTTGGGTTTGACCATATTTCCCGTGAGGATGTAGCACACAGGAACCTTTTTCTACCCAAAAATCTGTTTGGGAACCCATCGAGCCCAGAAAATGAAAGGAAAGCGATCACGATTTGTGATGGAACGTACATCTATCTACAAAAAAGTGGAAATTATTTTTTCTAACGCAAGTCTTACAGCCATCACAAATACAGAAACCTCCTCAAACAGTTCCTCTTAGTTTCTTGTGATGGACACATTATCGAAGTCATCGGACCATATGCTGCCACCACGTCTGACGCAGATATAATGAATGACATGCTTAATAATGCTGACAGTGCCTTCCACTGGTTTTATAGGAGTGGAGATGTTTTTATTCTGGACCGTGGTTTTCGAGACTCAGCAAGAAATCTGGAATCTTGCGGATACGTACAACACATGCCTGAAACAAAGTATCCAAATGAGACACAGCTAACCACGGATCAGACCAATAAGTCCAGACTGATAACAATCTGTCGTTGGGTGGTTGAAGTGGTCAACGGTAGGTTCAAAAGAGATTTTCGCCTGTTGCGAAATGTATATAATAACAGAGCCCTTCCCAGCATGTTCGACTATTTCAAGATAGCAGCGGCGATCATAAATCGTTTCATGTTTTGATTGAAGATAATCCAAATGCTGCTGCGATTTTAGAGATTATCCACCAAAGAATTAATATGCCAAATAGATTGGCAGATCTTGTAATACGCCATAACTACAATCGCAGACGTGCTCAGTTTACTTTAATGACTGCAGATATGCCAGAGTTCGTAGATTTTCCAAGAATGGATGAGAACGAATTATTTTTATTCGCTCTGGGCGTTTATCAACTAAAACAGGCCAAAAGCTATTACGGTGAGCACGTCCTTGACAATGGAGCATTCACAATTGAGCTCAGCAATGAGTTATCTAATGAAGACTTGGCGGAATTGCAGGGCAATGATTTATTGGATGATAAGAGGCCGACTGCAATCGCGGCATGTTAGAGCAAGACAGTATTATGTCTACATTGTAATCGATAGGTCGTTATCAGGCCGACAAGCAATCGCTCACTATTATTGTTCGTGCATCATAGGAAAGCGAACAATTGGATGTTGCTCCCATATTATGTGCATCATATGGTACATGAGCCATGCACGACATTTGCCAGCAATAACCCCTCCAGCTTATGGATTGGAGAACATTATTGTTGTACCAGACGACGATGATTTTATAGTATTTAATTAAACAAAATAACCCCTGTATATATATTTTATTTATAATCCTCAAAAACACAAAACAAGATCAACATGTCCAAAATAGATCAAGAAACGATATATCTTACTAAACGATGTTCAAAATGTCTAGATATGGTAGAACAAATCATTTGTTTTTGTTTATTAAATTCACTGAAAATGTATGAAGATGTTGAATTTTTGGACTCCAATAAAACCAAGGACAATGACCCTACAGCTTTGGTGTCATAATAATAAATACTCAGGGGGCCAAGCTCTAACGGAATACAGCATATTTTTTTATTGGCCGGCACTTTCATATTTGGACCAAAAAAGATGATGTCTTTTGAAATTTTTTTTGTTGTTCAAACGAAATTGAACCCACAACCTCTGTAATCGAGAGCCAAGTTCTAAACCAATGGACATACTTAAGTATTAAGTACACAATACAGGCTTAGCTCTTTTTAAAACCATGAATCAAAAAGCATTTACAAATACAAAATGTTACATTGTGGTTCATTAAGTACTGGATCTAATATATCATTTATGTTCTAGATCTGATAGATAAATATGAGTCATAGTATTTATGGTGCAGAAATTGTCTATGCAATAATATTTTTTTTTTAAATAAATTCTAATCTATAAAAATATTTTGTTTTAAAGGACCTACGATAAATCCTAAATATATTTAGAGTTTTTAAATATTATTTTGGGATAGCCGATGTTATAAGAAGTAACATAGGTTTCTTGGATCTTACGGTTCCGTTAAAAAATAGGTTTCCGTTTTCATTAGTTCCACATAAACGAATTTGCGGGCACCAGCTAGTACAAAATATTATTTCCCACTGTCAAATGTGGTTCTTCCAAGTTAATCGGCCGGCGCAACTTTCAACCGGAAGGCGTTTAAAAATGTTTGCATTTCTCTTGCAAATGTCAACGTCCTATAATTGGCCGACTGAGATTAATCAAGGACGAGTTTTATTTACAAGACGTGCCCTTTGGCATCGGATAAAACGGTATTAATAATCGTTCGGTTGCCTCTCGTTGTCACGAGACCTTGTGATGTTACGAGGGCCTCGATCACAGTTCGTTATCCATTGAGATTGCCTACTTATTAAAAAATAACTTGATCAAGATATTGAAAATAATTGTTGTTGTTAAATTATTACTGGTCGCGCATTAAAACATTCATCATTAAAACGATTTTAAATGAGCTTTATTACCAACCTGTCTTTAAAGGTAGGTTAAATAATAATTAATGGGTACCTATTAAGTATTACATAATACTTTTAATTCATTAGACTTTATAGCATTTCTGGACATACATCTTACTCTCTACATCTCACCTAAGGGAACGTTATCCCCCTTCCCCCTCTTGGTGATCATCCGTATCAAATATGCAGAGACCTCCTAAACTGTTCTGCCTAAACGTCTTTACATAAGCAGTGAATCATGTGGAATAAATATCCGTTATTGATTTTTCTAGACCTTATAATATATGTCTCGCTAGTTATATTACAATCTAACGTTATTTATCGCCGCCTGATCTACTTCATCGCCAGGTCCTTCTTTAATCGTAAAACGCTGTACGACTTCATACTTGAGTAAGTCTTAAAACAATTTTATGCAAAAATGGTCAGGTTGCTCTGAGGCTAGAATAAAATATGTACTTTTACAGCTACCAACTATAACTTAACAGAGGGAAACCAGAAGTTTACTGTGAATTATTGGCATTAATATCGACAATAGAGACTATAAATTGAGCGTTAAAATTTAGGGAACCATGACAACACAATGGAAGCTTTTCTACTACATCATACAGAGGCTAAGTCTGCATTACCTAGATATACCTAAACACTAGAGTCTTTAGAAAGAGGAAAGAGATTGTACCTACATTAAAGTGTGTAAGTTCAATTTATTGGTCACGACTTAAACAATATTTCTTAGTTCTCTGTTCTTGAAAGTTTTATCGAGAGAAAATTCACACAGCTAATTATCTACCTGTAGCACGTTGTAGGTACTATGACATAATGACAAATAATACTCATAGGATTTCAATATTCGAGTGTTTTATACCCAAACTAGCTGTCCTCGACAGACAGTCTGGAATAAATAAATGATTACCAAAAAACAACAACTATTTACACCTACAGGTGATGTGTGAAAGAGACTTGAAGATTGGGGTTATAAGGTGTTAGAAGTGTGAAAATGTAGGGTTAAGTATATGTAGGTATTTTTAATGCCAATTCATAAAAAAAACAGGTTACAAAAAAATTTGGGGTGTGTCACCTCAAAAAATAGTTTAGAACCTATTCTCATACCTATAGAATACACCAGCAAAATTTCATAAAAATCGGTCTAGCCCTTTCGGAGGAGTTCTCTAACAATCATTTTTTAACGCAAATTTTATTTATAACATTGAATGTGCAGGAATTTGTATGCTACCTGGATAATAATTAATTAAATTCCTACCTGAAACCTGGATGGCATTTGGATTAGTCATTATACGATATCCGCACATCTTGGGCCATTTTTCAACAGAGGGTCAATTCTGCTAAATAAAATCTGCTATAATACAATTACAATCAAGTCCCAACACACTAAAACTGTCAAACCGGTATACTCGTAAACGTTAAACTAGTGTTAAACGCGCTGATTGGTCTAAACTTCGCAGAATCAGTTAATGATAACAAGTCGCATCACTTATAATACGATCAAAGTAAAATGAAAGTCTATTTAAATACGAGAATTGAGCTTCTGGACTCCACAAGTTGCTAGTCAAAAGTAGTGACAGTCGAAACTCAAAACTACACCAGGTAAGCGACCTTCCATATTACCCCTAGCGCACTAACAGCTCCTCACCGATTTCAGTGATGGTGGCCGGTTTCATTAAAAACCAGTCCAGCTACGCAGTATTTTTACAGTGCCAAAGTGTGTGCACAGTACACAAGAGCACTCTCTCCTCCTTTACTCTCGAAACCTAGTGGGACAGATAACCGACACGACTCGCGAGAGATCCGGCGCAAGTCCGACTTTTTAATTGCCCATCCGACGCATGGATCATCTTTCTTGTCAAACAATCAGGTAATCAGCCTGCATTGTCCTAACCAAACTTTAAACTATATTTTTTGTTTTTATAACGCGGCAATCGAACCCACGACCTCCGAGTCGAGAGCCAAGCTCTAAACCACTGGACCACGGAGGCGATATATGTAAGTCCTAGCGCACTAGTGCAGCCATCACTGGTGTTCCTTGTGGTCGAGACTCGAGACTCCTTACAGTTTGACAATTTAAAGCAATTTTTTTATGAAATGGACCAGAAAACGAGCAGGCGGACCGCCTGATGTTAAGCGATTAACCCATGCCAAAGCCAAATGCACAAAGCCCATGGACACAAGCAACACCAGAAGAGTTACGCTTGCGTTCCTGGTCATTAAAATTCCTAACACCCCTTGGGCCTCCGGTAACCTCACTCACTCGGCGAAACACAACGCAAGCGTTATTTAAAGCCAGTTTTCTATGAGGCCGTGGTATTAGGTCTTTACCTATGAAATTGCCGTTTTGTATTAAAAAATTTAATCGAATTTTTTTCATATTTTTTATTTATATTAATCGAAGTAATCACCCATGCAATCAATGCATCTTTACCAACGCAGTGGCAGTTTATTGATGCCCTTATTAAAGAAATCAGCTGGACGGGAGGCAACAAATTCTTCAAAGGCATTTTGTACTGCCTCTCGGGTATTGAATTTTTTTCCCGCCAAGAAGTTATCAAATTCTGGAAAAAGTAGTAGTCTGTAGGGGCAAGGTCTGGTGAGTAGGGCGGATGACGGAGAGCTTCCAACCCCAGTTCTTGCAACTTGGAGACCGTCTGCTGTGCAGTATAAGGTCGCGCGTTGTCGTGCAGGAGCAGCGGAGACGAGCGATTGACCAATGCTGGTTGGAGATGTGCCAGCTTCTCCATCATTGTGTTCAGTTCTTCACAGTACACATCTGCAGTAATGCTCATCCCGTTTGGTAAGAAGCTGTGATGAATCACACCGGCGCTAGACCATCAAACTGACCATCACTTTTCTAGGGGTAAGTTTTCGTTTAGGGCATTGTTTAGGTGCTGAACCAGGATCCAACCGACTTACTGAGCGCTTGCGGTTATCAAACATAATCCATTTTTCATCGCAGGTAACAATGCGGTTCAAAATTCCTTCATTTGTGTGTCTGTTGAGCAGTGTAAGGCACGTCTCGACGCGTACTTCGCGCTGGCGATCATTGAGTTCGTGGGGCACCCATTTGTCAAGCTTTTTTACCTTGCCAATTTGACGCAAATGGACCAATATTGTTTTGACGCTAACGTCGAAAGCTGCTGCTAATTCAGCCGTAGATTGTGTATCATCAGCTTCCACAAACGCCTTTAATTCGTCATTGTCGACCAAAGTCTTCGGACGACCGCGAGGTTCATTTTTCAGGTCGAAATTTCCAGAACGGAAGCGAGCAAACCAATAACAGGTGGTGCGTTGGTTTGTAGTGTTAGCTCCGTAAACGTCGTTGATGTTGCGTGCCGCTTGTGGCGCGTTGCTGCCACGACGGTACTCATATTCCATAATTACTCGAATTTTTAACGTATCCATGATGACGAAAAAGATTGAAATGCGATAAAAATGTAATTTTTAAATTTAAATTTGAAATGGCCAGTACTGCAGAACGGCAATTTCATAGGTAAAGACCTATTATTTATCCGGTCGAGTCGTCCCATTCTGGCCGAAGCATGACGCTCGTACGTCTAATATATTATATTGCCAAATAAAGGTCGCCTGGTGGTCTTGGCAGCAGATGACATTTACTGCCAAAAATCCTCCCAGTCCAATTGTATTGTTAACTAGCTGGTGCCCGCAACTTCGTTTGCGCGAAACTATTCATGGAAACGAAACCCTATTTGTTTTAAAGAAATCCTAATATAGCCTAAGTTACTCCTTTTAACATCAGCTATCTGCCAGAGAAAGTCCGGTCAAAATAGGTCTGACCGTTTCAGAGATTAGCCGGAACAAACATACCGACGGACAAAAATGGTACAATATGATTTTTTGGGATAAGTTGATAACGTATATACTAGTGAAAATCTGTTAATTTGAAATTACAAACAGACACTTCAGTTTTATTTATTTAGATATGTTATTGAAATTGGCAGCTACCATTTGTCTCATGAACAAAAATCTTCCGTGTGTAAAAGGGCAATAGTTGTATGAAGGTCGTATTGTTGTACTTTCAGGAGGTGTGGATAGTCACGATTCGTTGTTTATAATTTATAAACCGCAGTCTAGAGATATAGGGTTCCTAGCTTTCCAGAAACCTAACCTTTTCTTTCCCGCCTATCTAGGTGCCAGTTAATTAGGTGCAACGTAGGTACCTAATAACCGATGGAACATTATCACAAAATACACTTTCATAATTAACAACTATATATTATACCCAATTTCCTTTTGACTGTCAGTCTCGCCTGAATAAACTTATTACCCACTATTAAGTATCTGGAACGAAATTCATCGAACTGTGACTCGCTACATTCTACTTCGGGTTCGGCAGAAAATAATATTAGTACTTACCTAATTTTTTTAATTAAGTATTTAAAAGATAGTAAGTGAGAATGAAATGAAATTTTGAGATTTTCTAATATATTATAAGGTTGATGAAGATCAACTACGGATATTTTGGGCATGTGATCTACTTACCGTTTATGTCGAGACGTGTAGTTAGAAAAGTAATTAATAATTTCGCAAAAAAATACTAAATTAAATTTACATTACGCTCTTTACGGCGCTGTTAAAGTCACTGACCTTATACAGCTGATGTCTTGATGTTATTTAGGCAAAGTCTTTGCTCCTTCTTTAAATCGCCTGTTTCTATGGGGTTAGTGACCTTAAGACCTTAGAGAGCACAATGTTATTTTATTTTGTATTTTTTTGCAAAATTTTTAATTATCTCTCTGCCTAAACGTCTTTACATCAGCAGTATAATATCATACATATGCCCAAAACATGCGTAATTGATTTTGAAAATCTTAAATTCTTTGTAATGATGATGAATAAGCCAACCCTACTTGACACACTAAATCATCTTTCGCTCGGGTTTATCTAGAAATTAACACCGTGCTGTATCAAAAGTGTCTAAATATTTGATTTATGGGTAAAATACTGTTCATAATGTTACTCTAGAACAGGGTTCTCCAAACTACGGCCCGAGGGCCACATCCGGCCCGCGGACAGATTTTGTCCGGCCCGCGGAGAGCTAGGATACTTGAAAACTCCTTTTAGAGAACATATTTTTTATAGCAAATTAAATTTAGTATACTGAAGTATTCTAATTTTATGTTGAATAATTATTAATATGACATCTACATTGATATGGTCATGGGCTAACTACTCATAACATTGTTGTAGGCTTATTGTTATTGTTTTTGTGATAAGTTGGATAAAGAAACACAGAATTGTAATGAGTTAAGGCATGTATAATATGCAGAAAATTTAACTTCAGTATATAATAACTAACAAATTATTGAAATGAATCCAAGTAACATTTTATACATTTTAAATAAAAACATAATTTATATCAAGCATAATGACATATGAAATACTAATGAGATTTATGTAATTGAGATTTTCCACTGACAATAGTTTGTAGTTGTGGACTAATTTTACTTGTACCAATTATTTAAAGAGATTTAAGATGCTCATCAGTTAATTTAGATCTGTAAACATTTTTTTTGTACTTCATTTTGGAGAAGGTCTTCTCACACAAATAAGTAGTACCAAAAACAGAAAACAGCCCACGAGCAAATTTATGCAAATTATCAAATTGTGTTAGTGGAAGACCCTTATAAAATTCCAACAAAGATGAGTTTTGATATTTGTTCTTAATTATATCACTGCACTGTAGATCAATCATTTCCATTTGAAGTTCCGGGGCTAGGGTTTCAATGTCAGTATCAAAAGGATTCTGAAAAATCTTAATTTGATTCGCAATGGCATCAAAGTCCGAGAAACGAGTATCAAAATTTATTTTCGAAGCACTCAAAGTTTCGATTGCAAAATCGATAGGAAACTCAGTCTCAGTGGTGTGGCTGAATATTTCACATGTTTTAAAATGTGAAAAACATTTACTTCGTAGTTGTGATTGAAACAGTAGCAATTTCTTCCGGAATGATTTGATATTAGTGTATAAATCAGGAAGATGCTGGTTTTCTCCTTGCAATCTCAAATTCAGTTCGTTCACATGTTTTGTCAAATCAACATAGAATGCTTACTTCCACAGCCATGCGTTGTTTTGTAATTCAGTAAGAGGGCGATGCTTTTCATTCAAAAAAAATTCGATCACTGCTCGAAGTTCAAAAAAGCGCTGAAGGACTTTCCCACAACTAAGCCAACGTACGGCAGTATGATAAGATAAGTCATTTTCTCCAATCTCTTCAATAAATTGTCGGAATTGTCGGTGATTCAGCCCAAAATTTCTGATAAAATTAACAGTTGATATGACTGGTTTCAGAACTTCAGACATATCCAAACATTTTCCGCACAAAGACTTTTGATGAATGATACAATGTAAGACTAATGGTTTTGAACCACCGTCACTTTCTACAGCCTTTGACACAAGAGCGACTACTCCTTTATCTTTCCCACTCATGTTTTTGCCTCCGTCAGTTGTAATACATTTCAAGTTTTTCCATCGAAGGTTCTTTTGATTAATGGCCATTTCAACTCCTTTAAAAATATCTGTACCAGTAGTTGTGCCATGAATACTATACATATCAAGAAGTTCTTCATGCACTTCATAGCTTTTATCTACTCCTCGAATATAAATCAACACCTGAGCAGTATCTGACACATCCGTTGACTCATCCAAGGCCAAAGAAAACCACTCAACATGTCCATTTTTGTCGAACAGTTGAGAGGATATATTTTCAGCGATGTTTTCTACCCTTCGAGCCACAGTGTTTGCTGACATACTGACAGTTTTTAATAAATTTATCTTTTCAGGGCACATTTCTTCGGCTACTGCAATTATGCATTCTTTGATCATTTCTCCATCGGTGAATGGTTTTCCACGTTTTGCAATTTCAAGAGCCACACGAAAGCTGGCACGAGTTGCAGCCACTTGTTCAGTTTTGAGTTTTGTAAATGACGATTGCTGCGATTTCAATCCGCGCTTCATAGCTTCGAATTTTTCTGTCCGCAAACTTCCTGTATATTTTGAGTAATTTTGAAAATGTTTTGTTTCATAATGACGTTTAATGTTATATTCCTTGAGAACGGCTATGCTTTCATTGCAAATCAAACATAGCGCCTTGTTACTGGACTCAATTACGAAATACTGAATGTTCCACTGATCTTTGAATTTTCTGCATTCACTATAAATTTTTCGCTTCTTTTTCATACTACTAAATCACACACAAAAGCAACAATTTAAATCAAAATACTGTTACAAAGATGTCTTAAACTTAAACACGCACAAACACCTTTTAAGGAGGTACGCACTATTTTATTTCACAACAGTGTCATAGGAACTGACTTGTGGTTGCGCCACTAGCCTTCTTATATATTCCAATTACTACTATCTAGAAGTGAGTGGAAGACACCAGAACTTTCTCGAACCAACGAGATTATTCTGTACGTGCTATTAGCGCCATATGTTAGCGATAGAAGGTACTACCTATTTCCGCTTGTGTCCACCAGATGTCGTGTCACGTTACTCCTCATGGCTCGTACTCTACGACTAATCTAGAAATTACAGTTAATGACAGGAAAATTAATAATATGCAGTGTTGCCGTTTTGCGGACTTTAGTCCGATTTGCAGCCTTTTTTAAACGTTGCGTACTTTTTCGGACTTTTTTTTTCATCAGTGGACTATTTCACTTTTTACCACCGGCAACAATGATAATATGGTTTTGGCCCTCGGAACTTACTGGAGTAATCAGTATGGCCCTAAGGCTGGAAAGTTTGGAGACCCCTGCTCTAGAATATAAATCGCACGTAGCAGAGGTTGCAAGTTTAACCTTTTTCTCTCATATAATAATAACGCATCGAACTGGCTTAATATAACTTTTAGGGTCAGTTCACACCGCGACGCTCCACGGCTTTTTTAAGATAGCTATTCAAATTACTACACAAAAAGATACACGTTTCATAACACTGCACATTCGCCGTGGAGCACGGTGCAACTTGATATTGGAACTATTATAATGAAACGTCTATTTTCATGTGTAATTAATAAAGTTCAATTTTGAATAGCTATCTTAAAAATGCAGCTCCATGTAGCGTATTGTTTCATTTCGGTGTGAATTGAGCCATATTCATCCAAAAAAACTAGCCAGGTAAAAAAAAGAAATAGGTTAAGTTGAGGAAAGTCCAATAAGGAAAAATAGTAAGATGCGAGTAGTAAAAACGACTATTCTGTAAGAAAGTAAAGATCCAGTTGCTTTCGAGCCATGTTGAGGGAGTACAGTTAAGTCACTTGTGTGGTCCGTAGTCATCGATGGGTAATAACAAATACGTTTCTGGGATTATCAACATTTTGATTAATATTCGCAATCTTAAAAAATGAAAACTATTTGGAGTTGGAATTTTTGCAGAAGATTTTTAAGCGACTCCTATAAAGAGAAGGCGGTTATGCGTTGGGCGGTACATTTTTTTTTTTTTTTAATAATTGACTGCAAATTTTTTGTTTGTTACTAAGACAAGATTTGGACGGTAAAAATACTCCGTCGACCTTTCTTTTAAGTCATATCAATTAAACAAATTGTCCTCCCCTTATTCTTTGATTTCTGTCTACGTATTTCTGAGTAATATTGTAAAACTGCCTGCCTGGCAGAGTAACAAGATTTTTTTGAAACAACAGCTGAATTTTGATCCTTGGAATATTGCTCCAAACGTTGGCTATTTCTGCTAAAATTTTAACGGTCCAGGAAAATTGGTCAACACTCTAATATCGGATAGAACTATTTCGTGCACCAACCGACCGAAGGTTTTTAGTCGAAGGTATTTATTTTACCAACAGATTAATGGGTAGATAGCCCTTTTCGTTCGCCAAAAATCATCTACGACGCCTTAAAAAGGCCCGTTTTCGCCAACAAGAGTAATAATCAGCGGCAAATCAATATACCGATACGTCTGATAGATTTAATCGAGCCGTTTTATTGAAAATATTACTTTATAAGTAATTTATATAATTGCTCTTCGCTTTATATGGCAGAGTAATTGGGATATAAAGTAAAAGGTTGAGGACACCTTGGTTAGCTAGTAATTGTTGTTCCCTTGATTGTTTTATTTTATGGTCCTGCAAAATGTTACATTATCATTATCAATATTCGTAATGAAGTTGATAAACTACCAATCTACCAGCCATATTAAAATACGATTCTAGAGTATGGCAAATGAAGGTGAACCTGAAAAATGGCGGCAAATTAAAAAAATCTTATTGAGGAATCGAAGGATCTCCTCAAAATTTATATGGACACATATAGTGATTTCAAATTCTTCTGAAGTAGTCCAAACATATGTTACGAAAAAGTAAGATTATGCACTAAGGTATACCCTGGATCAAAAAGTACTAAACAGAACTCTTGAGTCCTTATAGACATATGTTTGGGGATTACGGCGTTGTTTAAAGAACTGCAAGCATATATCACTGTCAACTACAGTAATCATCATCATCACATAATACATCATCACATTATGATAATAATAGGTACTTTTCATAGTCTTTTACATCGGTAGATATCCTTGAATATTACTCTGCCGTTTGTGGACCCATTTGAAAAAATCTTTTGTTGTTGTAAAGGGTATAATTCGAAATTGGTCCTTGAGTCACCAAAGTGGAGACCTGATGATAGTATCCATGAGGAATCTAGGAAACTAAAAATTTATAGGGACATCTATAGAGATTTGACTTTGTGAAGTAAATCAAGCATATGCTACCAAAAAGTAATATTCTGTACCAAGGTATATATATACCCTGGATCCAAAAGCACTGAACAGAATTCCTCAGTCTTTAAAGATACTTGAAGACACCGAAGTTTGGAAATTTCGGCGTTATTTTAAGAACTGCAAGCATATGCCATTATACAACTTACAGTAATCATCATCATTATCTTATATACAATACATAATGGAAGCTTGGCACGTATTCGTTTATATATTCAAACAATTCTTTTACACGTTCTTAAAATGTGTTATTAAAAATGTAATAAATATGATAAGGGAAAAAGTATTATTTTAAAGAAAAAATTAAACCGACTTTCAAAAAATTTCTATAAAATATCGTTTTATCAGGATATTATTGTTTGGACAGGTACCGACATCAAAATTATGAAGATTGAGTAGAGAAATAGTTTAAATTCTAACCGAATTTAAAAGGGGAATTATTTAGAAAATAAGATTTATTTTGTACTTTTTTGCGAATTTTTTCTTTGGAAGTCGGTTTATTAAAATAATATTCTATGGTGGCAACATTCTAATTCCTATGAAAAATTTAAGTTACCTGACGAGTTACTTTATAATTAATTAATTAGTACTAACATGTTAAATAAAATGTGAAATAAATGTTTTTTACTCCTTCAAGCAAAAACCTACAAAAAACCACTAAAAATTTGTAAAACTTTGGTTACTCAAATTGACATTGAAGGTCGTATAGAGTTGCCGAGTTAAAGGTTTGCAAATAACCCACGTTCATCTTTCGCTTGCCAGATTCTACATAATTTTTAATCTATACTAATGTAACAAAAAGGAAAGATTTGTTTGTTTATTAGCATTGTAGAATCTCCGAAACTACTAAACCGATTTTAATGAAATTTGGCACAGATATAGAGTAGATCACGGGGAATGATATAGGCTACTTTTTATAGCAGCAAAATGTACCGTTCTCGCGAGATTTCCTTCTGCGCGCACGAAGTTTCGGGCAGCATCTAGTAATAATTAATATTTAATACCACGAGATACGGATGAATTCTCAAACGCTTCTTACGGTTAAGTCCCCCAACGCTTGTTTATCGCGTCGTTTATAAAAACAGAGCAGAGAATAGAACTCCTCGCAGTCATTCTGCTCTCGGACACCGTCCGATGAACAGCTCCGCTCGCTACGATCGTTGCCGTCGTCCCGCGCTCTCTATTTGCGCTCTCGCTCTATCCGAGTATCATTGCTCACAATAGTGCACCACTGGAAGAAAGAAGACAGGAAGACAGAAGACTCAAGAGTCAAGCTTCAAGAGGCAAGACTCAAGAGTGAAGAGACAAGGCGCCACCCAACCGCCTTTGCCGCCCGACCCGTGCCGTACCGTGTCTCGCGCCGCGCCGCGATCGCCGCCTACCGGACGATTCGTGCGACCGCTCGCATCGTCCGTCTCGCTTTTTAGTGCGAGCCTTCTGCTCGCACACCCGCCGCGAAGTTATCGCCGCGTTAGGACGAGCGTGCGACCGGTCGCATCGTCCGTCTCGTTCTTAGCGCGAGCCTTCTGCTCGCGCTCCGCCGCGTCTCGTTCGCGAACACTAGCGCCCTAGTGTTTAGCGCAACGTTAGTGTGTGAGTGAGTTCCAGCCGCCCAAGGAACAATTGTAAGTACCGTGACACGGTTAGGCACACTACACGAGGAGTTTTCCTCACTACACACCTCCCCTCCCGGTCGCCGGGAGGGGCTGTATCCCCCAATATTAATTAGAGAGCAGAATTTCCTTTCACAACCAGGATAAAACTTCCTAATTATGGCCGACGCCTTAATTAGGAAGTTCCTAGAGTTCTTGAAACTAGAAGTCCCAGATGTCGCGTCCAAGTGGGAACGCTTCGTGCGCTTGCACGAAGCTGACTCACCGGCGTCGCCCGATTGCGACGCCCCGCTAATTCCGGCCGAAACAGAGCCCTTATCATCTCCTTCAGAGATGTCTTGCTCAGAGCAAGAAACCGACCGTAGTGAACAAGGCGAGTTCACTACCGTCAGATACAAGAAGACGAAGAAGAGGAAGCGCCCAGAAGGCACCTCCTCTCCAGTCTTATCTTCCCCGACCAAATCGGTCCGAAAAAATAGGAAAACCGTGCAGGCTCATGGCTCCGCGACCCCCGTTACCTCGACGGCCCCTCTGGCCTCCCAGGCCCCTCTGGCCACCCAGGCTCCGCTGGCCTCCCAGGCCCTTCCGGCATCTCAGGCCTCCCTTGCCCCTCAGGCCTCCCAGGCCCCTCAGGCCTCCCAGGCCCCTCAGGCCGTCCGTACGCCAAAAATGCCCCCTCCTGTAATCATACAGGAGAAGGCCAAATGGAATATAATTTCTGCGGCAATAAACGAGCAAAAGCTTCGTTACTCTTCTGCGCACACGACCCCCATAGGGATCAAAGTGCAAGTTAAATCGTCGGAGGACCACCGCCTCCTCACCGCGTTCTTACGCGCAAAGAACATAGGCTACCATACCTATGCCCTTGAAGACGAGCGCCTTCTGCGCGTCGTCATTACAGGAGTCGATAAGTGCCTCTCCACAAAAGAGGTACTCATGGACATCCAGTCCCAAGGTTTTCCCGCCTTAGAGGTACATCGCATGTACCACCCTATAAAAAAACACGAGTACAATATGGTACTAGTAACCCTCCCTCTTACACCAGAGGGCAAGGATATCTTCAATATCCGAGCCGTCTGTCATATTACGGGCATCCGCGTCGAGCCCCCCCGTAAAAGGGGCATCCCTGGCCAGTGCCACCGATGCCAACTTTACGGGCACTCGGCACGGAATTGCCAAGCTAGGCCGCGTTGCGTCAAGTGCCTCGGTGACCACGGCACCTCTGACTGTCTCCGTAAGAGCCCAGCTGAGGAGTCCGAACCCCCCAGCTGTGTTCTCTGTAAGTCTAAAGGACACCCCGCCAATTATAGAGGGTGCAAAAAAGCACCCAAAGTAAAAAAGCGTAGTGCACCGCAGACTAAAAGTGCCCCCCCCAAACAGAGATTCGTCGCTGCCCCCCTACCCTCCCAATCTGCATGGTTCAAGCCCGCGCAGAAACGTAGTTCGGAGCTAGCGGTTTTCCCCGCTCTCCCCAGTAAGGCCATGCCCTCCGCGCCCGTAGCGCCTAAGGCCACGCCCCCTCCGACTCCCAGCTTCACTGCAGACCTCTCTTTCGTCCAGCAGTTTTTAAGCAACATCGGGCCTATTGACCCGATGGAGCTTTCTATTTTAGCGACAAAGCTAAAAGGTTCGGCCACAGACCGCATCCAAGCTTTGTCAGACCATCAGGTCTTGATCCGTCAGATCAAGGCCCTCTCCACAAACGGTAATTAATGGAGCCCTCGGGAAGGACAAAGCCGCACTCGTTACGCGTAGTGTCGTTCAATACGAACGGCATTAGGAATAACATTAGCGAAATTCGCGATTTTGTAAGCAGCCAAAATGTCGATATTCTTCTAGTGCAGGAGACTTTCTTAAAACCTAGCATGAGGAGCCCTAAAATAGCTAACTACAAAATAGTCAGAAACGATAGAACTCGATCCCGACTCGGAGGTACTCTTATCTACTATAAAAAATCACTACATTGTATTCCACTAGAGCCACCGTCATTGTTAACTTTAGAAACATCTGTTTGCCATATTAGTATGTCCGGTCACGGACCCATTGTTATAGTAAGCGCGTACTTAGCGTGCAACAAAGAACTCCATTCAAGCGACCTACAGGCGCTATTCAATTTAGGTAACGCTGTCATCATTGCCGGCGACTTTAATTGCAAACACACCGAGTGGGGCAATGTTCATAACAATAGAAACGGCACCATCCTTTGTAATTTAACCGACACTTTAAATTTTGCACTATTAGCCCCCACCGACCCCACTCGCTATGACACCAATGAAAACATCAACGGTGTCATACGCGATCCTAGTACGATAGACATAGCCTTAGTTAAAAATGTTTCTCTCAATATCAATATTGAGACTCTCCACGAGCTTAACTCAGACCACAGACCGGTTATGATTACACTCGGTAGTCTTAACCCCAATAATTCTAGTACTAGGAAGATAATAGATTATAAATCACTAGCGGAGAACATTAAAGTCCTTCATTCTAGCCACTTAGACAAAATCCCCGATATTATAGATAGTAAAGAGACAGCCATAGAGGCCGCCTCCCACTTGACCGACCACCTGGTAGCGACCATAGAGAACTCATCTAGGGAGGTGCCAACGACCCCCAAGGGCCGTTGGCCCCTCCCTGAGGACATAAGGGAGTCCATCAGACTCCGAAATGCGGCTAAGCGCACATATGATCGCTACCCGTCGGAAGAGTGGAGGAAAGCCCTCCGTCACTACGAGAGGGAAGTTAAGTTTAAAATCAAACAGCACAAAGCCGAGAGTTGGGATCGACTTCTCAGTGATTTAGAACCGTCTCACGTGGCGTACTGGCCACTCGCGAAGGCCCTCAAAAACAACACGGAGAGCGACATGCCTCCGTTAGATAGACCTAACCGTCCTCCTGCATTCGAAGACATTGACAAGGCCGAGTGCCTAGCTGATAATTTCGAACAACAGTGCCGGCCGAGTACTCTCCCGATTGATCCCGTGCACCTTAGCTTAGTTAATAGCGAGGTCAACAGCCGACTCTCGAGGCCACCTGACGTAGACAGGGTGAGGATGGTGGACTCGGAGGAGGTCAGTGACATTATTAAGTGTATGAATGCCAAAAAGGCCCCAGGCCTCGACGGTATTTCAAACAAAACACTTAAAATGTTACCGTCCGAGCTAATTCAACTCCTAGTGAACATCTTTAACGCCCTCTTAGTAGGATGTTCATTTCCAGACATTTGGAAAGTAGCTATTGTCATAGGTATCCACAAACCGGGGAAACCCCGGAAGGTGCCTGGTAGCTACCGCCCAATAAGTCTCATTAGCTCCCTAGGTAAAGTCTACGAAAGAGTTATTAAAAGGCGCCTTAATGACGTCATAACCGACAAAAAACTCCTTCCAGACGAGCAGTTCGCCTTCCGCGAAATGCACAGCTGTCCCGCTCAAGTACACCGCTTAACGGAGTACATATTATCTAGCAAAAACGACAGGAAGACGACATGCGCCGTATTCTTTGACATTGCAAAAGCTTTTGATAAAATTTGGCATAACGGACTGTTATACAAACTCTATCAAATGGAAATACCCGATTATCTCGTCTTACTAATTAGTAACTTTTTAAAAAATCGTAAATTTCATTTCCGCGTAGAAGGCGCACTGTCGTCGCCAAGATATATGGAGGCGGGAGTACCGCAGGGCTCGGTCCTCTCGCCCTCCCTATATAACCTGTACACTAGTGACATCCCCAAACACGCTAAGGTGCAATTAGCTATGTTCGCGGACGACACAGCCCTTTATTATTCAAACACACGAGCCCGTACCGCGTCTAAAGTCCTCCAGGAGTCAGTTACCGCTCTCGGTAATTGGTTCTCCAAGTGGAGAATAGAAGTCAATCCCGATAAAAGTCACGCCATTCAATTCAATGGTAATAAATCAGCGGGGCGTAAGTGCCCCCGTAAAGTAATGAGCCCTATTAGCCTGCACGGCAACATTATCCCTGAGGTCTCTCAGGTCAAATATTTAGGCGTAGTACTAGGCAAGTCGATGACGTTTTCGAGTCACATCAGTAACACACTGCGTAAAGCGAAATTTGTACTCTACAAATTATATCCGCTACTTAATTCGCGAAGCAAAATGTCCTTAAGACATAAGCTTACATTGTATAAGGTTTGCATCAGAACGATACTCACTTATGCGTGCGTCTCCTTCGCACAGATAAGCGAGTCTCAAATGGACCGCTTGCAAAGAGTCCAGAACCGGTTTCTACGCATGGCAACAGGCGCCCCCTGGTACATGCGTAACATCGACTTGCATAGGGACTGCGAACTAGTCACCATTAAAGCCTATATCAAGGAACTCGTAGAGAGATTCTTTGATAAAGGCAAAAACCACCCAAACCCCCTTATAAAAAAGGCACTGGACTACAACCACGACGCACTGACTTTCCGACACCCGCACAAACGGCCTAAGCATATCTTAGCCGATCCCGTTGACCCGATCACAAAATACGTAACGTACTGTGTACAGTTACGTAAACACAAATCACACGCACCCGCGACGCTAGCATTGCACCGGGGTCGACGCCGGCGCCTACCCCGAGGTCCCACATCCGACACGACAACACGTACAGACGTACAGACCGACCCTAACACGGGACCGGACCCGAACCCGAGTTCGAGTTCGCATCCCAGTAGTCTAGGTACACTCCTAAATAGTGTCCGCGACCGCGATATTGATATAGAGAGCTCTACCAATACCGCGAACCTCATCGACATTAGGACTTACGCGCGCGAGTCATCCCGACCGTACGCGGAAGGGGAGAGGGACGGCCCTCTCAGTACCGATATCGACCAAATCGAGAGCTCCTCTATCGCGATAACTCGCACGCCGCTAGTCTCTGCTACCGCGCGCGAGCAACCTCACTCATCAGCGAGTGAGGAAGGGGTCGGACCCCTCAGCAGGAGAGACCCGCGTCTCCCCTGTCAAAATAATAGCTTCTAATCCGTAGCTGTCCCCAATATCCGGTTTGAACATCACCCGGGTGATGTTAGGGAGGGTCAAACCCTCCCATCGTCTACCACCAAACAAACTAGCCACCAGGCTAGTTATAGTCCGACTTAGCTACAGCGGTCTTAACCCGACCCTTAGCATAGACCCGTTCGAAAAAAAAAAAAAAAAAAAAGAACTCCTCGCTAATACAATAGAGCTCTAACTCGAGCACATGGCAGCAATTTAAAAACTCGATATTCGGGTATTCGATTTTCAGCTCATTTGCTTAAGAGCCCTATTACAAATCTGCACTCTGCGAGATTAGGTATTTGAAGCGTTCCCGACATTTCGCATTTTGTAGTAATTTTGCAGTTGTAAGTATTTATCGTTTTTATTAAAATAGGTTAATAAATTCATGCTTTAAAATTATAAAATCTTTATTCCTTATGAAGTAACAATTGTTCTAGTATAAATTTTGCTTAATAATATTATCGTAGAAATTTTAATAATTCACAGTTAACTTAAAGCTATTTTCGAAGTTTTTTTGGCTTAGTATAAGATTATTTTCTATATTAAATCAAATATATTTCAAAATTCTAAGGCCGCTACGAACTATACGACTATATAGGAGATAACATTCTCATTTTATTATTTCATTTGCTTAGAACAGTAGTTCAATCCAGGAGCTTAAAAAAGTACCTTCGCGCATTTAAGTTTAATTAAAAAATTAAGCAAAATTTACAAAAAGCGAGGCCGCTACGAACTAGGCCAATAGCTATTCTGCACTATTAAATATGTCAAAATTGTTAATGTATATTTGTTTCTGAGATCAAGGACGCCATAATTGGCCATTTTACGCAAAAATCACAGTCGAGATGTAATATGCCTCTTAAGCGTTCCAGAGCGTTAAGCCAGAGTTCTATTTCAGCTCTTGACTACCGCCGTGCCGCGATAAAAAAGCGCTTATGAAAACGAGGTCTAAATCACCGTCTCTGATTGGCAGAATGACATGGACTGCATATCATTGTGACCCAAGTGCCGTGCCGACCTAAGTAAGTTAAGTTTTTGTATTCGGCCGATATTGTGTATTTCAGCTGTATATTTCATCAAGCTAGCCAAATGCCAACCCATTTTATTTTTAGGCTAGCGCCTAGCTTCATAAGCTTGGATGCTAGAGGAAATGACCAGCATCGAAGAGAGAAGACTTCAAAAGTATCCGACAAGAGTAATTAAATAATAGTTCCAAAACTGACCACAATGGCCTAGCGCCATTATACTTTTATGTATTCGCCAGTGATACTTTTCAGAAGTGTATAATATGATACGCTCTAGTCTCTATGTTCATAAGTTTTGAATCGCTTCCTCTCAGTGGTTTAATCCACAAAAGTTATCTCGTTAATCTCATCCAGCAGATTGCGTGCAAAACAAATAATGTAAAGAATTGTTCGAGCTATCGTGATAAGGCGTTACAAAATGGAGCTAAATCAACTTTTATATAACATGTTCCAATATTGAAATCGAATTCTTGATCATATCGTGGGTTTCAAAAGCGATCTTTAGTCAAGGACCGTTTCCAAATTCACGATATATGGAGTATTTATTGTTTGATATTTAGTAACATGAGGTGGTGCTCCACATATTAATTATGCAAAATATTTAATTGGATATAAATTAACGGGATCGTGTTTAAAATGCGAGGTCTTCTGAGGAGGGAAACGCTTCACGGCGAAGAGATTTGAATAAAAGGCACACACATGGTTTCTAGTCTGGCTACTATTTATCCCTATAATATATTGGTATCAATGGCGAAGGCCGGTTCTCCCTCATAGGGAGAGATTCGGATGAGGGATTTCAAAAGGTAAGTCGTAAGTGAAGCCGTTAGGAATGGGGTTATAGGAACGCCTTGCTACTGATTGGCATGTATGGTTATAAAAAAAATAGAATTTCATTACACGTTAACAAAGTCGTAGGGTCTAGTCGGTAGTCTTAATTATTATAGCCACAGTGGTTCAGTGGTTAGAGCATTAGACATTCTTATAGCTTTTAGGGCATGGCTCTTGCAGTCGGAAGACCCGTTTCAATAACCTATCTACCAATAACTATTTGTTAAAAACGTCGTCATTCAATCATTTGCCGGTTTTTTGCGATACAAATTTGACGTTTTTCACAAATAGTTATCCGTCTTAACAAGAGGTCTGGGTCATCAGGCGGGCTAAGCAACAAAAATTGTTGTAACCTAACCTAAACCACTAAGTAAGCAGATTAAGTAGACTAAGTAAGTCCCTATCACGTAATTTTTATCTTTATCTTGATCAGTTGAGCTTGAGTAAAATAAATAGAATTTCGCAATTCTATGACAAAACTAAGTGTTCCAAATAAAATTAAGTAACAGTCTGCAAACATTAAATAGAAACCCAAACATAAAAAAATTACAAACTGTAATAAATTTACATACTAAACAGGAATATAAAATTTTGAAATTTCAAAGTTACGAGATTTCATTGAAATATAGAACTAAGAAAATGTGCCTACACGGTACAGTGAGTTAAATTATCATATTTATAAATCTACACCTCGGAACCGAGGTATTCTCATCAGTAAGTCCTGGGTTCTTCCCTCTATATCTGCCCCATGATCCGTCCACGCGAATTTTCGCATTTAAGTGCCAAATATTATTCAACAAGATGACCTCATTAGTTTTAAAACTGGTCGGTACTCGTACACGGCACGCGAACCTCTAAACATCTGAACTTTAGGCTATATAATAAAACCGAGTACGTATTAATTTGCAGAGCCTAGTTCTCGTTTGAACAAACACAATAGATTCCTCATATACTGATATATTAAGTGTTACAACGAATATTATTAAAACGAAAACCTTGATCCAATAGAACATAGGTATTGGATCATTGAATTAATTCCTTTTAAATTAAGGGCCTGTTTCACAATTGCCTAATAAGTAACGAATAACTTATCCAGAAGTTTTGTCTCTGTCGCTCAGTATAAAGTAAGCAGCGACAAAACTTCCGGATAAGCAATTCGTCACTTATTAGGGGATTGTGAAACGGGCCTTTTTTTCTGTATTCGATAACATTAATGGGAATCCGTAAAATCAAATTCCCATTAAGTTTAATTATTGAAAAATAATTGCACTAAAATGTCTTTAAAGATTAATGAAAAGCCTTACAATTTTATATAATTCTTGTCAGTCAGTCTACAATGTATCAGACTCTGGGCTCTACGTTTCGACACCTTTTAGTAAATCATCGATAAAAGGTAGAGAGGTGGCCATAAAAATATTTGGGTTACTCCAGTACCCAATTCGGGTCAGACGATATATTGATATTTAAAGTAATATACGTGTAATGATTGTATATTACAACGGGCATTACTTGTGCTGGGAATTTATCGCAGCAATACAGTAGAGTTTATATCCAGTAAATTGGCTTGAATTGTGCAGTGTGGTAAAGTGTTATGAATGTTCATGTTACCAATATTTTGTTATGATGTAAATTTAACATTCAGTCGAAAATATATTTAAAACATATTTTGATAGCACTGAAAGGAATCAAATAAAAATTATAGAATACAAGAACTGACTTTAAAAAAAATCCTAGTATCTTAGATAATTTTTATTTTAATTCTTCAATTTAAGTGAGTTTTTAGCCGTATTACCGCTACACTAGGCACTTAAAATATTATTATGAATATAACAAAATTAATAAATCAATTTATCAACGCCAGACATTTATCACGAAATAAAATAAAAAAACAGAATACAAGTAAAGACTATAAGGGCCTCTCTACTGATAAGTATCAAATATGAGATAGCTTATTTGCATGTTTTGTTTCTGTTGCTCGCTATAAAGTAACCAGCGACAAAACTTCCGGATAAGGTACCTAGCTTAATATTCCACACTTATTAGGCCGTTAAAGTTGATTATTATATTGAAAATTGAAACAGGTCCTTAAAGTTTTTGTTAGTGTTCTATAAATTTTAATTAAAGTAAATTTTACATATTTCGGCACATGGGTACTCAAAGTAATATTATTACGAATATTACGAACTTAATAAATCAATTTACCAACGCCAGACATTTATCACGAGATGTAGAGAGATACAGGGTAACAAGTGTACGCTGTATTTGGGTAGACAGAAGTAAAGGTTTGCAAAACAAAAGCGCCTTAAAAGGTTTGGAGATGGCTAGATACGTATTGTTAAATGGGTGTGAATGTAGAGCCGAGGTGTCTGACACGCGATAGTGTCGAAATGTACTCACGACTTAATAAATAGACGCTTATTAACATTGTTAGCCGAGTGTTAACTGAATAAAACACGTGACGTAACAAACGTTTATTGATTCTGTACATTGATTGCGAAATAAAAACAATACAAATATGTCGATTTATCTCGAGATGACAGCTTTATATAACGCGTTTAACGCTGAAACTGCATATTGTCATTGTAACGAGAGCTTATATAAATATGCCACAAAAGACTCACGCATTTTTGACACGGTTTTTCGACAGCATAATTTGTACAAATTTCACTTGTTAAAGGAATACTGGTTGGGTCTTGATTTGTTCCTTAAAAGTCAATTCACATCGAAACGAAACGACACGTGACATGTTGCTGCATTTAAACATAGAAATATAAAGATAGTTATTCAAAATGGAATTTTATTCATTACAAGTGATGTACACGTGAGTACACACTTACAATACACATTGTAAGAGTTCGAATGTCACGTTGTTCAGTGTATGACTGATGTCATATGAAATTATCTTCTTGTGTAGTGAATAAAGTTCAATTTTCAATAGCTATCTTAATAAAAAATATTAAAAAAATATATAGAAACCTACTTCCAAAGTAAAAGCAATAACATTCATAAAATCACTAAAAAGTATGAAATAATTCTTATTGTTAAAATAGTTCACCTTTTAAATTATGCTAAAATGTTTAATTTTTCTACTCAATTTTCTTATTTCTGAAGTCGGCACCAACCAATTTGAACGTGAATTCTTTAAAATATTATTTGTATGTTAAAATATTGTGTTAAAATTAATGATTTTTTTATCAAAGGATATATACAATTCTTTGGGCTGGTACCGACTTCAAAAATAAAAAGATTGAATAGAAAAATAGTAACATCTTAGCAGAATTTAAAAGGGGAATTATTTCGGCAATAATAATTATGTGATACTTTTTAGTGATTTTATGAATATTATTGCTTTTACTATGGAAGTCGGTTTCTATATTTTTTAAAATATTTTTTATTTTTTTCTTTTCAGTGATATTATTATATTATTAAACTAGTACCTGGGAGACCGAGCTTTGTTCGGAGTTTTAGTAGGACGATACAATATTAAAAATATAAGAGAAAGGCAATAAAAAGAATCACAAAAATATTTATCTGACCGGTTTTCGAACCCGAGACCAATTCGTAAACAACGCAAAAATTACCATTCTACCATCCAGCTAAAGCTACATTTTATCGCGGTGAAATGTACGGTTCCCGCGAGATTCGAGACGAGAGAAAAATCAAAAGAAAATTTCGCGTCGCTTTAAGCACTTATGCACAAAACACCTTCACTAAGTTAGTTGGAGCAAGAGGTTCCACCACTCACGATTTCTAAAATGAAATCTACTCAAAATGCCTAATGTTGAATCGGCCGGCGCCGTGTCACAGATTAGTTCATAGTTGGTGATCATCTTCTATAATAAAAAAAATCCCCTTTTCTCTTGGTCATTCATTGCATGAAGTGCTAGACCAATTTTCATAAATCTTTTTTGTGGTGATGTGTTGACAGAAAAAGTTGCGAGGAAATTTAAAATGTGTAAGAAAACTTAACGATCATTATCTTTTCTAATAAAAGTTCCCTCTTTTCCTCATGGATCCCATCATCATCGTTGTTAGGGTTTACAGACTTGGCACATTTCACTTTTTGGTAGCTGTGAATGTTCGTTGTCTTGTGTTGTGAAAAAAAAATCGATATCGGTGTAAAATACTATGAGAAATACCTATATCAACATAATATCATGATGTATGGTGTGATGATTTTTGTGGTGATGATGATTATTATATAATAGTGAAATATGCTTGCAGTTTTATAAGCAATGCTAAAATTTCCAAACGTGTATCTTCAAAACTGAGAAATGCCGTTTAGAATGCTTTTGGATCCAGGGTATACCTTGACACATTTCACTTTTTAGTAGCATATGCTCCAATTACTTCAAAAAAGAAGTAATATTTTAAAAAGAATTTTGAAAATCGGTCCTCAAACGGCGGAGTAATCGCGTAACATACACACAAAAAAAAAATACACACGAATTGATAACCTCCTCCTGTGTTTTCGAAGTCGGTTGAAAATACAGCGCCGCGTATCGTCGTGGTGTGAACTGTCCCTTAGAGGTTGACAAATCTTGAGTACTGATCCACTATCAGATTGTTTTTTAGTAACACCGTTTATTATTGACTTGAAAATTTCAAGTAACCTCCGAATTGTCAAGCTGTGAGTAACCTTTATGGTGATGAATTATAGCTAAGAACCGTCTCGATCACATCAGCTTTAAAACAAAAACAAAAACGCATCTAAATCGGACCTTTCGTTTAGGATCTACGATGCCACAGACACACACACATACAGACATACAGACACGCCAAACTTATAACACCCTTCTTTTTGCGTCGGCGGCTAAAAATAGCAATTATCAGACATTGCTTGGCTATAATGTTTTCTCGAAAGAGCAAAAATTTTAATCCATGTGTAGTTGAATACCAATCACACATAGGTGCAGCGGACTGCGAATAATCTCGCCGTACTAGGAAGGGCACAAAACATGCAATTTACGCCAAGAAGCCGCCATCTTTTTTCCAATTCAACTTTCCATAATGAGCAGAGAAAACGACTATTCTAACGTCTATGCAAATATTTTCTTTATTCGCTTATGTCTCGGTTCTTGTAGCTATAAATAATACTGGTGACTGGCGTCTGATGTTACTGGGTTTGATTTAATAGACATGCATGCGTCAGGGTTCAGGGAATTATTCAAATGCATTGATTAAAAATATTGGAAGTAAATAATAATAACAAATTAGGTAAGTGGTTTTAAAATGTGCCCAAATTATAAAAAAAATGTAAAGAAGTAGAAGTCTAAGGCTGACCCCACATTAGGCGTGCGCGTTCCTCGGGCGTGTGAGTGGCGCGAGCAGCGCCCGCATCGCTGACTCGCAGCGTGCTTGCGGCGCGCACGCAGCGCCCGCATCGCTGACACGCCCGATGAACGCGCACGCCTAATGTGGGGGAGGCCTAAGAAGATGAATCTTTTTCCTTATCTTTCTAGTCACCGTTTCTAATCACTAGCAAACCGTATGAGGATATAAATGGAGATATCATGAAAAGTTGTAAATATAAGCCAGTATGTAGAGTGGAAGAGTTTAATATTTTCCCTTTTTTTTTCTTTTAACCATTACTCTTCACTTGCAAACAGATTGACACCGACATTCTATTCATTCATTCTATTTGATGTTGAGAGAGAAGTTGTAGAGTTCGAATAAAAGTAAAAAAGTTAAAAGTAGCGACTACCTAAATTATGTTATTCGGGCTATTATTAGGATTCTATTGAAAGCTCATTCATTAAAATCCGATCAGTAGCTTAGGCGCTACGGTGGAACCACCTTACAACATACCTATACTTCCAAAGAAAATTATTAATAAAGATAAATCTTCCTTTTTTTTTCTTTTTAAACTAACAAATTTTTCTAATAAATACAAACAATTGGAGGTACTTAGATTACAGGAAGAGATCACGAGCTTGTTTAATTATTATTAACATCAGGTGCCGTCGCTCCCGCCTTGACACGGCGCCCTTCGAATGTAGAGTACGCCGTACGGAGTACCGGATGTCTTTCGGATAATCTAAATGTACTAAATACTATCGCCATTAGTCACAATGTACTAGTTTAGAATAGTTCGTGTAGTAAGCCGTACGGAAAAATTAAAAAAGGAAAAAGTGTAGAGTATGAAAATATTAAAATCTGTCTTGTCCGTGCTTCGATTAAACGCATATTTTTATAACAATAAAAACAAAACTTACCGTTTATATAAATGAACATAAACTCAATAATGTTGTTTGGCTCTGTAACAATGTAATAAACATAAATAAAAGTTGAAACGACAAACTCCTTTTCCGAGCGTCGCGTCACATAAAAACCAAGGTGAGGTATTTAAAAAATGCGAGGCGCTTCATCAAATAATGATTCAGTAGGCTATTGGAGATAATAATATGAATATGAGATAATGATAGTCGCATTCCATATAGTATGCGCATACGAAACTGGAACGGAGGCTGTACAATCGGAGGCTGCGTACGCGCAGGCCGAGCGCAGACGCCGGCAGTCTCGCTTGCAGCGCTGTCGACGACGGACGAGTGAAGCGACCCGCGAACGCTACATCGAACATATTTACGATAATTTTCGATTTTTAAATAAAATTGTGTTTTAGTGTTTTGATGTGGATAAGAACAGTCGCGATGTCCGAATAAAAAGTTCTTATTAAGTGACAAAAATGAAGATGACTGTAAATCGCATAAGGGTGGTTGTACTCGGTAGCCCTCGTAGCGGAAAATCAGGTAAATATTAACAATTTATTAGGAAGTATGACATAGGCTAGGAATTTACTTTTTTGCATGTGAAAAATTTAATTACATGCGTGACTATGCTGCGTACACAGTAGACAGCCAACGGAAATAAAAAAATTTACACGATACATTCTGAAATATAGAGTTATCTTGTAAGTTGTAACTTGTAACATAACTTTAGTAAATTATGTGATTAAAAACATTACTAAAAATAATGTTTTAAAAATATAAAAAAAAAAATTCAAAACCTACTTGAATAATAGAACAGCTGTTTTATGTGTAGATTATTAAGTAAAGAAGAGAAGAATAATTGTTAATTTATTTAATTTCCTTAATAAGTAACAGTTTTTATTGAAATAAATAAAATATAATAAAGTTACATTACCATTAATAAGTATGGGCAAAATTAGTAAAAAATAATCGCAAAAATAATATAATAATAATGATAATAGCTCCCCACACCGATTTCGGTGACGGTGGCCGGTTTCATTGAAACCAGGCCAGCTACGCAGGAGTTATTTTATAGTGCCCAAGTATGTGCGAAGTACACAAGAAGCACTCTCTCTTCCTTTACACTCGAAACCCTGTCGGACGGATAACCGACACGACTGGCGAGAGATCAGGCACAGAACCGACTTTTTACATGCCCATCCGACGCATGGATTATCTTTCATGTCATACAATCAGGTGATCATCCTGAATTGTCCTAACCAAACATGCAAACAACATTTTTGTTGTTCCAACGCGAGAATCGAACCTACGTCCGAGTCGAGAGCCAATCTCTAAACCACTAGACCACGGAGGCTGTATATATCGAAAAAATATATTAAAGCTAAATTGGTGTTACATGAATTATTAAAAATAACCTTCGATGCCCAAAAGTTAAATCTTGATAATATACAAAAATTGCTTGAACCTTGTTTCAAGTTTAACATGAATAATGAGTTTCCACAAAATATATACCTAGTAAAATTCCAGGAATAAGGCTTATCTTATTCCTCGTAGTAACTTAATTCTTTTTAAGTTGTTAAGTTACTACAAAATTCTTTTGTAGTAACTTAAGCGCGTCAAATCTCTGGTATACACCCAAGGTATGAAAATCAGTTTATTAGCTTGGGGCGTTTAAAAAAGTATCAAAATTTAATCGGACCCATCAGATGATGAAGATAAAAGATGTTTAGTAGGCCTCTAAGAAGCTCCAACTTAAAGAACTGACGATTTGAATGTCGGTTAAGCTCTTAGAGACTTATTTAAAGTAAAAAAAAATACATATTTAAATAACTGACATATTTTATATTGGATTCAGTTTAAATGTCTAGTCCATCTTGTCTAAAATCTGCTAATAAATTAATACTACAAAAGCTAAGGCTCATCACACCACTAAAAAACTTTGATAATCTTTTTTTTTCTTCTTATCACCTACTGTACAAATCCTTGGTTTTTACGACGCTCGAGTAAGTACACAATAAATATCATAGGGCTCTTAGCTATTACAATGGTTCCCTATTATAATGCATAACAATTGTTACCTCTATTACTAATGCAATAACAATAATATTATGAATGTCAAGATATTTATTACGTAGATCAAATCTGTCATTCATAATGTTGGTATAATGTGTTTGTTAAATTTATTACTCTATGATTTGCGAGGAATTTCTATTGTCTGTGGGGGCAAATATTGATTCTGCTCGCCTTATCACTGCATTCCTTTTGAGGACATTCCTGTCTCAGTTTATTGATAATCTTCCTTCCATCAGCATCGGCTCAGATGAATTATATTTCCCACATAAATACAAGATCCTTAAATTCTTTGAAAAGTTCAATTATAACTCTTATGAGGTAATTTACTCACATAAAATTATGATATCCGCCTTTTTAGGGTTCCGTAATACTCAAGGTTTTGCTCTGTCTGTTCGTCTGTCTGTCTGTATGTCTGTCTGTCTGTGTGTCCGCGCTTCCAGTTTGTGTAATTATGAATATAAATTGATGAAATTTTGTACAGTTAAACATTGTGTATAGATATCGATTTTGGTATCATAAAATATTTAAAAATTTACAGTTTAGGGGTGGCTCTTCACGCGACATTTGAAGTGGGGACGGAAAATATTTTTCTTTCTATCCCATCGTGTGGGGTATTGTTGAATAAGTTTTTTAAAATAAAGGCAAGGTTTCATATACGACCTTTTTTACAAAGTCAACGATTTTCGAATAATCGGTTTCCAAAGTGGTTTATAAGTTGGTTTTAGCCTGGAATTTCTAAACTACAGGAGATATTATGTTGTGATAGATGCCATTGTGATAGATAATGCTAAAAACTCTTTTGGAAAATTAATTTGAGGGAAATCGGACAATAACTTTTGGAATATTTCAAAGAAAACCTTTTACGAGTTGATAGTTACGGAACCCTTCTTAGACATGTCCTGAAATTTAAGTTAGGTTATTTTAAATGCTGCTTTATAATAATTAGACTTTTGATTCAGAATCATTTTGCTCTTCACATCTAATAACAAATGGTCCAATGTTTTCGTTTGATGAATTTATTTTTTATTTTTATTCTGTTAATTACCTTAATTTTATTTGCAATCTTAGTGATACTATGAAGCCGCACCTGTGTTAAAAAAATAATTACCTATATAAATTTTTATTTTTCATTGTTTTGCAGCTTTTACCAATAAATGGTTTCATTTACAGGAAAGCCTTATAATTATAGTAATAATAACATATTACTTACTATGTTATTATGTAGGAGTTATGCCTCTAGCGTATCGGTAAAGTGGCGGTTGGTGCGAGGTCGCCGGTTCATGTCCAGCCTGGGGCAGACTTAAGTGAATATTATTCTAAATATCCAACTAGTAATAAACGCATTACATGCATACTCCTCGTCTGAAGATTCAATGTCTAGTCAGGTAAAGGCTAAAAATAGTTTTAAAGTATAATGAATAATTCATATAATAAGGAAGAAGCCATACGCAAGAGAATAAGAAAATGTTAAAATATTTTATAAAATTATGCAGTAGCAAAATAATTTGAAGGGTATAAAAAAGGTACATAAGTTTTTTTTTATAAATTGTTTTTCATCTGTATTAAAGAACATAATACAAAGATACGTATGTAAACGCAACGTAAACACTGCAATTAACTCTACCTTAGAGACCACCTACGTATTATTTAATAAAATAAAAGTAAAACTTCGATGTGTTACCGCGAACGACACGCTAATAGAATATTTCAATTATAATTATCGGACAAATACAAAGAAACGTTTGTAAAAGCAGCGTAAACTCTATAATTTGCTTTACCTTAGAAAACTGGCACGAAACAAAAAACATACGACGGCCTAATAGAATAGGACTATAATAAGGCTAATAATATGCAAAAAAACAACGTGAACGACAGGGTAGAGTAAGAATAATACGTAAGAAAACGCGAGGGTAGAAAAAGAATATGTGAGTATTGATTTACCGCGCACGCGAATATATATGTACGAATATATGTAGTATAGAGCAACGACCTCGGTTGTGTAACTACAGGCGCCAGTCGTCGGGAAATCGCTGAGTGCTGACCTACCGGCCGACTCGTCGTAATTGCGACGCCCTAATTGTTCCGTTGACGGAACCTCGACCGTTGCATAGATCCGACAGGCGAAATTGAAAAGGCGCGCCTTACGGATGCGGCCTGCTTCGTGCACCTTCTAATTTTATATTTTCTAAGAACAATACGGCTACCAAGAAAAGTATACTGTACCTTAAAGACATAAAACACGAAGGTTCTTTTGAGATACATAATTTTTATGTTGTATAATAAAAAGATAAATGTAGAGTTTTGTCTCTACGTTTATTTATTAAATATAATGTGACTTGAAGGCATAAAAATATAGGACTTTTTATTGTAATATAAAGAAATAAATGGGGAGTTCTGACTCTACAGATTTCAGTGCATAGATAAAAATTAATAGGTGCAATACATTAATCAGCTTAAGGACTATCACAGCTGATAGGGGCGTTCGATTTTTATTTAATAACATTGCTCTATTTAGTTCCATATTAATCTTAGTAGCTCTACGCAATGAAGATGGCATCCCTGTGAGATGAGTAAAAAATGTGTATCGCGGCATTCTTGCCTTATCCCATTCATTTATTATACGAATATTAGTTTTTTTCTTTGAGATTTTTTCTTTAAGACAATACTAACTTAAAAATGTAGGTTCATATTTTTACGTATAATTATGTAATATAAATAATTTTAAATTCAGAACTCTACATTCCTATAAAAACTTTCTTCACAGTATTACAAAATTAGCATATTCCACTTTTAAATTATTACGATTTTATACTAAATATAATCTTTATAACCCTTATAAAATATGTCTGTCATTCGCGTTTGTTTTAATATTTAAAACATTGAAAATGAGAGGACCAAAAGTAATTTCAAAGATATTTAAGGCTTAATATGTTTGCACTCGACTAACACATGGAAGTGAATTTTTAAATTTCATCAAAAGCTCACTCTTTCCTTATTAACATAAACGGGTCTCTGCCCTTGAAGAGCGAAAGTTACATGACGTAAACAGATAAAATATTGATTGCAAACATTATAACATTGGCATATTAACAACGCCGTAGGAACTTGAATTACTTTCATTCAGTTTTATTGAACCGCATATTTTAAGCGATGAAATATTTTACGGGTAGTTACTTTTTTATTGATCCTCCATTGATCAAGTGTATGTATGCTATTTGTTCGTTTTTAATTGTATGAAGAAGTGTTTTTTGCTTGATTCCTTCAAGATTAGCAATCACCGCCACCCTTTTTGATATCTCCGACACTTGGGGAGTAATATATCTCTGAATAAGTTTCTTCCATTTTTATGCCAGTCGCATTGAAACAGAACGAGAAATAAATCTTCTCATTCAGATACTCGTATGCCTTACAACACCCACAGTGTCAGGTCTCCTATTTTTTTAATCTTCAGCACTCCGTGCTTTATCTGTGAGATGTCCAGAATCTAGATATAGAGTACCAATGAATCCAAACAGATTCAGAAATAAAACGGCAAGTAACCTACAAAATTATTATAATAATGTTATGATTCCCGGCAAAACATATTGATGATTACGATTTTTTTATATTCATTACTACCTAAATATGTAGTGAATTCATTGATTCTACAATATTAAATATTCTTAAATTATACTGCTAACATAACTTAAGATACTAAGTATAATATATATATATATATATATATAGGTTTCATCAGATATATACTCCATGTCTTTAAAACATTGACAGCTCAGCAGTTCAACTGATCTGATGAAACCTTTTGTTCTGGCTGACCCAAGAAAATTGGGTCAAAACCTTTGAGCCTATAAATAACCATAACTAGGTTGTGACCTCAAACGACCGTTATTTAAAATAGCCTCAATGGGGTTACTCTTAACAAGGCTGAAGGCTTATCCGTTAAAAATATGGCTGCCCTTGATTTGGGTCAACATATCACTTACGAAAATTGATACGTGCGGATCTTGATAACAATACGTTGATTAAGTGCCAGTTGTCGGACAAGTTTGGGTCAAGATGTCTGACAGCGTTGCATTTTTGCACTCCATATGGGGTCAATATTGTAGCTGGCATTATTCCTCATGATACTGAGGTAGTAATACGCCCTTGCTTGTAAGTACTTACTGGTAATTTTTTTACAAATTAAAAAAAAAAAAAATTGTACTCGCAAATTATGATGTCTTTTGCCTTAATGTACTCCACTTAAAAGCTCGTTTTGTGTAAATAAAACTTAATGAATATTTTTTGACATCTACCTCCTAAGTACCTACACTATACATATATATATATAATCCTCCTAAGTACACCATAAGCTTTCTCAGAACAATATTATTCAGAATCTAATCTAAACAATTACTAAGAATTCATCGTACAAGTGGTCGCTATCTTCAACTATTCAGTTACAAAACTAAGCCCTTTAAAGGTCGATTTCCTAATACCATGATGGATGGCTGGTACTTTTAATTACTTTAGTCGATACGACACCTATTGTTTTTGACCCATCATCAGTCAATACGCCATGTTTTTTGATGGACACCATACTTCTCATACGCTCCAATGAATAACATGCTGTGGAAAATTAATGACTTACTGAGATTTTTTTGATATGGAAGTTTCGTTAGATTTTTTAGTTAGGGTTTATGTCTGTTGTAAGTAATTTTTCATCGTTTAAACAAAAAAAATACTTTTGTTGTATATTTGTTTGTCCTTGTGTGGTTGGCAATAGACATTATCTACTCGACTTCTTATTTCATATTTGAAAAAGCGGCTAATGCTAAGGTACGACAGGACACACACTTTCAAGGCTTGTTGGTGAAAACATATTTTGGCCACATTTTTTGAACACTCGTTTATAGTAAAAGTAAAAATAAAAGTCAAAACGTAATCCTATTACGGTGAAAGTACGAAATTCCATATTGAAAGTACTAAATGAGTGCGATATCGTGTTAATTGAAAAGGCAAATCATGTATTAACTCCTTTACATGGCGATTAATGAAACATACGGTTCTATTGGCGATAGCCACTGCTGTTTTTATTGCTTGTTGCTTAATGCCAATTTCTCCTTTGATCTTATTAAAAGCGCGCTTACAAATTCGCTATAAATCGGTTGCTTGTCGGTACATTTTGCGATCAAACGAAACCAAATCCTACAAAATTAACAATTGTCACAAATAGAAAACTTCTTTATATAAAATTGGTCAAAAATATTTTATTATAGCAAAAACAATTTTCCAGAACCTCGTCACACAAAATTTTCACTCAAAAATTTGAAATTCGAAAAAACAATATCTTGTGCGTATGAGTCTACTGCGCTAATAAACTCATTGACCTCATACAGCTGATTTCAATTGATTGCATTTGATTTTATTAAAATAATTCTGAAATCATCTGTGATGTCTCTCACAGCTGGTCAATGTCATAAAGAATATAATATAATATAAATATGTATGTAATATAATTTTTTTTCGTATTTTATATATATTTTTTCTATCTATACTATATAAGCAGTGTATGTGTTCAAATGTGCCCATGAGTGTAAATGAAACGTTATATTTTATGGAATTGTTCTAATTATAATGTAATAAAGTATGTTGATAAACTACGAAATTATTTGTGGCGCTGCCGGTGGTAGGTAGTAGGTAGGTAGGGTAGGCACGATTTGAAGACTAAATTCCGAAGTTTACTGTCGAAATACAGTAACCGTTTGTAGTAAAGCAGTTTGCGGTCTCAAGGAGAGAAAACCGAATATGTAAACCGCAGTGAAGTGCTAATATCGAATAGTTACCCTAAAAATAATAGCTCCCCACACCGATTTCGTTGACGGTGGCCGGTTTCATTAAAACCAGGTCAGCTACGCAGGAGTTATTTTATAGTGCCCAAGTGTGTGCGCAGCACCCAAGAGCACTCTCTCTTCCTTAATTCTCGAAACCCAGTGGGATGGATTACTGACACGACTGGCGAGAGATCAGGCGCAGGTCTGACTTTTTACATGCCCATCCGACGCATCTTTCTTGTCAGACAATCAAGTGATCAGCCTGCATTGTTCTAACCAAACATAGAAAAACAACATTTTTGTTGTTCCAACGCGGGAATCGAAGCCACGATCTCCGAGTCGAGGGCCAAGCTCTAAACCACTGGACCACGGAGGCTGTTTCAAGTTACCCTAAATAATTGTGTTTGTAAATCCCAATTCTTTGTAAATGTAAAAACTTTTTACTTTTCTTCTAATTCTACACCTACTTTAGTGAATCCCAAAGCTTTGGATACTTTCAGCAACCTTTTATGCTGTATAATATTCGAGTTAACATACGAAATCAATAAGAAGGTCAATTCAGCTAAATAAATTGCAAATAATATACAGTTACGATCCAGTCCCGATATGTTGAAACTGCAAAATAGTATTCTCATAAACGTCAAACCAAGGTTAAGCCCGTTTTGATTGGTCCGAACTTCAAAAATCAGTTTGTGATATCAAAACGATTCATTTATGATTCAATAAAAGTAAAATGTAAGTATTAGTTTATTACGAGGATTGGGGTTCAGTTCTCTATGTTGTTAATGCACGACGTCACTGGCTCTACGCGCGGTAAGAAAAAGGAACATTTTTGTAGAAGTGCGAACATTATTTGCACTTACAATGTAACTCGGGCAATGTATTGATGGCGCTAACTTGTATGCGCTACGCGTGTAGTGTAAAGCATACAGGGCTCGCCAACCTTTTCATCAATTCTCTTAGATATTTTACTACTAAACTACTAAGTAAATTGCGACCACGTTTCTAATGGATTTCGCTAGTTGTCATTTTTACACATCTTCTGTTAATTTATATAGAAAAACATTGGTTTTACTGTATGTACTTAACTTAAACTGAATGTACTTTCATTTCGTATTATTTCCTTAAATAATCTATGGTGTAGACATTTTTATAAAACTTTTTTAAGCCGCTTTTTATGTAGCTATTGAGGTGATTTTGTAAAATTTCGACTATTTGAAGTGAAAACTTCTTTAGCTCCGCACACACATTTTTTTCGTAGGCTGTAAGTGAGGCTGATCCGTCATGCTCTAAGGTGAAAGGCTCGATCGGGTGAGCGGTTCTTATATTTTTTACACGTAAATTGATTACGATTGCCAATGAAGTTTTCACTTCTGCCGTGCGGTCTAAAGCACACACTCTATAAATTTTTTTCTCCAAAATTATTTTTTTAAATTCAATGATGTAATATATTTATTGGACATAATTATAAAAAAAACTGACCTGTCTTTGATTTTTGTTATAAATTTACTCATAAATACATTATTTTTTAAAAAAGTTTATCTATGGTAGGTAACCAACTCAATTATGTTTTTTAATATGTCAGGGTTTTAATTATGCAATTTGATTTCATCTCCACGTAAGTGTAGAGCACGGTTGGCGACTCCTGCAAAGTATTTCAAGTCCATTGTCACGCGACACCGCAGCGATTGCGTAACGAGCGCGCTCATTTGTTACGAAGTTGATTTGAACTCACGACCGTCGAACGCCACAAGCGCAACCCGACACCATGTAGCCTAAATTAACTTTTACACTAATATTGTAGAACAACTTTGTAACATTTTCAGTCATTTTTGTTGCTAGTTTTAGGTACAATATCGATAAGGTTCCTGCTCGGCAAGTTTCTAAACATTTTCATTTAACTAGGACGCCTCAAAATATTAAAACACAAATAAAGTGACCGCAACGACTGCAGACGTAGTTGAACTACGTTTTTACAGGTGACTATGTGTGTGTGTGCGCACGATTCAATGGAGCTAATAAGCGATGTTCATCTTCTTGTTCGATAGTACATATTAGACAGAGTAGAATAGAAACTTTGTATTTTTTTGTAGTTAGCAAGCACGCTTTTGGCACAGAGTATCCACTATCCAGATTAAACTTAGAGCTCTTAATGTTATCTTAGTCCTTCCGCAAGAAAAGCTACTTTAAAAACGGTTTCTGGCGAATTTTGTCTACCGCAGCGAAGGCGAGCGGCGTGCGGTATAATTCAAGCTAAAAAACTATAGTAAAACGTTTAAGTTATTTCGCTTAATTTAAAAGTGGATTTAATACATAGCAAATGTAAATTATTACTCCTAATGGATATTATTTTAAACTTTGCCTTAACTTTACTTGACCTTACATTTCTATTCGTCTTTGACTGCTCTACACTAGAAAATATCATTATTCAATTCGAAAATGAGGTTTCTAAGTCATTACGGACACAACAAAAGATCTCTCATCAAAGCCGCTACCAGGACTCTGTCAGTAGCCTATGTAGCCTCCGTATCTGCCGCGTCATCTCCCTTGATTATTTGTGTAACCTTCCATTCCAGAAGGGAAAAAGTCCAATCAACGTAGAAAGTTGGGAGGAACGACCCACAGTTGAAGTTTTAATAGAAGTCTATAGACATGAAATTAATATTACATGCACATTAATAACCAGCTACTAACACAAATAACTTTGTAGCAAGAAAGTGCAAATACAAGTTATTTCATTAATTTGCAAGAAAGTTATTTAAAAAGAATGTCTTGGTTAGGTAGGTACTTAGGTATCAGTTTGGAAATGTAGAGAGACCAAGTATGATACTTTAGTCCATTTTTAGGGTTCCGTACCCAAAGGTTAAAAACGGGACCCTATCACTAAAACTCCGCAGTCCGTCTGTCTGTCACCAGGCTCTATCTCATGAACCGTGATAGCTGGTGAGTTGAAATTTTCACAGAAGATGTATATCGATTGACGCTATAACAACAAATACTAAAAGCAGAATAAAAATAAATATTTATTTGGGGCTCCATTACGAAAAACGTGTTTTTTGCCGTTTTTTCTGGAACCGTTCGTGTTCGAATCCGACTTGTACTTGGCCGGTTTTTACTCTCTACTAATCAAAGTTATTAGGTTTAAAAAAAAAACCGGTTGTCTGTAAAGTCGGTTTACTGACGATAGTTGAACGTGACAACGTCAACAACAACAACAACAACAATAATAATAATAATGAGGTAAAGGCAATGCGAGGTAACGCTGGTACTTGGGTACTTGGTAACGGTACTTGGTAACAGGTAACGCATGAGTCATGTTTTTTCGTGCGTGCAGCCGGCTCCATCGATTTATAAGACGTTATCACGTCAAAATCACAAAAAGTGTCTGTATTTTATTAAATGTTTGTTTGTTACAGCGGTGGTGGTGCGTTATCTCACGAAGCGTTACATCGGAGAGTACAGCTCCACCGGAGGTAAGTTTTTACTTTTTTTTTTAAATTTAAAATAGCAAAAAGAAAAATAAATAATACACAAACATAAATAACTCTTAAACTATTCTGACCTGCAAACATTTTTTTTCAAAACTATATAGATGTTAGAGATTTTAAATTAAAAAAAACGTTTTATAGCAAATTTCAGCTTTCTACTAGTTTCCGAAACCTGATACAATCCGTTACTATAACCTGATATATTTTGTAAATTAAAATTTTAAAAGCGTATCTAGTTTCTTTTGCAGGTTATATTTAAGAACAAAAGAAATGTTAAAAAATCTATGTTTCAGGTACCTAATAGCTAGAAACGGAAATTTGAAAAGTCCCTTTGAAGTCAAATGAACTCTTTGAGTATGGAACGGTTACCCGAAACAAATTTGACATAGGAAAAAAATCATTCAATATTAAGTTTAATGTAAGACGCTTACATCAAAATACGTTTAAAAACATTTAATAAAAATCTTACGTTTATCGTAAATTAATTATAGTAAATTAACCGGAAATCGCATGAAAGTGTTAATATGACGTGTTAAGTTAACTCAAAAAATGAATCCGACAAGCAACAGTAGCGCTTCCTGCTTCTGTAGCACGCATTTTACGTCACGATTTAGCGATCTTTACGACTAATTGATTATTAAGATGTTCATTAAACGCTCCGCACTGTGAATGATATGCGGAAGTTGGTCATTCATCTTCAGAAACGGAATAATATTGTTCGCGAGAATATTATCGCCTTTTTTAACTGACTTCAAAAAAGGAGGTTCTCCGTTTTTTATGTTCGTATGTTTGTTTCTCTGCTATTTTCTCAAAAACTACTGCTGCTATTTAGACGGGGCTTTCACCATTGAATTTATCAGGGAAGGTTATCATTATATCGCCTGTCTACGTCATTTATAAGAACAGTGGTATAAGGTGAAACTTTTAATTAATTAAAAATATGCCCCCTAAACATTGAATCCATACTCTTTAATTTGTATTTAGGATCATAAAGTCACAGGTATAAGGTAGAATGTAATGATAACCACAAAATGAAAATATCCGTTTTGTTGCAGATTTCTTATATCAGCACCGAGTAGCGTTCGATGGAGCGGTTTCCGAGGTGGAGATACTAGACACGTCAAATTGTCCTGTAAGTAATCATTTAGTTACTACTCAAACCGGTAGTAGGGATTTTGCTTTGGTGTTTCATAAACGTCATACAAGATTTATATGGAATAAAAAGTATCTATTGGTGATATCATGGAATATAATTCAGAAACAGGTAGAGTGTTCGCATATTCGTTTTGTACTATTATGACGACATGCAGTCACAATAGAACTGTCAATGACATGTCAGTTTTTTGTTTTTTAAATTTATTATAAACTCGCAACTCCTCCGGCGTTGCGGGTGTCCATGGGCGACGGTAATCGCTTACCATCAGGCGGTCCGTCTACTCGTTTGCCCCCTACATATCATAACAAAAAATGACAACAGTCAACGCCTTATGAATTAGATTCCCTGATAATCCAAGATGGATTATCAGGGAATCTAATTCATAAGTTTAAGCAATGATTAGTAAGATAATATTTAAACAAGCCATAATGGCTGCTTACTTCATAAGTTACATCACGTGTTGCTCTATTAGGAAGCGAATTAAGAGATCGATGGTTACCGTTTAATTAACCAGCAAACAATGAAGATGATAATCTGACAACCCGCCTCGGGCAACCCGTAACCACCGTAACCATTTAATTACATACAAATTATTGTTCCTGCATTAGTATGAAAACAAATTGTCCATTTCACAATTAAACACAGACTAATAACTTGTTTCGATTCCTCATATTCTTAATTAGACACGTCATCGTTAACTTTCTTCGTATTTGTCTTTGTAATTTAGACAATAATTTGATTGTGAAAGAAATTTCTGTGTTATTAGGATAACTTTATTATTTTGAGACCGTTAAACTTTCTATTACTAGAAAATGTGATTTATTAAGTTAGTATTTAGTACACAGTACACACCCAATTAGTTGTATCTGTTTACAAAAGACGAAAGATAAATGCTTTCGTCTTTTGTAAACAGATACAACTTAATAATTTCGTATTATCTGCTATTAACCCGACTATGACGAAGCCAAAAGGAAGGTTAATGATTTTGGCAGCCTATGTAAGTTTGTTCCGCCGTAGCTCCTAAACTACTGATCCGATTTACATGAGTAAGGTGTCAAGGTGATTCGCAAAAATGGCAGGCTATAAAACTTACATAGTCGGGTTATAGTTTTTCAACATTGATTTTATGCAAAACGAATCTAGTAAATTCCACAAGTTGACGGTGACTTTTGATGGAAAAACCTTTTGTAGGTACTTATAATCTGGACCCTGCTACACGTTTAAGAATGCTGGCGCCGAAATGCGCCTTCGATAGCCGTTAAACCACCAACTGCATTCCATGCCCATATTACGTCACCTATACGAGTATGGCGAAGCCACCTATTGTTAATGGCTGGTCCTCTTTGCAATTTCACAGACTTATCGAGCACATATTTACTCGCATTTACAATAACCGTTTAGTAGTTTTATTATAGCACCTTCAGTTTATAATAAACTCCATATTGACCAATTGTACACACACACACACAGTCGTATTGAAGTTCTAGCGTAATGTTCCTGTGTCAAAAACAGTCACCATGTTAACATAAGCCTTTGGACTTGAGAATACACCCTAAAACTAGTCTTCCTTGCAGATACGCGGTTGTCTAGGCGAGCACATAAGATGGGGGGACGCGTTCGCGGTGGTCTACTCGGTCTGCGAGAGACGGTCTTTCCTCGCGGCCGCTGAACTGCTAGCGTTACTGGAGAGGACAAGACTACCGAGCTGCGCCGCCATCACTCTGTTGGGCAACAAACGAGACCTCGAACACGCCAGGTATGTAGAAAAGAGAAGATGGCTATGATTAATGAAAGACGTTGATGATGATGAGATGCGAATGTGCACCTAGTTAATGATAAGAATGTGTTCTTCGGTCGAAAAGATCTGCCATAGAGAACCAGTTCACTCCATTCCAAGATATTTTTTGTTTTCAATTAGTAAAGCATACGCTTACGTCATTATGAAATCGCTGAATTACAGCATGGCGCTCTTGTGATATAAAGGTAGTTCAGAGTTTTCTGAAACGCTTTTAACCAACATGCAGGATTTTCATAAACAAGACCTTCTGATTCGTCTCTCTCCTCCAGGGAGGTCCACGCGGAAGAGGGTCAGGAGCTGTCGCTCCGCTTCGGGTGCCAGTTCTACGAGGTGTCGGCGGCGGAGTCATGCGCGGGCGCAGCGCTGGCCTTCCACGCACTGCTAAGGGAGGCGCGCGCGTTCGCGTTACTTCTACCCACGCCTAGACGGAAATTGGCCGCTTACTCAGTCTCTAAGGTAGGCTATAAAATATTCGAAACCGTAACCTTATATCCTTTTTTTCTTTCTATTTCACCTCTACGGACCGGGTTGATCCATACCATTTTTAGATTTGCGATTTTTGTTTATAATTATCGTTTTAAATGAAGTCGTCGTGACAAATATTTTCGATATGTTGTCATTTCTTTTCTTATAAATGAAATATAATATGTCGACTATGCTAGTAACTGCATCATCACTTGGTTGGCGCGATATACTATTTGAAAATGAAATCAGTCAATATAAGTTAATGTGAAGAGAAATCTAGATTCAGACTTGTTAAATTCATATTGGTTTCCTACTCAAAGTGTAGAATTTATAGTCTAGTATCTGTAGAAATATGACATTAAAGTTGTAAGTATCATGACGTAGTTGTTTCCTAGCAAGGTTAAAGAAATATGTTCATAAACTTTTTTAAAGGTTGTATTGCAGTTTATCGTTATTGAATAAAACATTGCCAAGTAAACATGACGTATTACGCCTCTAATAGACATTCGCCATATTTACAACATGGCTTCCGTATACGTCGGAACGGTGTCGCCTCCTTGTAGAGTCGAGAAATAGCTCTCTTCGATGTCGAACACTTTTTGTCGAACTGGTCGGGAATAGTATTTCTTGGAATTCGTTCTTATCTATTTATTGTAGCTGTATTTTAATGATCATGGCATTCTACTGACTTTTTTCAGACCTTTTATTGATTTAAACTAGAAATTATTTTTTCTACTTCTTAATTAACTATACTCAAAAACTTTTTTTTTACTTTTCTTAGGTATCATTCTATTGTTTTATAATTCCATTTTTTTTCTTTTCAGGTAATCGGTACGATATTCGGTAAAAACAGCAAAAGCGTACGAAAGAAACGACCATCCCTTAGTATATAGATTTATTTATGTTTATTCTCTATGTAAAGCACTTTCAATTTGCTTATTGTGATTTTTGTTAATTGTTGTAAATACGAATATTAATTCTAATTTCAGTCCTTAAATAAACTAATAAAAAAATATTTTTTTATTCTTTGTGTATTACTATTTACTTAATTAAAATCTATTATATGCGATATTAAATCGGACGATAAAAAATAAAAATGATGCCGATAAAGATGGTTATTAGATTTTAAAATATATTAATTGTTAAAAAAACTTATGCTACGAACTCTATATTTTTGTACTTATATGGTAATTTTTACATTGAGTCTCTTTAATGACACGAATCTGTAGACTCATTGCTTTCTTTGGCGCCAACAAACTTTATGTTAGGCTCTCGATGTCACAACGTAGAGTCATGTAGAGTCGTAGAACAAGTTTTTTGATGAATCAACGAATATACGAGTATTATCTTAACTCATTCATGCAAATGAAAACAATGTGAAATTTTTGAATTTCTCCGATGAATATATTAATAATAATATTATGTATTTTATGTATTATAATAATCAATTTACGAGAATGTTTTACATAAAATTATAATAAAAAAGACATTTATTGATCTCTATTTATAAATCCAGTGAAATGGATATTAGCTTTATAATTTTGAAACGAACATGTAAATATATTAGACTGTAAATAATATTGTGCACCTCGCAATAAATTATTTAGTTGTATTTTAGAATGTATTGTAAATATTAAATTATGTTATCTTTATACACGATTCGCCTTAATAAAAACGTTTTATACCGATTTTCTTATTTCATTTTGTCCAAAATCTGGTGTAGCTACGTAAATTTTAAACTATGTTCTATTCGCGTTTCGATATCAGTGTATCATGACTCGTGACGCATGCGCACATAATTTATGTTAAAATAGCTTACTTTAATTTTGATTTTTGAACGCATGATTCACTGACATCTTACCGCGTATAGACTATTACATTGAAGGAGTCACAAACTTTATTATTTATTTAACGCTCTTCACAAGATAAAACTTTGACAAACGAAGCGACAGAGTTTTGCAATAACAGGATTTTTGTAAATATCTGAATATACAAACGTGTCTTCTTATATATTTTCTTATGAATAAAAATGGATTGCAATTCCAATGTCTCATAAGTCTCGAGAACGGCTAGACCGATTTAACTTATTTTAGTTTTAAAATAATCGTGGAAGTTCAAGGAAGGTTTAAATGGTGAGAAATATTGGAATAATTGAGGGGAAGATACTTAAACGTCGATTGAATTTGCCCATACTAACTGTTCATGCGTTTCATTTGTCATTTTACTGTCAAATATTCGTAGGTGCGTTCATTTTACCTGCTTGGGTTAGTAATAAAATTGAAGTAGGTGTAGTTGTATCTCCATTATTTTTATTCCAGTTCATAGTTAAGACAAAACAACGTGTGTCGTGTCAGCTAGTTACAAACTAAACCTCTTGTACTTATCCCATTAAACCTAAAACATATACCGCAGTGTCTTAACTGGCACATTGCATTCAAGAATAAATGTAGCAAAAGTGTTATTTGCCGCTATACAGCTGACCCGTAGCGCCCTGAGATTAGCCCTAAGCCCCAGATTGGACCTAATAGATCTTTCAGTTGGACACTAACAAGCAGCGAGTAGACAATACCGTGCTATTTGATAAACGAGTGTGTTTCGCGGTTTTGGCGTAAGACTAATGCACTTAGAATGGATCCAGTGATTTAGAGCTTGGCTCTTGACTCGAAGGTCGTGGGTTCGATTCCCGCGTTGGAACAACAAAAAATGTTGTTTCCAAGTTTGGTTTGGACTGTGTAGGCTGATCACCTGATTGTCCGACGAGAAAGTTGATGCATGCGTCGGATGGGCATGTAAAAATTCAGTACTGCGTCTGATCTCTTGCCAGTTGTGTCGCTCATCCGTCCCACTGGGTTATGAGAGTGAAGGAGGAGAGAGTGCTCTTGTGTACTGCCCACACACTTGGGCACTATAAAAATAACTTCTGCGTAGTTGGCCTGGTTTCAATGAAACCCTGCCACCGTCACTAAAATCGATGTGGGCAGCTATTGCATTAATAGCTGCCCACATCGATTAATCGAGAATATAATATATTGTAGAATATACTCTGTTTCTGAACAGCTCAATTCTCTTAACTACTTTTGATATAATTTCAATTCGACCAACGCGCTGATACTCAATCGCGTCAAATCGTGCGCGAGCGGGACAGCTTGAAAATCCAAACGAGATTTAACCGATCATAATTACGAGAATTGCCCCCCCAGATACTATTTAATCTGAAGCATAATTAACTTGCACTTTCATTGAATTATAAATGTAGCGTCTTGTTATCATAAACTGACCTAAAGTCGATAATCTACTACTACACGTCTGACATTTGTTCAGCATCTGACGTTTGTTTGACGTTTATGAGAATCCCATTTTGCTGTTAAATGAGATCAAGACTTTATCGAAACTGTATTATTGTAAGATTGAAATAGCAGAATCGCCTTTCTGAACGTGGATAAAGTATAGTGCGCTAATTCTTCTAATTTAAACGTTTAAGACGTTTTATTTCTGCTCTGAGGGTTAATTCTGCTAAATAAAACCTGCAATAATACAATTACAAACAAGTCCCGACACGCTAAAACTGTCAACCCGGTATTCTCGTTAACGTTAAAGCAGCGTCTAACGTCTCCTGATTGGTCCAAACGTCACAAAATAAGTTTATGATAACAAGTCGCTGCACTTATGATACAATCAAATTAAAATGAAAGTCTACTTTAAAAACGAGAATTGAGGTTCTGTTTTAGATGCAGATTTCTTCACCTTGTCTGCACTATTTGAGCGTTCGCATAAATTTAGTTTTTTTCGTATGTATCATACAGGAATCAGGATCGAAACTGCAGAATGCAACCTCTTGTATGCCAACTGCCAACCCAAATGATCTTGAGTCGTAGATTTCTTGATTTACGAATCTTTTAGCCACCTATACCAAAAAGATGAATATGAACTATTTGGGACGCGGCAGACAATAAATAAAGATAAGTGGGCGGCATGATTGAAGTTTTACTGCAGAACAACTACGTGTAACAGGCCTTTAACAAGACAGCAATAAACTTATAATCTAATTATTGTGTGCCGGAACACACTTTATTGCATGCCAGGTGTTATGAAATTGTACATTTTGTGTAGTTGACACGGAATTACCATTTGCGGAGTACACGAAATTACATTTGGAGTTAAACATACCTAAACATAGTTTAGGGCGTAAGTAAATGGCTCGTCATATATCTCAATTTAATGTGACAATTCAAAAGAGCGTCGTGTATTTTTTCATTCATCTTCATTTATGGAATTTCTATTTTTACTAACGAAATTTTTACTTTTCGATAAATCAGTAAAAAAAATCTATTTTGGTTCTAGGGTTCCGTACCCAAATAGTAAAAACGGAACCCTATTACGAATCATTCGCTGTCCGTCTGTCTGTACATCTGTGTGTCTGTCTGTCAAGTGTAACCAGGCTATATCTCATGAACCGTGATAGCTAGACAGTTGAAATTTTCACATAATATTATTTCTATTGCCGCTATAACAATATATAATATAAAATAAATATATTAGTGGGGATCCCACGCAACAAACGTGTTTTTTTGCAGTTTTTAGTCGCACTTAGTCGGCTTTTAGATACTAAAACTTTAAATTACAATTATTATCCTACTACTATTATACATTTGAAAGTTTGTGAGGATAGATGAATGGATGTATGGATGGATATATGTTTATTACTCTTACACGCAAAAACTACAGAACAGATTTCGATGAAATTTGGTTTGGTAGTAGTTTAGGCTTTGGTTTAAAACATAGGCTACTTTTTATCCCGAAAAAGTACAGCATTCCCGCGGGATATCGGATACTCTATTTACGCGGGCTGAGCTGCGGGAAAAGCTAGTTTCTTATATAACTTAAAATCTAACCGACGCTTTTAATTCACCTATCTGTTACTATTATAATTTATAAACGTTGACATTTATCTCAAAGGAAACGGATGAAAGGGACTTTGCAACCTCCTCCTCTTTCTATGCCTTTGTGTACTTTCGAACCGTATTGTCTTTGATATACTGATATTATCCGGCCCGTGAAAGCCGGACAGGTGGTTTCGCAACGAAAACGACAGTTGTGAATGGAAACTGTACTATCGAACGCCGGCGATACAAGTTCAAGTGCGAGCATGACAGATTTTGATATGTTGTAACTCAAACTCAAAACTCAAACATTTTTGACTTGAAACCAGCTAATATTGTATATATATAATCGTAATCACATAACAGCCTCCGTGGTCTAGTGGTTTAGAGCTTGGCTCTCGACTCGGAGGTCGTGGGTTCGATTCCCGCATTGGAATAACAAAAAATCTTGTTTCCAAGTTTGGTTAGGACAATGCAGGCTGATCACCTGATTGTCTGACAAGAAAGATGATCCATGCGTCGGATGGGCATGTAAAAAGTCGGACCTGCGCCTGATATCTCACCAGTCGTGTCGGTTATTCGTCCCACTGGGTTACGAGAGTAAAGGAAGAGAGAGTGCTCTTGTGTACTGCGCACACACTTGGGCACTATAAAATAACTCCTGCGTAGCTGGCCTGGTTTCAATTAAACCGGCCACCGTCACTGAAATCAGCGTGGGGAGCTATTACTATTAATCGTAATCTCGGAAACGGCTGCAAGTATTTTCATGAAATTTACTATGCAGGGAGTTAGGGGGAGAAAAGTAGAGTCGAAACTGCACATTTATAAGTTATATATGTTTTTCTTTCGTCGTGCAACAAATAAAATTTATCAATCATTTCGACTCTAATTATTATATATGATACATCTATTATGGTACCTCTGTCCGGTTGGCAGTTTGGTACGCGTATGTGTAATTTTTGCGTTCGTCGGAAATTTGGAATGTCCACCACATTCGAAGTTTAAAACCCCGGTAAAATATTTTAGTGATTCTTTTTATTTTTTTAAATCAACTAGAGATCAGAGCAAAGCCTAGTTACCCAGGTACTTGGTTATTAATTAACAAAGTCAAAGTAAATTTTTTTATTCAAAATAGGAATTTTTATACACTTTCTGAACGTCGGTCTACATGATGCCTACCACCGGTTCGGAAACTAGCGCGACGAGAAGAACCAGCGTAAGAAACTCGCGCAGGGCTACTTTTTGTAAATAAAATGGGAAAATTGTTCTTTTCAAAAAAATTTTTTTTCAATATAGTAACTTAACTTAACCTATATAACGAAATTCAAGAAACATAAGTACATAGAAGTAGCCTTATGTACGTATAACTACTGAAGCGTAATTTACGTACTTAATTATTTCTGTTCCATTTCTTAAGTTTTTGTCGTCGTGGGCTTTATTATAATAATTTGATTTTTCTCTCGGGCAAGTTTAAGTGAGGTTTTGTAATGTGTCATAAAAAATCGTATTATTTTGCCAATTTTTTACAAAAACATATAAATTGAATATTTTCACACCCATCAATACTATGCATACCTACATAAATTATAAGACTAAAGTCATTTGTAAAAAACATGGAAATGAAAATATTGATTGATTGATTAATAGTAAGAGCGGTGCAGTTGGAACTCTTGAAATTAAAGGTGTATCTTCTTGAGGCCTGAATATAGTTCAGTTTTGAATCACTATTTTAAAAGTGAAGCGCCGCGACGCATCGCGTATCGTGGTGGTGTGAAACTTAAAGTCTTAAAGTCAATTTTGTAAAACTAAGATGTACATACCAAAAGATTGTAAGCGATAGTTCAGATAATGTTGTTGATAATTACAACCAAACCAACAACCTCATTACGATCTCTGACGATCTCATAATTTCAATGTTTGCGAAGAAAACCTATGCCTATAAAATATCTTTAGCCTCGATACCTCGCAAGGATCTAACTAGAGCTGTATCAAACCGGATGTATTCGGTACTGAGTAACGGGTGCTCCATGTTAATACATGGAGTAACGAAACGTTACACACGAATACATTTCGTTACTCGCATTTTTATTTATCGTTAGAATATTATTTAAATATTATTGTCAATTTTTGACACCTGTTTGTTACTTTTTCATTATAATTGATGCATAATGAATTGAGATATTATGTGATATAACATAAGCTCTCGGTTAAAAATTTTAAAATAGTAAATCCATGGCAAATTCACTAGATTCCGTCAACAGTTCACATGTAGTTCTACACTTTACCTATTAAATCAAACTAAATTTAGAATAACTTAAACACAAGTCTGGTTCAAAGTACACAAGTACGGAAAAGTGAAAAAATACACCTTACACAGCTTGGTATGTAATGTGAAACTTATAAGTATGTTTTCTACAAATTACGAATGTTGCGACACCGCGAAATCATACTATACGCGTACGCAACACGACGTGATTCGTTGCTCTAACATAACATAGCATGTTATAGGTATCAAAAGTAACGAGTAACGTAACGATACTATAGTAACGAGTATTAATTATGCGAATTAATTATAACAAATACATAAGGGTACGCTTTTTATCGTTACTTTTACACTTCTAGATCTAACCAGCTCGGTTAAGCAATTTATATACAGCCTGTTGTTCGGCAGTAACACTACACAGTACAACACACAGGTGTACCAAGTCTGATTGTGTTGCATTCCTAGCTGCTAGTAACTACTAACTATAGTTACTATAGTTACTATAGTTACTATAGTTACTATCCGGCGGCAACGCAACTTCCCACGTTGCAGGAGAAAAAATAATTTTTAACTTTTGGCTTCTAGGTTTCCATGAGTGTTATTGATTTCATTTCATGTTATGTACAATTTTAGAGGCGATTTCCGTATGATATGTGTAGCATGCTTGGTACTATTAGTGAATCTGATTCATAAGCAGCATAAGAGTTGTAAAATTAAAGAGGCAGCATGTCGTCTCTATAGTGTTTATATTATAGAGCCTCCGTGGTCTAGTGGTTTAGAGCTTGGCTCTCGACTCGGAGGTCGTGGGTTCGATTCCCGCATTGGAACAACAAAAAATCTTGTTTCAAAGTTTGGTTAGGACAATGCAGGCTGATCACCTGATTGTCTGACAAGAAAGATGATCCATGCGTCGGATGGGCATGTAAAAAGTCGGACCTGCGCCTGATATCTCACCAGTCGTGTCGGTTATTCGTCCCACTGGGATACGAGAGTAAAGGAAGAGAGAGTGCTCTTGTGTACTGCGCACACACTTGGGCACTATAAAATAACTCCTGCGTAGCTGGCCTGTTTTCAATTAAAACCGGCCACCGTCACTGAAATCAGTGTGGGGAGCTATTATATTATAGAGACGACATGCAGTCTCAACTGTCAATGACATGTCAGTTTGTTATCATAATCATAATATAATTAATATAATACAAATAAAATATGACAACAGTCAACCTAACCTGCTTATGAATTAGATTCCATGATAGTACAAATAACATAAACCTTTGCAGTTGGCGATTCTTATGAAAAGTGCAAAAACCATTTAGTATTTAGATTAATAAAATTTGGCATCTGGAGCCACGCTTGGCCCTTTTAAAGTGTTGGTTTATATTGTATAATGAGGCGAAAAATTACTGGGTTTCAAATAATACATAAAGCATAGATATAATAGAGAGGATACTTACATATTATTATATCGTACATTGTCACAGAATACATAATAGCAATTGTTAAAGAACACTAAGAATTACGCCAATTAACATATTTACACAGCGCCAAAGTATTGGAATAGCCAGTAATAAATATAGCACATATAAATTGGTACTAGCTTTTTGCGATACCAAAAATAACCTCATTATAGCTAACAATGTTGTAACACAAGTCTGACACCTGTTTATAATTACAAATAATATACTCATCATCTCAAAATATACAATCAGCGTGCCTTTTGTTAAAAACACAACACATTCCGAGTCTAGTCGAACAAGTACGAGTACGTCTGCATAATTAGAATTCCTATGAATGGAATTTCTAGTTATATTTAGACACATTTTTTTAGCTTCATTCATACCTGGGTCTTTAGTCAAGATGCATTCGATAATTTCGACGGCGAAGTTCGAAAACAGAATGTATGGGATTTGACATAAGGCATCGCTTGCCTTATGTCAAATTTAGAACTTCGCCGTTTTCTCGTTGAACCTCAAATGATGAGGGTTTAATCTGAGAATGAGGGCATATAAAGTACTTTCACATAATATTATATTAAATATTTAAATTATATTTAATGTATATAACGCGTGATAGGTTTTTTTTCAAATTACTTCAAAATTTACTGTCAGATTTCGCTCAAAATAATTTTCCTAAAGTGTTTTTAGCATGACCTATTAGGTATGGGAAATTACAAGTTTCTATCTCTTATAGTTTTTTGGGGCGGAACCAACTTATAAACCACTTTGGGTGCCGATTACTCGAAAATGGTTGATTTAGAAAAAGTCATGTATTTATTTATTTTTATATTATTAATATACGTATGATGTCACACGATGAGGTAGAATGAAAAAATATTTTTCATCCCCACTTGACATGTATGGAGATTGTAGAGCTAATCCTAATATATATACATATATATTATATATATTATTTTATAATGCCAAAACTGAGATCAATACTCCTTTTTATTTTACCTATGAAATTGCCGTTTTGTAAAAATTTAAACCTATTTTTTTAATGTATTTTTTATTTGTATTAATCTAAGTAATCACCCATGCAATCAATGCATCTTTGCCAACGCAGTGGCAGTTTATTGATGCCCTTCTTAAAGAAATCAGCTGGACGGGAGGCAACAAATTCTTCAAAGGCATTTTGTACTGCCTCTCGGGTATTGAATTTTTTTCCCGCCAAGAAGTTATCCAAATTCTGGAAAAAGTAGTAGTCTGTAGGCGCAAGAACTGGTGTTGGAAGCTCTCCGTCATCCGCCCTACTCACCAGGAGTAGGGCGGATGACGGAGAGCTTCCAACCCCAGTTCTTGCAACTTGGAGACCGTCTGCTGTGAGGTCGCGCGTTGTCGTGCAGGAGCAGCGGAGACGAGCGATTGACCAATGCTGGTTGGAGATGTGCCAGCTTCTCCATCATTGTGTTCAGTTCTTCACAGTTCACATCTGCAGTAATGCTCATCCCGTTTGGTAAGAAGCTGTGATGAATCACACCGGCGCTAGACCACCAAACAGTGACCATCACTTTTCTAGGAGTAAGTTTTCGTTTAGGGCATTGTTTAGGTGCTGAACCAGGATCCAACCGGCTTGCTGAGCGCTTGCGGTTATCAAACAGAATCCATTTTTCATCGCAGGTAACAATGCGGTTCAAAATTCCTTCATTTGTGTGTCTGTTGAGCAGTGCAAGTCACGTCTCGACGCGTACTTCGCGCTGGCGATCATTCAGTTCGTGGGGCACCCATTTGTCAAGCTTTTTTACCTTGCCAATTTGACGCAAATGGACCAATATTGTTTTGACGCTAACGTCAAAAGCTGCTGCTAATTCAGCCGTAGATTGTGTATCATCAGCTTCCACAAACGCCTTTAATTCGTCATTGTGGACCAAAGTCTTCGGACGACCGCGAGGTTCATTTTTCAGGTCGAAATTTCCAGAACGGAAGCGAGCAAACCAATAACAGGTTGTGCGTTGGTTTGTGTTACGGAGTGTTAGCTCCGTAAACGTCGTTGATGTTGCGTGCCGCTTGTGCCGCGTTGCTGCCACGACGGTACTCATATTCCATAATTACTCGAATTTTTAACGTATCCATGATGACGAAATAGATTGAAATGCGATGAAAATGTAACACTAATCAATAAACAAATGACTACTTTTGGAAATAGAATTCAATGTTTTTAAAATAAAATTAATTTGAAATTAGGTTTCTTAGCCAAACAAAAATTATTTTGAATTGAAATGGCCAGTACTACAGAACGGCAATTTCATAAGTAAATACCTCGTATAAGTGTACTAAATTTCATCATAATTATAGAAGCTAGAAGGTCGGACAGACATACAGACAGACAGATGGACGGACAGAGCAAAACTATAAGGGTTCTTTGAGTATTACGGAATTTTAAAAATGAGTATAAATCAAGTATTTAAAATTTTGAAATCAAATCAATATTATAATACCATTTGATATATTACGCGTTCAATTAGATCCGCAGAATACTAAATAGCACACGATGTACTTCGAGCAGCCGAAAACACGAAAAAGTGGATGAACACCAAGAGGACAAATTCAAAGTCAACATTTTTTATTCAAAATTAGTATTTTCATACACTTTCTGAACTTCGGTCTACATGATGCCTACCACCGGCTTGGGAACTAGCAAAAGACGAAGGTCCACGACCCTCGGACATGAGGGGCACGACTGATGGAGGATACTACGCGTATTTTGACAAAGTTTGTAAAATCGTAGCACAGAATTTTTGAGTAACGGTAACAATTAATAACGAAATATGGAAACCCTTTATTTTGTCGCTATTCTGGAAAATACCAAACCAGACAATCTGAGCTGGCGAGGGCTAACAATATCGAGGAACATAAAAAAATAAATGTTAGCTAATTTTGTATGTAAGCTCGTGAGCCCACCAGTTAAGTTGTAAAGAATATAAAGAAAGCGATGATATCTCGAGTACACGAGGTCAACATAATGGACGTCTTACACATCAATTATAATAAGTATTGATTAGTGAGTGAAAGCATTTATTATAATCAGAGGATCTACAAAGTGTGGCCGCAGGCGCATCTAATGATGTATTGATTAGAAAACAATTTTCGCGAACATATTTTTATAGAGGAAACTTTTGCCCACGGCTTCGTTTATAACGTTAATTTACTGACTCTATCATTTCGACGGCCTCTGTGGCTTAGTGGTTAGCGGGTTAGCGCACAAGCCGGAGGTCGACCTCCTTGGCTCTCGACCGAGTCGAGAGCCAAGCTCTAACCACTAGACCACGGAGACTGTGTGTATAATATAATAAAAATCTTAAATATATATATAGTATAAAAATAGTAACATAAGTTTTCGGATACTAAGCGCAGAGCCAGACTGACGTGGTGTGACGCATCTATAGATATCATAAATATCACATCATTTGTTGAAACCGCAATAAATGCGTGGCGTAGACGATCTTATTTAAAGATCTAAGAGTAGTTACATAGTGTACAAGCGTTACTGATTTTCTGGTACTGGTAAACTGTACTCTGTAGGCTGATGACTGTCATCATAATAGAGACATAGAATACTAGCGAACCCAATACTATGCAGATTTTTTCACGATATTGATGTTAATAATAATAAACATTTATTTGACATAATATAAAGACATTACACAATTACAAAGAGTTACAATAAAATACACAATAACTTATCAGAAAAAGTTACTTAAATCAGCCAAAAAAAAAAAACTGATAGTACAGGAGGAGTGAGGACACGTGTGATTCTGATGGTAGGTAGTGCAATGCCTATATTGTCAAAAAGGCGTATCACCGCGGCGTAAACACCACAGTGCCTGGTATTACGCGGTTCCATCAGTATTGTCATTTGAAGGACCGATGTACACTCAGCCACAGCAAATTAATATTACATAAATAAATATTTTATACGAGATAAAAGTATGTATGGGTCAAATAATAATAATATGAATAGTGTGACTCATTGAGGGATTTTTATAATTTTTCTGCCGTTACGGCAGACCCAATTATCTGATCGTATAAAATATTTCTCTAGAAAATGAAATTAATGGTATACAATTTTACTAATATTATTTCTAAAGTGCGGTCGCGGAGCATTTATAATTTTGTACGTTGACTTATCGCTACTTGTCTCTTTTACTCGCGCACGAATATAATGCTATCGCCGCGCCCCTCCTTTCGCGTATCCTTTGCACTGATGAATCGCTGCAAACTTAACGACATGGTTTATCGGTGGGTAATGGGTGTATATTATAGTAGTTATAAAAAGTATATAATGTCAATGTCTTATTGACAGATGTCAAACGCGAAGCCTATCGAGATATAATAATTTAGTTAGCCAAAAGGCTATGTGTAATGTAGAAGTATTTGTGTTAGGCATCTCTCTCATATGTATCAATAAATAAGATTAACATAGTGTTGCTGTATCATTGTTATCACCACTGTAACATAAGAAGGACTTGCAAGAACCAAGAAGGCGAGCACACAGCAGTGGGTACATATTAGTACTAAAATATATTATATTTCTAGCCTATAGTACCTAAGTCGGATAAAAGGTCATAAAACGGATATTGATAGACAATCAGGTTATCAATCAGCCTGTTTTACCATGGTTTTACCTCAACGACATTTAGTTTGCTTGACTGTATGAGACGCAGTACAACCACTGTATTGGACCACGTCAAAGATCATAGCAATGGATGGTTTGTGTGAATAGTGGCAGCCCCAAAGGGAGATCTCTGACCAAGCGAGGTGGTATAGTGATCGGTCAGGCCGAGCTCTCACTGTAAATGAAATGAAATGATTGCGAAAATCCTAGGATTATTGCAAAAAGCTGGAGCCTGTACTAAGATAATAGCGAAAAATATCTGATACTTTATTTGTCGTGCGCGCTCATTGGCTGTCTAAAGTATATAGAACTATACATCGCTGATTTTTGACCAATCTGAATAACGGTGATCTAAACGCTCTCTTTTCAACAGCCAATCAATACTCAAGTTTCCCCTTATTTAGGAATAAGCTACAGTACAGTCTGGTTTTTTGCGAAGATCCTAAAAATTGTTAGGAAGATGTCGAAATTTTATCTCCATATCAAATAATCCGGCTTTTTGCAAATAATCCTAGGATTTTCGCAAATATCCTAATTTTTCAATTATCCTACGACACATATAGCGCCGAATTGTTAAAATTTCGATAGCGCGATTCAGGATTTATAACAGTAATTGGTCCGCCACATCACTCGGCGGACCAATTAGCGCCACAGGTTTATATATAAAGGGTAATTGAGATAGTGAGCTATGAGGTGATTAGATTTATATACTGCTACCTGTTTTTTTCCGAATTTGATCGCTCACGATCTCAGAGTATAGATCCATTTTGGAAACGGGTTGGATATAAAAAACAAATATAAAGTTGACAGGAGATAAGGCGATAGTGAGGTAGTGGTAGAATTTTTTTTGGGAAATTCACCGCAGACATCAAACTTCCACCGGATTGCAGCATGAAATAGATATAAACAGTGAGTTGACAGGAGAATGTTGCGATAGTACAAACTCACGACTGCCGAATATCCAACATCTTTGAACGGGCTAAAAAATAGATATAAATAGTCAGTTGACAGGGGAATGACGGGTCGTGCGGTAGTTGGACCAAAGTTATCTCCCGCTTTCATCAGCGATGGCGCGATACAGTGTCGCCTAATTGCCGCTTCTCGTCCGGATGAACATCACGCATGACTCCCGATTGTGATTTGGTAATATCGTTTAGTAAAAGTGTAAGTTGATTAGAGATCCATTGTGAATAGACCTTGATGATGTTATGTGATTTGTGTAAGATTTTGTAGGTATAATTATTTTACAATGTGTCACTGTGTTAGTCAATACATAGCAAAATGACATCAAATGGCGCAGATTCACCTTTGTAGAGACGTGATGTGACACGATCCAATGTGGCTCAGTGGTGGATCGCGTTGGTGCTCAAGCTGAGGCTCGCGAAAGCACGCCGAAGGAACAAAAAGTTTTTCTGAGTTCCTGGGACATGGACAGTGTATTAAATATGTGTATAATATAAAAGTATTAAATATACCTACTTCCCGTTGTCTGGTCCCCGTAACTCAAGTTCTTCGAGTAAATAGCACGGGGCCAGATTGACGTGGTGTGAAGCGTCCATAAATACAAATACAAATACAAAATACAAAAATCTTTATTCACAAACTTAAAATACAATATAATAACAGTGTTTGCGACCCCCTTTTAAGTAAAGTTTACCTGTGTTAGGGGAAATTCGCTCTGCCGTAAACAATAAAATTTGGGAAGTATATTAAGTGAGGCTAGTAACTATTATTACAAGGAGAAATATAGAGTTTACTATAATTTTACTTTTTTTTTACAATTACTTATCTTATAAGCTATTCGGAAAGCGAGCGCGTATGTACGTCTGTAGGTGAATATGGGTGTGTGTGTGTGTGTGTGTGTGTGTGTGTGTGTGTGTGTGTGTGTGTGTGTTATGTTGCGTGTGTGTCTGTGTTGTGTGTGACGATGTTCGGTATATTTGTATGTTAATAAATGAGCAATAATAATTCTGGGTTGAAATTTTTTAGTTTTGGATAAGGAAAACCTAACATAACCTATCAAACAGTGCTTCCGTTTCGTCGTAGCTTAAGTGTAGTAGCCATTTATTTAGTGTCTGTTTCAATTTATATTTGCTTAAGCCATAAATATTCTGTTTTTTATTAATTAGGTTGTAAATGTGGGTGGATTGAGATGCATATTGTCTTGCAGCAAGGTTGGATCTTACTATGACTTTATTGATAATGTTTTTATTTCTTCGCTGTGTTGTTTTGCTATTATTATAATTTAATTGTTTATGAACTTTTAGGACTGTGTGTAAGGTATATAATTTTCTGATTGTAAGCAATTTTGATTCAGTATAAAGCAGGTGAGTTGGATATCTGTATGGTTTAGAGTACATTACTTTAATGAGAGACCTTTGTGCTCTTTCCACTTCTATTAATTTACTCTTTATGGCTCCCCCCCAAACGGTTATACAGTAGCTTATAACTGATTCTGCTAAGGAAGTATAAATTTGGTTTAGTAGAGGTTTTGTAGCGGAATGTCTCAAACCTTTAAATATCCAGATAAGTTTCCTTACTCTACTCGCCAGCAGTTCTATTTGTGCATGCCATGACAATCGCTGATCAATCATTATGCCCAAGTACTTGGTTGTCTTAACCTTAGTTATTTCAGGACAGGGGCATACAGGAGCATTACGATTGCATGAGTGAATTTTTACACTGTAGTTAGTGGGGGACTGTGTGTTATTGTACTTTGTAAAAGTCATAAAGTTGGTTTTAGTAACATTGATTGTAAGAAAATTGTTATTGAGCCATTCAGATATTAGTCCAAGCCCAGCTTCAGCCTTTTGTTTAACTTCTTCCCATGATTTGCCAGTGAAAAGAATAGCAGTATCATCTGCATAGGAGAAGATTTTGGCGTTGTTGAGTTCGAGTCGGCAGAGTTCGTCAATGTAGACGAGGAACAGGGTTGGACCGAGTACGCTGCCTTGTGGAACCCCATAGCAAATATCCTCGTCCTCACTAACGACCTCACCAATCTTTATCCTTTGCTTTCGCTCTTGAAGATAGTCAGACAACAAATCTAGGGGCCTTCCCCGTATACCTTTATTTTCTAGTTTTTTGATAAGAATGGGAATAGAGACGGTGTCGAACGCTTTCTTCAAATCAAGGAAAACGGCTAGGCATTTCTGTTTACGATCTACTTGATCAACAATGTGCTTGGTTAAAACAGCAATAGCGTCTTCAGTTGAACGGCCATTCCTAAAACCGTATTGTGAGTTTGAGAATAAATTAAATTTTTCAAAGTAGGAGAGTAATCTAATGCTTATAAGTTTCTCTAGTATTTTAGAAATTGAAGAAAGAACTGAAATTGGCCTATAGTTATTAATGTCATCTCTATTCCCATTCTTAAATACCGGTGTAATAATAGCCTTTTTAAGTTGTCTTGGGAATACACCTTTATCAAAACAGACATTTACTAGGCATAAGATTGGTGTAAGAGTATCCTTAGCAAACTTCAGGAAAGTCGTAGGTATGTTGTCAAGGCCAGGCGCACTTTCAGATTTCAGACTCATTGTGACTCTCCTCACCTCAATTGGGTCTGTTTCTAGAAATGAAGATGTGTGTTTGTGTGTTACAAATGTAGAAGTATTTCTTAACGACTGATTCGCACTGCAGTTTCCAATAGATTGAGCTAGATTTTTTCCAATATTAGCAAAAACCTTGTTTACCATGTTAACTGACTCATTAGGTGTTGGCTTAATTTCAAGGAGTTGGCTATTTGGTGTTTTTGTAGGTTTGTACTGAGTGATATCATTTATCGTTTTCCTAAGATTTTTACTATTTTTAGCATTTTTGTGTAATTGATCTCTATTATATTTACGTTTTAGTTTTTTAATTAAATTGTTGCAAAAGTTTCTATATCTTCTATATGTTATATAAGTATTTCATCATTAGGATTGTTCCATAGCTTTTTTTGCATATTATTTCTATTTTTAATACAGCGTAATATGCCCGGGGTAATCCATGGTTTGATCAATTGTTTACTTCTAGGTACACGGATTTTTTTTGTATGCTTAGTGAGAATTTGCTGTATAGTAGTTATTAATTTATCACATAAATAATTTGGATCATCATTTTGAAGGAAGTCTACAAAACTAAATTCTTTTAAGTCTTCGAGTGATTTTTCATAGTCTGTTTTTGTCCTATAGGTTAAAGAATTATTGATTTGTATTTTAGATATATTAATTAACACTGTTAGATGGTCCGTAATCGACGTATTAACTACAGCAATAGTTGCAGCGTTTTTATGTTTATTTAGTTTTAAGATAACATGGTCTAGGCATGCGTTTTCTCTTGTTGGAAGATTATGACCAGACAAGAGTCCATGCATTGATAGTACATTTAAGTAATTTTGTCTGTTATTTATCTCATAAGTTATTTCACAGTCTCTAGGTAAAGTATTTATATTGATATCCCCAACTATTAGTATGGTTTCATAATTTTTAATCGTTTCTAAATGTTTATTTAGGGAGTCGATAAAATTGTCAGCATTTTTGTTTGAAGGTGAGCGGTAGATATAAAGAATTATAATATTTTGGATGAGAACTTGGAGACAAGATGCATTAATTAATATTATTTCTTCTACCCGGACGGTATGACATTTTTTAATGTATGTTGTAACTCCGTCATTTTGGTTAAGGTGAGATGTAGTTACAAAAGAGTTATAAATCTGTTAATTTGGGGATATTTTTATGTTCTGATAATCTGCACTCCGTCAAAACTATAACATCAAAATTAATATTCAGTAAGGTAAGGTTAGACTCTAGATCGGGAAAAATCTTATAAATACTTCGTATATTCTGTGTAAAAATACTAATGTCGGAGTGTTTTTTAGGAAAGCTGACGGGTAAGTCTTCAACCGAGCACCCAAAAGAGTGGGCTATTTCGGAACAATCTAATTCACTTATATTTTTATTTGTCATTAAGATATTTTATAGGAATTACAGTATTATCAAGATGTGTCAGGGTGCATTGAGCATTATGTAAAAATATGGGTGAGTATTTCGTTATATTGTACGAGTATACAAAGGGTGGCATAGTAAACTGATAGATTGTCATTTCATGGTAATAATGTGTGATGTAGATATGTGTTATAGGTTGATTATTGTAAGTACTATGTTGTTTAAATGTGGTGTGTGTTATGTTTGCGCTCTGTATACAAAATAGGACTATAATTTTTATATTTGGTAAATAAGTTAAACATTTTCTTACAGTGTAAAATAGTCATGATGCCTGAAACAGACTTTGAACTTGATTTTCAGTTTTAATTTGTATAACCGGTGTATTGTCCGCTTGTCTTAGATAAATTTTACCGAAAGACGTCCAGCAGTATTTGTACTTTCGAGACTTAACAAGATCCCGAACAAGGAAGAAAAGACGTGAGGCCCTTAAAGTAAGCTGCTCCGAAACAAAAATGGGAGTTTCTTCGTCCTTTTTGTGTCCCAAGTGTTTGGCTCGTAGTTTATCCTTATTCTCAGAGTTGAACGACTTCGCTTTTTTCAAAATATCAGTTTTTATCATAGTGGAGGATAATTCAGCAATAATGGGAGTTCTTGTCTGACCATTACGGGTTTCGCGTACTCTATATATGTCCCTGATGTCATTCTTGCTGATGTTACAGTGAATTGTTTTGCCAAGATGCAGCATCATGTTAACGAGATCTTCCTTGTTTTCCGTGATATGTTTGGGAACATTTTTTATTTCGATGGAAGTTTAGCGACAACTCCTCTGCATATCCTCAAGCTTGTCCTCCATTAATGTAATGTATTCTCGATATTTTACTTGTTGTTGTTCAAGCTGCTCAGCTTTTTTTATGTATTGGAGTTTTTTTCCATACACATTTCAAAATTAGACGTGAGTGTAGACACCTGTTGTTCTAGGTCAGAGTGACATTTTTTGAGGTCCTTGATTTCCTTTTTCAGGTCACTCATATCTGATGATATTGCAGATAATTTCTTGTCCTGACTTTCTTGGAGGCTGGTAAATAGGTTAGTAATATGCTCTGTAATGTCATGTTCAAATGTGTTTAATTTAAACGTCAGTGTCGCGTCCAAGTCCAATTCGGGGCTACGCATTCTCTTTAAACGGCGACGAGTTACTTTGCCCGAGTCCGATTCTTGGTCAGTTTCAGACCGACTAGCGGCGGACTGATGCTGTCTCTCTCCATCGGTTGAAGGTGGGGTGCGTTGCATGTCTATAATTTAGTGTTGACACTTGTAGCGTGGTAAGCGTAGCAAGGCATTGCTAAGTTTCAGAAGTGGCCGGTAACTACTCGTTGGTGTAACGGTTAAGTCACCCCGGCCGCAACGCCAGCGGTCCCGTGTTCAAATCTCGCCTGGCACTTTTTGTATTTCTTGTACGTTTCTTTAACTTACATTGAAGGGGTCAGCGCGAACACCGGCGACTCCAGGATCCACAGGGCGAAGTCCGAGGCACAGCACAACTTATTTCAATTTAAATTTAAAAATTCAAAAGCACAGATGACACGTCCACTACGTACAAGCGCCGCGAGGCAAGAGCATAAATATAATAAATATATTATTATTATTAACGTTATGGATATTTTGATGGGAATGGTAATAAAAATAATAGCAACTGGCCATGTAGTCGATAAAGTAAACGACAGGTAACTACTTCCCATACGAGGTCCGATAAAATGACGGGAAGTTCTTTAAACATGCAGGTTACCAAGCCTTGTGGGTAGAGGAAGATGAAAACATTAATGGTTCCTTGCGTACTTGGCAATTATTAGATGACAACAAAAATTCTGAAGGTCCATTCTACAAATGAAAGCCTGCAATAATACAGTTACGATCCAGTCCAGATAATATGTTAAAAACTGGAAAATTAAAGTCTCATAAAGGTCAATCCAACGTAAAACCCGTTTTCATTGGTCCAACCTCCAAACATCAGTCTATGACATCAATACGATTCATTTATAATTCTATAAAAATAAAATGAGAGCGTAAGTTAATTACGAGAATTCGGGTTCTGATTGAGATGATGAGGATCTCCTGTAGTCCAATAGGAATCAAAGAACCACAACAAGTTCAATCATTCATCAATCTATTACGAAAGGCAACATTGTAGAAACAAGCTATCCCACATAACACATGTTATTAATAAACTGTAACACTATATACATCTAAAATAGATTGCGAAGGGCATAGGTACCACTGACTTGTGGTCGTACAGTGCGAGTAACCGCAGTATGCCCTTACACGCACCTTATACATGATCTGCAATCTACACGATATCAGTAACAGTTATATAAGCAATCGCGATCCGCGATTTATCTAGTTCCATCAGAAGAGATTAGCGCCAGTATTTTCCGGGAAATATCATGTTTGATACAGTTTTTGACTTGGTTTAAATTACTTCTTAGTGGCCTAATAAATTAATGAGAAAATTTATCGTCGCCATTAGTTATTCTTCAACAATTCACAAATATTTACAGGCAGCCTCACGCCCGATTTCTGAGAGTCTAACCAAATAGTTGATGAACTAATACGTTGTTAACAGGCTTGTTAAATCAATTTGCGTTTCTGATACGCTAATTAGTGAAAAATCTACTAATCATTGATCATCTTGATTTTACACATTTACGCCTTAAGTAGCAATCCAGAAACCGAAAAAAACGTTTGACATGTGGTTTGACCATGGGTTTGACATTAGTTTTGTTAACTAACACGTTGATCAAATCAAACGACTGATCAATCTTTTTGCAACTTAATTAACACCTGACAAGAGATTTGACCGTTGGTTAGTTAATTTTGGCGTTGATTAGCTTTTCAGAAACCGGGGGTTTGTGTTTTTGTGTATGGTTAAAACCATTTTATAATTGTTAAGATTTCTAGGCCTTTTTCCTTGAACATTAAATAATATTTACTTAGTGTTCAAGAAAAACTAACCCCGACGGTGAAACACAATTTCCCCAATTCAAAATAAGACTAATGCCCGCTACACGTGTAAAGATAAAACTGCACAGTTCGGTTAAACCAGAGGTCGGCAACGCGGGGCTCGCGGCTAAACGTCACTCTAATATTTTTTTTAATTATCTTAATTTCTTTATATAAATAAGTTTTTTAATTCTTTGAAGTCTTTGTTTTATATTAGTTTTTGTTTTCCGTTTGTTTTCTCTTCATTGCTCCTTTGTCATCTGTATTAATTTATTAAAAATAAATAATCTGCATTTTTAATATCACTAATTTTAGTACCTACCTACAATATCTAGGTAGATATCAATTAGGTACAATATTATATTACAAGTGCGCCTCTACTTTATTTATTTCTTTCAACATCTTCGTGGTCCAAAGGTCTGGTTTGGTTTACACACAACACACACAACCCTGGCTTACATCGTTAAATTGTACCAAATAGTGAAGTTTGATCGTTACGTGTGTTGCGGTACAAAGAAAGAGTGTTTTTAATGAAAACAAAGAAAGAAATATTTCAACCTGTCAGTATTACTCAATTTCCACCAGGATGTATATTTGTGTCACAGCTAACTGATCTTGGGCATTCCAATGCTATAAGATCGAGTATAAGTATAAATGGATAAACATAATCACTGATCACCTGTCTGATGCTTGACGGATGAAAAGTCGCAATGGATGGAGGCGCATCGGAGAAAGTGAAATTATTACTGAATAAGATTTACTGGATACGCACCTTACAATTAGGAATAGCTTGACTTGGAATGAAAAATGTTTTCACTGTAAGGTATAAGTTTCGGAATGAGAAGATTCTTTAGCGTATTTGAAATGAGCATCAGCACTTTCAGTAAAAATGTAAAAAGGACATGAGGTATGAAGATGATGACTCGCCAAGAGACATTTATGGAAAGATTTCTAGAAAAAATTGGCATACAAAATTCAAAGGACTTCGTTGACGAGATAACGTTATAAACGGTTCTACAATATATGGCAAAAAATCAGAGGACGTTATTGACGTGATGAAGTTATAAACTAAGGTTTTATCTAAGACGTGCTGACGTTAAGCTAGAACAAAGAAATGTAACAAAAAATTGAATGTTATAAATTATAATCCATGTCATATCCAGCACCATATAAGGTAATATTAATAGCTTACGTCTATGGTATAATGCCATTTCAGATAACGCTAAATGCTTGCTAAATGGTTAATTTGTTTGTGTTGTGTAACGCGTCATGTTAAGTAATGTGCTACTGTAAGGATACTTTTAATGGGCCCGTATAGATAACTATCACAATATCAATTAGCTATTAATCACTATGTACGACGTCTCATTTGATACATTCCATATGTTGGCATCTTGACTTGTGTCTATTGGACTTCTGTATAAAGCTCATTTTAATGATTCAGAAGATAATCGAAATTATTTTGTTTAAATCGACTGTAGTTATTACACATAAAAAATTATTCCAATTTATAATCAAAATCTCTTGTCTGAATCCGAAAAATTGGGGGCATTAGTTAGTGAATTAAAAAATAACAATGAAAAGGATAACTTGTACTTACACATTTTGTAAAAATCTAATAAGATTAAGTAGCTAATTCATTTTCTAATTATTTTTGAGTTATTTTTGGTCACAACGTCCGGACTTTTTTTCTTGTCTCTTTTATAATTCTCCTTGGAATTAAGTCTCCTTTAAATAAGTCTTACGTTAAAATGAGCTGGATCTAAATAAAATTTTAATATAAATTTCCGTGGCACTTCGCTATCGCCGTATATCGCATGATGTAGATAGCTCGTATTCTTTTTGCCTGTCTTATGTCTAGACGTTATCTACACAACTGTTTTTGTATCACTTTTAGCTCAGCATTTCAGAAATAGCTTGAGGAAGTCTTGAAATGCTTTATATAAATTTTTTTGCAGCAATCTTTTTAATATTTTTCAGTGGTTATTATAATTTTATTCAGAAATTAGATTTTTTATTGGTTACGATAGGCAATCGAACAAACGAATCGCCTGATGGGGAGTGATTAACACACAACACCAAATGAAATACGGTGCCGGTCTATTAACTGCACATGCCTCTTGCCTTACTAATAAAAATATTTACACAACGGATAACTTAAGCAATGTTGTTGTCTTTGTTTATCAAGTGACTTTTCCAACGTATCATACAAATACAGTAACGTCGTATAAGTTATCCGTTGTGTAAATATTTTTATATGTCAGGGGGTAAATGAATAGGGGGTAAATATACATGCAATTTTATCTGATACAATATATAAATATTTACTAATAATTGAATAAAAAAAAATTTGAATACTTGTGCTCATAACGCTAATAAATGTAAATAATGCCACAATGATCGATAAATTGCCTCACTATGATTAGTTGCAGTTAGATTATGCTTAAATGGCGCCACAGTGTCACCACTTTGTCTTCATTCGCAGTGTATTCCCGGTCGTAATCGATTTATGTGACAGCTCTAATTATATTAATGGCCAAGTGTTTCCTACTGTATCATCGTGGACAGCGTCTTATTTTCTACTAGATGTTTAGATCTAACCATCTAAAATAAAAAATAAATCCGACAGGGACCGTACGTTTTTCACGCGATATAAAGTAGCCTATGTCCTTCCCCGTGGTCTACTCTATATCTTTACTAAATTTCATGTAGTTTTGGAGCCCATTCTATGCAAACAAATAAATACTGGGACTGGTCTGGGACTATAATATGATCCGGAATCCGGCTGGCCGGAAAAAAATCAAAGCACTGAAAATAGAACTCTGAGCTAATACAATAGAGTTGAAAATCGAAGCGTCGAGTGTCGAGTTGTATATATGACATTGACATTCGACTCGACACTAATTGTGTGTTCAGTTTTCAGATCTATCGTATTACCAGAGTTCTGTTTTCAGTGCTGTGAATTGTCCCTGAATTACCTTACGGATACTGGACAGTAAAGTCCCAGGCTTAGTTTGGAGGCGAGAAGCACCTAGCGTATTGGGATGAAGTAAGGCTTGACCTGACGACCTCTATGGCTCAGTGGTTCAGCTCGTTGGTGCTCAAGTCGAGGGTCGCGGGTTCGAATCCCGCCGAAGGAACAAAAAGTTTTTCTGTGTACCTGGGTCATGGATGCGTATTAAATATGTGTATAATATAATAAAAATCTTAAATATATGTATAGTATAAAAGTATTAAATATACTTCCCTTTTTCTGGTACCTGTTACACAAGTTCTTCGGACACTCAGCACGGGGCCAGATTGACGTGGTGAGTAGCGTCCATATATATTATATTATATATTATATTAGACAAGTTGATGGAGAACAAGTTGAACTACATTTAGTGTGCTTGGAATTTTTCGAAAGAATCTCCGTCCCGTTTCTTTTTTTGGGACTATCAAATTTGTTACTCTACATTATGACTGCTGTCACGTTTAATGTACTTTCTTGTGTTTCCTTTTAAGGTGTTTTCAGTACACATCAATCCTCTTGACACCATTAACCTTAAATTCTACCCTCTTGGTAATGCACTTGCGATGTTTTATTTTGTTCTGAGGATATTTTTAGCGCATAACGGTGCACCTGATTACGAGTCTCGCTTTATATTCTGTTATCATCTAAGCGATGGGTCCATCACGACTATACCTTCAGCTTAATGTCTCAAGTTCCACGCAAAATAAATGTAAAAACTCTAATATTGTTTCGTTATTCATTAAACTATATTGACATATTAACTTTGGATAAAAGAAGTCACGTATTAGCAACTTATATAATGTGAATATAAAAATGACGATTTTGTAGCCAGAAGCCTAATTTCCTAACTATTTGGGATCATAATCCTGTTACGACTTTCGTCGTCCCCGCTATCTCTCTCGCTCACACGCGATAGACGCGTGTGTGAATGCGACACAGCGTGGACCGAAACAGGATTATGATCACAAATAGTTACGAGAATTTGGCTTCTATGTTACAGAATATAGTACCTATACACTAATCAGATTCAATTTAATGTAATCGTAAACAAAAATATGAAATTCGACTAAATTAATTTGTCATTGCCTTTCATTATCGCACTGGTGAGTAAGTGAATTTTTAATCGGTCACATTATTTATACTTAGGCTCTGTTGTTTTTTAATGTTAAGATGAAATTGGATCTGAACTGAGCATACTTACTATTTATTCTTGAACCGGTACCGTACATTCGTACGGTTCCCGCGTAAAACGTTGATTTCCTTTTTGAGTAAGACGCGGGGAACATAATTCCTTTTTGCGTAAAGTAAGACGCGGGCAACATATTCTAATGATTCAATAGCTCCTCACACCGATTTCGGAGACGGTTGCCGGTTTCACTGAAACCAGGTCAGCTACGCAGGAGTTATTTTATAGTGCACAAGTGTGTGCTCAGTACACAAAATCACTCTCTCTTTCTTTACTCTCGTAACCCAGTGGGACGGATGACCGACACGACTGGGGAGAGATCAGGCGCAGGACCGACTTTTTACATGCCCATCCGACGCATGGATCATCTTTCATATCAGACAATCAGGTGATCAGCCTGCATTGTTCTAAACAAACTTGGAAACTAAATTTTTTGTTGTTCCAATGCGGGAATCGAACCCACGACCTCCGAGTAGACAGCCAAGCAACCACGGAGGCTGTTCTAATGATAATAATAATATAATTCAACCGAACAAAGCTGTTGAAACTTAGTTTCGCTTTTGATATGATGACAGTGAGCCTTTCATTATTTCCTACTTCAACAATAAATTAAGTGCCAAAGGCGTGATTATGAGTGGGAAACCAGGCTGATACCCCCGGGAAGAGAAAACCAATTCTAAACTCACTTCTTCTACGTCAATTATTTTGCGTAGTTTACCGACAAGTGACAGGCTTTAGCAATGAGCAAAGGTAACTATAATAAGTAGATTATTTCTACAAAATTATTGCGAAAGGTTTCGTACTAAGTTCTGGATACTTACTACAGTCACGAACTAAAACAAAAAGGCGCAGAAATTTTAAGCGAATTTCAAAATATTTTTTTCTAAATATTTATATTTAAATATTTAAATATTTAAATATTTAAATATCTAAATATTTTTATAAATATTTCTACGTGTATTCTTCTAAATAATCATCTTTGTCCAAAAGACATCAACGATGAAAAGTCAAAACATAAAACATGCTTAGAGCCAATTTTACCAACGCCTGTTAAAGTTAATAGTTGATTTAAATATCGTGTTATATCTCGTTCTTCGTATTTATGAAAAAATTAGTTGATGAAATCAGGACTTAATATGCCATAAAAATTTAAAATACTGCTCACGACAAAAGTTTATAATATGACAAAAAACAATCCAATTGAAAAGTTAACAATAGTATTTTTAAATGTAAGCAATTTCCTAGTGGACCAAAACAAAGGCGATGTTTGTTTAACAAAGAAAGAAAACTCATTTAGCTTAACCTTGGAGTAAAAATATGCGACGATGTTTATTTGCCTTTGCTGTTTGAGGTCTTAATGCTATACATGCTCAGAATGAGTGCGACTTTAAATGCTTTTTTTAATCTGTCTCGTTTGTCTCATTTTAATGTTATTAGTATTAATATGCAAGGGAGACTGTGGATAAATTGTTTTAATGTAACATAATATAAATTGTATGAAATTATATCGTTGTATGAAATTATACTTTCGAATGAGTTATAATAACTTTTAGGATTAACTAATCTTACGATCCCATAATTGAGGATATTTATTGAATGATAAGACAAACCTATGGTAATAATTAACTACCTATCTCATTTTCTAAATATTGTAAAAATGTTGATAGTTGTATAATCTAGTAGTAATTCGGTTTGTAGGCGCCACTTTTCAAAACAGTAGGGTAAAAAAACTGCTTATGTCTTTTTAATATTAACATGAGTTATTTAAAACGCCCGTTTCGCATTAGCGATAAGGCGCTAAAAAAAGGGCATTATGTCTAAAGTATCAAATGAAAATTAGACGTCAGCTATTAAGTATGATCAGAAACAGGCTGTTGACGCCTAGACCGGAGATCTTATCTGCCAGCGCGCCTGGCGGCTGGCGCCAACTTCTATTACCTATATTTATTACAACTTTACTGAAGAAGATGTAATACCTTTATAAGCACACGTACAATTTTGTACTTTATGACTCAGATAAGAAGCTGGAAATAAATCTCTATGTCATGGTCGTAAGGATCAATGTGCACTGCGTTTGGTATTTTTCGCATATAATTCGCAATGACTTATTACAAAATGTTTTCGCTATTCGTCTCATTACAAAATATTTCACATTTTATAATACATTTAAATTTATCGTACGTATAAAATTCAATGTTTGTTGCAGTGTTGCCTACTCTATAATTTAAACACTGCTACAGCCAAATTATTTATTTAAACTCCAAATTATGGCGGAAAACCTTCGTAAGCTCTCTACACTATCTTTCTATTAGAAGAAACTTTTTAACGAAATAGCCTTAGGTAATAATACACCTACAAAAACTAAAATACGTCTACCATTACGGAACATTATCATTGTAAAAGCGGTGCTTGATTAGATAATTATCTCTAATAGCATATTTGATCCAAGTTCTACTGTGAATTGCAAAATGATATAACTTTCTAGGCTAAAATCCATATATTATCATAAAATTTTTGCAAATTGAAAAAAAATGTAAAAAGGGAACGAAAAAATCTTTTCGTAATATAATAAGAGCAAATAAAATAAATTTGACGTCCAAAGAAAAGTTTAAACTGTGTATGAAGAAAATTCGTGTGGAGGGGGAGTATTCCCTTACTAATAAAAATATTTACACAAGTTACTCCTTATAACATTAGCTATCTGCAAGTGAAAGTCCGGTCCAAATCGGCTCACCGTTTCAGAGATTAGCCGGAACAAACAGACAAACAAAAATGTTTAAATATGAATTTATTTCTTTGTGGCTCAGTGGTTAGGACATCGGCACTCAAGCTCTCCGCTTGAGCGCCCTACGCTTGAGCGTCCGAATCCCGCCGTAGGAACATAAAGTTTTCAATGTTCCTGGTTCATGGATGTATATTATGTTTTTAATATAATTAAAAAAAAAATTAAATACATTATGTATGTTGTATATTAATTTGTCTAGTATAAAAAAGTATTCAAGAGTTCTTCCGATACTACCACGGGGCCAGATTGACGTGGTATGAAGCGTCCATAGATTATTATTATTATTAAGTGCAAAGCTTTTAATTTGAAATTACAAACAGACACTTCAATTTTATTTATTTGTACAGATTAGCTATAATACGGCCTGCCAATGTCATTGCAGCCAGCGCATAATAGAGCACCGTGGCCTGATGATGATAAAGCCAGCATTAAATCTTAAATACCATCACTGTATCCAACTTGCTCGAAACTATAACTCATTTAAATATCCAAACATACGATTGCATCATGCAATACAAACGTTATAAGGGTCAGTTCACACCGGGACGATACGCGGCGCTGCATTTTTAACCGACGAAAGAACCGGTGGAGGTTGTCAAGTCGACGCGTATTTTTTTTTTAATGTAGGACCACGCATAACTTATTTAAGATAGCTCTTCAAAATTAAACTTTACTCACTACACAAAACGATACACGTTTCATATGACACCAGTCATACACTGCACAGTGCACATGCGCTGTGAGGCGCGGTGCGCTTGACATTCGAACTCTTACAATGAAACGTGTATCTTGTATAAATTACAGTTATAATAGCTATCTTAAAACTGCAGCGCCGCGTCGCGTATCGCTTCGTTTCAGTATGAATTGACCCTAACTCGCAGAGTAATTAGATGGAGATTTACAAGCCCTATAAGTTATGAATCCGCACTGGCTATTAAAAGGTCGTTTGTTCGTTTGTAAAATGATGTTTTAAATACAATGTAAAAGTTGTGTTGTGTAATTGTAAATAGTTTTATTAACAGCCAGTTAAGGATTAGGGACGGCTTTCTAATTACATACAAAATCTTATCACATTAATTCTTAAGGTCTTTGTGAATTCGAGCATACAGCATACATTGGATGGTAGCAAAGTTATGAGCAATGGCTACTAAAATTTGAAACACAGATACCATATATATAAAAATAATTAAACGAATATGTTAAAGATAAGAAAGGATAACGATTTAACTATTAAAGACAGAGAACTGCAGCGCATTAAAGGTGTGTACACATTGAGCGACGGAATATGTAACGAATTCTGTAAGATATTGTACTATATATAGTAACTAGCTTATGCCCGCGGCTTCGCGCGCATAAATACACTATCAAACGGGAACACTGTACTTTTTGGGAATAAAAAGTAATCCAGAGCTTAAACTACTACCATATCAAATTTCATCGAAATCCGTTCAGTCGTTTTAGCGTGAAAGAGTTACAAACATCCATCCATCCATTCTTACAAACTTTCACATTTATAATAGTAGTAGGATTGTGTCACTTCTCCCTCATGGCATGTCGCTACTCTATCTCACCTCCCCTTCTCCATCGCCTAGTCCGTACACTCCGTTCTAACTATATCCCCGCGGCACGGGCATGGACCGATCAGATAACGGGAGCGGGCCGTAAATCCCGGATCCGATCGGATAGTCGGCCATCCGATATGGTCATTATGCATTTCCTTTAAGGGTGTTGTGTAGGCGGCTTTGTCTATTCATATTTTTACCGGGACGTTATTTTTATTGTCATTTTTTAAATTTATATCTTTAAGGATATGTAATTATAAAGGTCAGTTCACACCGCGACGCATTTTTAAGAAAGCTATTAAAATTGAACTTTATTCACTACACAAAGAGATACACGTTTTATATGACACCAGTCATACACTGCACATGCGCTGTGCAGCGCGGTGAAACTTGACAATCGAACTCTTACAATGAAGTGTGTATGTTGTTGTGTAATTAATAAAGTTCAATTTTGAATAGCTATCCTATAAGTTTCGTTTCAGTGTAAATTGACCTGTACTGTTATTACATGTTTCGGTTAGTTATTACATGAATGTAGACATGGAATATGTTTTATGACAGTTATTAGTAAATACTGCATTATGTTATTCAGTATAATTATCCTACTACTGTTATAAATATGAAAGTATATGAGGATGGATGGATGGATGGATGGATGGATGGATAGATGTTTGTTACTCTTTCACGCAAAAAGTACCGAACGGAATTTGATGAAATTTTGCATGGTAGGAGTTTAGGCTCTGGATTATACTGGGCTACATTTTATCCCGGAAAAGTACAGTGTTCCCGGGGGATACTGTATTTATGCCTATGCCTTCTGTTTCGTTTCTTCATGACAGACATAGAATGTTATCCTATTTATAATTCTTTGAAAATTTTTCTCGTATCTAACTGTGTCAGTAGTCAGTAGTCAGTTCTGTTATTCTGTACCAAATTGTTGCAATGTCACTCTTGTTACAAGTGGTAATTCGTATGCAAATTGGTAAATGTCTACCTCAGTTTTGTAACATTAAGCGAAAAGCACAGTTTGAGTCGTGATTCCTTTAGAAAGCTTATCTCAGTCGGCCAAGGTCTCTCTCAAAACCTAAGCAGAACTTAGACCTCTCACCCTTCAAGGTAAGATTGATAGAAAGATGAGAAGTGTTTAATAAAGGTTCAAATTGATTGATACTATCTTAAACGTTGCATACTGAGCACAAACAAACTTAATTATGTTTTGAAATTTATTTCCTAACACGAAATTTCTTAGCTTGTTAAACTTACTCAATGGTTTGACAATGGGGTGGGACGCGGATACTACTTATATGATTCATTACAACGAAACGCCTCCGTCGTCCAGTGGTACTTGGATCTTGGCTCTCGACTCCGGTCGTGGGCAAGACAAAGGCTACGACAATGCAGGCTGATCGGATTGTCTTACAAGGTAGTGTCTCGCCAGTCGTGTCGGTCATCCGTCATAATCCGAGTAAAGGAAGAGAGAGTGCTCTAGTGTATTGCGCACACCCTTGGACACTATAGAATAGCTCCTGTCTAACCAGACTGGTTTCTTCTTTCATATATATTCTGGACATATACATTCGCAATCAAATAAAGCTCTATTATGTAATAATATTAGTACGAGTATAACCTAAAGTCTACCATCTAGGGCTTCATATCTATGTAGCATGTACGCTTCACGCCACGTCAATCTGGCCCCGTGCTAAAGTATCCGAAGAACTTTTGCTACGGGGACCAGACAACGGGAAGTATTATTCATATGTTTATACATTAAAAATTATATTTAAGACTTTTATTATATATTATACACATATTTAATACACATCCATGACAATCCAATCCATGAAAATCCACACAAAAACTTTTTTGTTCCTTCGGCGGGATCCGATCCTGCGACCTCCAGCTTGAGCGCCAACGAGCTAACTACTGAGCCACAGAGGTCGTCAAGACCTTTGTATTTCCTTCGTGGTCTAGACCAACAAGACAATAAAACCAAAAAGTACAGGTGTTTAAACTATAGATCAACCTGTCATCATCATGAGCCTGTCATAACACGCGATGATGATGAAATGAGTCATAAATGTAATGTACAAGCACTTGTCTACACGACGTTACATCTACATCACCATGAATAGAATCCGCTCAGTCATCTGTTGCGACACGCGACGCAACCATTTCTTTTCGGTGTGTACCACGGATACGTTAGTAATATAATATTAGCTTTCGCGTGGCTCCGCCCGCGTGAATACAGTATCCCACAGGAACACTCTTCTATTTCGGGATAAAATGTAGCCTATGTTTAATAGTTTAATACGCTCTGTATTAAACTATTAAACATAGGCTACAACTAATTAACTATAACTAATTTCAAAAAAATCCGTGCAGTAGTCTTTGCGTGAAAGAGTCACAAACATCCATCCATCCATCCACCCATCCTCACAAGCTCTCACATTTGTAGTAGTAGTAGAATTATATTCTTTGTCACAGACTAAGAATTTAGACATTCCATGTCAAATTAAAAATAAGAATAAAGCCTGACGAGAAATATAAAAATTTGCGCTAACGACGCTGCATTTTTTATTTAATGTAGAAAAGCTATGAAAAGCGGGGATGTGATTGGTTAAAATTTTTATTTTTAGAACCCTAATAATTTTTCTAATATTTTCTTAGGTTTTCTATTGTCCTGGTCATACTTTACATAGTTCAAACATAAAAACGTTAAAATATTATTTTCAAAACACTGTGTCAAAATTTTACTTATCTTGTATATTATATTTTTGAACATCATGAAGAAATTCATTCAAATTGAAATATGTATTTCCTCAAAAGTATAATGCAGGTGCATTTGTATACTTTTTGGCAATTCGCTCAAAAGCTCTAATAAATAAATATGTTTGTAAAACACCGTTTTAACGGAGTAAATATAATAATGACTCATCGGCTCATAGATATATATGGTTTATCAAATTAATTTGATGACAAATCTATCCATATTTCTAGTCTATAGTACCGGCCTTGTAACAATTTAAAATTATTATTGAATGAAAATTAAACAATTAATTTTGTTGACATTAAAATTATCTTTATTAATATTCAATTGATTTGCATGTATCTTTATGGATATAGGTAAAAAAAATACGAAATCATCAATTTGAATGATAATTAATTTTTCATGTTAATTTATTCATTTTTATGATTGAGTATGTTTTATTAATATCTAATGAATATTTACTTTTTAATAGCTGTTGCCCGCGGCTCCGCCCGCGTAAATACAGTATCCCAAAGGAACATTTTACTTTTTCGGGATAAAAAGTAGCCTATGTTTTAATCCAGATCCTAAACTCCTATCATACAAAATACCATGAAAGAGTAACAAACATCCATCCATCCTCACAAACATTCGCATTTGTAATATTAGTGGGACTACAAAATGAACCATGTTAAAAATAAAAGCTTTGCAGTATCACACATGACAGGAATCATGTTCCATTCTTCTTCCACTTCCATTTTTAAATCTATTGTATTAGCGCAGAGTTCTATTTTCAGTGCTCTGAGTTTTTCCGGGACCGCCGCATTCCGGATCATATAGTCCCAGCCTGAGGACAGGTATCCCCCACGGCATTCCTACGGCAGCACCACGGTACCCCGTTTTGAAATCCTCTCAAAGTACTTTAACTCGTAAGCAAAAGTTACATGCTCAAAATTCCACCGTAAAAAGTTTTCCGATTGCGTCATTGTTTCTGCGAAAGTATGCGGTGAATAGAGTTTGATTATTGTGCAATGGTCATTACGTTATTGATTTCGCCTGGTCCGTCAGACCCCTGTGGTGTCTAGCGGTCGACTCGTTGGCACATTCGGAAAATTGCAGACAAAGACGCAGCACGTGCACGGTACTTCTTTTAAACGCCTAAATGATTTTAGACATTTATAATGTATGTGTATTGTGTGTCAGCCCCCGTGGTCTAGTGGTTTAGAGCTTGGGTCTCGACTCGGAGGTCGTGGGTTCGATTCCCGTGTTGGAACAACAAAAAAAAAATGTTTCCAAGTTTGGTTGGGATAATGTAGGCTGATCCTGTCTAACAAGAAAGATGATCCGTGCGTCGGCTGGGCATGTAAAAAGTCGATCCTGCGCCTGATCGAACCAACCAGTTAAACCAACACGATTGGCTCTCGCCAGTCCGCCAGTTATCCGTCCCACTAGGTTTCAAGGATAAAGGAAGAAAGAGTACTCTTGTATACTGGCCACACACTTGGGCACTATAAAATAACTCCTGCGTACCTGACTTGGTTTTAATGAAATCTGCCACCGTCGAGGGGAGCTATTTTATTGTGTGTCATTAACTCGCGGTTCTGTCTGACCTATAAAAAGTGTTTTCATAACCTGTGTGGCGGTGGTGTTAAGGCACATTTTTTACCCTTAGGTATAGGTTTAAAAAATGGTGCATTTAATAATTATGATTTTAAATTTAGGGGCTGGCCCCGACGTAAAAAGAGGGTTGTTGTAAATTTGGCGTGTCTGTGTATTTGTGTATGTGTGTTTATCTGTGGCATCGTAGCTACCAAACGGATGACCCGATTTTGATATATTTTTTTTTTGTTTTAAAGCTGATATGATCATCAATGTTTTTAACTATAATTATTGACAATTCGGGGGTTACTTTTCTATGAGGTTGGTACTTGGTAGTTGGTGCACTATATATCTAAGATTCATTGCTAGGTTACCTAGGTTATATAAATTTATAATTGAAAAGCAATTATTTACATAATTATTTATTTTATGTCTTTTTTATGTTCATATGTTATTAAGTGTATAATTTTATAACCCATTAAAATATTAACTAAAATTAAAATCATAGCCAGCCATTAAAGCCGTTAGAATAGAATACTAAATTGTTGTTTGAACGACTGAACATAGAAATTACGAGGAGATTTATAATCATCAGCATTGGTTTGTACTTTGTAGGAAGTGCTTGAATAATAAAACATGTGCCGTGGCTCGGCGCATGCGCATAAAAATAATATTCCAATAAATTCTCTGTTTACCTATTCATGGTATAATTTATTATTATGGTAGGTTTTATTTTGTTACATAATATTTATTTAACGTCACTTAATATTTCTTGATTTAACAAAAAAAGTAATATTATTTTATTTGGTTTAAATTATTTCTATTTTTGTTGACTCCAGTTTCTTTTCTTAAATACATTTTCTACATTTTAAATGGGCGCTAAATTACCGATAAAGGTAAGCCTGAGGGTCAATTCAAACTGAAACAATACCTGTATCTTTTCGTGTAGTGAATAAAGTTCAATTTTGAATAGCTTTCTAAAAATGCAGCGCCGCGCCGCGTATCGTATCGTTCCGGTGTGAACTGTCAACTTACTAAGTGCCGCAGGTTCCGCGGCGCTGCGCTGCCGGAATTTGTATGTAGGAGCTGCGGCGTTTCACCGCCGGTGCTGCGGCACAAAATCAATACAAAACGCGGAGCGTGAGTAAGCGTGAGTACTCACAGTCACAGTACTCATGATCAGACACAGTCATAACTAATTTGACACGCAGTGACCCACATGTCATTTTTATTTGACTCTACTAATTGTGCTATAGGGCTGACCGTTGCTAATGTGACTAATATTCAGCCAATAAATTGACTTTGAGCATGTACACAGAGCTGCGTCTCGGCGCGATGTGAATTCTCAACCCAGAAAACAGCGACGCGAATTGCTGCGGTGCGATTTCGTTTCGAAGACTTTTAAGTTTGAACCACAATGAAGGTATTATGTAAACTATGTAGCGATGTTGATAATAACTAGAAGTGTTGCGTACTTTGGATAATAATAACCACAATTTTTATAAAAAAACTATAAACCCGACTACGTAAATTATACCTCATTCATTAAAATCGGATCAGTAGTTTAAGGGCCACGGTGGAGCATACATACATACATGGACTGCCAAAATCATTACCCTTCCGTTTGGCTTCGCCGTAGTCGGGTAAAAAGAAAATATAGGAAAATCAAGCATAGAAAATTTTGGCATCGCATTTATTCGCGTCGCAGTTTATTGCATTGGGAATTCGCATCGCGACGCATGACGCGTCGCAGTATTAATAACGAGCCCTATGTTTACGCAGTAGCTATTTATTAATCTGTACCTATGTCATTCTCACCGCTCACGGCAAAGCGATAGGGAAGTAGATAATTCGTCACATCCTACTTTTTCCCGCCTATTACTACCAATTAAAATTCTACCTTCATCGGGGACTGTGTCCGTAGTTTCGCAGTGTTATTTCTACAAAAAAAAAAACCGAGTTATTTCCGCTGCCATTTTTAGATTGCTATGAACCGATTTTGATGTAGTTTTTGTGTTTGAAAGCTAACATGATCGAGAGTGTTCTTAGCTATCTTCATCAGCTCACTCACTGCTTGTCAATTCGGGGGTTACTTAAATTTTTTATTTTGTTCAATCTAATGGTTCACCATTCAAAAATACGGTCTAGTTTTTCTTTTGTAAATAGTCACCAATAGAGTAATTATTATTTCTTCAGTCACTCGCATGGTCATCGAAGCTAAAATGTATATTTTTTGTCATAACATTAGTGTTTTAACCACTATAATAGACAATAGGCGACTTGACTCATATTTAATTTCATACATTAAAGGAGTATTTCCTTTAGTACTAGGCTTAGGAAAACGTATTCTAGCGATATCATAAATTAAAAACTTAAGATTGATAAATAAAGTTGATTTAAAAATATGTATTTTTTTTAATTTAATTTCTACTGATGAAAAAACCTCAAAGTAACTCCCGACAAGGATGTGACGACACAAACACACTAAACACACAATATGTAGCAGTGAAACAGAACGTTTCTGTAAATAAATAGTTCATGACATCTTAAAATGTTATTTATGTCGGCGGTTTATAAAAAAGTGTTTTTTAACTATATTTTTTTTTAGGTTTCAAAGTAATGTTATATTATTTTTTTGTGTGTAATGAAACAATTATGAAGTAGCCTATTATGCTCGAATGTCGCTCACATTCACAATAAAAATGCTTCTCGCCACTTTGACGAAGGCGACGTAGTAAATGTGTATTAAAATTAAATCTTCTTCAATCTTAGATGAGATAAAAATAATGTCATAATAAATTTCGCAAGGCATTGTGGGATAAAGGTGAAGGACACAGAGGTACCAGGTACCAGAAGTGCCCGGGACCAGGCACTAAATTGCCCTCGTCATCCGCATTCATCCCATTTTCACTGACCTTTAGTGAAAATAAAAATAGAAATTGCATATAAAATACCTTTGTTACGGCCGACATGTTTATGATGTTGCTTATAAGGAGTTTATAAAATCAACAAGTTTGTAAGCGAAGTATTTTAAATTGTTTTATGAATACATGGAATTTTTAAACAAAAGCAAGTCAGCTCCCTTGCTTTTGTTTAAAAATTACAATTTAGGTATACTATGATTTTATCTAGGTGGTAAAAGTATAACACTAATTTAGAGCACAATTTAAAAAAAACTATTACGATATTATATAAAAAATTGTTTCTCAATCGCCAGACAGATTAGAATAATAATTATTGAAATTATTTAATAAGAAATAAAAAAAACACTTCTGTCACTATGATGATATTGAATTAAATATAATCTGTATTGTTATTAATAGTTTCATAAACGTGTGACACTTATTTTTATTAACACTTTTCGCAAGCTTCTATTTGATATTGCAGCAACTAATTAATGGCAGAAATTGTTAAAACCAAAACCTATTATCAACCTCCGTCAGACGATGAAATCATAAGAATTCCTGCCACCAGCTTCCTAGCTATAATATAAAGGACAAAGCAAGATAATATTATGACCAAAAAGGAAATTAAAACTTTGAATAATTTTTCTCAATATAATATAACAAAATCTGAAATTTAATAATAAAATAATATTATAATGTAAATATGTGTATAATGTAATTTATACTTTTTTTGCTATTTGTTTGTTGTCTCACCTTTTACTTTCTTACAATACCTTATTGGTATTTGTGAAAACTTTTGATTGGCCTTCTTGTGATAGGTCACACATTATAACTATATACATTATAAATGTAATCTAGCTGTAAGCTTTCCTTTAATAAATAAAAAATATCTTAAATATATTATTGAGGTATAGTATAAAAGTAAGTATTAAATATATTTCCGTTGTCTGGTACCCGTACCACAAGTTCTTCGAGAACTTAGCAGGGGACCAGATTGACGTGGTGTGAAAGCGTCCATAGATGTTATTATACAATTATTATATTATTACGAGGACGATCATAATGCTAACTATTAATTTTCCCTCCAGTTTTGCTTAACTGATAGTCGCATACATTGTAGCGGAATTGCCTCAATTACTCAAACACTTCGGAAGTTACATGTACACAGACAGACATACACTGTCTGGTGTCACACACCCCACAATGGTTCTCAGTTATGTGACAGACTGACGGCCGAGGGCTAATGACCATGGACAGAGTCTGCAACAATACCTGTTTCGAAGTTAACAATAAATTGCATGTGACTGGTATAATCTACCACTATTACTGGGCAAACATTATCATCGATTAATTAGAATGCTCAACAAAAATGAACCTTTTTGCTTTTTAATCGAAACCTTCTTTTTGGGATTCCGTAGTTCCCGTCTTGGACTTATAGTTTCGTCATGTCCGTCTGTGTCCGTCTTTGGCTTACCGTCCAAACAGCTAGTGCTAGAAAAATTAAACTTTGCATGGACACATTGTATTTACCACGTCGACAAAGTGCTAAAATAAAACTAGATCAAAATCAATTCAACCATTTAGGCGCTACGATGCCACGAACAGACACACAGACAGACAGACACGTCCTTATATCTAACTTACTAATAAGTCCAAACTTTTACCTAACACCCCTCTGAAAACTATAACAGAAATAATTTAATTTTTGTCAGATTTAGCCACCAGGCTAGTAGCCACTAGTCCGACGTAGCTACAGCGGTCTTAACCCGACCCTTAGCGTAGACCATTTCGAAAAAAAAAAAAAAATTGTCAGATAGGGCATGAGCCAGCTCCCTATAGTATAGTGAGTATATTTTTCCGCGATTTATCGCCTAGTACGGTGTGCCTAAGAATTGCCCCACCGTACAAACTAGCGGGTATGCGTACGTTCATTGTACACACCAATACTACAATATGATATACATTTTATCAGTAACAATATAAGGGATATATACAGGTTGACCTGAAATTCGATACATTCCTTTGAAAGATAGAAAGTACGTATTTACAGTAATATTTTTCATGGCATCCCCTATCCGAAAGTTGATATTTACAAAGTTATTGAAATTTCAAATTTTTTTTCTTTATTTACGACTTTTTGACTTTGACATGACGTATTTTTAAAAATGCTTGTCTTTTTAGTGATTTTTTTATGTATTTTAACCGTCAATGAGTCAAATATTATTTTTAAGGAATAAATAGGGACAAACTAAGCGAGAATTTTTCTCCTGTATAATGTAGGCGGCCCTGTGGTAGTCCATTATCGAATGTTTAGACTTATATACTATTATATACTACTGAAAAAAGCTTGTACTATTATTAGTTGCTTCTGAGTGCTAAGTGTGAGTTTTTCTTTTCGCATTCGATCGTGAGCGCGTTTAGCGTTTACTAGGAATTTGTATGTGATTTGTACAGCGCCACCTAGTTGTAATCGTGACTGCTAGGTCAAATCACATACAAATTCCTAGTAAACGCCAAACGCGCTCACGATCAAATGCGAAAAGAAAAACTTACTGAAGTAGTTAACAAGCAGTTTATTGACAGTTGACAGTACACTGTCCGCATATTGTCGTTAGCATGCGTTGTTAAGTGCTCGTATATTGTATCTTACCATAGACGGGGTTTAAAATAAGTTTATCTATAGTCCTTTATCTTTCGCGTATCATGTCAGAATAATAAATGTTGGTTCCCTAGTTTCCTATGTGCATCGCTTCCTACTTCGTCTCACATAATAGTATCATTTGCAGAAGCGATCAATCATGATGCTCCATTACGATACACGAAATGTCCAATACTACGGGACTCCAGGAATAATTCTGATTTGTGACTGCTAAAAATTTATTCGGCTTGGATGTAAGGTATACAATTATATGAGTGCTTGTTATTTGATACTATGTAACTCCCCACACCGATTTCGGTGACGGTGGCCGGTTTCATTGAAACCAGGCCAGTTACTCAGGACTAATTTTGTAGTGCACAAGTGTGTGCGCAGTACTCAAGACACCTCTCTCTTCCTTTACTCTCATAACCCATGAGGTTATGGGACGGATAACCGACACGACTGACGAGAGATCAGGTGCAGGTCCGACTTTTTACATGCCCATGCGACGCATGGATCATCTTTCTTGTCAGACAATCAGGCGATCAGCCTAAATTGATTTATCAACCTGCATTGTCCTAACCAAACTTGGAAACAACATTTTTTGTTGTGCCAATTCGGGAATCGAACCCACGACCTACAAGCCGAGAACCAAGTTCTAACCACTAGACCACGGAGGTTGTGGCCACAAAATGTATGGCGGTAGCAATTTGTGACGCAACAAATCGTTTTGCGCGAAAGAGATGGGCAATATTTTTATTTGCTTATAATATTTAATCGCGTAAACCTAAATACCTATTTCTTTTAGAGTTATGTTTCTTTTAAAACTTAATTTGTAAAAATGTGACATTCCACACTAGGCAACATCCCTATTGTCTGTATCTCTTTTTAACCTCTGACGAAAACAGAGGAGTGCTATAAGTTTGACGTGGCTGTCTGTCGTGGCATCGTAGCTCCCAAACGGATGAACCGGTATTCTCGGATCACTACGACCCTCGAACATTCAAGCATACTTCTTTTTAAAAGACCGGCCACGCACGAGTTCTCTGGTGTTGCGGGTGTCTGTGAGCGACCGTGATCTATCCATCAGCTGATCCGTCTGCTCGTTTTTTCTATTTCATAAAAACGCACCTGTAGTTCTTTTGGCGGTGGTGTCATCATGAGGACGTTCTGAAAAAAAATGTAAAATATTTACTCAGAATAAAAACACCACTCAATGGCCGGCGGTAAACCAACATCAGACAATCGGTCTGCTGGTTTGTCTTCTATGAAATAAGTCTTAACCTCGGCATCAATGTAACCTATATTAGCAGGGAAGGCTGCCTGGAGCGCTGGAGAAACTCCGTGGGGTCCGGCCATCGCTACCGTTCGTAGAAAATTGCTTTTCACCAGCGAAAGTTGATGACAGGCTTGGGGAATGTTTGATTTAGATATTGTTATTTGTCTATAGTAGTTTATATAACAGCAGATAAATACATACTATACTACAGTGTGTGTCATCTCGAGGCTAAAAATTTTTAGCACCAGATTTTGTTTTATTGACAAAACATCCCGTTTCGGAGCAGCACCTCCCAGAGCTACTAGCAATGTAATATTTGATTTTTAGTTATAACTACATTACGTTGAATAAAACTTGATAACTAATTTTTTTACATTATTGAATAATAATTAATTTTATATTTTCTTAGAAAAAAAAATGTAAAAAAAACATTTTGAATCTGGTAGTATACCACGAAATTTTATTTTTTCGGCAAATTTCTGACGATACCGCCGACAATATGTAAAACACAATACCAAAAGTTTATTCCTTCTACAGACAATCAGCTGTTGAAAGTTGAAAGTATAAGAATACTCAAATTGCATACAAAAATAACAAAACACCCCTTTGGGTGTTGCGTGTATAAAATTAACGGTATTATTTGCTGTTCAAATTTATTAGCCTCGAAACGATACACACTGTATGTTCGCGTTAAGAATGAAGTGAGTCATCATTACAAATGTCAAAATTTACCAATAACGTTTAGGCCGTGTTCACATTTACACGAATTTTTAATTGTGGGAGAGCATAAATAGGCCGGCTCGACCGGGTAAATACCACGGCCTCACAGAAAAGCGGCGTGAAATAACGCTTGCGTTGTGTTTCGCTGAGTGAGTGAGGTCACCGGAGGCCCAAGGTGGTTTAAGGACTGAACACAAGTCGCAACACCGGAGGAGTTACAAGTGTAACTCCTCTGGTGTTGCGAGTGTCCACGGGCGGCGGTAATCGCTTACCATCAGGCGATCCGTCTGCCCGTTTCCTGGTTCATTTCATAAAAAATCAATTGAAATTGAGTAGGTATATCGAAGAAGTTCGATATTTATAATACACATAATAATAACAGCTATTTTTAAATGTGTACATTTAAAATTATCTGTCTCAGAATTTATAAAAAACTTTCAGGCTAATATTATGTGACACTTAAACTGGTGCTAAAAACCAAAAATTTTAACTGGGTTTCTAAAACCCGGTAATTTTTAAAAAGCAAACTTTCAACACTTCGATTCGTAATCTAGATTATCAAATTATTTGTCAATCGCTTCGTCAAATTTACCCCAAGATTTTTCAGGTTAATTTTACTTTATTGGTCTTTTCAATGACGTAAATTCTCAAAATAGAATCGCGTTTCTTAAGCTTATCTGTGTAGATAAGCGGAAAAATTTGTTTGTTTGCATCGGGGCTCCGAAACTACTGGACTAATTTGATGAAATTTAGCACATATTTAGAGTAGATCAGGGGGCAGGACAAAGGCTACTTTTTATCCCGGGACAATACATATACGGTTCGCGCCGGATTTTTATTTGCGCACGCAAAGTCGCGGGCAACATCTTGTCAATGATATTTTTACGTGCTACGTCATAACATAAAGAGTATAGTTTATTCGTCGGTGTTGACTAACAACGTGGGCTTATGTAAAAATAGTAATGTAGTGTTGTAAATCCGTAAGTTTATCGCTTCCCGACGACTGCACTCGTTTGCGATTGCTAATTTATTGAATTTTATCGACGTACATTATTATATACGAGTAAAACATGCATGGAAGAATATTTTTCCTATACTTATCCTATAATGTTTAATTTCCTTTAATTCTAAAATGTTTAATTTATTCCTACTTTCTGTGCCAGTTTTAATTTGTCCAGAATGGTAATATGAAGGGTGATATTTAAGAGATTAGATTGGATATTATACATCGTGGGACTAGAGCCCATTATATACGTAAATTAGAACGCACCACTTCAAATCCAAGTACCTACACTCGTAAGCCACGTATACTCGGCATCATTTGACGCGCAACACGTGACGCTCAACATGTTTTGACATTGCAGAAAAGAAGATCCACGCTAACTAACAACACGTGGAGCAACATGTCGCGCAGCAAATTTTGCCTAGTGGATACGAGGCTTTACAACTCAGTCTCGAGCATTAACTTCCAAATTATCAAACACGATTACGGGACGGTACGTAAGAAATATGACATCTCGGCGTTTTTGGCATCGAATACTACCCCGGGGCAGGGCAACCCGAATGAGTATGGTCATAGCTGAATGTCAATTATTGTCAATTATTTGTAACCGACATAGCTCGCAGAATCAGCAAGTTGAAGTGGCAATGGGCAGGCCACATCGCTCGTAGAACTGATAACCGCTGGGGAGTAATGGTTCTAGAGTGGAGACCACGAACTGGAAAGCGCAGCGTTGGACGGCCTCCCTCTAGGTGGACCGATGACCTTATGAAGGTCGCGGGCCGCCGTTGGTTGCGGGTGGCCCAGGACCGTTCGTTGTGGAAATCTTTGGGGGAGGCCTATGTCCAGCAGTGGACGTCCTATGGCTGTTAATGATGATGATGATGATGATTGTTTTTAAGTTGATAATGTATATGATTGATACATTACGCCGCTGAATAACGTGGTGCCCATAAGTTTTATTCGTTTTTAGGGTTCCGTAATTAACTTTGCCTTCGTATTGATAGATCTAAGCCCCCATGGCCTCTAGTTTCGGACTACTTTATGTTATTAAAGTAGATAAATAAAAAGTAATAAAAAAATAAATTTTACATTTTACATTTTACAAAAGTTTTGATAAATTTTTAGTATTACTATCAGCTCACACCGAGATACGACGCGACGTGGGGCTACATTTTTAAAACAGCGATTCAAAATTGAACTTTATTCACTACTAGCATTTGTCCGCGGCTTCGCCAGCGTGAAATTGGGTTTTAATCGATATCTTTACAATGATTTAAAACTTTCATCATCATCAACTTAGAGGTTGAATTTAAGAAAACGCTGAAATAAGTAACTCATTATGTTTTCCGTACTCAATTCATACGAAATATTATGCAAATATGTCCAAGGAATAAAAATTTCATACAAACTTTTATCACATATTTTACCCCCTTGGGGGTAGAATTTTTAAAAACTCCTTCTATATTGCATGCCTAAGTAATATGAGAAATACGTGTGCAAAATTTCAAATTTCTAGTCTTAAGGGTTTGGTCTGTGCGTTTAGCTTATCAGTCAATAGCTTTGCCTTATATATATATATATATATATATATATATGTATATAAAAGAAGATACGACTAGAAAAGATACACGTTTCATTGCAAGAACGGCTAACGCTACTCAGCTTGGTGCATCTCGTGATTTGAACTCTTGCAATTAAACTTGTATATTCTTGTGCAGTCACTTAGTGGATGAAGAAATGTTGAATCGCTATCTTAAAAATGTAGCGCCGCGTCGTGTCGCGTCTCGGTGTGAACTGACGCTTGAATGTAAGCTCAACATCTATAGTTAGTAACTTAAAGTCTATCGGATTAAGTAATCGTTGCTTCATTTGTATGATAGATCGAGCTGCGCGGGCGCCATACAAAAATACTTTGGAGACCATGTTTACAAATCACCTATAATCATCTGCTTAGAGCTCGTTTAACTGGTACAAGTATAATTTATTGTACACTTTTGTATGACTTCTGTTGTGTTGGAAAAATGACGCCCACGCACAGCGTAGCGTGTTTCTGATTTGTCAAGTTCACGCTTAGAGTCCTTTTATGGTTGCTTTTAATACAAAATCATAACTGTTTTGTAGGAATTTTATTCGCTTTCTGTATAATTTTATAGCCCCGTAAAATATTAAAATAAAAATATAACATAATAATATTCATTGCTTTCGATTGATCGAAATACTAATAGAATATTTGTAAAGTAACTTTGTAGAATATTCGCGTTAGGCCATTGCGTTCAATCATTAGTAAAAATGTCAAATTAGCTTACTTTGATTGGTTAATGTGAACACGGCTTATGCGTCATTGGTCAATTTTAACATTTATGCTAATGATTAGTGAATCATCAGAATACAATAGGTACTTAACGCGAATAGACAAGAGATTTCAAAACTCAAGATACGCTATGACGTATTTTGAGTTGACGACATTTGACAGAACAAATCTTCATACAATAAAAAGTTACGTCATATTGGTTTTCACCATACTTCAAATGTCAAAATGGCCCCAAAATTTTCAAAATTGGGGCCATTTAGCTGGAGTCACTTTTTGACTCAACACGCCTCGTCTATAATATATACATCTATGGAATAGACTATAAATAAATAAATATATAGAGCTTTATTCAATTAGATGCAGTATTTACAAATAAAAAAATCTTATATAGTGTTTTGAAATTAATAACACTGAATTAGTTAACTAATAATATTATTTTACCATTTTTATTTAGAAAATATAAGTTGAAATGAATAGACTATAAGAAGATAATAATTGAAGTCATACATAGGTCGACGTCGCATTGCAATTTGCAATACAATTTTCGAGATTTGCACGACGTCGTTTTTGCGATGCGTCGTCGCAACGTTGTGTTGTGGCCTCGCCCTTAGACGGAAACCTTTTTAATTTTCCTTTTCTTTTACATGTAACCAAAAAATTTATAAACATAAAGTTAAACTACTTTAGAACGATGTTTTGTTTCCTCTTCAGTTTTATACGGAACTCCACATCTAATCTTAGCTCTTCCTTGGCCGCACAATGGGAGCGTATGTTTACCCAACACTAACAAAAGATTTATAATTATTGCTTTCTCCTGACATGATGTACTGAGTTAATTTTTTAAACCAATCATGAACGAAATATGAAAGTGCATCTTGTAACCCACTCCTCTTCCTCCTTCCTTCCCCTTCCTCGAACAGTTCACACCGCGACGATGCACGACGCGATGCGGCACTACATTTTTAAGATACGAGTAGATATTCAAAATTGAACTTTATTCAGTATAAAAAAAGATAAACTTTTTATATGAAATCAGTCATGCACTGCACATGCGCTGTACAGCGTGGTGCAACTTGACATTAGAACTGTTACAATGAAACGTGTATCTTCTTGTGTAATTAGTAAAGTTCAATTTTAAATAGCTAATTTGAAATGGCAGCGCCGCGTCGCTAACGTTTCGTTTCAGTGTTAATTGACCCTAACTGCTTTTTGAGTGCTTATGCGCACCAGCGCATATGATGAATGCTATGAAGACAATGAAGGTTCGGCGCTTTGTCATTTTACTAATGTTCTGATGTTACAAGTAACCTTGACATATGATTAGTTCGGTGATGTATGGTTGGACTATATTTACATTAAACTTTAAACCAGATGCATTTGTTAAAAGTGTCAATAACCGCTTTTGTTTGATACTTTTGTATTCGTCGTCTAAGTAATTTTTGGTTCAAGATATTTATTGAAATAAAAACGTGGGAGAGCCATGCTTCGGCATGAACAGGCCGGCTCGACCGGATAAATACTACGGCCTCGCAGCAATCCGGCGTGAAATAATGCCTCCATTATGTTTCGGCGTGTGAGTGATGTTACCAGAGGCCCAGGGGGGTTGGGGCTTTAAGGACCAGGAACGCAAGTGTGCGGGGCGGTAATCGCTTACGATTCACAAAAATGTTACTTAATCAACAGGTCAAATCTATTCATACTATATAATAGTTTTAACGAAAAGTTCAAATGAACAATTGAAAATTCGGTATACAAAATTGCTACAATGAACACTCGTTGACCTTACGTGATTAATCCTGTATAAAACATTTCATACTCAAAACCCATTGTAAATAACGATACCGTCATCTTTGCAACATTTTGCAAGACGACACTTCGAAAGTGTTAGAAAGTTGTCCATTAATTTTATCTTAATAAAACTTTTCATTGGATCTAGATGATTCAATTACACCCACAATAGATAAGGGAATTGTCGTCGCCGATGTAATTACAAAACGAGTAGGTACTTACCAAAGAACATAGCTTTCTTAGAAAGGCACAATTGACTTTATTATTGAAAGCGCCGATCGTATCTCCTTCCAGTTATTAGCCTGTGATTTAGTATTCTCGTTCCAACGTCGCCGGACCACCCCCTATTAGGCTGGGACTATATTGTCCGGAATCCGGAGGTCCGGTAAAAAAATCAGAGCGCGGAAAATAGAACTCTGCGATAGTACAATAGAGTTGAAAATCGATTGTCAAGTCAAATGACATTGTCAAATCTGACAACTCGACACTCATGTGTTCGATTTTCAACTCTATTGTATTTGTTCCACTGTTGAGGACAGCGGCCTCGTAACGTAATTATACCAGTGAATTGAAATGTGAACGATAAACAAGTGATTTAAAACAGTACATAAACTATAATAGTGAACACTCAGTGACTATATATGTATAGATTTCTATAGCATCAGTGTGCAAAAAGTCGTGTTAAATGGTGTTTTATGAACTTAAGGTTATTTTGCTTATATATTTTAAAGTGTAGTGAATTTTAACGTAGTTTCTTTTGATATAGATAAACATAATATGTAATAGGAAAAATAATAGTATGGAGTATATAATAAATGGATACGAAGTTATTAGGTAAAAAATGGTAAAAATACATAAGATTTCATACATGGTGTTACCTTAGGTTATGAATATCTTTTATATGGAATAAGATTATTAGTATATAAAGATTTATGTAATTGGGAATAACAATAAAGAATTTCACACAACGCGTTTTACTTCACCTGGCTCATGGAAAATAGGGAAAATTATGGAAAATAGCCGTATAAAGAGGCAAAAGTGAGATAGCAAATTGGCCCGAAAGAGGCGTACGGGCGCGGCTCTCTATACGGCACTGCCATGAGCCAGGTAAGCGAGACGTAAAAGGTGAAAATCGTTCTACTCCATAAGTGTTATTTTTATCGCTTTGGGCAGAGCCGGTCTGCCCAAATCGGTGTAACCTTGCTATCTTTGAGTCTAATCTGAGTCGGCGGTTGAAATCCTGTGGAATTATACAGTCCTGTACATCACAGTTCTATTTCCAATGCTTTGAATTTTCCCCAGCCTCGCGGATTCCGGACAATGTAGTTCCAGCCTTAGGCTCGGACTACATCACCCGGAATCTCTCCGGCCGGAAAGAGAAACATCGCCGAAAATAGAACTCTGCGCTAATACAATAGAGTTGAAAATCGAATACACGAGCGTCAAGTTTTTAAATTGCTGTCGTGCCTTGGCGCTGTGTTCTATTTTCAACTCTAATGTAGTAGCGCAGCATATAATATTATAGTCCGAGCCTTAGGCTGGGACTATATTGTCTGAGTTCCGGTGAAAATTTAGAGCGCTGAAAATAGAACTCTGCGCTAATACAATAGAGCTGAAAATCAAAGTGTCGAATTGTCAGGTATGACATTGACATTTGATTCGACACTAGTGTGTTCGATTTTCAGCTCTATCTATCTATTAACACAGAGTTCTATATTCAATGCTCTGAATTTTCCCCGGCCTTCCGGATTCAGGATAATATAGTCCCAGCCTTAGAAATAGATCGGCGCCAGTCGCGAAAAACCTATATTTACTTTATAGTAGTTTATGATGATTATATATGATTACCTACAATGTAATGGATGCAATGTAAAAAAATCATTTATCAGATACATTAAGATACCAAGCTACTAGTCGTTCTACTGAAGTACTACACATATCTAGATAAAAAAAGAATTAAATAAAATAGATTGTCTGCTATGACCTCTCGGTTTGTCTTGTCGGTCAAATCCAAAAATCCTTGACAATTTTGAAAGCTCTAAAATTTGCTATCGACATATCAATGGAAGAACAAAGATTGCCGAGGGCTATGAGAATCGTGGTTTTACTGTACCCAATATGCCAAAATATTGTGTGACACCGAAATGACACCGTATTTAAATTAGATAAGCAATTCGCGCAATGTATATCAGCACGTTATCGTGGGACGCAGCTCGGCGGACAGGTGACATGGTGACATGTAATGTCAATATTACATAACATGTGCATTAATGTTGTGTTCCAATTATATCGATGACCGGTTGGATTTTTTTGGTCGATTTCATCAATGCGTTTGACAGGGTCTGTTTAGTAATCCCGAATGAGAACGGCTCAGTTTATGCAACTTCTGCCTCTCAATCTGCTTTATAAAATATGTATAGAAACTATTGTAATAATTCAAAATCTAACATTTAAGTTAATACATTAATGCACGGCGCAGTCGCATAACCCCAGCAATAAAATTAGCGTTATTGTTTAATGTAAGCGTCCGGTCGAGTTTTGCCGGGGAATTCAATGGGTGTCGTTTGGATTTTGCATTTCTTTCATAAATTTGTGTTATTTCGGTTCTTAATGTGTAATATTGATAGAATATTAACCATTGAATATTCGTTAACGTGCACAAGTGTGGGCAAGTGGTGCAACTTCTAAAAACGTGCCATTTTGAGTTTTCCTCCAAAACTCCCTAGGAACTTTCAGTAAAGCTTCTACCGCTTTACTGAATCGACTGACATGGCTCATGGACTGCACTGACTATTTATTTGGACTTTGACTAGACTTTAGACTTGACGATTTAGGAATACGTTGTTGAAAATTGAAACGAAAGTTCTATTTCCCGCCTTTTTAACTTAACACTGGCAAATGGTTATAAGCCGATGCCATATATAAATAAAAAAAAAAAAAGCGTCCGGTCTCGATCGCTTGGGCCCATATGCACTGAACATAAAAGTTGTGTCAGTAAGGCTACATTCCCACGACGGTTTTTTAGTGGTCGCGACAGAAAAAACAACACTATAAATAGAAGTGTCAAGTTGTCAAATTTGACTAATTGACACTTGACGCTTCGATTTCCAGGCTTACACGACTTTTGTGCTCGAATTTTCAACTTGTTATTTTTTTGGGAAAATCAATTGTCTGTTATGATATTACAATAATATTATATCTATGGACGCTTTTCTTCACCACGTCAATTTGGTCCCGTGCTAAGTTCGCAAAGAAATTGTGTTACAGGCACCAGACAACGGAAATATATTCAATACTTTTATACTAAGTATACACATATTCAGATTTTAATACACATCGATGAATCAGGAACAGAAAACTTTTTGTTTCTTTGGCGGGATTCGAACACGTGACCTCCTGCTTAGCACCTAGGCGCTAAAGCACTTAGCCATAAAGGTCGTCATAATCTATACTAATATTATAAAGAGGAAAGTATGGCTCCGAAACTACTGGACAGATTTTGATGAAATTTCGCAGAGATATAAAGTAGACCATGGGGATGGACATAGACTATTTTTTATCGCGGAAAAATGTAGGCTTTCAGTAAAATTAACTTTTGCGCACACGAAGTCCCGGGCAACATCTAGTATTATTTGAACTAAAGTTTATTAGTAGTCGATAATAAACAAGAAAGCATGTACTTTGCATTTACTTTGTACCAAAACAAACATTTGAGGATCTAGCATATCATACACATATAATCGAACTCGTTAACGTCTTTGTCAACACGGTGTAATCGAACCTTAATCCATAATTAATAGTCTCAAGTGTGGAGTGTAAGCTGTCTATAACGCAACAAATAAATTGTTGGATACAGTGTGGTTTGACTTCTGCATATCAGACTACTATAATCGAGCCTTAAGCGATGATACTTTTGATTGCCAAATGGTAATCGAACCTTAATCCATAATTAATAGTCTCAAGTGTGGAGTGTAAGCTGTCTATAACGCAACAATTAAATTGTTGGATACAGTGTGGTTTGACTTCTGCATATCAGACTACTATAATCGAGCCTTAAGCGATGATACTTTTGATTGCCAAATGGTAATCGAACCTTAATCCATAATTAATAGTCTCAAGTGTGGAGTGTAAGCTGTCTATAACGCAACAAATAAATTGTTGGATACAGTGTGGTTTGACTTCTGCATATCAGACTACTATAATCGAGCCTTAAGCGATGATACTTTTGATTGCCGAATGGTAATCGAACCTTAATCCATAATTAATAGTCTCAAGTGTGGAGTGTAAGCTGTCTATAACGCAACAAATAAATTGTTGGATACAGTGTGGATTGACTTCTGCATATCAGACTACTATAATCGAGCCTTAAGCGATGATACTTTTGATTGCCGAATCGTAATCGAACCTTAATCCATAATTAATAGTCTCAAGTGTGGAGTGTAAGCTGTCTATTAACGCAACAAATGAGTTGTTAGATACAGTGTGGATTAACTTCTGCATATCAGACTACTATAATCGAGCCTTAAGCGATGATACTTTTGATTGGTGAATCGAAATCGGACCTTAATCCATAACTAATAGTCTCAAGTGTGGAGTGTAAGCTGTCTATTAACGCAAGAAATGAATTGTTAGATACTGTGTTTATGGGTTCACGGCGGGTTCAGCGCTCGGTGACGTAATAGGAAGCCGACAGGTCACGTGCTCATAAACCTTTTATACAATTCCGCGTACATTTATTAGGTTTTTGCTCGAAGCTTCTGTATTTTGAGGTTGCATTGGTACTTGCTTGCACTTTGGCAGAATATTCTATCGAAAGACTACAGTATGAAATGGCCAGAGATTAAGTGTTTTTTTAATATGCGTATCGTTGCTTAAAACATTTCCAAAACATTTGCAAAACAATTAAAATATTTGGCTTCACATAGCCTTTTAGCCAAGTACATATATCGACACGACAAAAATATGGATCTTCATGCATTCAAATTTTTAAGAAACTTGTTTGAGAGTGATATTTTCTAGGTCGCGTCACGTCACGACACGATTTTGAATATAATGCCGTCAATATAACGTCATCTGTCAGAAGATACTTATATTTCTTACTGCACAGATAGCGCTAGCTTTTTGAAGTGATGTTCTTCAGGCACGACGACAGTAGTTTAGGATTTTAAATGATGTTGCACTTCTGCTATGTGCACTCTGTACATGTCATATTTTTTTCGACCAAGAAAAAATCTGACCATTGACGACTTAAAATCTTAAAATAAAAGATTCGCCGAACCGTCTTAATACACTATAACATAGATAATTAATTAGCTTAACTAGTAATTACTGAGTAAATAATTGAAAGCGAGGAAAAGATAATGACAGTGAGGTAAAGCGTACTCAGCGTAGTTGGAATGAAGTACAATTACAGCTCAGATCAGAATGATCAGAATTATGTAGCCGAGATAAGAATTGATACTTGACATCTCACGGACGTCTTGATACTTGATAGTGACATCGAAGGAGAAGCAAATAAAAGAAGCAAACTGGGAATAGTCATAGCATATGTTGCTGTCTCTATTCTAAAGAGTGTTTTAAATAACAAGTGTTTAAGAGGCCGTTTTAGAAAAAATTGCGTAATATAAGATTGACCTTAAAAATCCTTTTATCTTAGCTTTTAAGTATATTAAATTAGTTATTGTAAATGATTTATTTAGGTTGTCTGGAAATAACCTGCTATAAGAAGTAACACGCCATTTGGTACAGTTTCCTCTATATTAGGTGTAGATTTAGTTTTTTAACTAGGTATTGTAATTTTATGTATGAAAATAAAACATTTTCTATATACAGTGCAAACTATTTTTAACGATATGATTTATAACGACTAACTGGATATTATAACGATGTGACTGTCAAGGTATACAATGAACATATTTTTTTATAGGTTTTAACGACTTTTGGCTGTTACGTCGTTATAACATATTTTACTGTATTTATTTTCTCGGAGCTATTGTTATTTATAGACCCGGAGGTTCCGGGGGAGACTCCGGAACGAAGCGCGCATCACGTCGCCGACAGGCGACAACACAATTCAAAGTGTAGTTTTCAAGTATTTAATATGTATCATTGTCTGTACATTATTAATAATGTACAGACAATGGGTCTTTCTTTGTCACTTAGCTATCAAGAATCTATGTTTCTAGTTTTGTTCAAAAGTCTGAGGTTTGTACAAGTTAATTTAGCAGTCGTGACGATACACATACAGCACGAGGCAAATGAGCTCGCCTAACGAGTAAGTTGATACAGACAGAACCCGGAAGCTATGAGGCCAGGTGTTATCAACTGGTGCGGTGGAGATGCGAAGATATAAGAGAAAGATATGTACTGCAGCTTGAAATTATAGTTAGGTTACATGGAATAAGAGAAGCATACTTTATACAGTTCCGTACCCAAAGGGTAAAAATGGGACTGTCTGTCACCAGGCTGTATCTCCTCAACCGTAATAGCTAGACGGTTGAAATTTTCACAGAAGGTGTATTTCTGCTGTCACTATGACAAAAAATACTAAAAACAGATTAAAATAAATATTTAAGGGAAGATATCTCATACAACAAACTTTATTTTTTTGCCGTTTTGGACGGTGTCCGCACTCGCACTTGACCGGATTTTTTTTCTGGAAACATTAAGAGGAACATAACTTTTGTATGACACTAGCTATATATTTTAATCAATGACCATCTGGTATTCCAAAGATATTCGTCTGAATCCCAATTCTTGTATTTAACTTACTTTCAATTTACTTTCAATGAATTATAAAGGAATCGTCTTGATATTATCGTAAGGTGTTTTTTTTTTGGAGTTTGGACCAATCAAAACGCGTTTCACGTTGGTTTATGAGAAAACCAGTTAGCTGTTTTAACTTTTACCTCAAGACTGCCTCGAAACTAATTTATTATAAGATTTAATTAGTAGAATGGACATACTGGAATAAAAATTAAATTTCCACGTTTCTGATTCATAGTAATTGTCATCTTAGAATGAAAATTTCCTTCACTAGACTTAGAAGGTTGTGTAGCTCTGTTTTACTTAAACAAATTAATGTTGTCGCAAACTAGTTCTAAAACAATTTAGAGTTACTTATTCGCGCATTTATCTGTTGTTTTATGATTGTTTAGAACTAGTGCAAGGAACGGCCATTAATTTAGAAATAAAATGTACATTTTGTAATGTATCATATGACTGTAGGTAATGTATTAGGTACATTATTTTTTATACTTTCACATTTTTATTTATACTATCTACTCTAAGATCTATGAGTATTTTTATCCTTACTTAACATTATGATTTATGAATTTAAAAGTAACTATCCAGCCGTGATCCCTAAACTACTGAACCTGTTTTCGTGAATTTGGTACAGATATGATTTGTCAATGTGAAAGTAGCTCTATCCAGCCGTGATCCCTAAACCACTGAACCTGTTTTCATGAAATTTGGTACAGATATGATTTGTGAATGTGAAAGTAGCTCTATCCAGCCGTGAGCCCTAAACCAATGAACCTGTTTTCATGAAATTTGGTACAGATATGATTTGTGAATGTGAAAGTAGCTCTATCCACCCGTGATCCCTAAACCATTGAACCTGTTTTCATGAAATTTGGTACAGATATGATTTATGAATTTGAAAGTAGTTACTTTCAAATTAATAAATCATATCTGTACCAAATTTCATGAAAACAGGTACTAAACTATCCAGCCGTGAACCCTAAACCACTGAACTTATTTTCATGAAATTTGGTACAGATATGATTTGTGAATGTGAAAGTAACTCTATCCAGCCGTGATCCCTAAGGGCAGTGGCGAAGGGTCTAAAAAACACCATTCTTATCGGCTTCCCTTTCAGATTACCTCATGAAGAACTCCAGCCAAAACTAGTATGTGAAAAAGAATAATATGTTATATACAAGTCAGGTCGGACAAGTAATAGCGCGATGTAGACCTATTCAAGCGATATCTATTCGCTGCATGTTACAACTTTGACACGAATACTGGGATATATTTTCGGAGTTATGGTGGGAGATCATAGGAACCTAATCTCGTTAGAAATAAAGTTGAAATTCAAACTTGTTTTAATAGCCGGCTGGCCAACTATAGAACAATATTATTATTAAGATTTGACCGATGGCAGTTCGAAGTAAGTAAGGGCCATTTTTCTGTGACATTAACTCGCAATTTTGTAGCTTTCACCAATGAGGAGCCGTTATTAGTTAATATCACGTGCATCATGAATTTTAAAAAGTAGCTCGGCGGTACCTCGGCCGCGCGTCCTTGGATGTAAAATCATGTTATTACGTTAATAATAATTATTGTTCAACTATTATTTTTGAAATTATATTGAGCAGTGAGAAGTGATAAATATAATTAGTCTTAAAGTTTAAACTAATACGTGTTTATGTACTTATATGTGAATATTGAATGTGAGACTACTTGTGTTGTGTTTATTGTTGGTGATAAATCGTTTGAATAAATTGACTTTTACGGTAACCGGAAAGTTGGATACGTATCTACTATCAATTGTAATTATTTGTAGTTATCATGTTAATAGACGATCATTATACATATTATATATTATTATTTATTAGGCGGTAGTACCGTGGAAGTATTTTAATATTATGATTATCTTACAATAATTAATTAATATACAGTAAAACATTTTATTATTATGTCCCTATTTTGTATTTTGAAATATATACCTACTTGTAGGTATAAGAATACCGTATATATTACTATAGGAATAGGAACTGTAGGTATAACTATAAGAATAGTTACCTAAGTATTTACAATTTCTCTCGGACACGACACAACTCTACACGCTTGTGACGACCTTGACTATCATACATAATATGGTGCTAAATTTCCTTGCAAAAACTCACGTCTAGCAACTAGGGTTTCCCTCTGAAGTAAAACCACCCTTCGCCACTGGTGGGACGGGGGACAATAAGTCATCTTGCCCTGGAGAAGGGAAATGACATAATCTACTTTTTATCCCGGAAATATTTCTGGAGATATAATATCTTTCTGTGCAAACGCAGTTGAGAAATCTAGTTTCACTACAAATTATGAAATTATTTATTGAATTACGCAAGCTAATAAAAGCGTAGTAAAATAATTATAAATATTGTGTATAGTGTTGTTAAAATGGTGACACTTTATACTTAGAATTACCAGAACTATTTGGAACGACAGGATTATAAGCATTTATTGTTACGGCTTTTGTTGTTTATAGACTTTTACAATAAACTATGTTTTATGGTAACTATGTATTGAAAATTCGCCAATCAAAACTGCTGTTTTATATACTTTTGCTATTATTGAAATTAAAACACAATATATGTTTTGTGGAATTTCGTTAACTTGAAGATTCAGAAAGAAGATTTATGTATTTTATTTGGGAGCTACGATATCACGGACAGACACACAGTCAGACGCGTCAAACCTACAATAATAATAAAACATCTGTTTTCGTCGGAAGTTAATAACATTAAAATGATTAACCGACTCTTTTTATTCTATGTTTGAGCTTTCGAAATTAGAAGATTGATAAGAACAAATCAGCATAATATGACAAGGTTTTGCTTAGGTGTTTTTGTATAAAAATTTACAAAAGGTACTTTCACATTTACGATAACGGAAGGATAGTAGGATTAGTTTTAATATAGTCGAGCTTTTGATCGTATTGTATGAATTAGATGAAACTTTCCATTTCGTTCCGCCCAGATCGTAAAAACGGATTAAGATTGTCAATTTAATTCAAATTTGTGATAAATATCTATTATTTAGCTGTCTAAAAGCTTTTTATATAATAAACTTTTCCTCACTCGTGGTTTTATGAGTTTATATTTCTGTTTTAGATATAAGTTTAAGTTTTTTTTAAATCAGATGCTACGCAGTTAACTAAACATGGGCTCTTATCAAATATTATCAAAAAGTACAGAGATTACATGTAATATCCAATTCACACCGAAACAACCGCTACGCGACGCGGCGCTGCATTTTTAAGATAACTTTTCAAAATTGAACTTTATTCATTACACAAGAATATATACGTTTCATTGTAAGAGTTCAAATGTCAAGTTACACCGCGCGTGTAGCGCATAACTTGCATGCCATTGCAACCGCGCGCATGTGAAGTGTATGTAACGTGTATCTTTTTATTTAGTAAATAAATTTCAATTTTGAATAGATATCTTAAAAATGCAGCGCTGCGTAGCGTCACGTATAGTCGCTGTGTGAACTGACCTTAGGCTACAATATCACGTAAGTAATGACAGTATGCATTACTAAAAGTTTTCGTAATTTACAAAAAAATAACGAGATTAATATTTCCTGACAACTCTCACTACGCGTGCACACCCTCCCACTGCTGTACGCCGCAGCGGCTTTGAAGATCAAGCGACCACCGCGCAGTTCGCCGGCGCGGTTATGAATTGTCGTTAATTATTTTATAGGATAATCTGATCAAAATTCCAGGGCCAATATTGTTATATTTTTGGAACGAGAATCAAATACTGATACTTAACGCTCCTTGAATAATATCAATTTTTGTTTCGATTACACCTGTAATAAACACAGTTCAATATTTTAATAACTATCTTAAAAATGTAGCGCCATATGGCATATCGTTTCGGGTCGGTGTGAATTGACCCTTATGTTGGGTAATATATTATATTAATCATTCGGAATTCGAATAAAAATACAGACTATATAATTTGTGTGCCGAATATTTAGTTTTCTTGTTACGAACTAGTTTTTCAAATGACTTACATATTTAGTTATGAACTATAACCGTCAGAATGAGTTCAAAGTTTATGAAGTCGAGGTGTTCAAGTGAGTCAGTTTACATAACCTAACATTTACAGGGCTTTGTTGAGGCTCGTTAGCGCCAAAGTGAAAGAACAACAAAATGTGTAACATCAAAATGCCAAAATAACAACAATATTTGTAACAATAATGGATAAGATTGTAAGCCTAACCACTAAACTTTATTAACGATGTTTGTAAGTAAGTAGGTAGCCTGATGATTACTAACTTAGTAAAAGAATACAGGTTACATAAACTTTTTTCATGGATTTAAAGGCAGTTTTATATTGCTTCTTTACCTGTATATCTGTACTGTATATATAGAATTGCGCGTGCGAAAATATGAAATAAAATTATATTATGTATTTGAAGGTTTTACTTTCATTCCGTTTCAACTACACTTTTGTTTTTGGTTTTCCCAACGCGACGTCTTGGACTCCGATGCAACTTAGATGAATCATCTATTAAGATGGTATCAAAATTATCCGAAGTAATTTTTCTGTTTAATATTTTACTTAGGATTTTATAGAAAATCTCTTATAGAGCGGAGCGTCCCTGTTCACATAAAATAAATATAAATCAGTACAAGTATAATTCGTGTAGCTTGCAAGTTGCAACATTGTAGTGCCCACGTGCCTTTGATATTATATTTCTAGCTACTAAATACTGTGTTGGTCTTTAAATAGGATAATGTCGCCTTATCTTAAGTATTTGATCTGAAAAAACTTGAAAGAATTTCTACTATGCAGGTACATAATGTAATAAAATAAATATTTAATAAAACTCTGGTGTCACCTGTTTGCCTTGGCAAGTTAGAGGCAAGTTTAAAGCTACATGTATAATTTGAAATGCAAGATATAATAAAGATATGAAAACATCAAAAGACTTCGCGTAGATACACCGGCTTGGTGGCGACAGTACATCGGGAGTACCAACTGCGACCGCGTAGCTCTGAGATGACAAGTGGATAGGATATTGTGTTATGAATACAGAATAACAACAATTTTTTTTATAAAAAAACTATAACCTGACTAGTGACTTACCCCTTACTAATAAAAAGATTTACACAATGGATAACATAAACAACGTTGCTGTCTTTGTCTGTCAAGTGACTTTTGCAACGTATCAGACAAAGACAGCAACGTTGTTTAAGTTATCCGTTATGTAAATCTTTTTATTAGTAAGGGGGTATGTAAATTATATAGCCTTTGTTACCCAGGCTATTAATACGAGTCTATTGACACCTCAATTAGTAAAAATAGACCAGTAGTTTAGATGGTACGGTGGAACACACATATATACATACCATACATAGACTGCGAAAATCATTACCCTTCTTTTTGGCTTCGCCGTAATCGGGTAAAAAGGCACAAGTTCAGATTTTTATAAAACATAACTAAGGGTATTAATGATTTTTTCTTCGGTGTAATTTAAATAAAGCCCAGAACTACTAAACCAGCAAAATAATATGTGAGAAAATATTAACTTGACGTAAAACATTTATTTTTCTGTAAAAATACACCAACTGCAACTTTGATTGACAGCAACATTCTGCAATTTAACACATTATGGTCGGGGTGAATGACCATAGTACATTCTACCAGTCGGCGTTTACGGAAGACCTGTTGCCATATTTAAGGCAACACCAAAATATCAATTCGGCTTCATTAAAGTTTTTGTTATGTTCTGTGCAGTCATGCTAAGGAATGTCAGGGACAAAACTAAGGTTGAATTATTAAAATTACTTATTATAATACTTATTATAGATATAAAAATATATTATAAAATTACTTATTATTATAATAGGTACGTATTATAGATGACTACATTTTTTTATTGCATAAATGAATTGTACCTACTCTTAAATATGAATAACTTCTCAGAAGAAACAGTATATCAAAAGTCAATATTTTCAAAAGTACAGTGATTGGTATACAACATTTCGCAATACTCGTAAAAACGCTCCATACTAAAGTAGTACCTAGCTGTGACGTCACGCCTAGGTTAAAGTGTATAAAGTATAAGGCCGCAGGAACATATTTGCAATTATTTCTGATATTTGTGCGTTTAAGTTTATACTTTTTTCACACTTTTACCATAATGAATGTTTTTGTATATGATGTAAGTAAACTTATGATGTAGGTTTTGTTTACTAGTTAAGCAAAAAAAATTAAACTTTTTTTCTGCTTTTTATGTTTCTAATTACTAAACTACACATAAAATATTTAATTTTTTCATATTTATCAACTTGTAAAACCTCAATATTTCTGAATATATCCATTCAATTCAATATTTTACATGTAGTCATCATCCCCGTTAGCTCTATTAGAAATAAGCATAAATTGTAATCATTGAGCTCGTTAACAAAAACATTCAAATACAGTACGTACCTACGGATTACTCACGTCCTATCTATAACACAATTAGATAACCCAAAATCATATAATTATATTATTGATAGCAACCGGCGATATGAGGAAAATAGGGTGCAGATAGGTACCGGCACATTAGGGACAATCTGTACATATTAATATTTTGATCTTTATAAGTATGACAGTGTAACCGCAACGTCAATGTAATGAGAAAAAAACCATAATTATCTGCAACTGAAACACAGGTTAAACTAGTTTATTTTAAACTGGAGTGTCAATCTCCCATTTTGTCCACTTTGGAAGATCGCTGATGGGAAAAAATATATTTTTTTTCCCATCAGCGAGATTTCTCGTGTCTTGAGAAATATCTCAGCGCGGCGCGAGACAGCGAAAAGGAAAATTTATACAATTCATGTTTGAAACTTAAATGGAAAAATAGTTCTACAATTTTGAAAGATCGCTTTAAAAAAAATGAAACTATTTTCACCCGTGAGAATTAATCCGTGCTCGATACGTAAGTTCGTACCTGTTCCTACTACGAAATTGTCACAATGCGGCAGCGTCGAACCAGTTAGCTATTTATAAAACCATCTAAAAAACCCCTGAGTCATGGGAGTTACATAACCGCTCCGTGCGCAGCGCTTCCATGTTCGTCGGAGATTTTTCTGCAGCGCACACGTACTGCGCGTGCGCATACCATGCTTCGTAATTGCTAATATATCATACCATACCATAATTTATTCTGCTTATTCGTTCGTATCTCTAATTAATAGAGTGTAGATATCATGTAACAAAATTATGTGTTACATGATATCTACACTCTATTTTCGTAAAGATTTCGAAAGTGTTTTTTTTTTCAGTATCAGCTAAGCACATATAATAGGTTATTACAATATCTTAGGAGATTTCTTGCGTCTAGAAAAACCTGCGTCTACTTACTTTCCTCTGAAAATTTTACGCGTATCTAATGTCTATATTACCACCGGTGGCTCTACATGACATTGTGGCATCAAATTTTTGTTTTATAGGTAGAACGTACTATATTTGAATGTTTTGGTAAACGAGTAAATTACTACAATTTATGTTTATATTTATTTCTAATAAATAAAACAGAATTTATTACACGTCACTAACGAGTGTGAAATTATTACAGTTCTATAAATTATTTGTATTAAAATCAAACATTTACTACGTGCCATTAATGAATGTAACATCATTAAAGTACCTCTATAAATAATATTGATCATATTATTATGTAATTTAATTGCATTATAATAACGACACATTTTTATATGATATTAAATAAAGTAAATCCATTAAATTATATGGTGTTATAAAAAAATGAATACCACGTAATAGAATGGAGCGCGTTGATGTCTTATGCTTATTAACGCGCGTTAAGGCGAGCTAAAATAGTTGGATCATTAGCATAATGAATTAATGAAATATTCTTGTTGCACACATCTATACAAATATGTATATAATAAAATTGAAGTATCTGTTTGTAATATCAAATTATCAGCTTCGCACTAAATGCGTAATAATAATATTATGATAGTATACAGATTACGGTACCTACGCCAAAAATCAATTTAGTTTTTTTTTCTTTCTGTTCGTCTGTTTGTTCCGGCTAATCTCTGAAACGGCTGCACCGATTTAGACCGGACTTTGACTGGTAGATCGCTGATGTTATAAGAAATAACATAGGTTACTTAAATCTTAGGGTTCAGTTTAAGATGTTCAACGCAAACTATATATAAAATAAATTTATTTAGGTATTTAACAAAATAATATAATGGATCTATATTATACAACTAGATTTTTCCAGCGGCTCCGCCCAAGTAGATATAGTATCCCACGGGAAATACGTACTATTTGGGGATGAAAAGTTTCCTATGTGTTATTCTAGAGCTTGAACTGCCAAAGTCACAAATAGCCATCCATCCATCCTTTACAAAGGTTCATATTTATAAATATTTTTTTATTCTGTTTTTATTATAGCGGCAATAAATACATACAAAGTTAGTTAAATTTTCAACTGTCTAGCTATCACGGTTAAGGAGATACAGTCTGGTGACAGATAGACAGCGAAGTATGGATAGAGGAAAGGAGAACTATCTCTGTATGAAATATCTCTGTAAGCTTGGGTTGCAAAAGCTGTACGCAGTAAATAGCAGTTGAAAAATCCTCCACGAGCGGCGCTAGCAGCGGCAAAGGGTATGGAATGTATTCATTTCTTGATTGTATTTGTCAATAAAAACTTAGGCCTTTTCATCTGTTATTGGATGATTTATACAGTATTCTCCTAGCGAAGTACACTCTTGAAATACTGTAGTGCCTGCGACAGTCGGTTTTTTTTAAAATGTCGTATGGTTGCCCAAGCACATACGGCATTCTCACAACACAGCCAGCCTAGTCCAGAGGAATGACTGGTCAATACGTCTGGGGCCAGCCATGTGCGGGTTACTCACTATGTTTTCCTTCACCGTTGGAGCGTCCGTATAATGTACTTGTGATCAGAATTAGTCTCATAGGTACACGCCACAACCGGGGAATCGACCCGCACTCTCTCAAGTGCGAATCAAACGGTACACATTAGGCCACGGAGCTCTATTATTGACATAAGAAGTTTAAAAACTGTAAAAGTTCGCTACATCGGATAGAAAGTTATTCTGTCCTTGTTTATTTTTGTATTCTAGTGCGCTGTGGCGCCACCCTAATTTTTCACATTTCAGTGGACTTTTAACATACAGAGATAGTTCTCCTTTTTGCTACCCTCCATATGTAGTAGGGTCTCGTTTTTAGGGTTCCGTAATACACAAGGAACCCTTATAGTTTCGCTCTGACCGTCCGTCTGTCTATATAAATGGATGAAATTTGGTATAGTCATAGATAGTGTATCGATCTCGGTTTTGTTATCATAAAATAATAAATTTTTATATTTTAGAGGTGGCTCTCCATACATGTGAAGTGGGGATGAAAAGAAATTTTTCATTCTACCCCATCGTGTGGGGTATCGTTGAATAGGTATTTTAAAATAAAGGTAAGGTCTTATACATGATTTTTTACAAAGTCGACCATTTACAAGTAATCGGCCTCCTAAGTGGTCCCCCCCCTGGTATTTCTAAACTATAAGAGATAGAAACTTGTAAGATTCCATGTCGATAGATCATACTAAAAACTATTCAGAAAAATTATTTTCAACGAAATCGGACAGTAACTTTTGAAGTAAATTTGAAACAAACCTATTATATACGCTTTGATAATTACGGAACCCTCCTTAGACAATATGTCCTGACATGCTCTTGGTTAGGTTATTACCCATTGGGTGTGGAACCCTAAAAACGTCATAATATGTCATGGTCATAATAAGTTGTATTGTAAGTTGTAACTTACCCATAAAAAATATGATATCCAAGATAAACGATGTTTAGTGATTAATAAAACATGGTGTGGATAGTTTTATGTATGTAAAAGCTACTTGTATCATTAGAAAAACCTCCTGTACATAGGAGTCAACGTACACGAATGTAGTCTTGTATTGTACATTTTTACATCACGTGACACTGAACTACCAGCCGTCGTGGCGAGAGGTTCGGATAGGGAACTATCGGCACAGAATGTAATGGGTGTTCTTGTTAAAAAGTGAAAGGGAAAATAAGTGCAGAATCGTTATTATTTCAATTCACAGTAAAAAGTGATTAAAATAGTTTTTAGTGTTTAGTTTTATTGCTATTGAAAATGAGAATAAAGGTGAAGTAATGTTGAGTCTGGTCTTTTCATTTTGAAACCAACATTACGCACTATGTGGGCGTACCACATTTGTTTTGATTGCCAGTACCTTATGTATGTATGTATGTATGTATTACCAGCACGATATGTAAGGCAGTGTTTCTTTACTCTCTTCGTTAGATATATTATTGCACGAAAGAAAAAACACATAAAATTAAAAAATGCAGTTTTCCAGGGATAAGACCTAGCCTAATTGATTTTTCTCCCCGAAACTCCCTACATACTAAATTTCATGGTAATTAATACTTGCAGCAGTTTTCGAGAAACCGATTATACAAGTGTCTTATGATACTTACTACCTGCATAGCATTCTCTGTTCTTGTATGTAACACAAATTGTAAAAAAGAAATAAATAAATAATTAATAAATAAATACAAGATTGTTTCGTGTGAACTATAAGATATCTCCTAGCTTTCGTCGGCGGCTACGCCCGCGTAAATACAGTATCCCACGGGAACACTATTCTTTTCGGGATAAAAAGTAGCATATGTGTTTATCCATAGCTAAATGACTACCATACAAAATTTTATAAAAATCCGTTCTATTTTGCGTGAAAGAGTTACAAATATCCATCCATCCATCCATCCATCCATCCTCATAAACTTTCACATTTGTAATAGTAATTAGGATTTCTCGCCTTTTAACAACTCGCTATTAAGTTAACGGCTTACACTTTCGAAGAAAGTATCAAAATATACGCTTTATACACATTTCTGGCTTTCGCGAATGATCATGCACTATATTGCATTGGTTAATTAATTTCAATTTTAACTGCAGTTTTGAACCGTGCAGGAAAGATAAAAGAGAAGTCTTTATTTTTTTTTATCCATAATTGAATTATTATACAAATGGTATCATTTCTATTTAAAACAAAAAAAATAAATAGTAGAATCTAGTAAAAACTAAACAAGCAGACCTTTCTCGAGAAAAGTTTTAGTCCATATTATACTAAAATGTATATCTTTAGAAATATGCACAAAAATCCTAACTTCCTTACTAATATCATGTCATAAATGTGAATGTGAGTTTCTTGGATTGGTTGTTACGCTTTCACGTAAAAACTACTAAACGGGTCGTCATGAAATTTGGCACAGATACAGTGGCCACGGGGAAGGACATAGGCTACTTTTTATTGCGGAAAATGTGTTGCCGTGGGATTTCCTTTTGCGCATGCGAAGTTGCAGGAAACATCTAGCCCTACTGCTAATATGTGAAAGCTTGTGAGGATGGATGGATGCATGGATGGATGGATGGATGTTTGTTACTCTTTCACGCAAAAACTACTCAACGGATTTTGATGAATTTTGGTATGGTAGTAGTTTAAGCTCTGGATTAACACGTATGCTACTTTTATCCCGGACAGGTCCACAGTTCCAGTGGAATACTGTATTTACGCGGGCGGAGGCGGGGGGCAAAAGCTAGTAATATTTTCAATTGTTAAAATTGTCTACTTTTAAAACCTAAAAGGATTTGCGCTAAAAATAGCCACGATGAAAAGAAAACTTGGTTGACTAAGAGCAAACAATTTCGGGTATTTCTGTAGAACGCACTACAAAGTGGTGGCGTGGCGTATGTAAAGTCTCGTCGACTTCCGTTACTTGAGGAAAAAATGTTAACACGAAACAAGTTGCGACATTATTTAAGAGGAACTTAAAAGGATATCAAATACCGTGAATGATATGACCCTGACGAAGAGTGTTTGTTTAGTATGTCTTGTGTGACTAATCGGCGATTTGGTAGTTTCTTGTAGCCACACCACAGGTTACGATTTGATTGCACTACTTCAAGCATGCGGTGTGTCCACGATTGTGTGGAAAAATTGTGGGCCGTTGAAGGGCACGTGAAAATTTTCAAATTTGGATCGATTTGGGTAGGTTCTATGATAGCTATATCTCAGTACGCAAGTACCTATATATTGTAATATATTTTCTACTCTGTGGCCAAACTTCGCCAATCAGAACTTCTGAGGCGGTTGACAATCGACGTGATATCAGGAGTCAATATAAAAATTCTAATATTTCACAGCGATTAGCTCTAAGCATATGATCTAAATGGGGTTAACAGATAACAATATATTATATATATTGTGCATTTTCAATTATTGCGTATTTATTTAATGATAATATCTATGGACGATAATATCTTAATATAAATCTATGGATGCTTCCACACCATGTCATTCTAGTCCCGTGGCAAGTTCTCGAAGAACTTGCAGACAACGGAAATTTAATAACCAGCTTTAGCCCTAAATATAGTATCCCACTGGAACACTGTACTTTTTCGGGATAAAAGTGGCCTTTGTGTTAATCCATAGCTAAAACTACTACCATACCAAATTTCATAAAAATCCGTTCAGTGACTTTTGCGTGAAAGAGTAACAAACATCCATCCATACATCCATCCATCATCACAAAACCTTCACATTTGTTATAGTAGTAGGAATTTATACTAACACATATTTAAGATTTTTATTATATTATATAGATATTTATTACACATCCATGACCCAGGAACGTAGAAAACTGTTTTTGTTCCTTTGGCGGGATTCGAACCTGCGAACACTGACGTGCTCAACCACTGAGCTATGAATTTTGAAACAAAAAACAAACCTAGCTATGACTTCTATACTAGGGTACCCTGGATACCATTATCTCCAAAAGTTTTAAATTAACATTCAGAGCGAATCATCATAAATTTAATTTCAAATAAGACTTATCAGACAAAGCATAACCGTACACAATATTTTATCCCAGATTCAATAATTCACTGACCGTCTAAAAATAAGTATTACGCCATAAATTAAAGTGTATGTTATTACATAAAAGTATCGCGTGTCGGTCTGACCCCCTGCCTCGTGTGCCAGACGGCTACTGTTTGGACTTTGGAGATAAAACACCGTTATGATATTCGCATGACTCATGTCATGTGCATGTCTTGTGAAGGCCGATTTTCCAATACTAGAGATCGCCTTCTGGTTGAAATTAGCCCATAATAATTAATATAATTTTTAAGTTTAAACTTTATATGGGACTTTATAAGGGAAGGGAAGAGTTTAAACCTTATAAGGCTTTTTAGATAGAAAAAAAATGAAATGAATTTGTATTTGAGATTGTATATGTATCAAACGCCCGGTAGTGTATTGTCTGAGGTAATGTGTTGTTGTATTTTTATCAATTTAAAAATATAACAACACACACTAAAAAAATATTAGCTTTCTGCACACCTTCCTACAAAAAAAAACTTCAATCGTGCCAAATATCTTCCTCCTCCGTTCGCACAATCCTGACTGAGCACCTAGGTTTACTAATATCAAGTTAGACGAATTTATTATTGTTACTAGTTTTTTCCCGCGGCTCCGCCCGCGTAAATATGGAATGGAAAAAGTACAGTATTCCCGTGGGATATCCTATCGGGTATACTGTATAATACTGTATACTTTTTCGGGATAAAAGTAGCCTATATTTGAATCCAGTGCCTAAACTCGCAAATGTCAATGTCTTCGAAATCCGTTGAGTAGTTTTTGCGTGAAATAGTAGGAAACTAACATCCATCCATCCTTACGAACTTTCACATTTATAATAGTAGTAGTAGAATAGGATATCCAATTATAGGGCAAGAAAAAATCAATGCCTGCAAACGATGTTGCAAATTCTGTTCGATGATATTATAGATGTTACGTAATTTTTAATAACAAATATGAAATAAGCGTCAGTTCAGGTGTGAGTTGACCTTTAGACTCTCAGGAAAGTTTATTTATTAGGTATTTGATAATGGAAAACGAAGATTGGAAAATGAGGTTAGTGTTTAAACAAACCAGTTAATTGTTTATTTGATCGTCTGTATCGAATTTCTTAATGAAATTTTCATTGAGTATGAGAAAACATTATGCTATTTCTGACTTTATGACTATTGCCCAGTTTTAAGCTATTGATTTTCTGGGTTTACACGAATCGTAAAACCCAGTAACTTTCCCGTTTATCAATACCGACGAATAATTTGTTATCGTCACAGATCAAATGAAATATGCACTCACGCACAGAGAGACTTCGAGATTGATTACAATTTTGTAAGGACTGTCACTTGTTTCAGAAAATTACGGCAAATTAAACTCTATATTTATTTGTTTACATGAATAATAAGTACGGTGAACAAGCATTTCAAATGTATTATTATACTAGCTCTAATTTTTCATGTAATTGTTACACGCGAATCTTAGAAAAACCTACTTAAATATAATGTAGGGGACTGTATTATTCCACAGGGTTTCAACCGCTCTCAGATTAGACTCGAAGATAGCAAGATTACACCGATTTAATACCGATAGTAAAAACACTATTTGAGGAGAACGATTTTCACTTTTTTTGCTTTTCTTACCTGGCTCATGGCAATGCCGTATAGAGAGCCCCGCCCGTACGCCTCTTTCGGGCCGATTTGCCATTTCACTTTTATCTCTCTATACGGCTATTTTCCATAATTTTCCCTATTTTTCATGAGCCAGGTGAAGCAAAACGCGTTGTGTGAAATTCATTATTGTCATGACCATATACATAAACCCTTATATACTAGGGATCTTATTCTATAAAAAAGATATTTACAACTTAAAGCTTACCATATAAGAAATGTTCTACATTTTTACCATTATTTTCTTAATAACTACTTAACCCTTTATTATATAATCTTAATCGTTACGCTACACGTCAGGTATTATGTTTATTCATATAAATCAAAAGAAGCTATGTTAAAATTAGCTTTAGTTAAAAATATATAAGCAAAATAACCTGCACTTGATAAAACACCATATAACACGATTTTTACACACTGATGCCATATAAATCTATACATATAGTCACTTAGTATTCACTATTATAGTTTTATGTACTGTTTTAAATTACGCGTTTATCGTTCACATTTAAATTCACTCATGTTTTACGTTACGAGGCCGCTGTCCTTAACACATAATATTTTACAATTTACGCAATTTCAAAATTTTGTCATTTTTCACTATGGCAACTGACATCAATCAGTATGATAAATCGCTCAAGCCATAATAAACTTATCAAAAACCAAATTTAATATAAACAAGGACAGCCCTATGACTGACCACTGGATTTTTCTCAATCTCGCCATGTAAGCGTATTTTAAGAAATTCCTGAATAATAAAACAATGAAAGGCTATCTTTACTTATTTAAAGTACGATTATCTACTACCTACCTGTATTTATAAATAATAATAATATCTACGCACGCTACCCCACCACGTTAATCTGGTCCTGTACTAAGTATCCGAAGAACTTGTATCAGACAACGGAAATATATTTAATACTTTAATACAGATCTTGCAAACTACGAGCGCGCGGCGCCCTTAGTTGTGTGAGTGACCATATCTGTACAAATTTGCTCGCTACTGACCGCTCCGTCAGGTACGCACACTAACGAAAATGTATATTTACAGTATATTTCCAATTACAACTACAAATAAAGGCTACGCGCACTCGTAGTTTGCAAGAACTGTACTAGACACCAGTGGCGTGCACAGGATTATGACACTGGGTATGCGGCGAAGTACTCGGTCATAAAAACTTTTTCGTTTATAGATTTTTAGCATAGCTACAGCCAAGCGACGGATCTCTAAGTCGAAACCATGCCAACAGAGCAAGTCTTAGATGTACTACTATTCATGTACATCTTCTACGGCAACGCAGACAAAACAGCGATCGATCGTCGCGGCGGAAGAAATTCTAATAAATAAAATAATAAGCATATTTTAAAATATTATAACTACTCACCAGTCAGTCAGCTTCAATTTTCACATATTCAAGGTTCCGGTTACTTGAGATTACTATATCCCGATGTAAATTACTAAATAATATGCAAGGAAAACAATATAATTTAACCGTGTGTACACAACCACACCGCCAGTTATACGTTTCATAACTTTTAACATGAAATTTTCGAGTTACATTATTTTTTTGCTGGTTTAATTGTTGTAACTCGGGTACACACCTACCTTTAGACAGAATTTGAATCTTTTCACTGAATGACAATTGTGAGAACTTGTAATTTTTAATTTTTAATAAACACACATTTTCAACACAAACCTCACAATCAAATAACATTTTAAAAAAATCAACAAACGCACTAGTAAAAGCAAATCACTACAATTATTATAGAAACTCAGTAATAAACTGTTAAATGTACACACTTTCAAATGTTAATATGAAAAATCTTTTAAGAAAACTATAAATAAACTGGGGCGATTAAATTGTAAACAATGCTTATCACATGAAATATGCAATATGGCCCCCGCGAAACACAAAACGTTTCTTCTATTTAAACAAATAAAACCTTACTAAACAAAAATGCATAATGTGCATACGTGATTTATTAGATTTCCGTCTATTATTTTTACTCGGATTATAGGCAACGAATAATTTCCGACAAGCCAGTTCGGCGGTTTTCGGAAGCGATCAGATAGCCGAGAGCCATCGCCTGCCGCGGTAGTTGGCGCTATATAATCATGTCGATATTCATTTGCGAAGTATGAAAATTACACATACATGCGATGATATGTCCTGCAGAACGCAACGGCATGAGATGAGTGCTATTTATAAAATATTAGGCGTTTTTAAGTTATTATATTTTTTTAATTAATTTATTTACTATTAATTAAAGTAATCTAAAACGTACGAACGTTTTATTAAAATATCTGTGAATGACAAGTAAAGCACTGCATTTCTGCCTATATGGAGCGCACGCCCCTGCTAGACACATATATAAGATTTTAAGTATATATACTATACATATTATATTAAATACCTACACATCCAAGACCCAGGAACACAGAAAATCTTTTGTCCCTTGGGCGGATTCGAACCCGCGACCTTCGGCTTAAGCGTCGACGCGCTGAGCCACAGAGGTCGTCTATACGTAACAAAAATACCTGCTTTCCAATTTCTGTAATTTACATGTCTGAGTTACATAGCTAACATAATGCTACTACAATAGCCAACTAGAATTCGATCGAACATTACTAGAATATCGCGGACACTATTGTCTATTGGCATCTAGATCTAAATTGTTATCATACGGACTCTACTTCTCTATGGCTATTTAAATAGAACGTAAGCGGATGTAGTAAGAACTTTTGATCTGTTTATGTACTAGATATTGCCCGCTACTTCGTGTGCGCAAAAGGAAAACTCGCGGGAACTGTACATTTTGCAGCGATAAAAAGTAGCCTATGTCCTTCCCGTGGTCTATTCTAAATCTGTGCCAAATTTCATCAAAATCTGTCCAGTAGTTTCAGAATCTATTCAATGCAAACAAACAACAAAATATTTCCTCTTTAAAATGTTAGTGTAGATAAAACAAAAATATCATGCTTAATAGCTCAGTTAATCTATAAATAAATGTTACAGCTTTTAAACTGTTTTTATTTTTTATTATGCTATTGTCCATACTCTATAGTGATAGCGATATATTATTAATATTATACCTACTATTAGTAACTGCCTCCTTGACCCAGTGGTTTAGAGCTTGGCTCTCGACTCAGAGGTCGTGGGTTCTATTCCCACGTTGGTAGAACAAAAAATGTAGCTTCCAAGTTTGGATAGGACAATGCAAGCTGATCACCTGATTGTCTGACAAGAAAGATGATCCATGCGTCGGACGGGCATGTAAAAATTCGGTCCTGCGCCTGATCTCGTCAGGTGATCCTTTACTCCATGATCCATCCCACCGGATTAAGAGAGTAAAGGAAGAGAGAACGCTCTTGTGTACTGAGCATAGACTTGGACGATATAAAAGAACTCCTGCGTTTCTCCACGAAACCAGCCAACGCCACCGAAATCGGTATTAAAATTATTGACACCACAGCACATTGAAAATTTGACTTAATAATAAGTCCTAGTTACATTTTTTCCTAGTTTCTAGAATTATAAGTACACCAATAATAATCAATAAGGATCTTTATCACAACCGAACTCTCACTGGACCCGCAGCTAAAGGCTCGCATCTAGTTTCCTCTTGTCATCATCGTAGGAGTCTGCTAATTTCTCCGGCGCATTGTAATAAACATATATGAATACAATCAGAAGTTACATCCGATAATACATGTCCGCTTCCGTTGTGACCGCCCACTGCTATGTGCGACATTAGCATATGTTTTGATATACGAGTACACTATACATATAAGAAATACATTCATTTTATGAATGAAATTTTATGCGCAAAACACGAGCGCTTTATAAAAACTTTTTTGATAGAGTATACATTTGTAATTGATACTATAATTGATTTTTTTATATACGAGTACTTAAGATTTTAACGGCATTCAAGTTACATGATTCTTTAGTTCTCTTGTCTCGTCATCTCGACTAATTTAACATATTTTGTATATTATCACTCCCCGTCTATGAAAAATAGAACTAAAACATTTTCCATGCGGCTTTAAAATAATTTTCCTTCCACTTTATACGAGCTAACTCTTGAATGAAATAAGTTCTCCCTTTCTTCTATAGAATAGATACAGCATTCATCTTTATATCTCTCCATCTATCTCTGAAGGCCATAAACGTTATAACCAATATTCTCCTTCATTTCTCCCCGTTTCTATGAGCTGTGGATGTAAAATTTTATATTAATGGCCGGAGATACTTATCAGTTCGGATCGTGCTTCTGGGGAAAGTTCCGCGAACGGAATTGATTGGGCCGTCAGTACTACACGCGGGTTAATTATGCAAAAGTTTTTTTTTTCTTTTTTTAATTTACAGTTTAATTTGGTTTTAAACTGGGGTAGTTGGTTGATTTCTCGTTGGTATCTTGGAATATTGGTTGGTAATTTAAACGAGCTCATCTTGTATACATGAACGTAATCTCGGAAACGGCTGCGAGTACCTATTTCCAGCATTGAGTTTTGAGGGGGAATAATCGATCTAGCTAGGTCTTATCCATAGGAAACTGCGGATTCTTAAGATTTTTATGACCTTTCTTTCGTCGTCCAACATTAAATCAATAATTTCGATTATAATATGTCAGTCCGATTGTCAGTTTGGTATGTACGCATGTGTAATTTTAAGCTCAAGACAGTCGAAAAGAATAGACGATAGCGCCCATCACAATATGTACAGTTCGGACCGCGGGAAATAGCTCGCGCCATTCCTACCCGCGCTCCGAAACGAACGTCTAAATACGCAGGCCTAACAATCCGATCTGGCATCTGTGATAAAACCGTCCGCGGTCTGAACTTAACGTGTGCAGGACGCTAATAAATGTTTACTAGACTGCTTTGGCAAGTACCACCGATGTTTGGCCTCTGACTTCGTAAATCATTAGCCCAATTTCTAACGAAAACAAATATCATAACAGTACTCAGTTACTGTAGCGACCTACTTCAGGTGACTTGGCTGAATCGCAAATATGCGTCTGTGAAAATCCAGCGATGTCTAGGCATGGATATTCAAATATAAAATAGATCGATGCAATGCATATATTTTATGCGATTCAACTTTCGATTCGATCAAATTAAACTTTTAAACATACAGACCTAATTGTGCTTTTTGTGGGTATTTATCGGAGTTGTTATAAGATTAAAAATGATGTAGTTTTGTGCTTATACAGTGCAAACTTGCAATGCAATAACTGATAAAACTTAATTTTTGGTTGTATCTAAATTATATTTAGCTAAAACTACCTTACTACCTTATCCAATACAATATATTCGAATAATCGAGTTCAGCAATACATCGATTAAATAAACGAATCGATTCGCCATGCCTAGCTGTGATGTAACCGTGCCAATGTATTGTCGGCCTTCAGACGGTAATGGGTACATAATTTGTCTTTTTCATATTAACATCGAGCCCTTATGAATCTTACGACACGTGGTTCTGTGTATCATATTGTGTAGGATCACCATACGGTTTGATTAAGCAGGACAGTCCCGACATTGGTGTATGCGGTATGCCCCCCATAAAATTATAATTCTTTTTAAAATTTATTTATATTTCCAAATTATCAAAACATGGTGCAGTTATTATAAATTATAAAAACTTTGATTTTCTTTCTAGATCTTCTCTTAGAAAAACCAACTCCCCTAGAAATGTAAGAAACCGTAAATTTTAAACTCTCTTCTTAAAAAAAGTATGCGTCCAATATATACCATAACATATTATGTAGCTTATATTACTTGAATTTCAAGAGATTGCATACCTACGCGAAAATTTCAAGTCTTTCAAGATACGAGCTAAAGATAACCGATAGAACCGATGGTTAACGATAACCATCGGTTAACTAATAGCAGCCGGTTAACTGATTGACACAAACAAGCGGGCTTGTGATGTGCATGCAGGGCACACTTGTTGGGTTTAGGGCCGAGATGTTGTACCGGTTACGTGCGGTACAGTGAGCAATAATTGGTGTGCTTTATCATCTTCCTCATCATCATCAGCGGCGTTAGCTAATTATTTTTATTATTAATTCCCCAGTGGCAATTTGGATACTTAGCCGTTAGCTCGGAACAATACTAACTGGGTCTTTTAAAGACTTGATTTAATTATATCATTATAACTACTATTATCATTATTTGCATACTGATTTTTAGGCATCAAAATACAAAAATACTACAACATTCGTTATACTTTAAATGACAGACGAGCACAATATATAGTTTTTTAGTCAGAGTAATAATACGTAAAGTACGCGTTAATACATTTAAGGACGCGTATGAAAATTCGACAAAAGTTGGCTGTTTTTCGGTCGATTTTGCGATAAAATGAAACCAAAACCAACAAAATAACAGTTGTCACAAAAAGAGTATCTGTAAAAAAGTTTTAAAAAATTGAAAAAAAATATGATTTTTAGTATAGCAAAACCAAGTTTCCAGAACTTAATTTTGTTGTTAAAAATTAATATTATATCGCCAGAAATTTGGCTAAAGATAATCCAACATTATTAAAAATTTGTTTGGAAAAAGCATACAAAGTTTTCATGTGTTATTATAGCATGTTATTATGCATGAATCTTAATGTGTTGCATTAAGGTTTATTTAATTTGGTCAGTGTCTGGATTTATCGCACAAAACATTTCTAAAAAAATGTCAGTTCGTACTCTGCCGCTGTCAAACAACACGTTTTGCCAACGCGTTCTTAATAATTTCTAAAGATTTAATATATAGACTCTGTAATAGATTCGTTGACCTCCACTTTATCACCAATTAAACTGTCTATTAAATAAAGTTTCTATGTAATAGAACTGCAATTGAATCCCTTATTAAGAAAATATAATGCAAGATGATGTGGAAATAAACAATTATAGAACAAAAAATATGAGAGTTGCTATAATGATTATAGCTATAATATAATTCAAACATGTAATAACAAAACAGTTACAAAATCTAAACGACCAAAAATGGTGGTAATCGCTTTTAGGTACTTTTATGGGCTTATAGATTCATCTTTGTGAAACTCGAGAGAAAACCATAAGATATCATAATACGGAATATGCATGGAACAGAAAATATTCATACAACTTATTAGTATAACACTAGATTGAAAAACAAAAGAAATTGCGAAAATATCGCCAATATCTAAGATAATATTATGAGCTTTCAATGTTTTTATTAAACTACCCTTTCCTAGCAAAACGAAATTTAGTATAAACTTTATATGCATGTCGTGTATGTAAACGACGGATACTTAATAAACTCAAATTATGGAATACAACAAATTTATTATAAATCTAAAGGAACTAATTTAAAATACTTATTTAGCAATTATCACTTATATATTTAGCTACTATTATATTAATTAGCTATTAATCGCGAACGATGCTCTCTTGTCGAGAGTCAACCCCGCAAAACCAACCCCCTTGCCGCCAATCACGTCCGTTTTATACAGCGCAGTTTTATACAGGCAGCAAATGCGCGCCAATTCACCACCGGAAGTCATACGCAATGGCTACTTCTTGGTGTTGCCAACATGTAATGTGGCGTCACGTTACACATCGGTGTGCTGTATGCGAGTTTTTGTCACTACACGCCGTGAAGAAGTTAACTACAATTTGTATGGCATCGAAACAACGCCCCTAGTGGCAAACAATGGTAACTAATTAGATGCTATACAAATTCTGGTTTACTTCTTCACGGCGAGGAGAGACAAAAACTCGCACACAGCACACGGACCTCTCTGTCTAATTGACTATTTTAAACCTTCATATCTTTGTTAATTTCAATGATATCCAAGAACCGATTGTAACAACCGAAACACGGTTTATGAAACAAGATAATTTAAAATAAATTATGAATTATAACGTGAATTATTAGCTGTTGCCCGCGGACCGCCCACGTAAATACAGTACCCCTGGGGAATACTATACATTTTCGGGATAACAAGTAGCCTATGTTTTAATCCAGAGCCTAAACTACTACCATACCAAATTTCATCAAAATCCGTTCAATAGTTTTTGCGTGAAAGAGTAACATCCATCCATCCATCCATCCATCCATCCATCCATCCATCCATCCATCCATCCATCCTCACAAACTTTCATTTATAATTCATTTATAATATTAGTAGGATTAATATGATGTTCGTAATATTTCACATCATCTCTACTATAATTTTTGTCTTAAGCAGCTTAATAGATAGCATCTATGTTCACGTAGCTTAGGTTTGACATATAGGGTTAGATCTTATGCAGTGATTTTCTTATATCCAAAAACGCTCATAGCATTACTTTTCTGATTGTACTTTCTTTAATTGGCTAGATGTTGGTAGGTTTGCGTTAAATTTTTCTTTTAAACTTTAAGGGCCAATTCACACCGTAACAAACGATACGCGACATGGCGCTGTATTTTTAAGATAGCTTTAAAAAATTGAACTATATTCTTTACACAAGAAGATACCCATGTCATTGTAAGAGTTCAAATGTCAAGTTGCACCCTGCTGCACAGCGTGACAGCGTATGTGCAGTGTATGGCTGATGTCATATGAAACGTGTATCTTTTTGTTCAGTGAATAAAGTTCAATTTGGAATAGCTAACTTAAAAATGCAGCGCCGCGTCGCGTTTTGTCGCGGTATAAACTGACTCTCAGTTGGTCTGTATAAATACAAAACGCCTAATTTACGTTGGCCTATCAGTCAAGACAGATTTATAATGCCGTTGCAGAAATGTACACAAAATATGTCCTTACGTTTATTAGCTGAAATATTTACCTTAGTGTCTTGATTTATATCAGCAAGGAATTCAAGTTATACGTAAAATAAAATGAACTATAAATCAGAACATTAAAGTGCAGGCATCGCTCATAAGGTATTTTTAATTAACCTATGTCACCCCGGCCCTAGCTTGGCATATCTGACTTATTAGATTATCTATCTCGAGACTCATCTTGGCATCTAGTATCTACGGTAGATTAAGATTTGCAATATTTTATACATTGCATAAGTGGCAGACCATTCCTTGCTCCAGATGTCTTTATGAATTGTGTTTGACCGATTATTATTTTTTAACGACCTCTGTGGCTCAGTGGTTGAGCGTGTTGATGCACCAGCTGCGGGTCGCGGTGTTCGGATTCCCCCGAAGGAACAAAAAGTTTTTCTGTGTACCTGGGTCATGGATCATGGATGTGTATTAAAAGTATTTAATATATTTTCGTTGTCTGGTAACCGTAACACAAGTTCTTCGAGAACTTACCAAGGGCCAGATTGACGTGGTGTGAAGCATCCATATATATTATATTAGGTCTTTACCTATGAAATTGCTGTTTTGTATGATAAAATTGAAACGATTTTTTTTCATGTATTTTTCATTTGTATTAATCGAAGTAATCACCCATGCAATCAATGCATCTTTGCCAACGCAGTGGCAGTTTATTGATGCCCTTCTTAAAGAAATCAGCTGGACGGGAGGCAACAAATTCTTCAAAGGCATTTTGTACTGCCTCTCGGGTATTGAATTTTTTTCCCGCCAAGAAGTTATCCAAATTCTGGAAAAAGTAGTAGTCTGTAGGCGCAAGGTCTGGTGAGTAGGGCGGATGACGGAGAGCTTCCAACCCCAGTTCTTGCAACTTGGAGACCATCTGCTGTGCAGTATGAGGTCGCGCGTTGTCGTGCAGGAGCAGCGGAGACGAGCGATTGACCGATGCTGGTTGGAGATGTGCCAGCTTCTTCATCATTGTGTTCAGTTCTTCATAATACACATCTGCAGTAATGCTCACCCCGTTTGGTAAGAAGCTGTGATAAATCACACCGGCGCTAGACCACCAAACAGTGACCATCACTTTTCTAGGGGTAAGTTTTCGTTTAGGGCATTGTTTAGGTGCTGAACCAGGATCCAACCAACTTGCTCAGCGCTTGCGGTTATCAAACAGAATCCATTTTTCATCGCAGGTAACAATGCGGTTCAAAATTCCATCATTTGTGTGTCTGTTGAGCAGTGCAAGGCACGTCTCGACGCGTACTTCGCGCTGGCGATCATTGAGTTCGTGGGGCACCCATTTGTCAAGCTTTTTTACCTTGCCAATTTGACACAAATGGACCAATATTGTTTTGACGCTAACGTCGAAAGCTGCTGCTAATTCAGCCGTATATTGTGTATTATCAGCATCCATAATCGCCTTTAATTTTTCGTTGTCGACCAAAGTCTTCGGACGACCGCGAGGTTCATTTTTCAGCTCGAAATTTTCAGAACGGAAACGAGAAAAAGAATAACAGATTGTGCGTTGGTTTGTAGTGTTATCTCCGTAAACGTCGTTGATGTTGCGTGCCGCTTGTGGCGCGTTGCTACCACGACGGTACTCATATTCCATAATTACTCGAATTTTTAACGTATCCATGATGATGAAAAAGATTGAAATGCGATGAAAATGTTACACTAATCAATAAACAAATGACTAGTTTTGGAAAAAGAATTCCATGTTTTTAAAATAAAATTAATTTGAAATTAGAATTAGAAAGAAAAGAATTCTTAGCCAAACAAAAATTATTTTCATTTGAAATGGCCAGTACTGCAGAACGGCAATTTCATAGGTAAATACCTATTATTATCATTTACATATGAGCTATTTTAAGTTGCAAATATGATGTTGCAGATGTCAAGTTTATAATAACTAATATTATTAATGTAGCACTGTATAGACTTAAACATTGATCAGAACCCCAATTCTCGTATTTAATTTACTTTCAATCTTCAAAACGCCTTGATATCGTTTATATAAAAATTTGACGTTAGTTTGAAGTTTATGAGAATACCAATTTGCTGTTTTAACATATCGAGACTGCATCGAATCTGTATTATTGTAAGATAAATTAGCAGAATCGAATATTTTGAAATGATTATATAGTTATAATATAATTATACTTATTTGAATTATTATTATTCATAGTATTTGCGCGCTTTTGTAGTAGTTCTCGTGACGGTACTGATTCTGAAAAGTTATCTAGACCCTGGAAGAAGAATATAATATATGGCAGAAACACTAAAGTCAATAGGTTTTTACTAATTTAAGAGTTTAATGTACAGCGAAATAGTTCTCAAGGGAAGTAGGCGCAACACGAGATAAACAGCGTGTAAGTCAATTCTAACCATACCAACCAGTCATACACCGTATTGCCTATCGTCCAATCGGCAGCGTCATGCCGTTGCACGATAGGCAGTATGAAGTTTGGAGTTCGGACTAAGGGCTACCGAGAATAGCCCTCCGCATTACGCAATCGTAGTTTTACAAACGAAAGTAAAGCCGCAATTTGTCCCTTATTTCCATACGGCCTGGCATTTATCCGTAACTTTACTGTTTTCGCTAATTACCATCTCGTTTGCAATTTAAAATCGACAAGTTCTAGCGAAAGCGAGGGTGTCCGAGTAATTGGAGTGTGTATCCCCATATGCCTGCTTAGTGCCTTATGTAAACACTTTCCGTGCCTAGGTGTATATTATTTACCTTTTCTATATTTATTTATTCTATAAAAACAAACTACAGCCATATTGCCTATATCCTTTTTAGCCAGATATGTCAAATATGCTCAGGATATTTATACTTTTCCTATGACAATTTTATAATAATATATACGAGGGCTGATTGATAAGTTTCCGAAACGACAAAGAAAAACTTCAAAAATCTATTTAAAATAAATTTATTTCTCAACGTAGTTTCCTTCTACCTCGATGCATTTAGTCCAGCGCTTATCCAATGCCGTTACACCAGTTTGATAAAATGTTTTCTCCAACCCCTCAAAATACTCGTCCACGGCAACAATGACTTCTTCATTTGATGAAAATCTCTGGCCACCTAACCATTTCTTCAGGTTTGGGAATAAGTGGAAGTCGCACGGGGCCAGATCCGGGGAATTCATGGAGTTTGGCGACTGCAACCATTGACGTGTGTGCAGGTGCGTTGTCATGGTGGAACAAAATTTTTTTCTTGGCAAAATGTGGCCGTTTCTTCTGGATTTCTTCACTTAATTTTTGCAGCAAGCTTGCGTAGTACTCTCCATTTATTGTTTTTCCTTTTTGCAGATAATCCACTAAAATAATTCCTCGAGCATCCCAAAAAACAGTCGCCATCACTTTGCCGGCCGACAAAACCGTTTTTGCTTTCTTCGGCGCAGGTTTTCCGCTCTCAGTCCACTGCTTAGACTGTTACTTATGTAACAGTCTAACAGTCTAATCGCCGCAAAAACTCATTAGGATCTCGGTTAAACAGCGCCAAACACTCCGATGAATCGTCCACTCGACGTTGCTTTTGGTCTACAGTGAGCAAACGCGGCACCCATCGCGCGCAAAGTTTTTTCATTCCCAAATGTTGGTGCAAAATATTAAAAACGCGTTTAGATGAAATGCAAACCACCATCACCATCTCTGCTATCTCTCGCAACTTTAAGCGCCGATCATTCAATACAATTTTGTGAATTTTTTTGATCATGTCCGGATTCGTTACTTCATTTGGACGGCCAGACCTGAGGGCGTCTTCGCAGCTCTGTCTTCCACGTTTAAAATCAGTTACCCAGGTGTGAAATGTACTCAATGTAGGAGCAGAATTACCTAAAACACTGTCTAGCTTGGTTTTAATCTGGGTTGCTGTTTTCTCTTTTAAAACGTAAAACTTTATCACCGCACGAATTTCGTTTCTTTCCATTGTTAAGAAAATTTACGACAGAGAAAGTTCAACGTCCTCTCAAACAAATTCCATCAGTTCGATTAAATTCAAATTTGGCGTTCTATTTTCAAAAAGATGCCAGAATATAATGTAATATTCCTTTTTTGCGTATCATTTTTTTAAGTTCGTCGTTTCGGCCAGTTATTAATCAGCCCAGGTAGGCTAGATGACTGTTTTTTTTTACATAAATGAGTAGTACTCTTAAATATAAGTAACTTCTCAGAACAAACAGTATATCAAAAGTCAATATTTTCAAAGGTACAGCGATTTGTATACAAAATTTGCAAGTCTCGTGAAAACGCTTCATACTAAAGTCTGCGACGTCACGCCTACTTAAAAGTGTATGAAGTATAAGACCACAGGAACATATTTGTAAATATCTTCGATATTTGTTCGTGTAAGTTCATACTTACTATAATGAACGTTTTTGTATATAATGTAAGAAAACTAATGATGTAGGTTTTGTTTACTAATTTAGAAAATATGAAAACTTGAGAGGTGTCAAGGGACACCCGGATGGAACGAAGTCCCTTTCATTTTCATTAATTAGTGAAGGAATTGTAATAACATTTTATTTTTTTAAGTTATAATATATTTTTTTTATTATTAACAAATATAATGTAATATAAACTTAATCAGTAGGCTCAATTTTAGTAATAATTGAGAGAGAGAGAGAGAGACAGACAGACAGAGAAACACGCGCACACCGCACGGCTTCAACTATAGCAAAAAGTGTCGTTACAACTTTTAGTCTTAATTTTTTCCGTCTAGCCCCCTTTCGCAACCGCGATAAGGAACTTCGTTTCAAAAACTTTTTTGTACTTTTTAGATGTATCTAATTAATAAACTGCACATAAAATATTATATTTTTTAACATTTACCAAGTAGTAATGCCTCAATAATTTCTGAGTATATTAACGAAACTTTATATTTTAGATGTGGTCATCTCCCCTATTGTTTACGAAGTCTTCTCTATATTAAATAATATTCATGTCAACTCCCTGTAAACGAGCGTTGGTCGATTATGTCCCCAGCAGTAGGAATGTAAGCGGTCGGTAATGATCGCGTCAAAAGACCTCAATAATATAGCTTGAAGGTATTATAATCAAACAAAGACTGCATTAATTAAAATATCTACTCACCATAGCCGTTGTCTAGATTGGAGTTGATTAGACAAAGAAACAAGGAATAATTTTTTTTTGGAATCATCTAATATTTTTGCCATGGATAAAATTGCCATGTCATGTGACTAGATTTCATAAAAAATAATGCAGATCAGTATTTACTCTCAGCATATCAGTGTAATGTAAAATGCATTACTCATGGAGGAGGTCAGACATTGATGACTTCGCTTTGTCAGTGGCAGCGCTCGATGAAGTCAGATTATTCTGTCAGTTTGCGCGTTTGTTACGGCTCTCAGAATAGCTCTATAACTGTAATGTCACCCTGGTGTAGATCACATATAATTATAATCTGTCCGACTTGACTAATGCACATAATATTAATTATTAGTAACCATTAGGCGTGATTTTGCGATTTTTTTGGGATAAAAAGAACAGTAGATACTAGATGTAATAAAATTGATGAAATGCAATACAAGCAATTGTTTAATTAACTCATGACTTTGAGAAAAAAATAATAATTAACGAACAATTAGGGTCAATTCACACCGAAACGAAATGATAGCTATTCAAAATTAAACTCTAGTCATAACACAAGAAGTTATACGTTTCATTGCAAGAGTTCGAATCTCAAGTGACACTGTGCTGCACAGCACATGTGCAGTGTATGTCTGATGTATATGACATCAAACGTGTATCTTTTTGTGTAGTCCATAAAAATCAATTTTGAATGGCTATCTTAAAAATGCAGCGACGCGTATCGTCGCTCTGTGAATCTCTTATTGAAATTTTCTCGATCATCTAAAATTTGCAATTAGTGGTTTTCTTCGTACTCTGGTCTCTGCAAATCAACTCGCTATAATCCCCTTAGTTCATACATAAGAGCCACATACTAACAGTCTAACAGCATGTGGCTTGTGATAGCTCGTCTCAAGTCCTGACAATGTATTGATGCGATGAATAGCTTGTTAAGTCCTGTCGTAGGTGACAGTGCTTCAATTGATGATATACTGCTATTTTTCTCCTCTTATTTTGTATTGCCAGCGAATTTATCGTCCTTAGTGCTCAAGTCATTTTTATTGTGTGCAACAATTGATGTAATCAGTATTATGTATCTGGTTCTCATCAAATAGCGTTTTATAATACCAAGCCTGCAACCTTCAAGTGATTGCATGCTGTAGATATTGACATTGGCCATTTTAGCACAAACAAAGGGCATACGATCGAGCTCAATTCCTGGTTGTCTGATAAGCCAGTAATAATTTTAGATTAGTCTTGTTTTTACAAAACCAGCAAACCAGAGACAGAAAACACGCCATTAAAGGGAAGATATAATGTTAAATATACTAGTGTATTACTTTATGTAAGTACTACCCTTTTATTTTTAACCTTCTTGCATGCTATACACATAGCACTTGGAAGTCTTTTAAATGTCCAATAAATGTCCCGAGGCATCCACAATAATTACACACAATACCTTTAACATACCATAAACGACCAGTTATTCTATGATTTAAAGGTCTCGGATCTCGCGAGGACAGGGGGAGGCATGGCTTATTAATAACCAGCCATAGGAATGCTATCGCATTATTGTAATAGTAACCTGCCCCGAGATCATCTCTCGACAAGTACTAAGCTCTCGTGCCGATATTTACGAGGAATATAATTTGATAATTCTCTTGTAATTCCCCTTTTGATGGATGATGGTTAGAAGATTGTAAATCGTTTTGATTTTTATGATTATTGGGTTTTAATATGTGTAATAGCATGTAATAATAATTTCTCGGCATGTGAAATAATAAATAGGAATTATTGCACCCGGTTTATTGGATCGTTAGAGGGATTTATGCTAAGATAAACTTGAATATCTGTAATGTCATTTTATTTATTTACGTAATTAGTCGTAACTAAAAATATCTCTCTCATAAAAACCTTATCAACAAGCTCTATTAACATACGATAACCTTTTTTGGCGTGACGTTGAATGGATATTAAATCGAATAATTATGGTTTGGACCTTGCGTATTAAATTATAATCGTAGAAATTTTTGATATATCCTATAAGTATTGTAAGTGTTTTAATAAATAAATGAAATAATCTTCGAAATTCAAAGACACTGTTTAATTGGTGATAAAAATAGTAAAGCAAATAATAAATTCCAAAACGCTTGACCTAATCTTTTCCATTCAATAAATAAATGACAGGCCTTAAACACCATTCAATAAACTAACACGTACAATACAGATCCGTGTACGATACGTCTGTTTTGCAAACGGTACTTATTAACAGGGGATATGTGTGTCAAGTAATGTCCTGGATGAATAAATTTATTACATAAGAATCGGGTCCGGTTATTCACACGAGAAGTAAAGGTCAGTTTAGTGGAGGTCGTGATTTTTACGTCATTCAAAGTACGATGGATATCAAGTAACAGGAAAATAAATCGGAAAATGATGAGGAAGATGACGTTGATGATGGTAAGAGTTGTTGGAACCTCAAAAACTTAGGAGTAAGAAAAGTGATGATGATAATTATTTTAGTTTACATAATTATTATTTACCTACAGAACTCAGTGTCCTAAAAATGAAAACCAGCCTGAATCATTTATTATATTAATACGTGTAGCAATAACTTTGTAATCCTATTACGGAAATTATGCGAACGGAGGAGCACGGAGAGATGAATTTGGCACAGTTAAAATTTATATGGAAAAGGAGTGAGCTGTACAATTAATAAAAGTTTTAAGATTTCATTGCTTATTATTGTGTGTACATAAATTATTAAATAAAATAATTATACATTACACACACTACTTCAGATTAATAACACACACTACCATGCATTTGATACAATTTTGTCATACGTCATATTTGACAATTATTATATGTTTTCCGTAACATTTACATTTTTATTTAGAATCTTAAAGACAAAAATCCTTATAAAATTCAAATTTGACTACTGTTTGGAATTTCGGAATGTGGTGGGTTCGAATCCCGCTAAGATAAATATTTTTGTGATTCTCATTTTTTATTTTTATTTTATATATTTTTTATTTCTTTTTATTTATTTTATCGTTCTACTAAAACACCGAGCAAAGTTGACTCGGTCAACCACTTATAGTACCGGTACTTATAGTCATATTATTTTATTTTATAGTCCGAATATTTATACTGTTGATATCATGCATCGAATATTTTCTTTATTTGTAATTAAAGAAAGTGGACACAATCTCGTGAAATGTTTAAATTGGTTAAATTGTCAATACTGTTAATTACATTAATTCCATTCAATAGCAGCCAACTACGAATTGAGCACAAGTTTTCGAGATTCAGGAATTTTAATTGATACACTCTTTAATTACTTCATTAGACATAAAACGTATTGGGAATATGTAAAAGTTGATTACACTACATTTTTACACGAAAAAATGCTATGAATTTGACTTACGATAAGATTATTTTACTGAATCGTGATATTAAATGGGTTAATAAAAATACATGCATTGATTACTTTTTATATTATTTAATTAAATAAATTAAAAAGCTTTTGAGACCCATGCTTATTTAAAAGTATATATTGATAAGTTGAACATTGGAACCACTAGATCACAATGAAACAAGCAATGCTTAGAATGATCTATATAATTTCTCTAGAGAACATTTTCATCTCCTGAATCACATGATTGACTCAGGTATTTGTAGTGCTTGAGAAAGCTTTTGACGTCAACAACCAAATGCCCCTAAATTAAGATAAATATGATCAGTATTTGGCAGCCTGCTTAAGACTACTATTACTACTACTATTTATGTAGGAATTATGTGTTAGGAATTATAACATTGTTAGTTATTGTTTAATTTAAATTAATCTTCGAGTTTTTGGGTACCATGGTCAAAACACAACCAAATTAGTAGGAAACTTAAATAGAATAAAAAGTAAAGTTTAACCTATTCTTTAAAACTGATAAGAAAAGGTTACATTATTCGGATTTCAAATTGTGTGATGGTCAAGCAACTTATTTATGGCAGTGGACTATGTTTTTCATTGTTATTTATCTGTCATAGATATTGAGATATGACCATGTGGGTTATATTGTTGGTTAGCGTGGGCCCCGATTGCAGTATGTTAATTGTGTAACGGCTTCTCTTAAATTTTCTGGCTGGACCACCTAATGAGAACTTCCTACGCTGCTTCTTTCGGTTCGATCTATTTTGATGCGATAACGTTAGAATGTTAATCATTTTCGATTTATTCTATCTCTGATCATGAGAATCAGTCAAAAATTATTGAGGAGCTTATGAATATTTAACGCAGATGCAACAAGCGATTTAAAATTCTCAGAATATTGAGCAAAAATGTAGGCACTGATGGTGGTCGTAGTTTCAGTCAATGGCAGTGGTTATGAAAATAGTAATCGTAGTGATTATGATACTATCATTATTTGCGACGTTATCGTATATTTAATGCACAATCATCATTATGATTAAAGCAACTATAATAAATATGATGAATGTCATGATTGTCAAAGTGATAATGATGATACTAGTAATGATATTGTTGATACTACAATTTATATGAATTGGCATGTAATATTCAATGTTGGAGCCATGACGGATGTTTATGGGGAATATTGGCATTATTTACAGTGCAACGCAACGCACGGAAGGTCAGCTCGGATTTATGGCACACGAACTCTTTGTGGCACCGACATCGACACTCCAACTAACGGTGTCTTTCCAGGGATCATTGACGTTTGCCTAACGTATAATTGATGATATCCTCGTGTGCTGTTTCTATGTTATTTGATACTTAGTTCCGTATTTGAAATAGGTCGTGACTCTGCTGAAGGTATGTATGTCTTTACTAAGTCCCTATCTAATTATTTATTTTGATTAGCTTAGTTTATCTCGATTTATATTTAAAATTTTCAAAGTAATGATAATTAGTATCATTAACATAATAACTAATTATTCTCGGTTAGCTACTATTGCTTTTAATAAAATATAATATAATCATATTTTGAGATCTAAAGCAGCTCTCAATTCAGTAGCGTAAATATTGAAACAACAAATATAAATTGTGAATTAGATAGCAATGGCAGACAACTAATAGTGCGTGTATGCAAACATGCTTTCTAGAAATATGAAATAAAATAAGATATTAGAATCCGAGAGAAATTCTAGCAAGTATTATAAATTGTAACCACACGTTACTTGGTCCGCAAAAACTAAAATTAAGCAGAATATCGCCTATAAGTTTGTTTCACTTAGAACATGTAAACGATCGTTCTGGTAAAACAGTTCTCGTGTTCTCTAGCGGAGCATCGGCTAATTTCTAACATTACACCGATTTTATTACACCAAGTGGCTGATTTAGGTTATCGTCGACCATGTGTGAGGTCCGTTATGTTTGCTACATTTATGCGGATTACTTGTGAACTATCTAACAACCTGACTAACATTTACTAACAAAATAATATTTTTGAGATTCAACCTAGGTTTGTACACTCAAGGTGTGATATAGGTAATATAGAAAGGTAGGAATAATAATGTTCTTTGTAATTTAATAAAATAATCACGTTCTAATAGCAACGACTATGAATAATTTTCCATAAGAAACAAAGAAGAAGCCTTAAAACGTACTTCAATAGCAATACAGACATAATCCCCTCACAATTGTCAAGATTAGCTTTATACCGCAACGCTAAGAGGCATCTCAGGGCTTATTGTTAAGAAAAGTTATTCTAGACCACAAAGTGCTCGCCCTTCAACTTTGATAGGATAATGTACTTGAAATGATACTGCGAAACATTCTCAGTATCAACTGCATTCATCACAGACTTATATTTTAGTAGACGCATCCCGAGTGAGAAATAAAAATATACGATAAAATATGGATGTTGAAGTTTGGTTTGGCTAGAATGGCTTGCATATATTTAAGTACGTGCACCATCCAGTGATGCTCTATGAGCTATATAACTCACGACTGATACACAAAAGTTATTGGATGATTAGAAGCCGCACCATCGGTAGATTTAGCGTCCATACAAAATCAGTCCAAAATAAACAGATTCTGTATCAGAACAAAAATGAAACTGTAAAATTGAAATCAAAATCTACAACTTTTTTTGCTGACAGTATTTAACGTCTCCATCACTACAATATATCTGTGACTAGCGGAGGACGCCCGCCCGGGCAATAATGGCTGATGACTGGACAATTTGAAATCTCAGCTGTCATGTTATCCGCGACAACATTATTTTCTTTGTTCGTTTACTGAGAAATGAACCCTTGGAGCTATAAAGTCGCCTGCACATGTCGCACACAACGATTTTCATACATTAAAACGTGTTTTGCATTGTAAGTCATTGCGAAGTCGTAAAAAGTTAGGTCTTATTTTTCTCATTCTATTACTAAACTAGGAACAACGGGGGTCTATTGGTTTTATGCCTGGCTTGCTACAATGAAGCTGTACTCATCATGGGCTTCATTAAAGTTATTTACGATTATAGCACTAAGATGCAATACGTTACTGGCTATGAATAACATCTTATAATAGTTGTAGTACATTATAAATGTACATTATAGTGTATTATATTATAGTATTATTATATATATAGTGTACATTATAAATGTTATTTATTTAAGCGCTAAGTCGTATTACATTTTACCACTTCTGTAGTAGTTCTTTGAACTAAACCTAAAAGTTTGCGATGCCAAACTACGATATAGTAAAATTCAACTTACTTTCTATCAGAAAAAGTAGGTATTGGAACAATACTGTCAAAACATAGAACTGGCTATTGCCTTCTATAATGTATCTTCCTACGTATTTAATAATAATAAAACATTTTTTCAACAATAAAATTCAACTTTCTTTCTATCAGAAAAAGTAAGTATTGGAACAATATTTCTCCTTTATATTTAACAAGTAATTCGCAACTGTATAGTAAGTTGGAACCAGTTAAAGCTTAAGCTATCTTATAACGAACTTATCAATTATGGTACAATTTCATAGCTTTCAGTAAGGCTGTACCGATTTACTGATATAATGCTCAGAGCGGTGATAGTGTTAGCTATAAGTGGTATAGTAATGGATTATAATAAGTACGAGCGTGAAGATCGTTGTAAAAGATTTCTTGGAAGCAATTTTAGTATTTTAGCCCGAGTTATGGGATAGATCTGATACAGCATTTCCCTGTTTCGATAGAAGTGGATTTGCAAATCTATAATATTCATGAATTTACGAAATGGTTTTTGTTGTTTCAATATAATTTTGTGGGAGGGAAAGTCGGTGGAAAGCATTTATGGGTTTTACATTATTCTCAGTTGTTGCAAATTGCAGTTCATTCAACTTTATGTCAACATTTAAAGATAATGTAGCTATAACAATCTTGTCTAGATTGTTTGTTGTTATTTCTTTATTTGTAGATAGTTATATTTCCTTAGCTGTAAAGAAACAACCTAAATTTTAGACGTTTGGTGCTAGGCGAGGTCAGTTTCTGCTCCTATTTTGAAAATTTTCCCCAAAAAAATTTAAATGTCAACTATAATGTATGTACTTACATAGTTTTAGGCTAATACGGATAACAACTCTTTATTAGTAGGTTGGTAGGTATTTCTGGTAATATATGGAGGCTTAAAAATGAAACTAAAATCAAATAGAACAGGGATATGAATTGAAGAAGCTGCTCTTAGAGTAAATTCTAATTTGACTTATTTGACAATTCGGCAACTCTTATTTTGTGTGCTATTTAACGCTAGTCTACTGAAAACTGTTAAAAATTGTTATTTGATTCATCCAACATGTAGCCATTATATGATATCTAAATTAAAACAAATGTGACCTTTTAGACCTGCTGAAATAGCAAATGGAATAGTAAATATAGAAAAATCTATCTGCCTTGAATCTAGTTCAATCTATTTCAGCCGGTATATAAATAAAGTATTTTTATAATACGTTGTTTCGCTGGGGTTTCAACGTCACTATATGCAATTATACACACGCGAGGATTATGTAGTATTGCAATACTGTGCATAATCATAATCATTAAATTTCTTTCTCGCCAGTTGCGGAGATAATTGTACGCTTATTGAAATATGTACTTAAAATAGCTTTTAATTATGTTATTTTGTCATTTGTATATTATGTAAGTGTTGCACACCTCAGTAAAAAGAAAATACCGCCTAAATTGCTGCCAACACTTAATTTTGAGGAGCTCATTACGAACATTGTACTTAAAGGTGCGAAACGACTTAATAATTTTGAACTATGGAGAAAGCAAAAGACTTGAAAAACAAACAGGTTGCATCATCATCATCCATTGGATAAAGGGCGAGTTTGCATAATGGTCTTTCTCTAGAAATGTTTTGTGCAATAAATCCAGACAGTGACCAAATAAAATAAACCTCATTTTTATGTTTTTTTCTAAATCAATTTTATTATTGTTGAATTCTTTAAAGCAAATTTCAAGGTGAATTATCCTCTATCTTTGGATATTTTCAAACGAACAAAGTAGGTACATAAGAGCAGAAAAAATATCCTAAACACGACCTCTTACTATACATTTTGGGTGAAGAGGTTCTGGAAAATTGTTTTGCTATACTAATAATTATAAGTTTTAAAATATTTTTAAACCAATTTTTTATTTATATATAATTTTTTATATAATTTTTAATTTTTATTTTATTCACCTAGGGGCTGAATTTTAGAAAATACTGAAATACGTAATTCATTATTTTTTCCGTACTTAATTCATATCTTATAAAAATTATGTAAATATGTCCAAGGAATAAAAAGTTTCATACAAACTTTAATCACCTATTTTACACCCTTGGGGTTGAATTTTAAAAAACTCTTAGTGGATGCCTACGTCACATGAAAAATACGTGTGCAAAATTTCAAATTTCTAGCCTTAAGGGTTTGGCCTGTGCGTTGATACATCAGTTAATCAACTTTGCCTTTTATATATAACGATTTGTAAACGCGCCCTTAAGGGCACAAGTTTTTATTAATGATAGAAGGATTTAGCTTTATTTCAACTTATGTAATGAGTAACTGAATCGTAACAGAGAAGACAAAGTATAGCACGTTAAAACCATACAATATATTTCTTTCTGGATCCCTTTTACTGACTTCAAAGTTCAAACAACAGATATTTATTTTTGAACGCCTCTTACTGAGCACTAAGGTAATACTGGAAAGTTCTAGGAATATATTTCATTTACTCGAAACTGATACGGTTAATAAATACCTCATCCCGGTACCTCACTGCTTCGCGTTCTCAGAACGATAGTGGCATGACTTACTGTCGACATGGCAGGGCTATCTTCGTTTTGTTTCTACAAACAGTGTCCAATAACAACAATTGTGAGTAATTACAACAGAGTGTAGATAGAGTAATTAATTTTGTTTTTGTTGTGTTAATTTTTTTTTTTTTTTGTCGTGGTTTAATTGAGGCCGAATTATAGGCTGTAGGGCAATTATCTGATGCGTCCCAAATTCCATTTTTATCAGTGCGTGAATATAATTGTAAATAGTTTTACTCAAAGGCAAATTGAATGTTCCTCTTAAATGATTAAAGACTAAAGTAATCTAAAAATATCTAGACTTGGAAGATCCTCTTGCGACTGGCCCAAAAGATACAGACACCAGGACAGGTGAAAGTAAAAACAAATGCTTGTTATAGTGTCCAGTGATTTAGAAATTATTGCTTCCGTTGAGGACAAAGATCGGATTTCGCAATCACAAATTGACGGGAAGTGTGAGCTTCCTTAAATAATTTTGGAAAAAAAATAAATTAAATGCAAGTTAAATTTCTTTGAACATTAATATTTGTTTCAAAGATTTCTTTTCGTCACGCAATGAAGCGGTATATGGCAAGATGTAATTGGTATTTGGGGTTAGTGAATCTATTTCTTGGTGTTCCATTATGACTTAGGTACCGGTGTACATCATCATCATCATCCACACTATCATCGGCACGGGTCTTTCAGTGTGAGAACGATCTAATATTTTTATAATACTTTGGGGTTTGCATAGTGGGTTACATACGTCCGTATGTATGTATGTAACCACTACACTATGCAAAGTAGGTATTATAACAACACTAGATGTTACCCGCGACTTCGTACGCGCAAAAATAAATCTCGCGGTCACCTTACACTTTGCTGCGATAAAAAGTAGCCTGTGAGTTAATCCAGAGTCTAAGCTATAATATACCAAATTTCATCAAAATCCGTTCAGTAGTTACTGCGTGAAAGAGTAACTAGCATCCATAAATACATTATGCTTTTGTCGGCGGCTCTGCCTGCATAAATGCAGTATAAAAGTATTAAATATACTTCCCGTTTTCTGGTACCTGTAACACAAGTTCTTCGGATACTTAGCACGGGGTCACATAGATGTGGTGTGAATCGTGCATTATTATATTATTCTTATTATTATTATTACTTTTATTCCCGAAAAAGTACAGTGTTCCCGTGTGAGGGACTGGACATCCCTAAGTATTAAGCTAAGTATCCGAAGAACTTGTGTTACCTGTAACTGGTACCTGTACCAGAAAACGGGAAGTATATATTTTTATACTGTACATATATTATTTGAGATTTTTATTAGTTTAAATACATATTTAATACACATCTATGATCCAGGAACACAGAAAAACTTTTGTTCCTTCGGCGGGATTCGAACCCGCGACCCCCGGCTTGAGCACCAACGCGCTAAACCACTGATCCACAGAGGTAGGTAAGTAGCCTATGTGTTAATCCAGAGCATAAAATACCGTATCAAATTTTATCGTAATCAGTTTAGTAGTTTTTGAGTGAAAAGTAACAAACATCCATCCATCCTTACAAACTTTCACATTTACATTAGCTATAGGATTCTAGTAGGAAACAAGCTTTATTTCTTTTTTAACATCAGTGGGTAAATACGATGTTAACAATGACACTATGGTAGCCATAAATATACCTCATTTTATTTACGGGTGTTTATGGGCCTTACAAGTGCTATGAAGCCATCCGAGACCCTCTCCGTGTACTATGATGTAGGGGGCGTTGCGATAGCGCGGCGCCGGAGTATTTATTGCGGAGCGCTGCGCACGCGCGTAATGTTTTCGCATGATAAGCATCTACGGAAAAAGCAAATACACGCTGGAATTATAGAGATTAAACCTTCAATCTTCATCTTGCGAAACGTGTAATTTATTAGTTACTACTTTGGTTACACTTCATAATGAGATCAGGTGACTTTTCGGTCAATTTTGCTGCATTAGCAATTATTATGATCGGTGTTGGAGAAAAATGACTACTTACTTATGAAGACGATTTATAATTTCCAAATACAAGGGTCAATTCACACCGAAACGAAACGATATATGACGCGGCGCTGCATCTTAAGATAGATATTCAAAATTGATCTTTATTATACTCGTTTCATTGTCAGAGTTCGAATGGCAAACTGCACCGCGCTGCGCAGCGCACATGCAGTGTAAGACTGATATCATATGAAACGTGTATCTTTTTGTGTACTGAATAAAGTTAAATGTTGAATAGCTATCTTAAAAATGCATGTTTCGGTGTGAACTAACTCTAAAATGCAGTTAGAATGTTAAAACATTCTAGAAGCAAACCAAAGAGGCTGCACGGAATAATAGTTGCATTTATGTCAAATAAACAATACAAGCTGAGGAAGCCAATCAAGTATAATCTCTGCGATAAGTGAATCACTTCACTGAATTGTTTCGACTTCGTTCAATGTAGTTTTATTAAATTCCTGATAGTTAGCATCACCGCTTTATATTCAAGTTTATTACTTTTTTCTTCTGACGACTTTCTGTCTCACTTTTTTTTAAGTTTGTATATAATGTTGTATTTATTAACATCAACTATATTATATGAATAAAACTAGTCGTTTCAAATTGATTCCAATTTCGAGTATCACAAATCAAAATCCCTATCCAGTCTAAAATCCAGTATCAAAATCCCCTCCAACCTATTAACTTATCCACCATTTTCGTTTTCTTACTAATATTGTTCTGTTATCTCTGTAACTTGTCATCTCACCCACACATCGGAAAATAAAACCTTTCTTAACTTTTATAGTCTGGTTTGATCTGGACAGACTCGTTGTACCGTTAAGGTCAAATCATTTTTAAAAATGGCTACCAATTGATCTTGGGACTTGATTGGATTTTTTGTGGGTGTCTAGTGAAATTTTCAACCGTCAATTGATTAAAAAGCTCATAAATGAAATGCGATAAATTTTTATCTATTTCGGACGCCACATTTTGAAGATATCAAATATATTGAAACTGGTTGTATTCATCTATTAATGCTGCAGTTTTAATTAATATTTATTACGGTGTATAATATTATCAAAATATCTAAAGGAAACAACAGCTAGATAACACTAGCCCAGATATATACTAAGTAGGTAATTCAAATTATTTAGCTCAATACATCGCAGATATACAGTTAAAAAAAATTAAGAACACGCAAAATACGTACACAAACTTTGTTACAACGAAGTACACAAACTTTGTTACAACTAAGTACACAAACTTTGTTACAACGAAGTACACAAACTTTGTTACAACTAAGTACATAAACTTTGTTAGAACGAAGTACACAAACTTTGTTACAACGAAGTACACAAACTTTGTTATAACAAAGTACACAAGTAAAAAAAAAAATTGGCCTACCACATGATACACAATTTGTGCCTAATTCTCTTTTTGATTTCTGGCCATTATGAAATCTTCCTGCTTTTTGTATACTATACGTGTGTTGATTTGACACGCTCACGTTCCACCAAGCCATTTTAGATTGTTTGTTATGCAGTTTAATACACGTGTTTATTATGTAGTAATGACGTCATACTTTATCATTTCGCCCGTTGTGCGACTTCTTTTTGCGGTATGTCGTTCTATGTAATTTTTGTGTCGATTGTATGCGTATGTATTTATGTATTCGTATTATTATATTAATCTTATCATTAAATAAACACTTTTGCCATAGAGTAAATAAATAATACAGTATTTTCCTGTATTTTTTTAATTACATAAATGAATAGTGCTCAGACTATTATAAAAGGAATAGTATACTTAAAAACAAAATTTTCAAAGATATTGCGGATTGTTTGAAGCACTTTTGTGAGTCTCGTGAAAACGCCCCATATAAAAGTAGTACTAGTAAGTGTATGAAATGTATGACGATGAGTATGATGTAGATGTATATCTCGTAATTTTGCGCGTTTATGTTGATACATACCATAGTAAATCTTTGATGTAAGTAAACTAATTATGTAGGTTTTCATATATACACTAATGTTTTAAAAAATCTTACAACTTTTTTGTGACTTCGAAATGCATATAATTACAAAATCAATCAATCAATCAATATTTTTATTCGCATAAAATATGTTATTAAAGATGTTACAATTTAAAATGTATAATATAGTGCATGTTTTGCCTTTTTTTTGGCATGGGAATATTACAAGCTACCAGTATAGGTACATTACATTTAAAATTTTATATTCATTTAATATTCTTATTTTACATTTAATTGTTTTTATTACATAATACATAACATTTAATATTTTAGACACTATATGAAAATTCAAAGGAACACTAAAGGACAATACTTTTTAGTTAGCTTTTTTTACTATTTCATTTAAATATTCTTTAATTGCATAAAAAAAATCCATTAGGAATTCTTTTAATTTTATTTTAAATTTATTCAAATCGTCAATTTCCATAATGTCATTCGGTAATCTATTGTAAAGTTTTGGCATATATATATATACTACTGAAATTTTTCTTCTTTAAAAATACTAATGATTCATAAACAAAAATGCGCGAGAAAGTTAATAATATTATAAGTTTTTTGAAATAAGGCTGACACAACTTTCTGATTGTTTTACTACACATAAAATCTAATTATTTTTTACTTTTATCAAGTTGTAATACCTAATTATTTCTTAGTTTATTTAAAAACACAACATTTTTACATGTCAAATATCCAATTGTGCTACAAAATACTATCTAGAATACTTATTAAAAATGTGTAACCTATCAGTGGCGTGGGGTGCCTATAACTCCATTCCTAACGGCTTCACATACCACTTACCTTTTGAAGACCCTCATGAAAATCCCTACCTATGCAGGCTATGAAAGGGGAACCAGCCTTCGCCGCTGTCACCTATATTTTTTTTTACAATATAGCTCTTTGGTTTAATCTGATATAAAAGACCCTGTACATTTACAATCCTTAGGTATTTATTAAGTCCAAAGTCTACTTTATATGCCCTTTGGTTAACTCATTTAACTTTTATTCAGGTCAGTCATAATATAGAATGACGTCTTTGCTTATTAAATAGACACAAAAAATTACAAGACGCACGTGCGCATAATTTATATTGACGCAAGAGCATATCGCTTGTGTTAGGTAATTCGTTATCATACTATGTAATGTTTATTAATTAAGATTTTACAGTAGGAGAGCATTAGTACGAACGGGCTAAAGAATAAAATTTTGTTCAGCCTTAGCCCTCGTACCGTGTAGTTTTTTTGTAGTCGCGATAGACAAAAAACTGCACTATAAATAGAACTCTGTGCTAATACTATAGAGCTGAAAATCCAAGTGTCAAATGTCAGATTTGACAACTCTACACGATTTTCAGATCTATATTGTACTAGCGCAAAGTTCTATTTACAGTACAGTTTTTTTCTGTCAAGACCACAAAAAAACTCTCGTGGGAACGTAGCCTCAAGGTTACACGTTAAAGGGTGTAGCTGATGCCTGACAGGTTTGCCTGCGTTATAACACCTGTAAGGTCAGCTAGTAGGAGTGTGGAAAACTGCAACATACACACTCCGCTTTACCTGTAAAACTCAAATGGACAGGCGAACCTGTCAAATATATCCTGACGCGTATGGCTAGCACTACAGGAGACCCAAGATAGATGAGGGCTTATAGCCCCGTAGTGCGCTTGTAACTCTGATGTTGCAAAAGTCCATTGGCGGCAGTCCGCAATAATCGCTTACCATCAGGGTATCCGCTTGCTCGTTTACCGGCTTGATTCTTTAACTGCGCTTTAACTGGTCTTCGCTTTGGCGATGCGTCTGTACTTTCCTGGTTTTATTACATAAAGTATTTCAAGAAACATCGAAATTGGCACTTCCGTGACTCATGTTATTACCTTTTAATTTAAATCCTCAGCACATTTCCGTCCCTGTGATGATGTGGTAATGACTGGCCCCTGACTTCGCCTGTCAAACACTTTGCGCCCCGAGCTAAACTTTTAATGGATTTCGCAAGTGTAAATTGCACATGTTGGCTGACGTGACTATGTCCGTGTTCATTGAAAAAATGTGCAGCATTGGATTGTTACTTTAGACACTAAACGCGAAAACATAAAACATAACGGGAGAGAATATCATCAATGTAAATATTTTATTTGTAGCTGAAATTAAAAAAAAAAGCCATCAGTTAATCTTAAAACAAAGCAAGCGGTTATTTACGAGGGGAGGTCCAAAAGTTCGCGGAGTGGAGGGGATGGAGTGGGGATGCAGTTGAGGCCACCACATCAGACATCGTCGAAAAAGTCGAAAAATTTGTACTGGAAGACACACGTTTAAAGAAAAAACAATTATCTGCATTTGTTGGAGTATCAGATACAACCATTTTGCGGATCCTGCACGACCACTTGGGCATGACAAAAGTCAGTGCAAGATGGGTGCCGAGAATGCTCACGCCGCTTCAAAAACAGCAGCGCATCGACGCGTCTAAGCACTTTTTAGAGGTGTGTGGAGACAACCCTGTGCAGATTTTGGAGCGGATTGTTACTGGAGATGAAACATGGGTTCATCACTTTGAACCTGAATCAAAACAGGAGTCCATGCAATGGCACAAAAAGGGTACACCACCTCCCAAGAAATTCAAAGTGTCAGAATCGGCTGGAAAGTTGAAGGCCACTGTTTTTTGGGATTGTGAGGGAATATTACTGATTGATTATAAAGAAAAAGGTACCACTATAACCGGAGAATACTACGCCACAATATTGGAAAAGTTAAAGGAGGCAATTAAAGAAAAACGTCGTGGAAAATTGGCCAAGGGTGTGTTGCTTTTGCAAGACAACGCGCCGGTTCACAAGAGCCGAGTTGCCATGGCTGCTCTTCACACGCATGGATTCGAACCACTTGTTCACCCACCCTATAGTCCAGACCTGGCCCCTAGCGATTTTTATTTGTTTCCAAATTTAAAAAAAGAGCTAAGGGGAAGGAAATTTTCCGACGATAACGAAGTGAAGGAGGCAATTTCGGCGCATTTTGAGGCCAAAGACAAAAAATATTTTTTCGATGGTTTAGAAAAATTAATCCATAGATCAAATAAATGTATTACACTTAAAGGTGATTATATTGAAAAGGAAAAATAAATTTATTGTTATATTTTATTAACAACCCTTTCATTCCGCGAACTTTTGGACCTCCCCTCGTAACTTTAAAAAATCTAGCAATGATTTTTCCACTAGCTCTGGCATAGTAACACTATAAAAAGAAAACGCAATGTGTCTAGTGGTACCTAATAGTACGATTTTAAAAGGAAAACGCAATATTTATGCATAAATCACTACACCATTAGTAGGCTTCTTGCGTGCGAAATGCTTGGAATATAGTGTAAATTCACACCGAAACGAAACGATACGCGACATGGCGCTGCACTTTTAAGGTAGCTATTCAAAATTGAACTTTATTCATTACACAAGAAGACACAGGTTTCATTGTAAGAATTCGCATGTATAGTGTATGACTGATGTCATATTAAACGTGTATCTCTTACGTATACGTCGCGTATCGTTGCGGTGCGGCATTATCGTAACTACTACACATACAATGACAATAATGATTATTAATTAAATTAGACATTTACAAACATACACACATACTTCCATAAATAGTTCCCATGACATTGAAGATGATGAATTAGCGAGCGTTGAACTGGCACAAAAACTCGGACCAAATTAGGACGAGTCGGGGACTACATTTACCCACTTTTTTCGGCCTTAATTTGTTATCTGCCAATAATTAATTATCGTGAAAGTTTACCTGTTAAAGTGACAAGAAATATAGAGTGTGTCAATTTTTAACATTTTCCACGCTCGTTAACAAAATCTGATCGGCAGTGTGTTACTCGTTATATATAGTTTTTGGAACTGGAGGCTAATTAAGATTACCTAAGCAAATATTTTTAAACTCTTGAATATTTAGTGTAGTGGTGTAGTGGGACCGTAATAGGTATTTTACACACCAATAAATTTGATCTCCATGAGGTATCAGAATTTTTTATTAGGATATAATATTGTTTTTAATTTAAAATATTAAATTAGGGGCCTGTTTCACAATCTTATAATAAGTGTCGGATAGCTTATTCGGATGTTTTGTCGCTGCTTACTTTATATCGAACGACTGAGACAAGACATGCTAGCTATCAAAATAAAGTTAATTAAAAATCACACAAGTTCTATCAAAATTCTCTTCAAAATTCAACTCATCAAAATATCATCACATTCAATATCAGTTCTCACGCTACCGAATTGAACCCATACACCATACACTAAAGACCATACCGCCTGTTACAAAACCTATTGATGCCTGTCACGGATTAAACCAAGCGTACTGCCTATATACAAGAGTTTGATATTGGTCAAAATGCAATTTTTTTTTTATTTGATCCCACATTTTTTTTTAAAAAGGTAATTTCAATTTTGTTTTATTGATGAATTTTTTTTCCATTGAGGTAAATATTAAACTACATACATATTGATATGTAACTAAAAGTTATTCAAGCTGTTCTTTTTCACTAAAACAAGTTTGTGTACTAAAACATTCATGTTTACTTAGTCTAAGACAAATTACACCGTGCATTTTGTTTACAATTACAAGTTCTCATTCTAATTTTTGTTACGAGTTAGCTGTTATGTTATCAACTGCAATCAAAATGCAATAAAAATATGATCCAATGACGGCAGCATTCAACTAATTTACGACAAAAAATCTTTAATACTTGCAAGTTGCCACCAAATATAGTAGCCTGTATAAACGAAACTAAACAATAACATTAGCGTCTAATGTCTAAAATAAAGAATGCATGAATTTTAAATCTAAGATTTACGTAATTGTTTTTGTTTGAAATATAAAATTAATCATTATAAATATTATTTTTACGATTATAGAACAGATTGCCTTTTTTTGATAACATAGCGAAATATTGTGCCGAAATTATTGGCATTTAAGAATCAACTGATAAGAATATATTCATTAAGACGTGATTTATTTATAATGTATATTTTTTGTAAACGTCGTTTCATGAACAAAAAATGATGATAAAAACAAAAACTGACATATTAATTTCATTGTAATTTTGACCACTGGACTTTTATGGACTCCACAAAACAGGCTTGACGTAGTCTGGAGTCCTCTAGTAATAAGTAAATTTTGTGATGTTATTTCGTGAAATAAAAGATTTATTTATTAGTTATTATTCCCGATAAGATTGCAGTGAGTTTATGCAAATTTCAAAATTGCCGAATTACGGTGGACGACTGATTGAATGGCTTACTACTTCAATTGGTGAATGTGAATTTAAGCGTCATTGGTCAATTTTCAATTTGCACTGATGACTCATTGCAATCTTAACACTAATATAGTGACCAATATGTGATATGAGTAGTACTCGGCGTGGGGGCATCCGGTGGGGCCAAACCGCAGGGAAGACCTACAACACAGGTGCCGTCTGCCGGCGTATACCTCCTACATATTACTCTACAATGTTTTTATTTTATACAATAGCCTGACCAAAAATATAAAAAATCTCGCCATGTTATGGAAAATTCACGGAGCTGAATTCTAATGTCATTAATGTCAAATTTACGAGATTTAATGGAGTTTTAGTAGTGTTGCTGCAACTCGCCCAAATAAGCGCCCTCAGTGCAGGAATTTGTATTCCCAGGCTTTATATAATGATTACATGTTTCCCGCGACTTCGTACGCGCAAAAGATAAACCAGCGGAAACTGTACATTTTTCACATAAAAATTTCATCAAAATCGGTCCTGTAGTTTCGGAACCTATTCAAAAAATGTTTCCTCTTTATTATATTAGTATATACCTACCTGTTATGTTGCTCAATGTCCATGTCATCTCTATTTACTCTACACTAAACATGTGCCATGCTTTTGTTGTAATAGCTGTCATTATTTTCAGTCATGAGTCATGAAAATAATTATCATAATCATCATTATTATAATATTTTTCTAGAAATTTCTTAACACTTTTAAAAAGCTACCCACTTTTTACTATAGTTTATGAAAAAAAGCTGTGAAATAATTATTATGTAGAGTTTCTTATTATGCTTATTTGACGACTGATAAAATAATTGAACTACATTCGCTACAAATGTGACAATTAATGGACCAATAATTAATATTATAGTGAGACATTAATGTGCAAATTAAGAAATGATAAAAATATTTGTAGAGTCCCGTTATATCGAAGTTTCGGTTTTTGTTTTTTAAAGCTATCCAATTAAATGCCACGCAAAAGGGTGCAGAAAGAATGTTAACAAGATGCTTGTAAAATTTTTTATATCGTTACATAAGCGCCCCAGTAACCCTGTGTCATTAATGACATAGTTTTTGTCGTGACAAGAACACTTGATTCTGATTTTCTTGCTTTTTAGGGTTTATAGTTAAGACAACACACTGTGTCGGGTCACTTGGACCAACCTACTTAAGCCTACCAAATGAAAATGGTAGTCCTACTAAATGAAAGAGTAGTCTTTCGGGATAAAAACAACACAGGCTACGTGTTAATCCAGAGCCGTTTAGGCTACTACTATCATACCAAATTTCATCAAAATCCATTGGGTAGTTTTGCGTGAAAGAGGCACAACATCCATCCATCCAATCATACATCCATTCTCACAAACTTTCACGTTTATAATAGTACTAGCTTTTGCCCGCGGCTCCGCCCGCGTAAATACAGCGTCCCACGGGAACACTGTACTGTTTCTGGATAAAATGTAGCATATGTTTTAATCCAGAGTCTAAACTACTATCATACATAATTTCATCAAATCTATTCAGTAGTTTTTGTGTGAAAGTGTCACAAACATCCATCCATACATACAATTACATCCATTCACCCTCAAAAACTTTCACATTAAAATAGTAGAAGGATTACCGTGTATACTACATAATATATCTAACCTAATGAAATCATAATAATAATATAGTTTACATGCACTGGACATTGTCATTGTGCCTCTTCGTAAGCGACGGAGAATTCGTAAAAACCCTCAAAATGTCGACGTTTTCATGAGCGAATATTTCGTAATGAAATCATATCGCATGCACTTGTGTCTTGTGTCGTGCGTTGCCAATTCGCGGGCCGCTGCAGTCGCTCACAAGCAGGTGCCTCGTGCGCGCGTGCCGCCATCTTGAATCAGCTGATTTCGCGCCATTTGACACTTCGAACTTTGTGTGTTGTGATGAAAATGACGGTAAATCGAATAAGAGTAGTTGTTCTCGGCAGCGCCAGGTCCGGCAAATCAGGTATGGAATCAGCTGTTTTCTTATTATATGATCAATATTTTAAAACTCTACAAAGCTTTTGCTACTTTCATATTTATGTATTTTTTAATATGGACTTCAAATAACTTAATCTAACTACACAAAATAGTATTATTTGATGCACTTTACACTCACGGGTAGGCAGTATACACGCGTCTGAAAAAAAAAAAATTACATCGATACTATTTTTTTCAATCAATAATTTTTTAACCTTCGTTACAAAACAGTGGGACGAACTGATTGAAATTGTAGTTAATGACGCTATAATGATACCGCACTATACTGAGAGTCCAAGAATATTTGACCAGCAACGCAAGGATAATGCCGCTTTGACCAAAGCTTGACCGAAATCAATTATCTTTAATGACTCATAAAGCCTTTTACTTGTTTTAACGATGAAAATTGCTTCGTATTCCTAATTAATATTGTTTTTTAATTTGACTTTTACGGCCATGGTGTACCGACAACTTCAAAGGAGATTCCCTTTAATTAAAATTACTTTTAATGACTTACAAAAATAGTCACGTTGCAGTATTAATTTGAGGATTATATCATATTCGTATTATAAATACTAATATTATAAAGAGGAAAGACTTGTTTCTATGTACGTTTGTTGAATGGGCTCCGAAACGACTGGACCCATTTTGAAAAAATGACATAGATATAGATTAGACCACGGGGAAGGACATAAGCTACTTTTTACAGCGTATGTACGGTTCCGGCGGCATATTTTTTTGCGCGCACGAGGTCCCGAGCTATATATTGTAACTCTTTTTTATTGATTTATAAGATTTACGAATTTAATGCATCGGCTTCTTTTGAAAACGCCGGCAATGCCACTGATGTAGCGACTTGCGACCAGAACTGTCTGCGATTGCGTTTAACACAAAACTTTTTGTTGTTTACTATTTTTCTAATCCTACTACTATTGTAAGTGTTAAAGTTTGTAAGGATGGATGGATAGATGGAAGGATGTTTGACGCAAAACTTCTCAATGGATTTTAATGAAATTCGGTATGTTACTAGTTTGGGCTCGGGATTAACACGTAGCCTGTGTTGTTTTTATCCCGAAAGAGTACAGTGATCCCACGGGCAAAAGCTAGTTAGTAATATTTACTAATAGCATTTAGATATCATCATCAGCATAATATCATTAGCATCTACCATACCACCTTAAAATACCTATCTCATTCATTTTATCAACTTCGTTCCTTAGAAAATGCTTGTTATTTGCTGCACCTGCGTTATTACATCAATTACATGTTATTGTAAACAAAGAATAATTTTCTAGAATTTCGTAACTCAATTGCTTAATACTCTATGTCTTTGTCTAAAAGGTAAAGTCCCTTATCTCTGATAGCACTATGTCAACAGGCTAGTCACAATAGACAGTAAACATGATAAATTTCCCCGCACGCGCAAGTGCAATGTGTGCAATTGTTTTATTTAGCACATGCCATTTCGTCATCATCAGCTATGTTTAGCCCCCGACCAAAACAGAGGGCTGTTATAAGTTTGATATGTCTGTGTGTGTGTGTGTCTGTCCATGGCATCTACGGCTACGGCTCCCAAACTGATACACCGATTTTGATCTTTTCTTTTCTTGTTCGAAAGCTGACATGATCTAGTGTGTTCTAAGCTATTATTCAACATCATCATCTCGCTGACTGCTTGACAATGACTGGATAGAGCCTCATTTTTTCCTTCTTAATTCTTATTATCCTTTTGCCTTGTAGTTGATACGTACATCTATTCTGTATTACACTTAAAAAATTGTTTGTTTATAAAGAAGAAAGGGCATTTTTGTATGGAGCCTGTCCCCACTAGGTACTGTAGCACTACAAGACATAATATATCAAATGAAAGGGCTTGAAAAGTGTGTCATTTTATTGTATAATAAAAATCTCTAAACCATGGGAGAAAAAGTTTGGAAAAAAAGTTAAATCAAATATTATTGCACCATTTCAGTGTTGCTGGTAAGGAACAATATCTGGGAAGTAAATATGTGCGAAAAAAATGGGGAAAGAGCTTATTTTTATAATGTATTATTATCTATTCTTCTATACATTTCTTCAAAATATGAGACAGTTTATCAAAATATAACACTTTTCTGAAGTTTGTAGTATACTATTACTTTCCAAAAAATATTCTTTAGTAGCAACATATGTATGTACACGTATGAAATAAATCAATAATACAGAATGATTTTTGAAACTTTTTGAACCTTTGACCCTCATTAACTCATTTCTCCCATGGTTTAGAGATTTTTCATCATACAATAAAGTGACACACTTTTTATGCTCTTTCATTTGATATATGTCTTGTAGTGCTGCAAGGGTGGCGACGTTTTGAAGTTTTTCTTTATATAATCTGCCTTAAGACCTTAAATTAGCTTATCTATTGAATAACCAGTTCAATGTGACACTTCTACCGATTAAGAGCTATACACAATAATATATCTCATAACAGCAGAGTTGGTAAACAAATGGCACACCCACTCTTATGAAATACTTTGTCAATACGAATACTGAATAGCACAGTCGGGGGAAACTGCTTACTTTATACCGAGTGACGGAGACAAAACATTTAAATAAGCTATCTGACACGTATCAGTAGATTGTGAAAAAACGTCGGAAACAGTAACGTGACCAGTTTCAGAAGTATGTCAAATTGCTAAACGTTCGTTTTCTTTTACGCAGTGATTGTTTATTTGTTCGCGTTTAGGTGCTGCAATGCAGATGACCTGGTCGCGATAAAACTTTATCAATCACCTGCAAAGGTTATAGTTAATCTTAACTGATTTTATAAAGGTGATTGTGAGATAGTTAACGCAATAGGCACGTGTTGTTTGTATTTTTATATCTTTGTACGGTTTTACACCACGTCAATCTGGTCCCGTGGAAAGTGCTCGAAGTTATACATTATACAGTACGATCACGACCTTAATTTCTTTCAGGAATCGTCGTTTTTCATATATCCTGTCTCATTTCTACAAAAAATCGGTTGTATATAATATGTTTATTCTTTAGAATATTTTAGGGACTGTATATTTTAATATTTATTATAAATAATAAATATTAAAATATACAGTCCCTAAAATACATATTATGACTATTTTTAAGTATTTTTTTATCAGTATTTTCAATTGAGTTATCATTGATATCATTAATGACGATATATGTTATATTTATGCCAATTTTGCACTCTGTATTTTCCACGTGAGACGTCTTGAGAGTCAATTATGATGATTACTTTTTCAGTGATTATTTACAATTTAAATTTGCTTAATGGTCATAAAGATTTTTGCTCATTACTCTTTATGGATATCTGCTGTACTATTTATTAGCTTTCATGGACAACAATAAAAGTAATATTATTTTGGCTTACTCTAAAAGGTTTACCAGATCTGCTACAAAGCAATAAAAAGTTAACGCAATAATAAGGTAAAAGTATTTTATATAATGTTATTATTATGTGGGTGCGCCGGGCGACACACTTGAGTACGTTGACTCCCGAGACCAAAATGCTATTTACGCTTTTTGGATTGACGCGTGTAAGTTTCGTTAAGGAAAGACGTCAATCATTTACATACAAGCCAAGAAAGATTGGCAAAAGGTTCAGTCTACACTTATTATAAACAATCAACTCCGCCAATGAACTGTACTGAATAATGTATTGTTATAAATATCAAAAGTAACAGTTTATGCAATTGAGTCCTATATTTTAGTTTGTTTTTTTTTTATTTCGAGAATTGTAAAACAACAATTCTATTATGGATCGTAAAAAAACCGCCCTCTGGCCATTCTTGCTTCAGAATAAGATAGACGTCAGTCCCGCATTTGCGACCCTAAATCCATATTAATATCATGATTATTAAACTCAGACATTCAAAAATAATAAAGATCTACTTTTAAACCAGCCCGAGACACCTAAATTAAGAGTTAAAAAAATTCAGAGCAAAATAAAAGAAAGCGCTTAGCCGGCTGTGTGGATTTCGGGCCAAAAATAAACTTCTTTTTAATTGTGGACAAAAATAAAATCTGCATTTAGGCGCTAAGAAAAGGGGAGAAATATTTCTGGCTTCAACGAAGCTTAAACTAATTGGAGTATAGCGCAAACCAGATTTTACTGATGAGATATTTAAGAACGCTGCACCGTTTCAAAATTACGTAACTTTTTAGGATAATTTTTACAAGCATTGATAATAACATTTTATTTTGATTGACAAAGTATTGTAAGGTCTATAGAGCTGATCATGTTAATTGTTAGCTCAGTAAATCTATTGCGACAAACATCTTATACTCCATCTATTCGCATCTATCTTTCTATATATATAAAAGGCCAAACCCTTAAGGCTAGAAATTTGAAATTATGCACACGTATTTCTCATATGACGTAGGCATCCACTAAGGAAGGATTTTTCAAAATTCAATCTCCAAGGTGGTAAAATAGGGGATAAAAGTTTGGACATATGTATTTGCATAAAATTTCGTTTGAATTGAGTACGGAAAAATACTTATTTTACCGTTCTTTATTATTCAACCCCTAATAAGGTGAAATAGGGGATGAAAGTTTTAAATTACTATTTAGATAAATCGTTTGAAAACCAATTTCACGCGGGCGAAGCCGCGGGCGAATGCTAGATATAATTATATTGCTATGCATTACGAGCAAAGTTTTAACCTTTGCATATCTTTCTATCATCGTTGTGGTAAACGCGCCTCTATCACCTACTGTATATTCGTCACTAGTTTTTTCACGCAGGAATGCGGGATCGTTAGTCATATTCTATCTTTGCTACATCACGATAGGGGGCGTTGTTTACCGCCAAACATAGGACGCCGACTCAGATCGTATCAAGTGTGAAGTTTTGGCAAACATCTATTAAGGAAATGTGACTAGCGCGCATTTTGTCAAAAGAACATTTCAGTGTGTAATTAAGGAACAGAGAATTGAACAAATTTTGAAAATTTAAGTAATAATTCGGAGGAATTGTCAAACATTGAGCGAGCTGATGATGATCAATTGTAACTAAGAAGTAAGAACACTCGGTCATTTCGTCCATCTGGGAGCTATGATGCCACGGACAGACACACATACATGTCACACACACGTCAAACTTATAAAACATCTCTGTTTTCGGCAGGGGTTAAAAATACACCTATAACCAAAAAAGAATTAGGGAAATGATAAAGGTGCATAATTCTCAATAGTAGCTCTACTAAGTACATTAGTTATTACATGTAAAGTAACGCAGTTGCCAAATATGTTGGTGAGGTCAAGACTAGATAGTTTAACTGAGCTAATAAGGAACACACAACTTGCAGACAACAAAATATAAAAAAAAAACACCAAGTACTACGACGTAGAGCACATAAATTTAACATCAATTTTTATAGCTTAACGACCCAAAATGGAGCTTTTATCGTATTAATCATGACATAATGATAGTAATGCGCATGCGAGAGCTTACGCATTATACCTCGTTGGAAGATTGACTCAACCTTTCCAAGGGATAAACAGAAAGTTTTGGGACCGTACAGCCACAATAACAAGTCGTTAATCATGTCTAGGAAGCCTAAAATTGTTATGTAGGATGATTTATGTAGCTTGGAAATCTCATTACGAGTTAAGTTACGTTTCTTTTAGGTCCTAGTAATAAAATGATAAAGTGATTTCTAGACGTTTTAGTAACAATTACACGTAAGTCATTAGCACTATTTCTTCTATCGTGCATACTGCTTGCAAGCAACATTAAAATAACAATTTAATGTAAAACCTTGAACATTTAAACATGATAAATTAAATAAAAATTAAATCCCTCTATATTTTGTGAGCAGAATTGTAAGTTAGATATATGAGAAGAGTGGTCGAAAGTTTGTTTGCAAAGATTGGATTCGGCAAATATGGTGATGTTAGGTAAAAGTTTCTAAAAAGTAGAAAATGAATGTATTAAGTCATAAAAGGAGTGTAGAAAACTTTCGTATAACATGATATTGTGTAGACATTTTCATCACATATATCACATACTTATATTATCATTAATTTCATTTCAATAATCGCTTAAATCCGTCATTGTGTTTTGTGTACAATCTTTATAGTAAAACTGCCTTTTATGTTACCCATGACCACGTTTTACGATATTCGGCCTAATAGTATGTCTCTTAAACATTTTAAATAATAGTGAAACCAACATTGAAATTTGGTAAGCTATTGTTACGCAATTGGCAAACAAAACTCACGACTCCATTGTTTTACTGTGATTATCTAACGCTAAGTGAATATCCTTGTATCTATACAAGTTCATGACTAAGAAGTGCAAATACCTCTCAAAAAGTTGTTACTCGAGGTCAAACGAACTAGGGTTACCAGTTATTTAAACGAAGATGGACAGTGTAAAATTAATAGTAAGTAAGCTTTACATTTGAAAGGCAGAATACAACGAAAGAAAAATGTCTAAATATTGTAATAAAAAATCATCCATCAAACTGACTTGTGGCAACTTGACATAAAGCTGTCTCTCAAAAAACTAAACGCCAATTTTTTTTTTCCATCCCCTAACGGTATCAGGACTTGTTTTATATCTTTTTATTCTTTCTCTTTTTTGATTCTTTTTCTGTTTTCTTTTTTTTTTAATATTCTTAATTCTACTTTTACATTTTTCTTATAATTAATTTTTATATTTACACTGATTATATTTCCTTACAATAGTAAATATGTCAATATAGAGTACAATGTACTTGTCATGTATTTACTTTTTTACAAAAGTCGGCGAAATATAAAATATATAAAAAAAGAGCAATTGTTAATTCAATACATATCCATTATACAGTAAAAATAAAATCAATTAAAATAATAATTCCAATAAAAAAAAAATAACTCGAATAATAATAATTACAATAAAATTCAACAAAAATACAATTAAAACCATTTAAAACGTCAACAATAAAACGACGGCACAAGGTAAAAGACTAACCTAATATCACAGCAACACATTATAAATAGAGCCTAACTAAAATCACACTAAAATATCACAGTTTTTCTTACAGACTACACCCACAATCTTCTTACAGTAATCGAGGAAGATATCCCTCTTTTTGCCCCCCAGGATGGAAGACAGGCTCTCACCCGTAATCGATATGCCCAATTTTTGCCTAGTATCATATCTACTGCTAGCGAAAATCGGGCACTCGAGTAACAGGTGAGGAACCGTCTCCTCAACTCCTGGCTGACATGAACACGACGGGTCCTCCTTCAACTTGAATCTGTTCAAGTAGAAGGCAAACCCGCCGTGTCCAGTCAGTATCTGTGTAGTGTGGTGTGTTATGTCTATTTTGTTGACTATCTTGTATGCAGCAGCAGCGCTTGGGAAAAAGAGCTTCGTGGTTCCGGCCGTCCCTCCCACTTCGTATCTCCTGTCCCATTCCTCAACCGTATCCTCTCTTAAGATACGCTTGACGAATGAAACAGGACACAGATCGTAGTCAGGCTTCCTTTTCAATCGCAGCGCGGCCTCCTTGGCTAATTCGTCAACCCTCTCATTCCCTCTCAACCCTGCGTGCGCCTTAATCCAAAACAGGGAGATCTCCCGCCTCTGCGATGCAGCTTTTCGGAGGGCCTCCCTTGTTTGCATTGCCAGGGGATGAGGGGAACTAAGGGTGACTGCCTGGAGAGCCGATCTGGAATCGCTAAGGATACCGACCTTCGCCATTCCACTCTTGCAGGCTATACTTACTGCTCTCTAGAAGCTCGGCTTGGTAGACGGTACAATACGGCGGCAACGCAAGCTTGACGGCCTTCGTCTCGACCTCACCCTTCCATACGGAGGGTGCGGCTCCGACTCGACCCTCAATCTTGCTGCCGTCCGTATAGATCCTATGGACGTGGCTGTTAACCACGTCTGCATACGAGTCCTCGTCTACCAACCCGAACCTCAGCTCTACCTGCTCTGCCGGATGTGGGTCCTCGATCTCTCTTGATCTCGGTCTCCCTGTCTTTCAACGCCGGGTGCGGTACCCCCTTCTTGACCTCATAGAGCCTCGAAGCTTCGAGTATCCTGAGATCAAGAGGGAATATCCCAGCCAACAGCATTGCAGAGTTCAGGGAGACGGTCCGATATGCTCTGCAAATCTTCTGGGCAAAACCCCGTTGGACGGAGTTGAGCCTTTTCTGGACCCCCATCTTTTCCACGGTGGGTGCCCACGCTGCCGATGCATACAAAATAGTCGGTCCTATCACGGCCATATATATAGTCTTAACTATCTGGGGGTTAAGCCCCCATCCTACTCTTGCAGCCTTTGCGAGCTGCTTATACCTAATAATGGCTTTTTACAGACATTGCCGACGTGGGCATTAAAAGTGAGGCTGCTGTCTATTGTAAGGCCTAATACCTTAATCTCGTCGTAGTATTGCAAGTAAACACCCCCCATAGCGAGTCGGGGCACGTCATAGTTGAGCTTCCGCGTACTTAGTAAAGCACAGGTTTTGTGGGGGGCGAATTTCAGCTTGGTCAGCTCCCCCCACTTAGTGATTTAACTTAACCCCATTAGTCTCCTATAAGTAATTTTGACACATAAAGAAATTGGACCAGTAGGTGTAGTCATTTCCCAAAAAAGATAAGCAAATAATCAAAAGGAAAACAAAGTGTTAAATCGATAAGTATCTACTTGTTAAATACAAATGTGTGAAAATGATAGCAATTCGTGTTTTCGTGTCGTGTCACACTGCCCGGATTAGGTGCAGACTAAGTAAACAAAATTGGCGAATACTCAAAATTTATTGTAAGTGAACGGGGTCGTCGACACTGATAACGATTTTAGGTTGATGTATCGTGCAATCAATATCTGTAAAAATGTTTCAGCGTGTTTGCTTTAACGCCTGCGAAGAGAAATGAAATAAAATATTAGACGTGGGAAATAAACCTGATCTGGCTGAATGCTTGAGAAGAATTAATTGAAATACATTAGTACCATGTACCACAGCGTGTACTGTAAGATAAATACCTACCTTGATCGAAATCGATGATAGCGAAGAAATAGCTGATGCATATAATTCAATTTTATTAAAAGAACAAATGAAAGTCTAAAAATAATATTTGATACGGACCCTAATGAATTTCAACTCATACATAATACATAAAGAATTTCTTTCTAGAAAGGTTGTACTTGACGTCATTCTACTCTTCCTCTCCTACGTAATTATAAGTAGCAATACGTAATCTGTAACTGGTAGCGGATCGCGATAAGACTACATTACCTATTGTTATGTATCTTATTGCTGTGTAATAGAAAGTAAAAACAGTAAGCGAAAGCATCGGTGAAATTGATTTATCGCACTGGCATTTGGGTGTCGATTACAGAAATACTTAATGCATTAACATAATAATTATGTCGTGATTAGATGCCGTCAGGTGTTACGCAATGTTTGGATAGCGGTTATTTATTAGTCATATCCTCGTGCTTATTATTACGCTACCGGTGGATACTGTTTCTAATGCTAAGTATCAATTACATCTATTATTTATCTTTATCATTTATTTGCTTCTCTCGTTTATTTTTCTATTTATTTATAACATTTTCTACATTTGCTTTTAACAAAGAAATAAAGTTATAAGACATATTTTAAAATAATCTGAGAAAGATCACAGAGAAATCCTGAGAGAAAAAAAAAGAAAAAGATGTGCGGAAGATCTGTTTGATAACTTTACGTGCAATTTTAACTAAAAATAGAACCATATATCGTTTTAATTTGTATGCAATGAGAAATTTCTGAACACTAATATTTCCACGAGAACAACTCACTCGCGTTAATAAATTGCAATTGCTGGAGTGTGACTCATTAAGCAGAGCACTAGATTTCTGGGGATAATTATACTGTCATTTTTTGTGTAATCTTTACACAAAAAATGACAGTATACAATACGTAAGACTGATGCTCTACGTCTGATTAAGAATGTTCACAACGTCAGATTAATTAGCTAATAAGAATGTAATTTAAGGAAATAGTTTTATCGACAACCAAAAATGTATCACAATATAAAACAACACGTTAGCGCAACAAGCTAACACAAACAAAAGTAACTAAATTACATAAAACGTTCAGGAATTGCAGGCTGAAATATAGCAATACAAACGTTTGGAAACGTAATGGCCTCTAATTTACAAGCGTTATTTAATGCGTTTGCAGATTGATTTTATTTTGAGCAGTTTATCTCAGTTGAATGGTTTCAAGTGCTGATTATTTAAGTTATACTAGTTTAAGCTGGGGTACTCAGGAACAAAACGACGCAATTCAATATTATATTGTTTAACTTTTCCACACATTTATTTTCTCATTAGACTTGTTAATTATTGAAATGTGAGTATTTAGTGAAACCTAACCTCAAGTCCAATACGAAATCCAATATCCAAAATTTTGTGTAGCATAACAATTCCAAATCGTTTGCGAAATACTACAACAAAATTTACGATCATAAAACAATAATCGTAACTTCAAAACTGCGATTTCTTGAAACCCGTAAACGACGCAACAGTAAAGATTCGTAAGGCCAGACATATCTATTATCGGTGACACAATTATATACAACTGGTAGCTCCAGCTAAAGTGCCGCAAATCAGGCCACGTAATATACATGACATAAAACTCGTAGAATGCATTTCGGGATCGAGAGCGTTTAAATGCCAGTTGCAGTTATATTTATAGGCAGCCGCATGCCGAGTGACTCACTCACGCGTCTGTCGGGACTCAGATCGTTGGGAGAGCCGTCTCCGTAAGTCGTGCGTAAAATTTTTAACGCTTTATTTGCTTTGTCTGCAACTTTTGGAGGATCATCATTATCGGCGAAAGAGTCAAGAAATGTTATGACGTAAAATTGTGGTACCGAATGGGGCAAGAATAAAAAAAAAAGCATCAATCAATATTGATGCTTTTGCAAGAGCTATGTAGCAAGATCATATTGTTGCACTATAATTTTCAAGATCGTTCAAGTTTCAACTAGATTTAACTACTCCACATTCTATTGTAGGCGCTGACGATCCGTAGACCAAGCCGCAATTATTTAGACAGGTGTTAGACGTATAATTAGATTCCCAGATCACAAATACAACATCTTATAGAAACATCGCTGTTATAAACGGGGAAATTAAAGTGAGTAACCGTTGTCCAAGTGAAAGCAGAATCCTTTTTAATTTTATAACTGGCCGTATACTTGATACTCAGACAGCAAATTAAACATTTTATGAAGGACGCATCGAATTAAATATGAAAACCAAACAATATCGCACAATAACCATAAGAGTTATTCAAATTAGAATTATGGATTGAGGGCTATTTGTAAGTGTAATTTTAAAATTTCAAATATACTTAAATTAATATAAACGATTGAGATACGAATATTATGATACTGTTTAACTCCACAAAGAAAATAAAGTGAAGAATTCTTTGGAAGGAATTCTACATTATTTGAGATACGTCTGAAATTATTTTTAATAAGATAAATGTTTACGACCCACAAGGCAATGCTCTAGAGGTGGACAATCGCGTTGGCAATCATACAAGTTCTGAGTTCTGTCTCGAAAGATCTGTCATTAATACCCTGCGGTCAGATTCCTTCACATTAATTAAACCATAAGCCTAAAGGATATCAAATTATACAATTATCGAGTCTTACAGAAAAATTATGTTATAAATTTGATATTATGAGGTGGTGAGGATCGGTGAGGAGGAGGACTACGCAAAATATATCTGACTCTTATAGCATTTAACTTTATATTTGAAGCCATAGTCTTTACTATACTTTGGACGTAAAGTTCTAGTCTTAGCCCTATTCTTTGCTATATGTTGGACGAAGTCAAAATGCTTATAAACTATTACGAAACTATTTGATGTCTAATCAGCCAGGTATAAGATTACTAGCTTTTGCCCGCGGCTCCGCCCGTGTAAATACAATATCCCATAGGAACACTGCATTTTTAAATTGAAATACGAGATTAAAAGTAGCCTATATGTTAATACCATACCAAATTTCATCAAAATCCGTTCAGTAGTTTTTGCGTGAAAGAGTAACAAACATCCATCCATCCATCCTCACAAACTTTCACATTTATAATAGTAGTAGGATATTTTATGAAAAAAGAAAATATACAAAGATTATCAAAAGAAACCATTCTCCGTACGGTACAACCGCTAGATATTATGTGGGACGATCAATATTATTTGCTGCACGTTTTGTACCTATTGCGAATAAATGAATTTGAATTAATTACCATTTACTCAGCTCCCGTATTCAGCGGACACAGTCAGTTAAATTCGCCCTGTATCCCGTCCCGTTATAGACCTCGTTACCGCTATCATACGCTGTGTTCTCGGAATTGAACCGGCGATCTTCGTATCCTCCCTTATTCGATCTAGCCAATTCATTGCCATCCTATACATATGAAACAGCCTCAAAATAAGGTCAAACAATTACCCGCTTGAATCCTTTCCGTCAACATTTTAGATCGTGGTGCTTGTTATCGGAAACATTTTTTTAGTAAGCTTTACTATTTATTTTAACTCGTAATACAATTTCTTTGTATTATGCAAAATGATGGTATCAATTTTAAAATTTTAATTAAAAATAAAAAAAGAAATCTATTCAATATTATATTACTAAAGTATGCGATTAAACCTTAAAAATTTCAAATTTTTTCCTTGATTACGAATTCAATATTTGTATGTCTGTCATAAATTAAATTTTACTTGTGGTCGCACAGTGGTCGAAATTTGCCCATAATTAAAAAAATAAATAAGTTTTAACTTTATAAGAGTTCTTTTGCCTTTTAGATACGAAATAAAAATGTGCCACTACCATAAACTGTACCAAATTTTATTCCTATTCCGTTCTCATATTTATTTATTTTTGAAAAATGTAAACAAAATTTTAGTTTCACGTAATTAATATAATATAGTTATGATGTTTTTTCCAGGTACAGGCAGACCTATTAGGTACATGTTCATAAAATTCAAATTTTACTTTTAAATTCCAAGTCAACGAAAATAAAATTGAGGAACTTGGGAGTACAATATGCTTCAACAACATGAACAAAATATTTTTTTAACATTATATCAATTGGACTTCATAGGGCTCAGAACATACTTAAAATACATCTTATACAATTTACGACCTAAGACGAAAATTATTTTATAAAAATATCACTTAAAATATTTGCTTTACATGTAGAAATCTTGCACTAAATCCAATGTATTGAAAAACTACTACTAACAATAAAAAAAGAAATCTTAATGTTTATTATTGACATTAAAACAAGATTTATGATAATTGTCATTTATTTTGTTAAGCAAATTCATTGGAAATCTATTGGTTCAGTAGCTGCAGTGAAAGTGCTACAATAATTATTGTTTGAACTTAATGTTTGGCATCAATCGATAACGTATTACATGTTTGGCATCAATCGATAACGTATTACATGTTTGGCATCAATCGATAACGTATTACACATCGCTAATAATACTATTTATATTAAAAACAGCTTTAAATTATCTTAAGTATCGAATAACTGGAGTGAGATTTTAGTGGGTTCTTGTTTTTTCTGACGATTTCGCAAGATCTGGTTTGGTCAGAAGCTGAATGGTTTTAACGTTTTAATACTTGCTAATATCTTAATATAATATTTAATCCAGCAGGCTGTGAGCATATTATATTAATAGAAATATACCCTTAAATTCTAAACACATATACATAATCGTCCTCTTTATCTCCGCGACCTTTCAAGCATCAAGAAGAATAATTGATGCTTTCGAAATTAAAATTATTTTTCTTAGACATGTACCTAAAGTAGGTAATGTTGTACATTAACATCCAAATCTACAGATATTGTTTCGCCACTAAAATCGCATAAATCAAATCCCAATACAACAAATTACATGCTATACTTTACAAGATACTAATAACATCAATTGGAACCGTTTCAACTGCTCCGTCAAATTTCTCAAATCATAAAGACGTTTGCTTATGACCAGCTTATGACTAATAAAGCCAGTGCACAGAATACAGAGAGACAGAAGGTGAGCTCATGTATGTTGCCCAAATTTTGTACTTAATGTTCGGTTCAGGACTATTTTAGCCTGTTATAGTGATCACAAATATCCTGAAAGACGCGATATCTACGGGTGCGGTTTTAGGGCAGGATATAATTTGTGGATTGTCTTCTGTCTTGCGTTATTCTATGGCCAGTGCTAGGACCGGTCTATTTCACAATGGCGCTACAGCTTAATGAGAATATATATTACGATTAACATTTAGATACCAGATAAATTGCTAAAGATTTGTGAATTGGTGAAGATTAATGGTCGTGTATGAACAAATCGTTAGCTTGCGACTTCGCCTATTGATTGTATGTCTTTATCGTATACTCCAAATCTAAATTTAGTCGATACAGCTTCCAGGATATTTTATCATGATAAAAAAGCTATAAATGCGATTGATGAAATTAAATTCAGTAACCTAAGAAAACGTCACAAAAAAGCTGTGACTCATAAAAATAAATAAACAAAACAAATATATAATAATTTATTATTTATAATTGTTATGATTCACAGGCAAATGCTTTTAAATTTTCGCCTTATCAAAAAGCCTTTGCGATGTTTAATTGAATTAGTAGTCACTACAACTCTTAATTGGTTTAGACTTAGCTAATCTGCATTAACGGGACGAAAACAGTGAGCGCATTAATGAAAAGATAAGAACTGATTTTATTCTACCAATCCATTTCTTTATTGCAACTGATATTTCGTTAAGGGAACAAACGCAACAGACACGTTATGAATGATTAGGACAGTTTATGCATTTATCACAAAGATTTCAAAACTAAAGATAGGCTATGACGTACATTTGACAGAATAAATCTTCATACAAGAAAAAGTTACGCCATCTTGGTTTTGACCATACTTCAAATGCCAAAAACCTCAAAAGTGGGGCCATTTAACTGGAGGCACTTTTTGCCTCAACATGCATCGTCTATAACATATACATCTACGACGTGAAGTAATTTATTTTCAAGCAGCGCGAGCGGTAGTATTTTGACTTGATAATGATCCGAGCACTAAGTGTGAGTTTTTCTTTTCCAATTAGATCGTGAGCGCGTTTGGCGTTTACTAGGAATTTGTATGTGATTTGTACAGCGCCACCTAGTTGTAAACGCCACAACTAGGTCAAATCACATACAAATTCCTAGTAAACGCCAAACGCCCTCACGATCGAATGCGAAAAGAAAAACTCACACTTAGCACTCCGTATATTATAATAAGCAATTTAACGACCTGTCTAAACTACAGATGTTACAAGCAACACTATCGTAAATTTAACTACAGTTTAGCAACATAGAAGAAAACAAGAAAAATACTATCATGTATTAACATCTCGAGCGTATAAATCTAAGTGAAAGAGTGCATTTACATTTTAATATATGTGACTTGACTGATATATTATCAAATGCACATTAAATTTGAGACCTAATAATTCTTATTTAGTAGAGAAAGTCAAATTATTTATTACAGTTACCAACCTGGCCAGTGTCAAAAATATTATACCTACTCAAATATATATCTTCATACCTAATAGTTAGTTGGATAATCTAAATAATGGGGACGGTAACGTTCTGCATTACCACGAAATATTGGAAAATTTAGATTAGACCATTTATTTTGTTGTCAGGGATTTACCACTTGATGACTAGAAATTTTGGCAATGTTACAAACTATCAAGGGATTACCTTCTAGGTGTGTTGGTCCTAATTATTGTTAACTAGTGGTCCCCTAGTGATCGAAATTTGTCTCTTAGGGTTCTCTTGCTCTTAGACACGAAATAAAAAAAGTAAATGTTGTTTATTGAATGTGGAAGACAGATTCCCAAACGTAAACGTGTGACAAAATATGATTATATCAAACCATGCTAGTGTGAGTTATTAATCTGAGGTAATATGTGTTGTTGTTATTTTTAATAATTTTAGGTATTTGCAAGCATAATTAAAAAAATATAAGCGTTTTTTCTTCTTTCCTCCACATAAACTTCAACTGTGCTAAATTTCAAACACGCCTTTTTGCATAATTTTTGTAAAAAGGGGTTAGATGTCTTTGCTTCACGTACATATAATTAATATAATATTATATTTTCGTTATTTTTTAAGATATACGAAAATGGGTTCTAGATTGTTTATTCACATGTTGTCTAACATCGAATAGACTAAAAAATTTTTAGGCAACATGGCTATTCTGACTGTATTGATCAATAATTCATTAAGTTTCGCGTTAATTAAGGTCTGTAGTTTATATCCAGGGTTACTTTTAGCACCTACTAGACGACTAATTGGTGCTTTCACTTACAGATTCAGATAAAATGTTAACACGGTATAATCAACATATTTAATTATTAGCATGTTAGATTAATTGAAACTAATTCCTAGTTTTTGTTTCAGCCGTGGTCGTACGTTACTTAACGAAGAGGTACATCGGCGAATACAGTTCTACGGGAGGTATGTTTTATCAACCAATTTTTGTTATTTGCTTTTGTTGCATTGGGCAACCACAAAAATTGCTATTTAACAAACAAGATATTTTATGGACCTATCAATATTGTTCTTAGGGTTCCGTAATACATAAGGAACCCTTATAGTTTCGCTCTGTCCGTCCGTCTGTCTGTCTGTCTATCTGTCTTTCTGTCTGTCTGTCTATGTATAAAATTTGGTATAGTTATAGATTGTGTATAGATTTCAGTTTTAGCATTATAAAATAACAATAATTTTATATTTTAGGGGTGGCTCCCCATACATGTGAAGTGGGGATAACAAATATTTTTCATCCAACCCCATCGTGTTGGGTATCCTTGAATAGGTCTTTTAAAATAAAGGCAAGGTTTCATAAATAATATTTTACAAAGTCAACCATTTTTGACCTGCAAAGTGGTTTATAATTTGGTCCCCCCGTGGCATTTCTAAACTATGAGACTTGGAAACTTGCAATTTTCCATGCTGATAGATCACGCTAAAAACTCTTTAAGAAAATTATTTTCAACGAAACAGTAACTTTTGAAGATATTTGAAAATAGCTTTTACGCGGTTATAGTTACGGAACCCTCCTTAGACATGTCCTGAAATGTTCTTGGTTAGGTTATTGGTTAAACGAATTGTAAGTCATTATTAGGTCCCATTCAACTATAAACATCGCAAAATTATTGATACTTTATCAAAATGAGACCAACATCTATACAAGAATTCAAGCTTAGGTATTTAAATAGAAATCTATTCTTAACGGCCATATTTCCGGCACGATGTTTGTAAAAATATAATGTTATCTCTTATGTGTCATATTTTATGGCTAAGCCTTATTGTTTTTACTTTTCTGGATCATCAAATGCTCCTATTATAAGAACGAATCATAAATAATCTTATAGTATTAAAGTTCTCATTGAATTTTAGGAATATCCTACCGTAAAACTTTTGGCACGACGAATGGACAACAATGTTACAATCAAAATAAATCACAATAAATGATTCATCAAATCATCAAGCTTTGTTTGGCATATACATTCGTTAAACCAAGGTGAAGACATTAGCTCTAGTCTAGGTTTTATCACTGTCCCTTATCAATTGCCAAGCGGCGAGTGCCAATGTTTTATTTGCATATTGGCAAGTGGTTCCATGTTGCCAAGGCCAACTGGCGCCTGGCAGGGCCATTGACACCTTTAAATTGATAAAACGTACAAATTCTGGTCCGTTACATCATATTTTCTTTTCGCAATGCGTCTCATAATATAGTATCAAGGACGCTTGCGAAAAACTAATCTAAAACAGGCGCCGAAAACTTTATAACTTTTGTAACATTCATATGCAAATAGAGATTTCTAAACCATCGATTTGTGTCATCCTAATGGATGACATGATGATGACTATTTTTTACAAATAGAATACCGTTACCGATTCATTCATTTTTAAATAAAACAATGGTAACCTAGTAACTAATGTAGGTTAAACCAGCATGGATTCATTCAAAAATTTAAAAGCTCGGCTCGTAATCACGATTCGACTCTACTTAGTACTCTTATTTTACTCTATTAGGATGACTTGACGTTAACGTCAGGAAAAATAAGGGAAGAGGTTAACCTCTTCCCTTATTTTTCCTGAACATTTTTTGTTCTTCTTCCATTCACCGTTTATAAGTAATTATCTAGCAGTTATATTATGTCAATACAAATGTGCGTCTACCTAATCATCCGTAAAATAAACCGTCGAATTTTTAGTTTGTGGGTTCAAGTTATAACTTGTAAATTATAAACTATTAAGCCATAGCTTTTGCACATTTGATCAAAAGTTCTTTCTTGTTGCAGATTTTCTGTATCAGCATAGAGCAACTTTTGATGGAGCGTCGTCTGAGGTGGAAGTATTGGACACGTGTGGATGTGCGGTAAATGTTTTCATTATTATCATTAAGTTTAAAGGCTGCATTGCTTTAGGAAGCTATTCGGAAGATGCCAAATTTCGTAAATTTCAACTTTTTGCCCGATGTGTTTATGTATCCTTTTTGTATCAGTATCGTTGGCAAGTCTGTAGAATTTTATACTTCTGTGACTGTCCAGTCTTTTAATAGACATTTCTTTTTTGCGCACAAACGAAGCCAAAAGTTCTATTTACTAAGTTCTTAATTTTTGTCCTGTCTTTAATATAAGACTAAGACTACCTGGTAACGCCTAGACTTTTACGTGTAAGAAACGTCTACATTTTTCACATCTACAAGTAGTCCAGTCTTTTAATAGATCCTCTTTATCACAGAAACGTGGATGTCTAGCCGAGCACCTCCGCTGGGGAGACGCATTCGCGGTGGTGTACTCTGTGTGCGATCGCCGCTCGTTCCTGGCTGCTGCTGAACTGCTGGCTTTACTGGAGAGGACCCGGCTACCGAGCTGCTCTGCCGTCACTTTGCTGGGCAACAAACGAGATCTGGAGCATGCGAGGTTAGTAGAAAGATAATGTCAGCAGAAAGGCACGTGCTTTTATGCCTTTTTCGCTACTGTAGATACAGTACGCACATCTACTACCCAGAGTAGTGTTGGCATTATTATGAAATGTCCATGACCAGTAACAGAACTTTGAAAGAAAGTAATAGCAAAACTGTCCAAGACCTAAATAATAACTGAAAATAATTAACTAAGAAGTCCCTAACAATGAAAAAAATATCCACCTCAATACGTAATCTAATTCTGCTAAAACCTTATTTCAATTGTCTTCAGTATAAGGTTTCTATAAAAATAGCAACAGGAAATCCATATCTGTAAAATTGAGTTAGTAACTAATTAGAATGATTTAGTATTCTAATATACATTTCCGGCACGAGGAAAGTTTTCGAATTTAATTTCTTGACCTGAACCAATATGTTTGCGAATCCGACGTTGAGATATTCGCGGTGGGATCTGATAAACTGATACCGGCATCGTGATAGATCTTATCGCTGCACCGCTTCCATGAAATATGTGAGGCGATTACATTGAAAAGTGAAACTTTTTCTAAGTCTAGATGTTTAGCGTTTAATACTATCACTATGGAACGCAAAATTTTATTACATTTTTGCATGTCGAAAATTGTGTAGAAAAATATTTAAAAAAATAGTGAATGGATCTAATTATGAGGAATATTAAATCGGAAGAAAAAATATTCCATTGACGAAGAACCGAAAATGCCCAATACTTAAAAACAGTTGCAGGATAAATAACTAAAATAATGAACAAGTAAAGTAACTAGGTTTGTAATATAGAGATGTCAAGACAAAGAGGGAAAGGCGTAATGAGTGGGGTAACAAAACATCAATGTCAATGACATATATTTTTAAACTAGCTTTGTTTCCGAATCGGTTCAAATGAAACCTGCGGAGTTTCGAAAAATCCTTTCCTAGCGAATACTTACAATAAAATAACTATTTAGTTATTAACGTGCTAAATCAGCGCAATAATTTGGTTATTTGAGAAATTAATAGGTTCGCCTTTGAAATAATCAGGAGTAGTACTAGTAATGTATTTTTTATAGAGTCGTGAAAACAGAGGAGGGTCAGGAGCTGTCGCTTCGCTTCGGTTGCCAGTTCTACGAGGTGTCGGCGGCGGAATCGTGCGCGGGCGCAGCGCTGGCCTTCCACGCGCTGCTGAGGGAGGCGCGGTCCACTGCTATGTTACTGCCGACACCTAGACGAAAGTTGGCTGCGTATTCCGTATCTAAGGTAATTAGATATTTGTAAAAGTATAGACTTCGTTAGATAAAACTGAGAAACATTTAAAATATATAAGGCATCTTGATGCTACCAAAATTTACTGTATATAGGTAAGAATGATAAAGACTATTTTCATCAGCAATGGATATCTTTAGACAATTATGATGGTGGATATACCTAATGATGATGATGATATATGAAACAACCTTTCTCACTTCGTGGTAACGCATAAGTTAATATATCCCGTAACAATTTCTGGTTACCATTAAAATTAAATAGAAGCTACAATAAATATCATCTATGTCAAGGTGGGCTAAAGGTTGATCGCGATTGTATGACACAGGCTTTGATCTATCACGAGATATTTTTCATGATAAAGCCTTTTAATAAGCCGTAAAAGGTCTTCTTAGTCTTCTGTGCGGTGACTCTTACACATTTGTGTTTTTTTCAACAGGTAATCGGCACTATCCTAGGTCTGAGCAACAAGACTGTTCGGAAGAAACGACCATCACTGAGCATATGATCTGCTACGGATTCCTTCTGGCTTCATTTACTCTTTGGAGTTTGTTACCCATCTGCGAATGCGGATTGGAGGCTTACAGGCCTGAGTTGGAGGATGGGATTTGAAAAGTATTTTTCTTGTTACGGGTCCTAGGGATTCTTTGTTGATAGAGCGAAGCTCTGATATTTGTATAGTAGAAAATTTTTACAATTTTCGAACGAGGTGAAAATGTGCCTTGTATATTTGTGATTTTGATGAAGATGAGTATATATTTATGAAACTTTTGAATAAATATCTAAATACAATATAATTGTTAAAAATATTGAAAGGTATACCTATTTTTATACACATTATTGTTTTTAGGGAGCAAGAACCTCATTGGAAAGGTAATTTTAATAACTGTAAAGTATTTTAAAGATGGAAAGTATTATATTTAGAATATGATAGTATTTTAAAAAGCGATATAAGGTCAAAGTTATGTGCTTTCGGTTGCAACTTTTTAAGCTTTACGGACTGTGTGAGAAATATGAATTCAATGCTTCGAGAATAATTGTTTTTCAAAGAGAAAGAAAATGCAAAATTAAAAGAATGGGAAACTCTCGGAAATGTTCGTAAAAATAACAAAATTTTAGCTATTGCTTAATTTTTAATAACTACTTGTTTGACTTGTCTTAGGAAATATTTATTATTTCCTTCTTTTCATTGCAAATGCAAAGAAATTGAATAATGTGTGTATATTTTATTGTCGTTTCTGATGAAAGAGATAAATAATTTTGGCTTAACATTTTCAATAAATGTTTTTCTGTTCTGTTCTATACCGAGCTAATTATTATGAAGATATGATAACATTGTACATTATTTTGTTTTAACTATGCAGTACAGAATGTCCTAATATGTCAAATGAGCAATTTTCGATTTTAATACAAAAGATCACCTTACCTTTATAGTAGATGGATTCAATATAAGGCCTTTTCGTAAACCAGGTCGAATAATCATCAATATTATGAGGGACCTATACATTAACTTTTTATACAATAATAATGTTATCAAAATATTTTCTAGATATTATGAACACAATATAATATCTTCTCAAATAAATTTCCCCAGTTTTGCAAAAGTAGTAAAAACCCAAGCGTTATATCCCTACGTTAATTTTATTCTTAAGTTTCACCCACCTTATAGAATTAAGACTGTTTTAGGATAAGTTAGCAAATGAATTTGTATATAAGAAGTTGCGAGAAATGTGAGTTGAAAACCCGAAATAAACAATTTTATTATACTTTGTGATTTTATTTTACAACCTATTTGAAGTAGGTGATTGTTAATAAATTGTGACAATAGATCCATATTATCTAAGGACGTTTTGACACCAGGGCCTTTAGTCAAGTTGCATTCGATAATTTCGACGGCGAAGTTCGAAAACAAAATGTATGGGATTTGACATAAGGCATCGCTAACTGACATGTCGCTTGCGATGCCTTATGTCAAATTACATACATTTTGTTTTCAAACTTCGCCGTAGATATTATCGAATGCATCTTGACTAAAGGCCCTGGGCTCAATCATGATACTTTTTCGTTAGTTACATTTGAAAAATAACTTGAACAACAAAAATAATAGAACCAGTTAGAATCAAATTTCGTGGTTTCTTTGGATAGAAAAATGTCATAGGTATTATTTCGTTTATTTGGAGCATGGAAAAGCGAAACGTTTTCATAATTATTATTCCATTAAAATTTATAAACGATCCAGCTCGTGAATACCAAAGGTTGGCAACTCCTGACCGAATAAATCATGAACCTTTGACCTTCAAGAGTTCTACACTATGATCTGGTAATCATAATAAATTCTCTATTTACGGCTATGTTAAATTTCACTCATGATCGTGATTTGACTCACATTTGCAATCGAATCTATTACCAGTCATCAATACCGTTTATAGTATCTAAGTAATTATCACCTGAAACCCTAACCTACAAATATTTTGAGGTATTTTATAATGTCTTTATCTATGGACCAAAAATTGTATTTTTAATCGATAAGTAAAAAGTGACTAGAGAATTTATAGCAAACGAAATATAATTAATTTAGATAACATTAAAATAATGTTACATAATGTAACGACGTTAGAAGACACCTGAGAATACTAAACGTTTTTGACAATTAATCTTGCCTAAGAGGTTTGGAAATGAAGCAGTTACAAACTTGAATCAACCAGCGCACATTTCAAGCGTTCGTGTGGTACCGAAGATACCACACGGACGCTTGGAATTTATCCTGATTCCGGAGAGGACTCCGGAACTCAGGAGAGTTCCTGACTCATCATAAGTGCTTACATGGCGAATAAGTGCACCTGGGCTGGCTGTCGCGCGCGATCTATCCGACCGGCGAAATGCCGAAGTGCCCGGTAAAACGTGTAAAAATAATACGTTAACCATTCGAAAAATTAATGGAATATCTTGTTTTCGGTATGTATTCTTTCAATCTTTAATATCTTAATGCGTTTTAGATAAATATTTCATAAACTTGGTTAAATGCTATGTATGATATTAGTTTAAATAAATATTTATACTGACAATAAGAAGCGTAGCTTCTCAGTATATTTTGGATAATTTATTATACGTTAAAAAAACTTAAGCAATTTCAAGATGAAACGTGATAATCATTATATAAACACTAGAAATAAGCATAAGCTAGATGTACCAGTGACAAGACTTAGCAAAGTAAGGGCCAATGTATACGTCTATACAATAGGATCCCAAAAAATGTTGAAAACCTTTCTATTAATAAATTTAAAAAAGTAGTCAAAGAACGTTTGTGTGCTAATGCTATTATAAAGTAAATTATTTTGTTAACGATTGCACACCTTGGGAATACTCGTAAGATGCTCCACTGCAAGACTGTCTCAATGTACTTGTGTACTTTTGACTTTTTTATATGTATTTAACATAGATTTAAGCTTATAATGTAAAATATATATTTCTTTCAAAAGATCAATTTTCCATCTTTTTGCTAAAAGATGGCCCGTGCGTGTTTCTTAACGCCGGTTCTTCTCGGCGGGTTAGGGTTGAACCGATGGTAGCTTTTTCTGTTGACTTTCCGAAAAAAGCTTGTTAAGTTTCATTTGGAAATCATTTTTTTTTCATTTCATATCATAAATTTTTTATCAAATGGGTGTCCCTTTTCGACCCGTGAAGTTGATCATACAAAAGTTAATATTCGACCGTAAAGAGTAAGATTTAAAGCACTGTTTACGCGAAGTAAGGCAGAGGTTGATTTTCAATAATATCAAATATAGTATGAACTTGAATGTACTTTGCGGACATGTTTTCTGTAGCTTTTTGTAAAAGTTGGTGTATCTTCGGTATTCTTGATCTAAGTATCAATCTAAGGTTACAATTTACTAACGATGAACCTAAGAATGTTACTAAATCATAGACAAGTAACCTGATTTCCAATATATTTGAAACGGGGGCTGATCGGATTACAGTGGCCTTCGGTCCGATTATAATTGTCATAATAGGCTTACTACCGAGTGACAACTTACACAACGGACTAGTTAACACTACCGATTTATATGATTTATTGACACGAACTTACTGATCACGTATTCACACTTACCTAATTGTGTCACTAACTGGGCTAAACCCTGATTATTGCAAAATTCAATATACTTGAAGTCATTACGGTTTTGTTGTGGATATCTATCTGGATTGATGGGGTACCACCCACTAGAGCTCGACGTTGGGGCTTTAAATTATCCAGCATTCACTCTCGCATCAATGTAGGTTGCGTTATAAATGCGTCCCTTTTCACTACTTGTCAGGGAGACGTGAAAGAACGAGGTAATTACAGCTACCCACATGTGTGCTGATGTAGAAATTACTGGACGGGACTGTAGAAAAACAATAAGATCTGGGTCGCAAATATGAATATGTTAACACGTTGGTTTCAATGGTGTAAGTGATATTTTACCACTCCTCGTCCTATCTATCGACGCCTTTAAAAATAATGTTGGATTTCAGGTTATACATACATAAGTATTTGATATTTGTTATTCTAAGATCAGTCAACTCAGTCCGTCGGCTTCTTTAAATATATAATACGAGTAGAAGGAAAAAAATAAATTTTAAAATTTTAAGTTACCCATTGTCAAGTAGCTGATGATAGCTAAGATCTCTCACTCTCGGTCATGTCAGTTTCCAAACAAAACTAGATCAAAATGGGCTCATCCATTTGGGAGATACGATACCACGGACATACACAGACAGCCCTCTGCTTTCGTCGGGGGCAAAAAATATTTTAAGTTTATGAATTTGATTGTTATTTGCCCATGTTGCTAGCATTTCTCACAATAATTTCAAAATAATGTGATGAGCCCTTAGACAAGTAAGTATATCAATTAAAATTTAAGTAATACTAATACATAAACAAGAATCAATTAAAATTAATGTGTAAAAATAATAGACCATGAAAATGACGAATGAATTAAACACATCAAGCCCATCCAGCCTACGTGTTTCTTTGTATGATGATATTAAAATGTATATTCTTCTTGAGTAATCTATTTTGCACGGAAACTTGCGCCTTCCTTTGTATGTATATTGTTAGTCTAACGACGAACAGGATAGACTGGAATGGAACCCATTATTTTAAAATAAGCCATTTCGGATGTTGTTGTCATGTGGATTTCTTCATTATCACAAACAAAACTAAAAATGTATAACATAACTACCGCAAGAGCCTATAACATATTATGTTTCATTCAAATTGTGGAAATTCGTCACCTCAAATAAAACAAAGTTTAAGATTACACCAGTGACTAATTAATAATAATGTCAAGGCCATTTTATTCGTCTCAAAAGAAAGAAAACTTGTACCTAAAATGTTACATCTACAACTTATGTTTTCAAACTGCTAATAATGAAGATATAAACTAAAAAAATTCTTCGACGCCTCAGGCGTAATACTTAGAATATCATTCATTATACAATTATTAATATTTAGGATAAGTGATTGCTCGCTATTAAAATAAATTTCCGTAAATGAACGCCCGGAGTCATGGCCCATAAATGAAATATAATATCACTGCTCACATCTACAACGACGATAGAAATATTTATTCAATAGTAGTCAATAGTCATCCAGCTTAGAAGCTAATTGTGTACTTACTCGAGCGTCATGGAGACCAGTCAATCGGATTTTTGTAGATTAGGTGACTGAAAGAAAAAACTATTATGAAGTTTTTTATTTTAGTAGTGCGATGAGCGGAGATAGCCTTATTATACTTAGAAAAAGAAAATGTCATAAAGTAGTAGCTTTTGTAGATTACTGATGATCAGGCTGACGCTCTCCTACTAGGGCTCCCTTATAGAACAAACTATATAAGCACTCGTCAGTAATAGACAAAGTGGCAAAGAAAAAAACTCCGTGGTGAAAATGAGTAGACAAACAATATAAGTCAAAAACGTTTAATAAAATGTGTACCGACTGCTAAAATTGCTAAGAATGCTATTTCTAATATTCAAAGGGTTAAATTAAAGCCTTAAATCGCCAAACTAACTTTTTGCAACAGGTGGTCAAGCCATTAGATGTTTCCCATCACAATTCTTGAATACATGAGTCAGCTTGATTAGATGCAAGGTGAAGGCAAAAAGCGTTGCGAATCAGCCACGTCACAGGAAATAGGGACATAACAGAAGGATGAAGCACCTTACTCATCGTCTGGTAACGGATTCGGGATATTTTTAGCCAGACGCATATTTGAGCATAGCCCTGAGGTATCATTAATGTTCCTTTGTTTAAAGAGTTAGACGTAGATACAGTATTTGAGTTGAATATCGTAAAGTTAATCTATTTATGTTTGATTTTAACCGACGTAATTCTGCTTCTGTATTTTTGTTTATTAACATTTTAGTATTAAAAGTTAAAAATCATTTAGTTAATTCATTTTAAAATAAAATTGTGTTTACTTAGATTACATAGTAATCACGTCTTGCTTACATACTATGGCCTCATGACTCATAAATAATATGAGTTTTTAATATGAATGCAGTGAATAATAGCTAATAATCACAGAATACTAAAATGGCCACATTAATTGAATCCTACTAAGAAACAACAGCTTTTGAAGAAATTGTTCTTACAGTAACTTCAAATAATTCTATTGATAGACAAATAATCAATTATTATATGTACTGTGTACCATTTTACGAATTTCTATTGAAAACTGTCACAATAAAATTTTTTGAAATTACCGTGATAGCTACTTTTTTATAAGTTGATGTTTCATAGTACGATTCAGTTAATGTGGCCATTTTAGACCTGCAGATCTTCGTTTTCGCAAATTTTCCTTTTCATTTCACCTTAGAGCTAAGTTATAGTGGTTATTAAACATATAGCTGAAGATTACATAAGTTCCCTAATAATTTCCAAGATGAACCAACGTTTCCAATATTTTACGACAAACGTAATAGCTACGACATTATTCTCGTTTCTACAAATTTCTCGTTATTTTACCTGCCGGAAATAGCGGGGGTTTAATGAAATGTCAGCAGTTAATACTTCGTTTTCAAATAAGTGTGTACCGAAAATATTTATATTACATAAATTATGTATTGTCAGAAGGGGCAATATGGTCTAGGGGTTTGGTAGTATAAAAAGAATGGAATTTATTCTGATGTATGTAAACTATAATTGCTGTAAAGTATAAGTCGGTTCAGCCCAATACAGTATCTCACGATATAAAGTAGCCTAAGTCTTAATACAGAACCGAAACTACGACCATATCAATTTTTATCAAATTTCGTACGGTAGTCTTTGAAAGAGTCACAAACATCCATCCATCCATCCTCAAAAACTTTCATATATTTTATAAATAGCTTTTGCTTACGGATCCGCCCGCGTAAATATAGTATCAAAGAGTCGCAAACATCCATCCATCCTCACATACTTTCACATATTTTATAAATAGCTCTTGCTCGCGGCCTTGCCTGCGTAAATACAGTATCCAATGGAAACACTGTTTTCGGTATAAAATGTAGCCTATGTTTTAATCCAGGGCCTAAACTACTAACCATACCAAATCTCATCGAAATCAGTTCAGTAGTTTTTGCGTGAAAGAGTTAGTGAACATCCATCCATCCATCCATACTCAAACTTACACATTTATAATAGAAGTAGGATGTTACTGAAAAGCTTAAGTCAGTTCAGCCCAATACGTTATCATTATTTACAAATAGTTTCATTAATAACTATTTACTTAAATTTATTAATAAATAGATGTTTCCTGCAACTTCGTACACGCAAAGAAAATCTCGTAGGAACCGTACATTTTCCTGCAATAAAAAGTAGCCTTACCCTTAAAATCTCTATTTGTAAACTATAAATGTAAAAATTGTAAAAATAATGTAAAATTTCATAAAAATCGGTCCGGTAGCATGAAAGCCTCACAAATATCCATCCGTCCACCGATTCATTGAGGATTTTTAACGGAATAAGTGTTGAAGACTGACCGTTGACATATGGTAGTCATTTGGTATGGCAGTAGATTTGGCTCTGGACTACTTTTTATCCTGAAAAAGTACATACAGTGTTCCAGTGGGATACTGAATTTACGCAGGCGGAGCTGCGGGCAAAAGCTTGTAGGAGTTTAACACGAAAAGTGGAACACTCGAGAAGGTTAGAACAACATTGCCGATTGTTTCGTGAATGTGGCAACCTGTGCAAATATGTTTGTAGTACAATCACAAAACAGTATAAACAGTATAAACCTACTGTTTAGGTGACTTGCCTACCTTAAGTAACTGGTAACGGTGTACTTTTGTATGGACGCTATATAAGGTTTGGTAAAATCAATTACGGATGTTTTGGGCATATGATCTACTGCTTATGTAAAGATATTTAAGCGGAAAAATATTTAAATTTTCGAATAAAATATATTATACTAAATACAGTTATATTGAGCTCTCTAAGGGGCTGAGGTCATTAACCTCACAGAAACAGCTGACTAAGGCTTTCGCTTTAAAGTCTATTTTCTCTTTACCTAAATTATATCAATTCAATCAGCTGTGTGAGCCGTAAATAATGTAATGTAACTTCAATAGGTATTTTTTTTTATTTCTTTTTAATTTTTTGCCTTAGCGTCTTTACATAAGCAGCAGATCACAATATGCCCAAAATATCCGTTATTTATTTTACCAAACCTTATACAGGGTCTGTCGTAAATAATGGATAACCCGTAAACTGGAGGTGGTCCGGATGTGAAACTGTAAGGAAATCGTATTTTCTTGCCAGGGTTTCTAACCATATGAAAATGGCGTAGCATTTTATACTTTTTTAAAAATTTCGCTACTTTTTTCGTTAATTCCGTTGCCATTTCATCAAATTTAGGTATTTCTGTGTGATTTTTTTAGTATTATACTTCTGAAGACGTGTATTATTTAATTTTAATACAATTTTAGGTGTTTTTAACGTAAACAATTTTCAAAATCATCTTTTTATGCTTTTTTTTAAACTATTTTTTTCTTAATGTCAACTTTGAACATTTACTGTGAACAAAAAAAGTATGGCGCTATAGCTGCCCATTATCTTAATAAATTGTCTAGTATGTGTAGTTTCTAAAAAGGTATTACAATGTGTTAATTTACTAGCAATATTAAGTTACAGGAGCGAGATCAATATCAAGGTCAGAATTCAAAATTTTTAAGTATTGTTATAAAAGGTTATAAAACTTCGTCATAATGAACTTATTCTACCAAAATTCTTTACACAAACGTTATTGGGCCACTAATAAGGATTTTTAGAAGAACAACAGGTTGTTTTTAGTAAAAAAAAATATCATAACCATGGAAATAATGTAATAAAAGTGTTCAAATTTAAAATTGTTGTGCTCTAAATGTTTCATGCGATAAACATGTTGCGACAAGTTTATTCGAAAAAAGGATCATCAGGTAAAAAACTAACAAAGACAGCAATACAATGGCCCTCTATGCGTGAAAAGGACGATTGATGATCATTGTTACTAGGCAGATGCACACTGTCCCTTTCAAACTCACGGTGTGTGAAAAGGTTAGCATGTTTTTGCCTTTAGGGCGTGCTCCTGATTGTAGAGTGTACACATCTCAGTGTGATTTTGACTATCGCATGTGCTCTTGTTTTCGTTACTTTCGTCAATTTGTTACTGCTTTCTAATATCGGACTTTGATTTGCCATGTGATTTGGACTTGTGAACCTGGTGATACTGACGACTTAGCTCTCATTTACGGACATTGTTTTGTGCTATCGATTGGATTTGTTGTTTGGAGGTTTTTGCATCATGCCTCAGCAATACACGTCGGCTGAATACACAAACATGCATTACATTTATGGTTTATGTAATGGCAACGCTACCAGAGCAGCAAGTGTTTACCGTGAAAAATATCCAAATGCTCGACATCCTGATTACCGTGTCTTCATTAGAGTGCACAATGCATTTATGGAAGGACGATTTCCTGGGATCGGCATAGGCAGGGCCAGTGAAGGACGACCTCAACGACACAATGTAGCCGAAGTATTGGAAATAGTCGCTGAAGACCCTGGTACGTCCATAAGTGTTATTTCCCGGCGTACCGGGATACCTCAAAAATCCGTGCACAGAATTTTAAAAAGGCATGAATTATATCCCTTTCATTACCAAAGGGTTCAAACACTAATGCCAAGGGACGCTGCTGCGAGAGTAACATTTTGTCGCACAATGCTGCGAAAGATAAGAAAAAAGCCAAGTTATTTTAATAAAACTTTATGGAGTGACGAGTTAACGTGTCGAAAAGATGGTTTTTTGAACCTCCACAATTTACACAGCTGGCAACTTGAAAACCCAAGATTGATACGTGAAGACAGATCGCAGTATCAGTTTAAAATAAATTTATGGACTGGCATTATTAACGGACAAATCATTGGTCCATTTGAGTTGCCGGCAATATTAAATGCGGATATGTATTTGGATTTTCTAATAAATACTTTACCTGGATTACTGCAAGATGTTCCACAGGAGATAAGAAACGAGATGTGGATTCAAAATGATGGGTGTCCAGCACATTACGCTGTTCGTGTAGGGGAACATTTAAATAATACATATCCAGATAGATGGATAAGACGATTGGGTCCAATTTTATGGCCTCCACGTTCGCCAGACCTTAACCCGTTGGACTTTTTTTACAGGGGCTGCATTAAGGAAGTAGTGTACAAGGAAGCAATAAGTTCTGTGGAAGAGTTGCGTACGCGCATTCAAGTAGCAGCAAGTAAAATCGCAGAAGCCGGCTATGCGCGTCGGATTAAAAGATCTTTTATTAGGCGATGTAGAGCTTGTATTGCTGCCGGCGGAGGGCATTTCGAGCATTTAGTTTGAGTTATTGATAAAATAAATATTCTTTTTACTAAAAACAACCTGTTTTTCTTCTAAAAATTCTTATTAGTGACCTAATAACGTTTGTGTAAAGAATTTTGGTAGAATAAGATCATTATGACGAAGTTTTATAACCTTTTATAACAATACTTAAAAATTTTGAATTCTGACCTTGATATTGATCTCACTCCTGTAACTTAATATTGCTAGTAAAGTACACATTGTAATACCTTTTTAGAAACTACACATACTAGACAATTTATTAAGATAATGGGCAGCTATAGCGCCATACTTTTTTTTTACAGTAAATGATCAAAGTTGACATTAAGAAAATAATAGTTTAAAAAAAAAGCATAAAAAGATGATTTTGAAAATTGTTTACGTTAAAAACACTTAAAATTGTATTAAAATTAAATAATACACATCTTCAGGAGTATAATACTAAAAAAAACACACAGAAATACCTAAATCTGATGAAATGGCAACAGAATGAACGAAAAAAGTAGCGAAATTTATAAAAAAGTATAAAATGCTACGCCATTTTCATATGGTTAGAAACCCTGGCAAGAAAATACGATTTTCTTACAGTTTTACATCCGGACCAACTCCAGTTTACGGGTTATCCATTATTTACGACAGACCCTGTATAATTGCACTAAAATATTTAATTGCGACGCTGCGTTTTTCAGATAACTTTTCAAAATTTAACTTTATTCACTACACAAAAGATACACACTGACATATGACATCAGTCATACACTGCACATGCGCTGTGCAGCCTGACATTCGAATTCTTACAATGAAACGTGTATCTTCTTGTGTAATGAATAAAGTTCAATTTTGAATAGCTATCCTAAAAATTCAGCGCTATGTCGCGTATTGTTTCGTTTCGGTGTGAATTGCCCTTACACGCAAATTAAGTAAGTATTTATTTCTGAGGGCCTTTTTCTTGCCACGAGAAGGATCAGCTGGCTATCTGTAACTGCAATCTGGGATAGTCATAGTAAAATGAATGTAAGCATTATCAAAACGTAGGTAAGATTTTTTTTTAATACAAATAATTCAACCTTTTTTACACAGCAGTGCACGAAGTACTGTGTTACGAGCTTTTTCTAAGATCTTTAAATCTCAAACGTATGTATGTTTTATTTGTTTTTAAGGTTGATAACAAAATTAAAATAATTGAGTTTACATCTCGAGAGCTATCTTGGGAAAATGAAATAAACTTGCGAAATTTATGCCGAAATCATGCACTTTGATACTTTTATGTGTTTAATTTGATAACTCTAATTTCCTGTTTTAATTCTTAAAATAATTTAATAGTTTGTATAAAATTTATTTCATCTTGTATGCAAGAGGATATACAAGAATTCTCATCGTTTAGAAACTCAGGAAATAATGATCATCATAAACGTTTCAAACTATTAGCTTTATACAAAGTAACACCCAATGAAATCTCGTATTAATTAAAATTGCTATCATTATAATAGTGAATAGAAGATTCAACTAGGGCTGACACAAATGATTACTGATTATTTATTACACGTGGAGGCTGAAGCTGTAGACATACTTTACGTAGAAATGTATTATAAATGAATTTTCCCGGTTTCTAAGGTGAATTTGTCGGTAGTTTATCTATTAAGTAGCGCTATTGGTTTGATAGATTTTTCTGAACAAAAAAGTGACATAATTTTTACGTTTCTAAGAACAAATTGGCTTTGACTTACTTTAAATTACATTTTATAATAAAGGCTTACTTTATTGGCTTTTATTATATTTATAAAAGTCCTCTTTGCCCAACAGTAGTTATTTTTTTAAGCAAATTAAAGTTTTTGGTACAATTTCCGACCAAACTGTCATCTAAAAGCTTGTTTGGTCGCGGTTTTATTGTAATAAATTAAAGTTTATATTTGTTACAACATATTTTCTACAACCCTAACAATTAAACACAAGATAAGTAAAATATAAATACTTTTTATTTTAAAGTAAAATTAAAATGTCACCAAATAAAAACAGCCGCTGGCAGCCTTCGGTGTAACTCGTTTTAGAAAACTAAAGACATTTAACATTATAGATTTTATTGAACCATCGATATAAGGTGTTAAGCAGCATTTTATTAAGCGAATGAGTCACGGAAACGCCTGTGGCGAAATCCAGTCCTTTATTTCTAGACTAGGCCAGGTTTGACTCAACCTACATTAGGTCGGCTGGCTGATACAAACCGACAGTATTAATATATATATATAATTCTTACTAGTGGAAAATCCGTCAACTGGAGAATAACTATTTGAACTGAACAATACACTAATTCTAATTTGTGCAAGAAGACAATAGTAGAGAAATTTTTATCAATATAGAGCCAACCAATAATCCTAATATATTAGTTTTATTCCATTTAAAAGCCAAAAAAAAGCAGAAAGTTGCGCAACGTTGGTACAAGTACCTCAAAAGTTTTTTTACATTCCTGTAGTTTAGTGGATAAGGAACCTTATTTACATGTTAGACTCAAACTTGATTTCACCCTGATTTCACGAGATAAGTGTTATCCGAGATCAGCGGTAAGAATAGTGTAATGTTATTTGTAGGTAGGAAGTAATTAATAGTGTGTGCTATTTATCATGTTCTGTCGCAAGCTTCCTCGAACGTCCGATCTTACACAGCGGAGAGAGCATGTTGATGAGCGGTAGCGGTTAGCGGTAGATAAATGGTATAGCGGTAGCGGGAAAGAAGTCGGTAGCAGACAGTGATTTGGCATAGCAATTTGTAAGTGTTTAGAACGTAAACTACATTATGTCGATATCTTATACTTTAAACAAGACAATATTGTATATATATATATATATATAATCGGTTTATGGAAAACGGCTGCAAGTATCAGCATGAAATTTAGTATTCAATTAGTTTTGGGGGTGAAAAATCGATCTAGCTATATGTTCACTCCCTGGAAAGTGCGCATTTTTGAGCTATATATATTTTTCTTTCGTCGTGCAACAATATATTTGGTCTTTACCTATGAAATTGCCGTTTTGTATGAAAAAATTTAAAGGAATTTTTGCATGTATTTTTTTTTGTATTAATCGAAGTAATCACCCATGCAATCAATGCATCTTTGCCAACGCAGTGGCAGTTTATTGATGCCCTTCTTAAAGAAATCAGCTGGACGTGAGGCAACAAATTCTTCAAAGGCATTTTGTACCGCCTCTCGGGTATTGAATTTTTTTCCCGTCAAGAAGATCCAAATTCTGGAAAAAGTAGTAGTCTGTAGGTGCAAGATCTGGTGAGTACGGCGAATGACAGAGAGCTTCCAACCCCAGTTCTTGCAACTTGGAGACCGTCTGCTGTGCAGTATGAGGTCGCGCGTTGTCATCTGCAGTAATGCTCACCCCGTTTGGTAAGAAGCTGTGATGAATTACACCGGCGCTAGACTACCAAACAGTGACCATCACTTTTCTAGGGATAAGTTTTCGTTTAGGGCATTATTTAGGTGCTGAACCAGGATCCAACCAACTTGCTGAGCGCTTGCGGTTATCAAACAGAATCCATCTTTCATCGCAGGTAACAATGCGGTTTAAAAATTCCTTCATTTATGTGTCTGTTGAGCAGTGCAAGGCACATCTCGACGCGTACTTCGCGCTAGCGATCATTGAGTTCGTGGGGCACCCATTTGTCAAGCTTTTTTACCTTGCCAATTTGACGCAAATGTACCAATATTGTTTTGACGCTAACGTCGAAAGCTGCTGCTAATTCAGCCGTATATTGTGTATCATCAGCATCCACAATCGCCTTTGATTCGTCATTGTCGACCAAAGTCTTCGGAAGACCGCGAGGTTCATTTTTCAGGTCGAAATTTCCAGAACGGAAGCGAGAAAACTAATAACAGGTGGTCCGTTGGTTTATAGTGTTAGCTCTGTAAACGTCGTTGATGTTGCGTGCCGCTTGTGGCGCGTTGCTGCCACGACGGTACTCATATTCCATAATTACTCGAATTTTTAACGTATCCATGATGACGAAAAAGATTGAAATGCGATGAAAATGTAACACTAATCAATAAACAAATGACTACTTTTGGAAAAAGGATACCATGTTTTTAAAATAAAATTAATTTGAAATTAGAAGTCTTAGCCAAACAAAAATTATTTTGATTTGAAATGACCAGTACTGCAGAACGGCAATTTCATAGGTAAAGACCTATTATCAATAATTTAGATTCTATTATGTCAGTCCAATTGGAAGTTTGGTATGCGTATGTATAATTTTTAGTTTGTTCGATAATTTGGAATGCGATAGTTTCGAATCCCGGTCAGATAAATATTATTGTGATATTTTTTTTAATTTATCAGAGCTCGGAGCAAAGCTCGGTTACCCAGGTACTTGATTTTAATGTAGAACATTTGATGCAGCTAAAAACCAGCCTTCGAAGAAAGTACACTGATAAAAAGGTCAAAGGTGGAGCTCTCAATGCTCTTATGAATAGTAACTAAACTATAGCAGATGTAGCTAAATTTTTACTTATGCCTGTTAAAATCAAAATTCTAAACGGTTAAAACTTAAGCCTGTCAATGTGTTAATATGCTAACAGTGACCAGCGTCCCACATGTTCCTTGGAAGTAACAGGAGCTGACGAAATATAAACATTTCGCTAGCTAGTAACTACCATTTCGTTTTAACCGTCACATTTGCATTCAATGCTGATAATTTTATGACATAAGGGTCAGTTCACACAGAAATTATACGCGACACGACACGGCACACCATTTTAAAGAAACCGATTCAAACTTTATTCACTACACAAGCAGATACACGTTTTATTGCAAGAGTTCGAATGTCAAACTAGAACGCTCTGCATAGCGCGGTGTCTCTTGCAATGAAACGTGTATCTTCTTGTGTAATGAATAAAGTTCAACTTTGAATCGCTATCTTTTATTTTAAAAATGCAGCGTCATGTCGCGTATCGTCTCGTTTCGGTGTGAACTGACCTATTATTACCCTCCAATCATAATCTCAGTAAGAAGTATATTTCGTAGGTTAGTTAGTTCACAAGTTGCCTATTATTATTGCTTTTCATTATCATACTTTTAGGACTCCGTACCCAAAGGGTAAAAACGGGACCATATTACTAAGACTTCGCTATCTATCCGTCTGTCTGTTTGTCTCTCACCAGGACTCCCATACAAAAACTTGATTTTTTTCGCTGTTTTCTGCACACTAGTATTAATTATTAGCACGTGCTTAAAACATAAGTATTAATTACTAGCACTAATAGTTGTATAGATTATGGTACGGAAACCTTCGTGCGGGCCTTTCAAACCAACTTCAAAAAAGGAGGAGGTTTTCAATTCGACTCTTTTTTTATGTTTGTTACCCCAGAACTTTCGACTGGGTGAACCGATTTTGATGATTATTGCTTAATTGAAAGCGGGTGCTACCCGTGGTCCCAATTCAATTGGTACAAATCTGACAATAAAATAAGAGTCTTAAATTTCTACTTTGGAAGTCGGTTTTTATTTTTTGTTTAAAAATAATTATTTCATACAGTTTACAGTTTACAGTTTCATATATATTCAATTTACCATTTACCGATTCCGATACTAGTACCTATATTCCAAAAAGTGTACATATACTTAAACATGTTTACTGTTAAATATATTATCATTTGATAGTCCCTGCTCCCTTCACTAAGTAATCGATAGTCTCATTGTGGTCTGCGGTTACCAATTCGTGATTTTGACAAAATAAGAAGCCAAATATGGACAAATCTATTTTTGTATATTTTTTCAAGGCTCTCGTATTTACTTTTATTTGATCTATACTAATAATAAAGATTAAAAGTTTGTTTATTGGTTTTAACCGACTTCCAAAAAAGGAGGCAGTTATACGTTCGGCTGTATCTTTTTTTTTTGTATGTTCAACGATTACTCCGCTGTCTGTAAACCGATTTTCAAAATTATTTTTTGCTGTATAGGGTATAATCCCAATTTGGTCCTCTTGATACCAAAGTGCTGACCTGATGATGGGATCCATGAAAAATCAAAGGAACTCTTCGAAAATATGGACACAATATAATATGGTGATTTCGACATTTTCTAAAGACACCCAAGCATATGCTACCAAAACGTAAGATTTTGCACCAAGGTATACCCTACCCTGGATCAAAAAGTACTAAACAGAACTCTGAAATGCAAGCATATGCCATTATGTCAATTACAGTAATCATAATCATCACCACCATCACCACACCATACATCATCACATTATGATGATAATAGGTACTTTTCCTAGTCTTTTACATCGACACATATCCTTGAATATTACTCTGCCATTTGTGGAACCATTTGGAAAATTCTTTTGTTGTTGTAAAGGGTATAATTCGAAAATTGTCCTTTAGTCACCAAAGTGGAGGCGAGGAAACTCAAAATTTATAGGGACATCTAAAGGGATTTGACTTTTGTGAAGTTAATCAAGCATATGCTACCAAAAAGTAAAATTTTGTGTCAAGGGTGTACCCTAGATCCAAAAGCACTGAACAGAACTCCTCAGTCTTTAAAGATACGCGTTGTTTTAAGAACTGCAAGCATATGCCATTATGTAACTTACAGTAATCATCATCATTATCTTATATACCTAATGGAAGCTTGGCGCGTATTCAATAATACATTCGAACACTTCATTTAAACTTTCTTAAAATGTGTTATTAAAAATATAATAAATATGACACTCTCTTGACTCGACGACCTCTGTGGCTCAGTGGTTCAGCGCGTTGGTGCTCAAGCCGGGGGTCGCGAGTTCGAATACCGCCGAAGGAACAAAAAGTTTTTCTGTGTTCCTGGGTCAGGGTGTGGGATGTGTATTAAATATGTGTATAATATAATAAGAAATCGGTTGTCTGTAAAGTCGGTTTACTGACAATAGTTGAACGTGACAACGTCATAAGAAAATACTGATGGATCGTTCACTCAAGTAGGAGAGAGACAGATTTCGCGCTCTCGCTTGCACTTCAAGCCTTAAATGGAACGCCTCAGAGCGAGGTAACGCCGCATGAGTCATGTTTTTTCGTGCGTGCAGCCGGCTCCATCGAATTATAAGACGTTATCACGTCAAAATCTTAAATATATGTATAGTGTAAAAGTATTAATTATACTTCCCGTTTTCTGGTACCTGTAACACAAGTTCTTCGGATACTTAGCACGGGGCCAAATTGACATGGTGTGAAGCGTCCATAGATATTATTATTATTATTATTAGTTATTATAATATTATATTATTAATATATTATGACTAAAAAAGGAAACATTTCTTTAAAAATATTATTATTTTTAAAGAAAAAATTAATTTGACTTCCAAAGTAAAAATCCACAAAAAAGTATGAAATAAATATTATTTTCTAAATAATTCTCCTTTTAAATTGGGCTAGAATTTTAACTACCTCTGTACTCAATCTTCATCATTTTGAAGTCGGTACCCAGCCAACTTAAATGTAAGTTCTATAAAATATTGCTTTATCAGGATATTGTTTGGGCTGGTACCGACTTCAAAATAATTTGGCACAAATACCACAGGGCAGGACATAAGCTATTTTTATTGCGCCAAAATGTACAGTCCTTTTTCACGCACTCATGTGAATAAAAAAGAATTTTGAAAATCGTTGAACATACAAAAATAAAACTAAAAAGAATAAAAATATATACAGCCAAACGTATAACCGCCTCCTTTTTTTGGAAGTCGGTTAAAAAGAAATGATGTATCACGACACACTTTAAACCACTAAAAGGATTATATACCTACTGTGCTCGCCACGATTGCGCCAAGAAAGAATTTTTCAAATTTTTCATTTAAATGGGAGTTCATAGTTGTATCAGATAATGCCCAACTTGTGGGATTATTATTGTCCACAAATAACAACAAATTTGCTGCAAAAAGGTTATTGTAAATTTCATTTTACGTTTTATTTAAATACTTACCTGCAACACGTAGTTTTCAGTCATGATGATGAGGAAAGAACATATTAAAATTATCATTCCCTTTCGGTTGTTGTTACTTGTTAACTTTCAAAACACGAGAAAGTTTACCCTTTTTCGAAATTAACTTAATGTGATGCGTGCGATTGATATTTCATATTTACATCACGATTTTATTTATGTGACAGACAGACGACAGACATTAATTGTTTTGCTGTATAAACGCCTCTTGTTAAATCATATTCATGACATAGCTTAGTAAACAATCGTTGGCATTTAATTAATTTTGAAACGGATTCATACTCCATAGTCCATACCATGTTGTTTTTTTTCTGTGTACGTATTCGATAAATAACTGAGTATATCACTGTCACTCAGATTTTAATCGAATATTTGCAAATATTTATTTAGTGCAACACACAACGATATCTAGAGAGTTTCAAGTCCCAGCAGTGAAGATATTGGTGGTGATGATGATTAGTAAAACATTACACTAACAATAATTATTCTGATGATAATAATATAAATAAGCAAATCCCATGTCCCAAAAGTAGCCTATGTCCTTCCCAAAATATGATTAAAATCGGTCCAGCGGTTTCGGAGCCTATTAAATGCAAAGTAACAAATCTATCTTCTTTAAAATATTAGTATAGAATCATACACTCATATAGTATTCTGTGTAGTAATCTAGAAGAATATTATGTAACAAAATAGCTTAAGACACTAATGATGTGCACATTACTCAGTTGTCTATCAACCACGTTAACTGGCAACAGATCAGATGCTGAGGGTTAATAGGATAGGGCCTAGATATACCTAGGATAGATATCCTAGGTCTATCTATCGACATACCATCGGGGTTATTGACCGAATGCTGATTCCTTGTTCAATAAATCCAATGATATTCAATCAGAAAATGCAGGAAATTTACTTTTCTTGTTTACGTAATCCGGTATTTAATGGTTATGTATACAGCTTACTAGCTTCTGCACGCGGCCGCCCGCGTAAATACAGTATCCCATGGAAACACTGTACTTTTTCGGGACAAAGAGTAGCCTATGTGTTAATTCAGAGCTTAAACTTAGTAGTAGTTGAAATTTGGTATGGTAGTCCATACCAAATTTCATCAAAATCCGTTCGTACTGAACGGATTTTTTGCGTGAAAGAGTTATAAGCTTCCATCCATCCATCCTCACAAACTTTTACATTTATAATAAGTAGTAGGATAATTACTTTATTACAATATCAATGTAGAATTTGCGTAAAGACTATAAATATCAACAAACTATACCTAGACCAAATTAATTGAGTTCATTAGTAACTGAAGATTTAAAAATAGATCTCCATATATTTTGACTCAAAGAGAATGAAAGATTTTTGGGGTTACACTTAATTCTTTCAAAGAGAATACAAATTTAAATAACTCAGACACATGTTCATCTTGTCAAAAACAAGCAACGCGTCGACAAAAATACATTAAGATTTGGCTTAAATTTATGAGCAAATGTTAAGTTCAATGGCTCTTTGTCTAAATCTGCTGAAAATAGATCAGGATTCAGGGAGCATTGAGGAAGCGACTGTGGTCAGACACACAAATAATGAGCAAAATTAGGGTTGCCTTCTATAGTTGGCTATCTATACATATAATACATTTGTAAATGGTCGCTGTCTGTAAAAAAATTTACAGGGCTTTATGAACGGTATAGAACACAAAACAATGAGTTTTTGAATTTTGAAAAACACGCGCGTTTGTACGCGCTAATCTCAGAATCTACTGAACGGATTTTGATGGAATTTGGTATAGTAGTAGTTTAGACTCTGGATTAACACATAGGTTACTTTTTATTGAGGAAAAATGTACGGTGGCGCGATATTTGTTTTTGCGCGTACGAAGTCAACGGCTTAACCGATTTGAATGCAGTTTTCACTAATGTGTTATGGTTTGCTCTACTAAAAAAATTAAGTGTTTGTTTCATTTCAATCGGTTCATAAATATAAAAGTTATGTCAGTCTAAAGAATATAACATATTAAATGCTATAGATTATCTGATTAGTTGAACTGGTTGAAACTTTACGTAGGTATTACCTAATCATTGATTTATCTGAGATACGCCAAGATAAGCCAAGCGAAGCGCAAGGGCACTACCTGACCACCTTTTCTCGAAGCGTTTCGTCGATTTATGAACCCTCATAACATGCTTTTGGATAATACCACATAAATAAAAATTTCAGGATATGTTCCCAGTAGCGGACTTATTAAACATGTAAAGTTTTGATTGCATAGGTCTTACAATTTGTATTTTATTGATATCTGAAACCCCTGAATACGTCACTGGCTCACTGACGAATAACAAAATTATATGGTACTTCCGAAGGTCCTATAAAGCTGAAATTTGGTACGTAAGGTTGTATTAGTACACAAACATATTCATACGAAATTGCATGCGAATATGTCCAAGGAATAAAAAATTCATACAAACTTTTTTACTTTTATTTCACCACCTTGGGGGTTGAATTATGAAAAAGCTAGTTTATTTAATATATTATGTTCTATTCTTTTTCTATGACATTTCACACACCGTCAATCTGTATTCTGTATCCGAAGAACTTGCGTTACAGGTACCAGATAACGGAAGTATATTTGATACTTTTATACTATACCTACTTATTTGAGATTTTATTTTATTATTAACATATTTAATACACAATTTAATATATGTATTATTATATAAGGTTGTCCAAACTCAATTACGGATATTTTGGGCATATGATCTACAGCTTATGTCAAGACGTTTAGGCTGAAGGTATAAAAATTTCGAAAAAAATAATTTAATACTAAATGAAATAACATTACACTCTTTACGGCGCTCTGAAGGTCATTGACCTCGCATAGCTGATATTTAGGTATCGATATTATTTAGGCAAAGTCTTTGAGTCCTCTTTAAATCATCTGTTTCTATGTCAGGGCCTCAGAGAGCGCAATGTAATTTTATAAAGTTTTTTTTTTTTCGAAATTAATTTTCTGCTAAAACATTTTATACTCTACTTATATTTTTATACTCTACTTATATCTTAGATATAAGTAGAGTATAAAAAGTATTCAATTTATTATTTCCGTTGTATGGTACCCATAACACTAGTTCTTCGAGGACTTACCACGGGACCAGATTGACGTGGTGTGAAAGCGTCATACACATACTAAATATTACAGACTTAAATCTTATCGCCAATGTACTCCCGTGGCATAAGCTACCGAGTCCAAACAAATGTAATATGATACGTACAATTTTATCAACGGCAATAAAGGCCCAGCAAAGGTGTTTGACTGGTCGCCGTGGGGTTTTGTGGCGGAAGCAAGGTGTTCCTAACAATGAGAAATAAGTAGTAAAATTTACAAGCAAGAAATCTTCGATTTCACAACATCGAACAGATGTTTTCGAAGCATTATGTACACAATTTGAGTAATCAAGAATTATATAATTCTTATATAAGCCTAATTACTATCATTGTTACAACTTAGGGTCAATTCACATCGAAACGAAGCGATACGCGACATAGCGCTGCGTTTTTAAGTCTAGCTATTCAAAATTGAACTTTATTTATTACACAAGAAGATTCACGTTTCACTGTGAGTTTGTCAAGTTGCACCGCGATGCACAGTGCTTGTGCAGTGCATCTCTGATGTCATATGCAACGTGTATCTTTTTGTGAAGTGAATAAAGTTCAATTTTGCGTGGCTATCTTAAAAATAAATCGCCGCGTTGCGTCGCGTATCGTCGCGGTGTGAACTGACCCTTACATGTGTGTCAAATGAAAGTGTTAATTTGAAAAGAATGAAAATTTTAACTTCCTTCACCAAAATCAGTGTATTGTCCATCGAAAATTGTATAACACATGTCAATGGCATAAATGATACGCGATGCAGGTTGGAATTATCAAAAGTCACGTAAACTTGACCTCTACGTGTGCAGTGCAAACCAGCGGCCCATGAGTCGTCGGATAATCGGATTTGGTCCAAGTCGTTTATTTTACTAATTCCAGCAGTCTACTATGTTACATGGCCAATTGATGGATATATTTGATGTATGATGATGATCTAATGCAGCGGGAAATACCTATATTATTATGCTACAAAAAAAAAAAACTCCAGAGACTATCTACGAATTTATGGATTCGATTCGTTCTTATGTAACTGTCGAAATGATATTGGGAACAGGTAAGGAGACCCGGCAACTTGCAACTCGCAAGTTTACCTACATACATGTTGACTTCTCACAATTTCAAGACGCGATGACGACGCTACGTGCAGTTCAACAATGTTTACATCGGTCTTACGCGCTTTTCTAGCGCTCTTACGTGCGTAAAAAACGCCCGTCTACGCTGCGTAAGACGGTGAAAGTGTTCAGTAGCCACTCACTTCACACATCGCTCACCTGACGCGACGTTTTTAAACAAGCTGTAATTACGAGTCATTCATATCATAACTTACGCGATGATAAGTCTCGCGAGATAAAGAATTCGTCCGAGCGTTATGAAATTTTATCACAGCTGATAATATTGATGATTGATTGCTTTTCTCATTGTAGAAACTACAGGGTACATAGTAAGGTTTTAAAAAGTGAAATAATACATATTTGAATTTCGAGCTGCAGAATTTTGAAGCGATATGCTCAAATCAAAAATTTATGTAACCCCCGAATTGCCAAGCAGTGAGCGAGCTGATGAATTACAGCTAAGAACACTCGGCTTTCAACCAAAAAACCGCATCTTAATCGGACCTTTCCTTTAGGAGCTACGTTGCTAGGACAGACTGACAGACAGACGCCAGCCAAACTTATTACACCCCTCTTTTTGCGTCAGGGGTTAGAAATAAACAAACCAATGAGATAGGCACTTTGGCGATCCTTTAATAAAATATTATCAGCGTCTTCGGACCCACTAATAATAAGCGACACATTTTATCGATGTGGACACACAATATACGGAAAATAATAAAATTTTGAGTGTATCTTTTTATGAAAGGACGGACGAAAGAGTTTCTTCCACTTGGATCGTATCAAAATTGCTTTAAAAATACATATAAAATGGTTTATAGCCTACTACCCAAATATCTGTTTGATTTAAAATAAATTTAAAACTACCTTATTTATAACTAGAAATTCACGTGTATAATTTAGAGCGACGTCGTGAATCGTCATCCTCGCTTCGTATTTCGTACTTCATACTCTTAAAAATTTACAAAAATCCTACTACAAGCTACCAGTAGGTAATGCATTGTGAAAAAGTAATTACTTACAATTTACACAAACCTATTTGTACCTTGGACGTGCTGCAAATTCATCTTAGCAGTTAAATTAAAAATATTCTCAGTTTCAATAAAAAACTCTATTACGCAAACAAATATGAAAAGAATTATAATAATTGCAAGCTTGGCATAAGTTAATTGAAATACTTGCGTGGTGAAATTAAAAACGATGTTCAGTTAACAATTCCAATTATCTACGTATAGTAGTTCAAAGTCAACAGATTTTAATTGAAGTTTTTATAGTTTTTAATAACGTAACCAAGAGCATGTCAGCACGTCGTGTCTAAGAAGGGTTCCACAACTATCAACGCGCTATAAATTATTTTAAAAGTTACTGACTATTGTCAGTAACTTTTTTACTGAAAATAAATACAGTTACTGGCTTAGAATAATTTTCCAAAAGAATTTTAGCATGATCTATCAGCATGGAAACTTGCAAGTTTCTGTCTCTTATAGTTTACAAATGCCACGGGGGACCAACTTATAAACCACTTCGGAGGCCGAAATAAACCTTGCCTTTCATTTGAGAAAACCTATTCGTCAATATGCGACACGATAGGGTAGACATGTGAAGTGGGGATGAAAAAAAAACCCCTAAAATATAAAATTATTATTTTTTTATGATGCCAAAACACAATATATTATAAACAATCTATATAACTCTGTACCCATCAATTTATATTCATAATTACAATTTTAGAAGGGCGGATGGACGGACGGACAGACAGACAGACAGACGGACAGATGGGCAGACGGACAGATAGACTTAAATAACTATTTTTGTCTTTTAAAATCAAAGTTTTTTTTTCTATTTTTTATAAAATTCGTTGTTCAGAAATAAATCTGAAAGATAGATTTATATTATATTTTTTGATTGCCAAGCTCAATTGCTCAGAAGTATACCCACATAGTTTTTTTTTCGTCAGAATTTTTGGTTATAAATTACCTCGGACACGGTTACTAATCAGATCAGAGTTTTTTTTTACAAAAAATTAGAACGCGATTTATCATACGTGCGACAGTTATTTTTTATGTTCCGAGATTTAATCTAATTTTGACAACTTAATTAATTTTAGTGCGGTTTAAATTAGTGTCCATATTTGGAATTAGTTTTTTGTCAAGTCATAACATAACAAGTTTTTACGATCTAATTCTCATACCAAAAATATTAAGAGACCAAAACAACGGAGATTTTTTGTCCATTTTTGTTCGTAATTTCTTTTAGTGCCGTTTAAGTTTAGTGGCTCTGTTGTAGTCTCAGATACTCAGAGTCAGAATATACAATTATGTATTAGTATATTAATGGCCATTGTACACACTTCGGATAAGTGACAGATAGCTTATTTTCAAGTTTTGTCTCTGTCGCCCGATATAGAGCAAGCAGCGACAAAACTTCCGAATAACGTTAGAGCATCCAACCAAATGCTCAAAGCGAATAAGCTATCCGACACATATTAGAAGTTTGTGAAATAGGCACTCATTGTTTGAGGTAGGAACATGAGAACCAATTTGAACCAACTAAAATTTGAATTTGAAAAAAAAAAAGGAAAGCGCAAATGCAGTTTGATTGGTCCAAACTCCAAAAATCAGTATAAGATAACAAGACGATTCACTTATATTTCAATGAAAGTAAAATGAAAGTCTAAGATAAATACGAGAACTGGGGTCAGAAGTAAAATATATTAGCAGTTTTAATAAATAATGGCAAATTGGTATATTTAACAACAGAACAGAAAAAGTAACTTGATTAAATAACTTCCCCAGACAAAGTACAATATTTATATTATAGTAATATCATTTTGTTTCCACTACCATATTAGATTAAGCCAGGAATTATAGTTTAAATATGATTAAATAAGTAAAGAAATAAAAGTAAATAAATAAACATTTCACATAAAAGACATGGAAATGTCGATCGAACAACGAAACCGATGCGATATTTCTGAACCAAGTTTATAAAGATATCAATTTCAATAGCATCGAGTGAAATATTTTTGTGTTCATAAATTTACTTTTCCGGGTTATCGAGTTTTTGTTTGAGTGAAACCGTACCTAGGGGCACTTCGTGACGTCTCTTCGTCTCGAGATATTATTTTAATGTTAAGCGGTGTTCACAACGATTTTGTGTCCAAGTTCTGAGTTCTGACTTATAAATTTCGTGAGCCGCGATTTAGATAAGCATATTTGTGAAACTAAATTAAAATTTGTAACCGATGTAAATGTACTTCCTGAATTATGTAATTTAATATTATTTGTAAATTTTGTTCGGTTTGCAATTATAATAATTGAATGGGTATTCAATTTTCTTCCGTATGCTAATAAACGAATGTCGTTACCACATATACGTGGTGAAATAATGAACTGCTTCATCCAGGGCCGGACTTGCCGTAGGAATAACATTATGTAACTATATATTGGCATTTATAATTGGTTACGTCGTAGGAGTGAGTGTCAGGAGTAGTTTGTTAAATTTATTTATTGTAAAATTTGTTTCAAAATAATAGACATTTATAATTGAGAAAACTGCTGGGATAGGTTCATATTATGTTATGCAATAAATGAATGTACTGTTTGCAAACAAATAATTTTATTGTGCAATTTTTCCAAAGATGATGTTACTTAAAAAAAAGAGATTGTATTTTGTACGGAAAAAGAAATTGCGAATCCTAGATGATTTATAACTAATTTTGCGGATGCATTTTAATAACTTGCAATCACTTTAATGGCCTATGCAATCACATGAAAGTATATTATCAACTTATGCTATTTATTACAACGATAAAATAAATTCTTTCATTTATACCAATTAATATATTTTTACTTCTCAGTACATATAAGAACTTTTATGGTTACAAATAAATCAATTTTAAGTTACAAACATACATTAAAAAAAACGAGCGAGCCTTACAGTAGTCGCAAAATATGATGTGTAACATATTTTTATTAAAATATTAAAAAAAAATACACAATGCTTATTTATTTTATTTACTATATTATAATTGAGTACCATTTTCCAATATGACAAAAAAAATACGGTAACATTTTCATCAAGCAGTGACAGATTCAACCTCAAAATTTAAAAAAGCTAAATACTGAAATATTTTATTCAAATCTGACAGCAAACTCCACCGTACGCTCATTCGTCAATTCGAATAGCGCGCACTTCCGAGACTTCCTGTTACACACTTCCGTCCCATTTTACGGAATCAATCCCACAAATTGGAAGAAAGCGAGAGGAAAGATGTTACATATCAAAAACTTTAACTGCACTACCATAGAAAATGGAGATGCATCTCTGCCATCTCGGCCATCTCGGCCATCTCGGTCATTTAAGGTATGCAAATGGGAGTCCGTGCCTGGCGGGCCAGGAATAGCCGAGACGACTTAATAATGTAAATGAATACGCCTGATTCTGCACCGTTGGGATTTAGTCGCGTTTCTATGCGAGCGCCATCGTTAACTGGCGCGGCGTCCGGCGACCAAGGGCCCTACCACGAGTCTGGTTATAAAGTTAGTAAATATTTAAGAATGGAATAATAAGAATAAGATTATTTTTTTCTTTTTCTGAAATAATTACACAAAATGAATAAAATATAAAAAAAAAGCAATAGTAAAATATATAACAAAACTAATTTTGCTCGCGGATCCGCCAGCGTAAATACAGTATCCCACAATTCCCACAGGAAAATTGTACTTTTTCGGGATAAAAAGTAGCCTATGTTTTTTTTAATCCCGAGCTCCCGAGCGAGATTAGACTACTACCCTACCAAATTTCATCAAACTCTGTTCAGTAGTTTTTGCGTGAAAGAATAACAAACATAACAATAAGAATAATTTTATTTTCGTAACTTTATATCTGTATGAGTACAATAAGGTTCAGTACAAACATATTTAAATCAAAATTCATCCATAATCCATCCATCCATAATCACAAACATTAACATTTATAATAGTTGTAGGATAGAGCTCATAAAAAACATCCTACTAATATTATAAAAGTGAAAGTTTGTGAGGATGTATGGATGGATGGATGGAAGTTTGTTACTCTTTCATGCAAAAACTACTGAACGAGTTTTGATGAAACTTAGTATTGTAGTATTTTAAGCTCTGATTTAAAATATAGGATACTTTTTATCCCGAAAATTAGAGTTTTCCCGTGGGATACTGTATTTACGCGGGCGGAGCCGCCGGCAAAAGCTAGTTCTTCATGGTAATATGGCAACGCACTGCCCAGAAAAAAGGAAAAAGGTCGAGTGTCGAGCTGTCATAAATGACATTTGACTTGACACTCGTAATATTCAATTTTCAGCTCTATTGTATTAGCGAAGAGTTTTATTTTCAGTGCTCTAAATTTTCCCAAATCTAACAGATTCCGGAGTCTAACATTATAGTCCCAGCCTTGCCGCGGAAAAATACCAACGAGAAATACGCATGCGTGTTGCACCGATGGAGTGGGAGAGTATCGTAGGCCAAAGAGGGAGAAAAAAAATAGAATTTTCAGTCTTAATGTTTATAATAGTACTAATTGAATGTTTTATTAATTAAAAATTATTAAGTAATATCAACAGAAACACGGCATTTGCTAGAAAGCATATATATCAGATATGATAATAATTGATAGTTAAATATTATTAGTAATTTAATTATTACTAGATGTCGCCCGCGACTTCGTACGCAAACAGGATATCCTGCGGATATGTCTACTCTATAAACTACTATACTCCATGCCAAATTTCATCGGCCCAGTAATCTCGGAGCCTATTCAATGCAAACTAACAAACAAATTTTTTCTACTCAAAATAATAGTGTTCATAAAAATTATATTACTTATAATACATTAAAAAAAACCCCCTTGGTAGTGGCGTAGCGGTGTCTAGCAAAATATCCTATATTAAATACGACTCTATTAGCTTTGCTTATTAAAAAGCTTTTAAAGAGGTATAAATATGTAAATGATGTGGGCACGAAATGCCGTGCATGCTGCAGATACCACGGTATGTGCTATATAAGCTATTGCCAATTAGCTGGACCGGATTCACTGCATCCGTGTGCAAGGAATATAGCTACATAGTTGCCAAGAAAAAACTTCGGGAATATGTTATGTGAAGAGCTCCTTTCACTGTTATAGTGAAAAAACCATCCAAGTGAGATTCGGATTCGCGTACGTAGGGTTCCGTGCCATTATTTCGTTATTTTTGTACGAAGTTTTCCAAGTAAGCGCATTTTCGGTCAACAAGCAAGTCTCGGTAACTCCTGAACTAACAAAGTTATTTAAGCCGTTATAGTTTTCCTTCAAAGTTCATCACATGGACTACCCTTGTAATCTTTCACATATTTTTTTGGGCTAGCCGTCTAGCTTTTAGTGGGAGGGGGCGCCATATTTTAACAAAAATGCTCTTTGAATTTGGACAACTCGCAAACGGATACCTAAATCAAAAAAACATCCCAGCAACCTCTCAATGTTTAAAAAAAACTGTCTAATGATAACCCACAATATGGAGTAGACGCGAGTTATAAAAAGCATGGCCACTTTACGTCTAGGAGAGGTACCCCAAAAAATATTTTTTATGATTTTATTTAAGCACTTTGTTGACGTGGCAAAAACTCAATATATCCATGCAAAGTTTCATCTTTCTAGCACTGTTTGGACTTTCTAGCATTGTTTGGTAAGCCGAAGGAAGGAAGGAACGGACGGACGGACCTGACGAAACCATAAGGTACCATTTAATTAATATTATATCTAACAATATCCCGCGAAAAAATACTCACAACCTGCAAGCAAATGTGTAAGTGCACGCATAAGCATGTGTAAAGCACCTCCCTCCTCCCACACTGCTTATGCGTACACTCAGAAACAAGATCGTGCCAATACCGCCACCACACAAGCAACAATGTCAGCAAGCTCGTGCAAGGCTCCACACCACAGCATCCTCAGGAAGTGGACCTGCGAACAAAGTTAGTCGCAAGTTGGAAACTTATAAGATTTTCCAACGTCCGAGACGTGAACTATGGAATCCTAAAAATAGCATGAAGGAAAATGTAATGACAACAAAATATTATACTCCCGTTTACATATTTTTTTTCTAAAACATCACAATAATATTACGTAATAAAATCAATAAGTTAAGTACAGGAAAGTAAATACCTAGAAGGAAACTAAGTGTCAGTTCACTCCGCGACGATACGTGGCGCTGCATTTTTATGATAGCTGTTCAAATTTGAACTTTAAACACTATACAAAACGATACACGTTTCATATGACATCAGTCATACACTACACATTCGTTTTGCAGAGCAGTGCAACCTGACCTTTGAACTCTTACAATGTGTGTGTGTGTGTGCCTTCATGTGCAATGAATAAATTTCAATTTTGAATAGCTGTTTAAAAAATATAGCGCTATGTCACGTATTATTTCGTTTCGGTGTGAATCGACCCTTAATCTTTTTTTCCTAAACATCACAACAATATTACGTAATAAATATCGATAAGTTACTCACAGGAAAACAAATAGAAGGAAACTAAGAGGACAACGTTTCGTGTTTGAGCTTAAACAAACTTTTCTTCCTTTTGCAATATTTCACAAGAGTAAAAAGTTCCGTAAATATGATAGCGCGAAAGTGCGTGCGCCGACAATGCCAGTGAAAGCAGTTGTGAAGATTTGTCAAAATAGGAATGTATACAATGTAAGGTGGTAATCGGCTCGCTCTTGGAGGTAGCACGTAATTTTTGACGGCTCGTATTTTATGTGGAAACCGAGAAAATGTCGGAAGTGAAGTGTAAGGGTCAATCACACTGAAACGAAACGACACGCGACATCTTTAAGATAGCTATTCAAAATTAAACTCTATGACCTAAATAAACAAGAAGAATACACGTTTCATTGTAAGAGATGCAGTGTACTGATTTCATATGACATGAAACATGTATCTTTTAGTGTACCTAGTGAATAAAGTTCAATGTTAAAACGCTATCTTAAAAATGCAGCGCCGCGTGGCGTCAAGGTGTGAACTGACAACAATATATAAAAGTGAAATGGTATGCAGTTGAAGCAATACTTAAGAATTATCAGAAAATTCGACATTGTTCTCACAAAGCTTTCAATTTCAACAAGAATGCGCTCACTAGCAATAAATCTGGCGTTATCCGAAACATAATTTAATGAAAGTTAAGCCGTGTATCTTCAGAATCTTATCAGGCCGAGAAATATATTTAACAATGTCAGTTTTTCGAAACATACGAATACCTTATTACAAAAGACATGGCCAGAGCTCTTGGTATGAAATCGTACATCTGGGTTCGAATGCTTCTGATGTCATGATCGGTTACGCAATTAAGATGAACAGAAGATAGTCTGCTATCGACTTCCAGACGATATAATTTATAGGTTCATATTGAAACATTTTTCTTCTTTAGTCAACCGCGTCATTAAGAAAAAAAAATCCGGCCTAGTGCGAGTCGCACTCACAAAGGGTTCTGTACAAAATGTCGATAAAACCACATTTGTTGTATATGAGCCCCAGTTTAATATTTACTTCATTCTCTTTTTAATATTTGTTGTTATAGCGGCAATAGAAACACATCATCTGTGAAAATTTCAACTGTTTAGCTGCCGCGGTTCACTTGGAGATAGGTACAGCCTGGTGGCAGACAGAGGGACAGCCTTAGCATGTCCCTGGGGCACCCCTGATATATTTTGTTTATTAATGGGTACTACTCGTGATCCTACAGCAGTTACAGCGGTGGAATATGTGGTGAAGAATGCCTATTTAAGACATTTATAAAAATCATCACGCAACTTTTAGAATCATTTCATTGCTTAGGCACATTCCTCAGAGCTTGTCAAAGGTGCTAGTAATAAATGTTCATATTTATAATGATGTCAATATTAATGAGTACACAAACGTTTACGCAACCGCTGATCCAAAACATCTTATTTACTGTGCTGATTCCGATAAGAATCAAATTATATGTTTTTAAATATTATTTCCTCATTAAGTATTTGAATGGGTGTATAAAGTTTATGTAATTTTTATACCCAAAATACGATAAAGTTTCGTCAGCATTTCATCACGAATTATATAAATATTTGTATTAAATGTGCTGTCACAATAAGGACTATTGATTGTGTAATAATACTTGCTTGTAGTAATTGTGTTTGCAGAGATAACATCGGCTTTTCAGTTATTTGTTTTACTGTTTCTTATTTCATCGACTGTCATCGTTAAATTAATATTGATTTGAGCGTTTAACAATGCAGTTTTTGCTTGAAAGTGATGATATAATACTATTTTATAAGAAGTATAACCCGCCTACTTAAATTATATAGCCTATGTTACCCGGGGTATTATTAAGAATCTATTGACACCTAATTTATTAAAATCATATCAGTAGTTTAGGCGTAACGGTACATAGATTGACAAAATCATTAAGCTTCCTTTTGGCTTCGCCGTAGTCGGGTAAAAACTATAAATATTTTAAGTAAATATGAATCGTTTCTGATTAAGGGGTATGCTATAAGTAATGAGCTAATAATTAATTGATTCATTAATAAGGTGTTTTGTGGTCTTAAAACGTTCATTGCGCTACCAGGTCTAGTAGAACCGATCGTGAACTTGATGCCGGACCCTAACCTAACCTAACGCTGGTGCGGAATCAATATCTTCGGTCCTAATACCGACAGGAAGGATTTTTTTTTATCTATTGCTGATAACAGGTCCTTTCGACGTTACAAGCTAACCTGACAGCCGCACTAGATATAAGGAGAGTTTGTCTAGTGCAGAGCTCAAGTGAATTATATATATATAAATATGAATTATAATATGTATGTAACATTGTATAGTAAAGTATGTATGTAACATTAATATTATATTTATATGTTACTGTAACATTACAGTAACTAAAAATATTTCAGTGACTTATTTAAAATCAATTAAAATTTATATTTTATTAATAATAATTAACAATTTTTAAGTTACCGAAGTAAAATATGTAGATTGTAGATACATATAATTAACTGTGTCTACATATTTTATTTTTTCTTATAATATATATTATATATCTGTCTAAATTTAGACAGAAATATTTTAAATTTTATCGTCATTTTATTTGCAAATCAATAAAATTCTATCGATGATTCATCCGTTCTGTGCGAACATAAGGTCGGAAATATCTGTATTTTTTTAATGTTGTCCAATATATTATGATTTTCAAACGGTTTTAAAATTTTTATGTTGACAAAGTACATTCAAATAAACTGAAATGATTATCTCCAGCAAGTAATTGCATTTAAACTTATGCATGTCGAACAGATCAATTCGATCCCATGAAGCGTGATGAATTGATTAAAGCGGCATGGACTTGTTCACAAAAAGGCCTAGGATGCCTGATACAAGCCAACTGAAAGTTAACGAAATAGACGCTGACGCAATGAAGGTGTTAAATTGCTATGTACAATATGGGGAATGTTCCTGTACGACCACTTTTTAAACATTTTCCTTTGCTCTAGGAAGCCTCAAAATATTAAAACACAAATAATGTGACCGCATCGACTGCATACGTTATTGAACTACATATTTAGACGTGAGTATGTTTACGTGCGCACGATTCAACGGCGCTATTGAACTATTTTCATCATATGCGGTCGAGCGGCAACTTGTTTGATAGTACATTCCCATAAAAGCTATCCACGTAAGTGACTATCTATCGTAAACATAAGTATTATAAAATCTAGTAGTCCTTTTAAATACTTTAGAATGGCTATTAAGTAAACGTCGTCACTCGTCAAATAATTTCATAAGTGGACTAAAAATAATCACGTAATAATATTTCGTTTTAAAACCTCTCAACCTCTCCGAATCCCAAAGCGATGATATATTACGAGTATACTGAGATTAATGCGACATAAATAATTTCACTTTCCATAACCGATTGACCAATGTAATACCGCATAAATTTTGTTACACTCAATTGGCAAAGGTTTAAGTTTTAATTTATTAACGTTGTAATACATTAAGGAAAAAATAGTGATACCATTTCAACTGCATACAATGTGTGCTTCATAGTATGAGCGATTTTGCGTGACTTCGTTTGCGTGGAACTAATGGAAATGGGAAACTATTTTTAAGCGGAACCCTAAAAATAAAAGCAGCCTTACTACTTACAAGATCAGATATATTATGTCAGTGAAAGTCTGGTCAAAATCAGTCCAGCCGTTTCAGAGATCAGCCGGAATAAAATAGAGACTGATACATAGATATACTGATATACAGTTTGATAGGTATTGCACGAGCGCTAACGTAAAAATCTCATCAAAATCTGTAAATTAGGTAGAGCTTTAGGTTCACCTGCAGCTCGTCTCCACGAGCAGTAGGTATAATCTAGGGATTTTGGTTAAATATTTGAGATCATTAGTAAAATTTTAGCGAGTATGTTTTATCAAAATTTCAACCAAGTTCAAACACATTGCTATAAATAGTTCTACGCAATTTACACATTTTATTGTAGCCAAAAGGCATGAAGTGAGATAATTAAATAACAATCCATAATTGAGTTGAATAAGACCCAGCAGACGAATCCGAGGCACAAATAGTAAAACGGCGCGTAATTTCGTACAAAATACCTTTGAAATTGCTCCATGATCAGGGTTATGCGTCTTCAAACCGATTTCTTTAGTTACTTCGTGTTGACTATAAAAACTAGCGAAATTTCCTTTTGTTTTAAAAATGTTGCGGGATGAAAATAGTTTCTATATCTCTGGACGAAGATTTTGCGTTAGTAGAGTCTATGCTATAGGTACAGGTACACACTACAATATTTTTTAACAGTCTTTAATGATTCATACATTTTCTATTCAAGATTTCATTCGTTTACCAACCCTACGCGATACTCGATAGGCTTATAAGTGAGATAAGCATTACAATCGCAAATAGGTGTAAAATTACACCCAGCCAGTCATTTATCAACGGTCCTATGTTGAGAGTATTCAAGTGTCAATTTTTGTTTTCTAGAGTTCCGTACCCAAAGGGCAATAAACCTAACCAAGAGTATGTCAGGACATGTCCAAGGAGGCTTTCGTAACTATCGATGCGCAATAGGTATTTTCAATCTACTTCAAAACTAATTGTCCGATTTCGTTCCAAATCATCAGCATGGAAGGTTGCAAGTTTATACCTGTTAAGGCTTAGAAATGCCAGGGAGCTATTCGACGATACTCTATACGACGATATGCGTCTGATTAGCCACACCTAAAATATAAATTAATAATTATTTTATAGTGCCAAAAACACAATCTATAAGTATATCAAACTTCATCAATTTATATTCATAATTGCAGAAGTTAGAAGGCCGCACAGAACTTCTGACGTGACAGTCTAGTCAAATATACGGATGGACAGAGCGAAACTATAAGGAAACTATAATTCCATGTACTACGGAACCCTGAAAACGGAACCATAATTATAACTAAGACTATGCTGTCCGTCTGTCTGCCACCAGGCTGTATCTCATGACATTTCAACCGCGACATTTGAAATTATCAAAGGTATATAAATGTATTTCTGTTGCCGCTTTAACGATTAACACTAAAATACAACAAACGGTTTTTTTGCCGTTTTGTACGGAACCCTTCGTGCTCAATTCTGACTCGCACTTGGCCGGTTTTTTCTCCGTACGTGGAACTTGGAAGGTCCTTTTGTTATTGTATTAAACGTCCTCTTTAAGGCTATTCAGTGCATTTTCAATGTGATATTTATTTAAATCAAGCCATACAGAATTATTTGATGCTATCTTGTCACGCCTATGTTCAGATGCAAAGACCGGTTCTATTTTTTCTTATTATAGAGAATACTTGTGCATGTTGAATGGGGATAATCAAACCGATGCCAGACATGTTTTTCAGTTTTTTTTTTAATAAAATAGACCAGGAAACGAGCAGACGGATCGCCTGATGGTGATTTCCACCATGGACACTCGCAACACCAAAAGTGTTACATTTGAAACTCCTCTGGTGTTGCGCACTTGCGTTCCTGGTCCATAAAATTCCCAACCCTCTTGGGCCTCCGGTAACATCACTCGGCGAAACACAATGGATTATTTCACGTCGGTTTTCTGTGAGGCCGTAGTACCTATTTATCCGGTCGAGCCCACGTTTAGGTATGCGCGTATTTATTTTTAGCTCCAAATCTGATAAAAAGCATGAAAAGAGGATTCTTAAGATGCACACAAAATGCAGTTAAATTTTTTGCCACATAATTTTATGATTTCAGTTTATGTTACTTATTATCTTACGTAACGTAACGGATGTGTTTTATTAATACACGCTTCTTTAAAATGATGCTGATGTGAATGAAAGTTGGCACACAGATATTTTTGAAGTTAATCTTTAGGAATAAGGCTACTTTTTATTCCGGTAAAATGTACAATACTGGCAGACAGATCGGTATTCTTTTTTGTAAGCAAAGTCGCGGGCATCTATTAGGTTGTAGATAAATATAAATAAAGGAAGGTAAAGATATATCTTCAGTTTATCGTAATACTAAAAGCTATAAAGACAATAGGAACCTCACGTAGCAATATGTAATAAATCGTAAAATATAAATTATTGTCTCGAAAGATGTTGAATTATGAGTCCCTCCTGTTTTCAACATATTGTGCATGCTTTGTGCTATTTAGGTAAACGATAATGATTATAAATTATAGCTGCATTTAAATGTCGGGCTATGTTGATAAATGACTATCGTCTTTAAATGTCTTCTGCAGGGCAATCGCGCTATTGTTTATCGTTTGAATTCAGGTTCAACTGTACTTTGGTTGTGATTTAGTTTCGATTCGGTTCCGATGCGGCTCAACAAATTTCAGTATCGCACTATCCTTCCGATCGCAACTCAACCTCAGAGGAAACTCAAACGAAACGGATTTCCTGTCGATTTACATTAGGGATGGGAACCTAGTATTTGTGTAAATATTAGATTTTAGCATAATCGATCATCGATTTTACTTGTGCGCTCGGACTATTTGCTTTGACATAACTTTGTGGTCTATCAATGATACAAATGATCACCGAAGCCACCATAATCAAAAGAAGAAGTTAGTTGAGATACATCGTAGGTCGTTATGTATACGAATAATAATGTAATACTATAAAGAGGAAAAGTTTGTTTGTTTGCATTGAATAGGTTCCGAAACTACTGGACCGATTTTGATGAAATTCGTCACACATAGAGTTGACCACGGGGAAGGACATAGGCTACTTTTTGTCGCGGAAAATGTACGGTTTCCGCGAGAAAATTTTTTGCGGGCACGATGTCGGGGGCAACACCTAGTGATAAATAAATAAGGCTAACATTATTGCTTCTGCAGCCATACAAAATAATGGTCATAATAGCCATTAGGGTACCGGGATATTTTTATGAACATGAATTTCCACCAAGAACCAACAGTACACTCAACAATCAGTTACCTATATATAATGGGTCATGCTTTCTTGTAGTTTTTAAAGTGGCTTGGTTAACGTAAAGCAATTAGTTATTATGCGATCGCTTAAAATTTCGTGTCTGGATACAGCTCGAGATACTGCCGTTTCGTGTGTGGATACAGCTCGAGATACTGCCGTTTCGTGTGTGGATACAGCTCGAGATACTGCCGTTTCGTGTGTGGATACAGCTCGAGATACTGCCGTTTCGTGTGTGGATACAGCTCGAGATACTGCCGTTTCGTGTGTGGATACAGCTCGAGATACTGCCGTTTCGTGTCTGGTACAGCTCGAGATACTGCCGTTTTAAATTCGTTAATCCAATAATTTAAGCTTATAAGTAATATCAACAATTCAACACACGATAAACGTTTCAGAAACGTGCGAGAAAAAGTAGGTAGCATCGTAACAACTTTTTGTTTTGACAGCGTTTGCAGTTTTGCTACGGTGCGGCTGCGTTCCAACCTTTGTTATTGAATTCGTCATGATCTAGCAATATTGGAACAGCTAACGAAGGTGAACCGTCTTCTTTACGTGACCGAAAATTTCGTCATGAAGAGGATCTTCACGTAAAATTGAAATCTATGTGTGTGTTAGCAATTTTTGCAAAAAATTTGATAAAACTAGCAAGTAATTAATGCCCAAATGTCTAATGTTTACGATAAAAGTGTAGTAAGGTCAATTCACACGTAACGAAACGATACGCGGCGCAGCGCTGCATTTACTATGCACTCACTAGTTCACTACACAATTAATACATGTAAGTGATGTAACACAATGTCATCAGTCGTACACTGCACATGCGCTGTATGTATGTAAGTACATCGCGGTGCAACGGTGACATTAGAACTGTTACAATGAAACGTGTATCTTTTGTGTAGTGAATAAATATCAATTTTGAATAGCTAGTTTTAAAATGCAGCACCACGTCACGTATCGTCTGGTTTCGGCGTCAACTGACCCTTAGTGACGTCATTGTCGAACTTTGCAAGAGATAGTACGATAAATATATAGCCAAGCCAAGGGAGTAGAGACTGTCTTCACATCAGTCAGTTCTATAGTCGCAAATCAGAAAAAGTTAGCGTAAAACATAGTAGAAAACTTAAACAATAACGAACGGCACCCAACAAATAAGATTAGGCGAGTGCTCACTGGCCGGAATAACGAGCGGCATTTTCGCCACTCACGTGCTGATAGCGAGCGGAAACTGTCAAAACGTTTTGACAGATGTAGGCCCAGTTGTTGCAAATTCATTGTAGCATAAGCGCTATCATATATTCTGGATATCTAGCACGCCGAATGACGTATGCCCCCGTTAGGCCTTAGGTCTCTCATTTAAGCCTATAATTTTCTCTTTTAAATATTAGTCACGCCATTCTAGATTAATTACCACCATAGCATTAAAAATATTTACACCGCGGATACGCTATGGATTACCGTTGCTGTCGTTGTCTTTCAAGTGGCTCGAACGTAGCAGACGAAGACAGCAACGTGGATTAGTGTATCCGTGGTGTAAATATTTTTATTAATAAGGGGGTCGGTGTTAATTTACATTCAAAATTAAATTTTATTCATTGTACAATAAGATACATATTTCATTGCAAGAGTTTGAATTTCGAAAATAAAATAGCAGTGCCGCGAAGAATCGCGTTGCGTCTCGTCGCGTCCAGTCGCGTCTCGTTTTGGTGTGAAATCACCCTTACACCAAAGTTACAAACCTAATAGTTATGAATTAGAGGCTATTAGTGGTAAATACTGAGATCACGTCAGATACAAACAAAGATAAGCTCGGTATATTTTTAACAAGCCTCAAGTTATCTGCGCTATCGGCGATGTTAGATTAACTTAATTAGTTATGTAAGCTCAGTAATTAAACGAGTAATACGTCTACTTTGGTTCAGGTTTCTTCTACGAAGCGTTTAAGACTAAAATAAATACCCGTAAATAAAAAAAGTGTCAATAATATTCGAAAACTATTAACCCGACTACGCAGACTATAAAACCTATGTTACCCGGGCCGTTATTACGAATCTATTGATACATAATTCATTACAATCAGATCAGTTGTTTAGGCACTACGATGGAACAAACATACATATATGCCACAATTATTACCCTTCCTCAACACTTTGCCGTAGTCGGGTAAAAGGTGTAAATAATAATCAAAAGGATAAAAATATAACCCGACTACGCAAACTATATATAGCTCTATATAACCCGGGGAATTATTACGAATCTATTGACACCACATTCATTAAATTTAGATTAGAATAGAGAGAGACTTTAGGCATTACGACAAAACAAAAAAAAACATACATACATAAGTACACACATACACTGCCAAAATCACCTTTCCGTTAGCCTTCGCCGTAGTCGGGCAAAAACAATCTGCGTCAGCAATATGTGTACATTTGTAGAATAGTATCTCGTCTTACGCACGTAAGGCCGACGCGCGTGTCGAGGTACTAGGCCCCAATACATTGCGTCCAGAAGCTACGCGCGTATCGTCCATCACAATATGTAGGCTGCCAGACATTTTGTCTTGAAGCTCTACGCACGTAGGTTTAAGCGCGTAATTCGACTTTCTGGACAAGGTTAGCGTTAAGCGCGTTTTCTTAAAACGTCTGGTTTTAAAGAAACGTAGAAAAAAGTCTGGTGAAATCGGAGCTTAGTATCACAGAACTAAAGGGTCACATTAAGGACAAGAAAATAATTTGTAACTCACCCTTGGGACTAGCAATCTCGGTCTAGAACTTATTGCAGTCGCAATTTTCCTAATCGCTCAATCAGAAACCACTTTTAGAAATTTAGACTGAGAATCAGTAAATTGTTGGACTTGGGTTCTAAAAAAACCTTATTTTGTACATTAGCACTAACATGGATAAGCGCAAATTTGTAAAATTCAAATCAAAAATACATACAATTATGTAATATAATGTGCTGTCAGAGAATTTAATTCATAAGCAGATAGAGAGTTCTTATAATTTTTTCGTATTATAATGGAAACATGCAGTCACAATACAATTGTCAATGTCAAGCCAGATTGATATCGTAATGTTATTATAGGTAATACGAACTAATTATTACAACGCTCAAAACATACAATGAATTAGATTCCCTGATAGTAAATGGCACAGTGTCTTTAAATTATTATCTATGTATTGTCAGATGAGGCAAGATGGTTTTTGTGAAAGGCTGAAAATGTGAAATATGAAACCATATGAAACCCACGCTCCGAAACGAACGAGTAATTGTGCGGGGCCGACAGTCCGACCTGGCATGTCGAAGACACCGCATTTTCCACAGTTTTAACCGCGTTCTATGACGTATTACGACGTATTATGTAATACGCCGGAAGTTTTGGACTTCCGTGGACGAATTTGGCGTGGTAATAAGCACGACAGTTCTATCTACAGTCCAAACCGCATAGATTCCTCGTTGGCTTAGAACGCAGCCCAATCCGCGACGAACGTTCGAACTAAACGTGAGCAGGGCGCTAAAGTCACGTATGCAGTTATTTGCAAAAGCGTTGTGTGATAGTGTGCTCTTACATCGATTTCAAAAGATATTGGCGCCAAAAAATATTACTAGACAATTAAACAACGTTGCATAAAGTTTGAAAAGTTCTCAGTTAAACGATTTTCTCAATAGTGTTGCAACTCAATCAAAAGCTATTACACACTAATATTGTCTAATTAGAACCCTATCATGCGAGTGTGACCCCACCGTTACATAAGCTATTTTTTCACAAGTATTGCGTTGAATGAATAACGAATTAGTAACATTGCGTTGATATATTACGCATATTATATTATACGTGTATCCATAGTGAGGCTGTATGCGTATCTCGTATAACCTTGCCTGTCTAATACGCTACATAACAATATTATGTTTTGAATATGCAATTTACTATAATCATCAACTGAGTAGCTCATTTATCTCTAAGAAAATGAGAATATGATCATTACAATGATTCCTTATTAAAACTAAACTAAATTGATAAGCAACACAAAATTATTAAGGTAAAGTCATATGGTTTCATCGAGTGTTTTTATCTTTTGCAATTCTGAAAAATCCATTGATTTATGTCCAGATTCTAAACTCAAACTCAAAAATTTTATTTCCATGAAGGTTATAATATAACTCTTATAGAATTGTCATGATGACATGATGCCTACCAGCGGTTCGTAAACTAGCTCGGCGAGATGAACCGGCGTAAGAAACTCGCACGGGGCCACCTTTTACTTTTCTTTTTGGGAATTGTTCTTTTCAAAAAGATGTTTTTTACAATGTAGTAACTTAATCTATACAACAAATGTTAAGATACTTCAGTAATAGAAGCAGCCTTGCAGAGGGCCATCTTATCCCCAAGGTGTGCAATCGTTAATGAAATCATTGACCTTATAATACGCTTTAGCACACAAACGTTCTTTAACAATTTTTTAAAATTTATTAATGGAAAGATTTTGATCGTTTTAAAAATCTAAAATCCTCACTTCAATTAAATTAAACCTAGTAATAATAATTTTAAAAAATCGCGGGATATTGCTAGATTAATATTAATTAAATTATTGTATGGCATGGATTTCCGCAAAGTAACGCCTAGTTCTATTAACTATTGAAAATTCTCACTACTACATAGCTATACTACACAATCTACGGGTAAGTTTCAGATAGCTTAATTGCATGTTTTGTCTCTGTCGCGCGATATAAAGTAAGCTGTAACAGAACTTCCGAATAAGCTATCCGACACTTATAAGAAGATTATGAAACAGGCCCTTAGAAATAATAGATATTAATTATGTATTATAAAAGCTCCTTATACCGATTTCGGTGACGGTGGCTGGTTTCATTGAAACCAGGCAAACTACGCAGAAGTTGTTTTATAATGCCCGAGTGTGAGCATAGTACACAGGAGCAATCTCTCTTCCCTTACTCTCGTAACCCAGTGGGACGCATGACCGACACGACTGGCGACCACAAAGCCCTTAGGAGGGTAACAGTAACTAAAAACTAAATACTAATTACTCCTTATTTGCATATAACATGATGAATTTAGGTGTGATAAATTGAATGGTTTAGTACATTTTTACCAATTTTGGGATGCGAATATTACTAGCTATGCATTGTATTAAATTTTAACATGAACCTTTTATAAAACAAGTGACATCATACTATTAAAGGTTTTTTTAACAGCCTCTGAGGTCCAGTGGCTTAAAGCTTGGCTCTCGACTTGGTAGCCGGGGGTTTGATTCCCACGTTGGAACAACAAAAAAATGTTATTTCCAAGTTTGGTTAGAAGTAAGGACAATATTGGCAGATCACCTGATTGTATGACAAGAAAGATAATCCATTCGTCGGATGGGCACGTAAAAATTCGGTCCCGCGCCTGATCTCTATATATAGATAGCCTTTTGGCTAACTAAAATAAACTAATTAGATAGGCTGTGCTTGTGACATCTGTCAATATGACATTGATAGTTCTACTTCATTAATTACTGCTATATTATGCAACAGATATATTAAAAAAAAATACTTTTCCTTATCTTGGCAAAGATTAGTAAGTAATAATAATTTGATAGTTTAATTGATTTTCAACTCTGATTATAACGGAGCAGACTAATTGAAGTCTAGGTCAAAGAGCTAAATCAAATTGAGCAAACGTTTAGTTTTGATGAATGCGTCAGAGCTTTAGATCTACTGTTGACGTTTTAATCGTTGGAATCAAATTGCGCAATAGTTCTGAAATTGGACAATACAAGATATTAATAAGTGGTAACCAGCTATAGGGCAATTAAGTAAGGTTAGTTGAGGCAAGCCGCAAGATAATAATAATAATAATATCTATGGACGCTTTACACCACGTCGATCTGGTCCCGTGGTAAGTTCTCGAAGAACTTGTGTTACTTTTTGAATACTATTTATACAAGGTGTCTCAAAAGAAATTTTATATTTATTTAGCTTACTGCGTAAACGCAACGTAACCGAGGGGCGCGCGGGTTATGTCAATCGATAGCCTGGCTCTTAAGAATTCAGTCGCTATGGAACGTTTCTTGGGAGCATACCGCGCGTTGTGCGTGCGAGAGTTTTACAAAAACGGTGATTCGGCGACTGTAGCGCGTAGAAAATTCTGCAGTATTCGAGGTTTTCGCCACTTAAATGATGCGCCAAGCATTCCTCTCATTCAAAATTGGGTTAAAAAGTTTGAAGAGACTGGTACAACGCTAGATAAATCAAAATCCGGGCGACCTAGGTCATCAAGAACGGTAGAAAACGTGGTGAGTGTTAATCAGTCTGTTCGTGACGACCCGAACCTTTCAATTCGGAAGCGCGCAAGTGCTTTAAATGTGCATAGATCATCATTACATCGCATTATGCACAAATACCTAAAGCTGCACCCCTATAAAATTCAGTTGGTGCAAGAATTAAAGCCTTGGATGCCAGTCAGAGGCTTAATTTCGTAAATCAGGTGGTTGAGCGATTTTCAACGATTACCAACATTTTGTTTTTGGATGAATCTCATTTTCATCTTAATGGCAACGTAAATAAGCAGAGCTGCCGCTACTGGAGTGCAACGAATCCGAAAAGCAAACATCAGAAATCCCTACATTCGCCTAAAGTGACCGTATGGGCTGCGATGTCGGCGCGAGGAATTATCGGCCCTTACTTTTTTGGAGACGAAAGGGGACGTGCAGTTACTGTGAATTCAGAGCGTTATGTGGAGATGTTAGACAACTTCTTGGTATCTGAACTACAAAACTTTCCTGGCTATAACCAAAGAACATGGTTCCAACAGGACGGAGCAACTTCACACACGTCCAATATGTCTCTGCCACGTGTTCGTGAAATTTTCTCAGGCAAATTGATCTCCCGGAGAGGTGACATAAGTTGGCCTCCACGCAATCCAGATTTAACCCCTATGGACTTTTTCCTATGGGGTTATCTTAAATCTAAAGTTTACGCCAATAAACCGACTTCACTGGCGCATTTGAAAGAAAATATCCGTCACGAAATGGCAGCAATCCCTGAGTCCACCTGCCGAGCCGTCATAAGTAATTTTACTGTTCGATTAAATGAGTGCCGAGAACGCGAGGGTCTACATTTAGACGATATTATTTTTAAGAAATAAAACCCCAAAAAGTGTATTTTAATAATTAATAAACATTTTTTCTATATACGGCATACTTTTTTTTTATCGATCCACTAAATATAAAATTTCTTTTGTGACACCTTGTACTATACATATATGTAAAATTTTTATTATAATAAACACATATTTACTACACATCCATGACCCAGGAACACAGAAAAACTTATTGTTCCTTTGGCGGGATTCGAACCCGCGAACCCCGGCTTGAGCACCAACACGCTCAACCACTGAGCCACAGAGGTCGTCAAAAAGATGGGCATACATATTTATCGGGTGTAAAACTTTTGCAGTGCACATAATTATTATTATGAACTTACATCGTATCTGAGGGTCAATTCTGCAGTCTGTTAAATAAAACCTGCAATGATACAATTACAATCAAGTCCCGATACGCTGAAAGTGCCAAACCGGTATTCTCGTAAACGTTAAAGCAGCGCCTAACGCCTCCTGAATGGCCCAAACGTCACAAAAAACAGTTATGTTAACAGTTACGATAACATTTCGCTTCACTTACAATACAATCAAAGTAAAATGAAAGTCTACTTTGTTCAGCTCAGATGGTAAGTTATATAAAACTAGACGTTGTCCGCGATTTCGAGCACGAAAAAAATCTCGCAGGAACCGTACATTTTGCCGCTATAAAAATTAGCTATGTCCCACGTGGTCTAATCTATAACTGTGCAAAATTTCAAAATCAGTACAGAAAATTTCGAAGCCTATTCGATACAAAAAAAAAAAACAAACAAACAAATCCTTCCCCTTAATAATACTAGTACAGAAGCACATGTTACATGATGTAATGGCATGGAAACGTTTTATTTGTGTTATCAAAAGAAATGAATAGCCTGATAGGCTAATGTGAACTCATAATTTACGTAGGTATATATTTTGTTTAATTTACATTTTAGAGATTCCTTAAAACGTCTTTCTAATAAATCGTTTACATAACTTGTCTTATCACTAAGGACACGACTTAATTTTCCATCCTTTACGAGATTATTTACAATAAAATATGATGGTATAATGTACTAAAATTTCCATAAGAATGATATTAAAATAAAATAAATAAAAATAGCCTTTAATGCTGTGTTAAACTGACAACATAATATAATTATATACAAATTATTAAGGAAAATAAAAACAAATACTATTAAGTATACACTTAAACTAGGTTTCAGTATGTGGATTATTACTTTTCCTCGTTCCAACAGCTTTTCTTTCGACAAAGACCTCCTCTAAGTACTTCTCTTTCCGTTTGTATCTGTCCTTTGCTATGCGTAGCCATTCTGGACCAGCTACTTTCCTCAAATCATCTTCCCATTGCCTTGTCTTTCTTCCTCTACTTCTATTACTTTCTCTGGGGTACCATGGTACCATTCAATTATAATTCTAGTCCACTTCTCTTTCTTTTCTCGTAACATAATATGCTGTGTCCAGCATATTCATCTATATATTCTAATTGCTGATTGTTAATTATAATATCATATTTCTGTGGAGAATTGCTCATTATTTCAGTTTTGGTTATCTCTGATAGTTGTTGTAGCATGATTTGCAATGTCTTAGGGCATTCTGAGGAAAGTATAAGATCATCTGCGAATCTTAAGTGACTTAATTTCTCTCCGTTCACATTAATTCCGTAGTTGTCCAATCCAGTCTCCTAAAGATTGTCTCCAACACTACTGAGAATAACTTCGGTGAGATAAAGGGGACGCCTTGACGGACGCCTCTTTCGATTGGGAACTCTTAGCCAGATTTTTCTAATTTTATTTGTGCAGTGATTCTTTTGTCAATGGCTTTCAGTAAACGTATGTACTTTTTATGGACCCCTTGTTGTTCTAATACAGTATGATATTAGAATTTATATAATAAGTATATATTTTGATATATAATAGAAAACATAAAAGTTATAAAGTTATACTTGAAGAAAGTTGTCAAGGAAAGTTAGGGTTCCTTGGTTTAATATGGTATTAGTGTCGGGTCACACCGAGAAGCGACGTGACGCGGCGCTGCATTTTTAGATAGCGATTCAAAATTGAATTTTATTCACTACTCAAGAATATACACCTTTAATTGCAAGAGCGCCGCCGCTTCTAATAGCTATCTTGAAAATGCGTCGTGTCACGTCTCGGTGATAGCTGACCCTTAGTTGTTACTTCTTTCTTCACACAATATTAATTTAACTCTAGTTTTATCCCATTAGCATTGTGAATTTTGAAACGTATGTAACTTTTAATGACTTCTTTTAAGTTTATCAGAGGTACCTTCTGTGTCTGTGACATGTCAATTTTATTAGACTATAGTACCCCTTTGCATAGTATAGATAAAAAAGTAATAACTTTTAAAGATAAAATGATATTCGATAAACAATTTATCTTGTACAAATAACGCCTATTCGGTCCAGTAAACTTATGTGGGTGGGTGTATCTGATCGGTATCTAATATCTCTACTGTGAGCTCACATTATGCTCGTAATAATAATGACCCAGTAAGCTACAATAATGTCATAACAAATAAATGCTAACCGATATAGTAAATAATATAGACAGTATCAATGGATAGGGATTATTATAGGTACAAGGTAATATCTACTGAACTTCACAGTTTTACAACAATATTAACAGCGAAACTAAGAAAAATCCTCTAAGTAATATGGCAGAGTTTCGCAAATATGTAACTCTCTAGCACTAAGTTAGATTAAATTGCGTCCTCGTCGGTATAGTTTCGCAAGGAACTGCGAAATGGCCGTTACACAGGACACAGACGCAGACGTGAGACAGATTTTCGCACAGTGGAAAACGAAAATAATAAAATGTTATTGTATTTGATTCGAAATTATCCCGTATTATATGGAGTTTGACACGCGGATTATAAAAATGCGTACAAAAAAGGGGTGGACATGTACCTAGTCTATGAAAATTAGAATGACATTTCTTTGCGAAAAAACTCCGGTGTACTACTGTTCCGCAGAAGTTTCGCTACCACAGTATTTTCACAGAGACTCGCTGCCGCATACGAATGCCCTGCATGCATAGGTGAAGGGCGTAACGAATCCTTTTTTTGTGTATGATTTCTATTGTTGAGTGGCTTTGTCTTTTTATTTATTTTCTCTCCTATTGAAAGTTTTTTTTTTTCAATAAATGATGTTAGATAGTTAATATGCAATTAGTTGAGCAATCAAATTGAGCCAGTCTTCTCTTAGGCTGGAACTATGTGCTCCGGTATCCGGAAGGCCGAAGAAAATTCAGAGCATTGAAAATAGAACTCTGCGCTAACACAATAGAGTTGAAAATCGAACACATGAGTGTCGAGTCAAGTGTCAATGTCATATATGACAGCCCGACACTCGAAACTTACATTTTCATCTCTATTGTATTAGCGCAGGTTTCTATTTTCAATGCTTCTAATTTTTGCGGCCTTCCGGATTCCGGAGCATATAGTTCCAGTCTGACACTGCAATGCTCTTCAAACATTTTTTATTATTTAAAGCATTACCCCGCGGCTCCGTCTGTATATAAACAGTATCCAACAGAAAAATTGTATTTTTCGGTATAAAAAGTAGCTTATGTGTTAATCCAGAGCCTTAAATACTACTATAAACAATTTCGTAAAATCCGTTATGTTATATTGCGTGAAAAAAAGTTATTTTTTAAGATGTAAAGAGATGGGTTCGAGATAATGTATAACCACGATATCGTCGTAAATTTAATTACGAATTTAAAAAAAAAACCACGAAAACTAGTACGAATTGTGACAGTCACGTCACTTTCTCGTGGGCAGGAGTCAAGACAGTGCGATGCTCTTCGAAGATTATTTCCATTACTGCCCATTTAGCCGTTTAACTCGATGCCTACATTAGTCATCTTGCATTTATAATATTATCTAGTGTTTGCGAAAGGTGCTAACCGTTTATTAATAGCCTCATGAAAAGTTACTTCTATGATTTATATTTATGACCGAAGAGGTCACCTGGGCTTAGTTTCGGTCACCTGGGCTTAGTTTCGGTCACCTGGGCTTAGTTTCGGTCACCTGGGCTTAGTTTCGGTCACCTGGGCTTAGTTTCGGTCACCTGGGCTTAGTTTCGGTCACCTGGGCTTAGTTTCGGTCACCTGGGCTTAGATCTAGTTTATCTTTGTCGATAGAATCAAAACAGTTTTGTTAAACTTTAACTATAATTTTAGACTTCAACTATTATTGTTGTATAGTGGTGGATTTTCACCATCCAACTTTTAGTTGAACTAACTTTTTAATTAAAGAAGACAGATACAATATCTAGGTATTGTATCTGTCTTCTTTAATTATGACGTCAGATCCATTTTTCGAAAATTTTATTTTTTAATGTTTATGTTAACCAATATTGCAAGAAGGATTTATATCTATTAAAATAAAAATAAACCCCTATATCTCCTCGTCACGCTTTATCGTGAGAACGGCTTTCCTATTACATTTATCTTTTTTTTTAATGTTTTCTAATACTTCGTGGAAGGTTTATACATTTAAAAAAATTAAGTAAGATGTAAGTGTAGGTTATAGGTGTAGGTGTTGGTTGTAGGTGTAGGTTGCAGGTGCAGATGAAGGTTGTAGGTGTAGCTTGTAGGTGTAGTTGTTGGTATAGAAATTGTAATATCTAGGTAGTTAGTTAAGAAAGCACAACGTCTGTCGGGTTAGCTAGTTGGGTATAAAATGCATTAAAGAACTAAGGCTCAACCGCAGGAAATTTTACTCGCGAGTTCCTAGTTCAAAATTCACAACGTATATTTTGTAATGTCAATGACACCGCACCGATGCGTTTACGCAACAATTAACAAGCACCTTGACAGTACCCTCTTAATCGATGCACACTGACACACCACATTCTGCGCGACATCTCTCCTCTATGCCACAACCATTGCTGCCTTTAAACGCCCTCAGCGACTTTCTCCTCGACTGAACCACCATTGTATACGGAACAGTTGGAAATGTTCGAGGAAATGTATATGGAGGCGGAAGATATTGTCTTGTTGAGATGAAATGCTAGCGATAACATAATTGCACAAGGCTTTGTTCGGAATACGAACGCAATCATCACATCGACTAATACGATTTAAACGCCTCGGTCAAGTGGATAGAGGTCGCGGGTTCGAATTCCGCAGGTATCAAACTTACAGTTTTGTTGTTTCATATTTTTGATGTGTAACAGTAGGTAGTTATGCCACAGATTAATAAATAGTATCTATGTAAGTTACACACCATACTGCCTATCGTCCAGCTTGACTATACCGATTGAATCAGCAAGGCTGCCATCAGACGGACTGCATCGAAACAGCCGCGCGCAGTCGATATATTCAACTGCAAGCCGTTATCTGTTGTCGGATCTGACTTAGCCCAGTTGACGTCACGCATCTAGCCCCGGGGCTCAGTGTAAGATTTGACGTCGAATTGGAAGCACAAACGTTACTTCTCCTATTATATATTAGGTCTTTACATATGAAATTGGCGTTTTGTAAAGGAGGAACATAAAGTCGATTTTTTTTAAACATAATATATTTATGAAATCAAAGTAATACCATTGCTATTTATGCACTTTTGCCATCTCATAAGTAGTTCATTGATTCCTTTACTGAAAAAATCATTCGGACAGGAATCAATAAAATCTTTGAAGGCGCTTTGGACTGCCCCATCAGAGTTGAATTTTTTCCCTTGCAAGAAGTTATCTAAATTTCGAAAAAAATGGTAATCTGTTGGAGCAAGGTCCGGGGAGTACGGTGGATGTCTTAAACATTCCAATTGAAGCTCCTCTAATTTGGTAGACGTCTGTTGTGCGGTGTGTGCTCTAGCGTTGTCCTGAAGCAGCATTGGCCTAGAGCGAATGACCAACCTCGGTTATTTAGCAGCTTTTCTATCATGATTTGCAGTTGCTGGCTATAGACATCTGCCGTAATCGTCTGGCCAGATTTCAGAAAGCTGTAGTGAACGACACCGGCACTAGTCCACCAAACGCTCACAAGTAACTTTTTTTGAGTCAATTTTCGCTTGGGCAGGCTTTGGCTGGTTCGCCAGGGTTCAGCCATTGCGATGAATATTTGCGATTATCGTACAGGATTCACTTTTCATCACAGGTAATATTTGATTCAAGATACCCTCATTATTGTGCCGGTTGAGTAATATAACACAGTAATCGACGCGCGTTTTTCGGTTTGCTGCACTCTGATTCATGAGGTACCCATCTTTCAAGCTTTTTCATCTTTCTAATTTGGTTCAAGTGGATTAAAACAGTTATAATATCACTAACACCGCAGCCTGCAGCTAACTCGGACGTGGTTTGCGATGGATCGATCCGCTTCCACAATAGTCTTCAATTCTTTATTATCAACTTTGGTCTTCGGCCGTTCACGGGGCTTGTTCTGCAGGTCGTAATTTCCAAAACGAAAACGTTGGAACCAAAAACGCACTGTGTTTTCTTTTGCGACACCGCCGCCATACATATCATTAATCCTTCGAGCCGTTTCTGCAGCACTGGTGCCACGGTGGAACTCGTACTCGAAAACAATACGATATTTCAAGTTTTACATTTTGTAAACAGAGTGACGCAAAGAAGAAAAAAAAAGAATTACGGTTTTCGAAACATAAATGCATGAGTAAATAGCGGTATAAATTTGATATTAGAATTCCTGATCAAAGCAGATATATTTAAGATCAAAGTGGCCAGTACGACAAAACGGCAATTTGATAAGTAAGTACCTAATATTACGAACTTATTGAATTGTAAAACTGCAACGTTCATTGTCGTGTAGAGTGGAAAAAATTAAAGAATAACTTCTTTATATCTTCTTGTATTAATTTTTTTCTCTTTTACGTCTTAAACACACATCCTATCCTCTTACATCGTCCGCCATCTTTTCACTATCTATTTATCTATCTCCCTTCCTCTTATACTTCCCTTTCACTCACATTATAGCTGCGTTCACTTTAACTTTAAATTATTTATTTTGTGTTTTTAATTAATCAATCCTACATATATATAGACAAACTGCAGATTGGATCAAGCCATACTGCCAATCGTTCTATCGGCATGACGCTGATGGTGTAAGGCTTACAATTTGCTGAAGCTTTTTGCAAATTGAGGGAGTAATTTTAAGTGAAAAAGAGACTTCATCATCATCTAACTCACTGTTTGACAGTTCCGGAGTTATTTAAATTTTTATTTTTGTTTTTGTTAGGAAATTAAATTTGGACCTGTCATTGCTGCATTGGTGATATATGAAATCAGTTCAATTGTTTGCGCTGCAGGGCTTGCAATCGTCGGAGAACATAATATCTATAATATCTTAAGCAATGGCTGAGTACTGGCTACTAATATCATCGTAACCGGCTACCGAATTGTAATCGGTTCACCGTTATGACATAAAATTTTTGTTCCGATGATTCGACGTAAATCGAGTTTGATTGAATAAGGAATCATGCCTGAACATTATTTACGACTGTCGTAAAACAAATTTATCGATTTTGAAATCGACACCAAATCGATTTTGATTTCATATTAATGCGATGAATTAGTTTTATCCTTTCTAAATCATAAATTATGTGACATGGATAGTGTTTATTGATGCTAAATTATTTTCTTACTGGCTTCATTCGTAAGCTTCCTTATCTATTTATTTCATTTAATTTGATTTCTGTTATGTAGCTAAAGTGAATTTTATTTATTATCTGCCTACAATAAATTGAATGATTTTCATGGGTGTCTTAGAATACAAACAGCACAGTACATTTGAGATTTATATTTTATTTACTTATTATAATATTATATATTTTCATAGAGTTGGACAGTAGACTATAATTATATACTTTAAACGAGACAATCTTGTATATATATAATATAATATGTCGTCTGAGGCTCATGAATTTGGATCTATACCATTTAGACACACTGTGGGCTTACGTGGGTATATCGTGCAAAGAGAAGTAACAGACTTACAATATCACTCGTTTATTCGGAATCACAATTCTTTATAAATTTACTTTTTACATCAAATTTACAGATTGAACTCCCAGCACCCAATGTCTCGTTGGCACAGGAGGGGACGCCCCCCACTCCAGCACTGCTTTCCGACACGTCCCGACTCTGTCGAAGCGCGCCAAACAAGTTTCTGATAGATGGCGCACTTGTAGTTCCGTTTTCGCTTTATGACCGGATGCGACATATATATATAATTGGTTTCGAGAAAACGGCTGCAAGTATTTCCATGAAATTTGGTATGTGGGGAGTTTGGGGGGATAATTATTTTAAACAAAAAATTAAACGGACTTTTTTAACGGACAAAAAAGTTTTGTAATAAATAATATTTCCTAAATAATTCTCCTTTTAAATTCAGATAAAATTTTAACTATTTCTCTACTCAATCTTGTTAATTTTGAAGTCGGTACCAGCCCAAATAATATCCTACGATATTTTATAAAACTCACGTTTAAATTTGCTGGTTACATAGTGGCATATGCTTGCAGTTCTATAGCCAATGCCGAAATTTTCAAACGCGCATCTTCTAAGACTGAGGAGTTATGTTCAGTGCTTTAAGATCCAGGGTATACATTGGTGCAAAATCTAATATTTTGGTAGCATAGGTTTGTGTTACTTCAGAAAAAGTAAAAATCACTATAATATGTGTCCGTATAAATTTCGAGGATTCCCCTCGATTACTCATGGGTCTCATCATCAGGTGTCCACTTGTGACTAAAGGACCAATTTCGAAGTATACCCTTTACAACAACAAAAAAAAAATGCAAATACGTCCATAAACGGCAGAGTAATATTCAAATATATCCGTGTCGGTGTAAAATACTATGAGAAGTACCTTTTATATCATCATAATGTGATGATGGTGGTGTTGATGATGATTACTCTAATTGACATAGTGGCATATGCTTGCAGTTCTTTAAACAACGCCGAAATCCCCAAACATATATCTATAAGGAGTCAGGAGTTCTGTTCAGTACTTTTGTATCCAGGGTATACCTTGGAGCAAAATCTTACTTTTGGTAGCATATGCTTGGACTACTTCAGAAAAAGTCGAAATCACCATAATACGCGTCCATATAAATTACGAGGAGTTCCCTCGATTCCTCATGGATCCCATCATCTCACCACTTTGACCAATATATATATATATATATATATATGGTATAGTCCAAAATACAAATAGATAGAACTTGATTGAAGTTAATCTAAATTCTCAATTAGTTACGTCAATAATTTTTTACTTTTAAGTTTATAAATGTCTTTTAATTCGTCGTCTTATGTTATTCTTATGGTTAGTTCAACAAACAAGCATTCCTTCCGTTACACAAATAGAAGGTTTATAATTTGTAGTATTAGCATATAAGCCAATAAGAGCTTTTAACTACTATAGGCCTTAAACAAGCAATGAGACATCCTTTTCAAACAATTTCTTCTCGGGGAACGCTGGGAGTACTCCCACGTTGAACATCTTTCAATGCCTAGCTTTGCGCCTACACTAGAGTCTAGACATATGACTATGCTCATCTTTAAAACATAATATTTACTAAACTAAACTGAACTAGCTTTTGCCCGCGGCTCCGCCTGCGTAAATACAGTATTCTACGGGAACACGGTACTTTTTCGGGATAAAATGTAGCCCATGTGTACTACCATACCAAAATTCATTAAAATCCATTCAGTAGTTTTTGCGTGAAAGAGTAACAAAGATCCATCCATCCATCCACACAAACCTTTTACATTTATAATAGTAGTAGGATTAACTCCCGACGAAAACGGAAAGGTGATACAAGTTTGATGTGTCTGTCCGTGGCATCGTAGCTCAGAAACGGATAAACCGATTTTGATCAAGTTTTTTTTGTCTGAAAGCTGACATGATCGAGAGTGTTTTTAGCTATGATTCATCATCATCAGCTCGCTCACTGTTTGACAATCCAGGCCTCGGGGGTTACATATTTTACTAAAGTATAAAACAGTAAGTAATGTTTTTAACTACGCAGATTACTAGATTTTAATGCTATTTTCATTAATATAGACAGAGTTACAGAAAAAAAATATCGTATGGCGTAGTAACCTAATGCTGATAGCTTTTTGTACGAAAACATCAAATTATGCAAATAAATTACAATATTACATTATAGCAAAAAAGCTTATTAGTTCTTAATTAGATTATACACACCATCATTTTGAGCAGAGTAACACAGATTTTGCAAAATATCTTAAATTATATAATCTTATATCAAGTCAATGACCTTAAGTGACCTATCATGAAAAGGTAAACAATTTTGGAGAAATTGAAAGTTTTGATTAATTTTTGGGCAGTCCATGTAGTATGTGTGTTTGTTTGTTCCACCGTAGATGTTAAAGGTTTACCTTTAGCTAAGTTGTCATCGCTAATTACGACGACCAAGTTCGAAAACAAAAATGTGTGGGATTTGACTTAAACATCGCTAAGTCACATAAGTATATTACCGTTACTCATGTACAGCTTGGCAAAAAGGAGTATGACGCCGTGACAGCAATAACTAAAAACATTTCCGACTATATAATATCATATTTTATCCTTAATAGATAAAAATAAATAATAAAATAAGAATAATATCCATAGACGCTTCACACCACGTCAACCTGGTCCCGTGGTAAGTTCTCGAAGAACTTGAGTTACTGGTACCATGCAACGGAAATATATTTAATACTTTTATACTATACATATTTTTAAGATTTTTATTATATGTATAATATAAGTACATATTTAATACACACCCATGACCCAGGAACACAGAAAACTTTTTGTTCCCTGGCGGGATTCGAACCCGCAACCTCCGGCTTGAACGCCAACACGCTAGCCACTGAGCCACAGAGGTCGTCAAAATAAAATTATAATAAAGTAATATTTACTTGTTATATTATATTATATTTAAATTTAATATGTCATTCCAATCTAATAAGGATAAAAGATGATACATCCCAAAATGTGCTGTATCGTTGTTGTTGTCACCACTCTAACATAAGAAGAATTTAAAAGAACAAAGACGTCGCAGCACACCACTTACAATAGTTTAACGAGTCAAACATTCCTAATACGGTGCGTACAACGAGTGAAAAGGAATTCGGTTTGCCACGCGGATCTGAGTGACGACGATGTGATATAATAACGAGACTTATAATGAATTATGAGTACATATCGTTTGTTTATATTATCTTAAGGTTCAATTATAAGTACCTACGTCCTACTCTTCATTAAAGTTAAAACTTCATGCTATTTAGATTTTGTTGTGAGTTCGCCGCCTTGGTCCTGAATGTCCTTCTTATATTGGGGTGGTAACACCAATGATACAGCAACATTTATACAAAATTTTTTATATTTACGTGTTTCAAGATTCGATATCAGATATACCCTTCTCACATATACGTCTTCACTATATATAGCCTTGTGGCTAACTAAAATAAACTAAGTGAGGCATCAAAGTCATTGTCATTTTGACATAATACACTTTTTATTAGTACATTATTTAAGAGCCCCGTGGCCTAGTGGGTAGATCGTTTGATTCGCGCTCGAGAGAGTGCAGGTTAGATTCCCAGGTTTTGGCGTGTACCAATGAGACTTTTTCAGATCTCAAGTACATTATACGAACGCACTAACGGTGAAGGAAAACATCGTGAGGAAACTAGCACATGGCTGGCCCCAGACGTATTGACCAGTCATTCCTTTGGACTAGGCTGACTGTGTTGTGAGAATGCCGTATGTGCTTGAGCAACCATACGACACTTAAAAAACCAACTGTCCCAGGCACTACAGTATTTTAAGAGTGATTACTTCGCTCCGAGAATACTGTATAAATCATCCAATAACGGATGAAAAGGTCTAAGTTTTTTTTTTATTAATAAAATATTTACTTTTCGAAAAGCCAATAAAAAAAAGTATAGTTGACACACGTAGGAACTAGAAACTTTGCAGTACCTACAAAATCTATGGACTTAAAATTTGAAATGAAGGTTTTATCTCTGACTGAGATTTACAATTTGGTCCACTGGATATTTTTTTTATTATTTTTTTATTTAAGACGTGTGTACAGGACAACATCTGTCGGGTCTGCTAGTATATAATTATATATAATTTTTGCAAACGCAATACATCAAAGTCAGAGTCGAGTGTGAATAGGAAGCAAATGCAAAGGAAGAGTCCACGAAGCGATTATCACTGCAAACGTCGAATGTAATTTATTGCGTGCCTACTATCAGCCACTATCAGCATCCTGTTTTTGTTATCGCAGTAATGAATTAGAATTGATAGCTTATTTAGAACATACGTAATGCGTAACGGTATTTTTTGCGAGATTTTACAAGTCTCACTACATTTGCTAGCTTTTAGAAGTTTAATTTTTGAAGCGAAAAGTTTTGAGAAATAATAATGTTAAAAGTATTTTTGCTAAGTTTAAGTTTAACTAAAGTAAAATTATAGTTATTTTGATTACATTGAATCGTAACGGAGTACAAAACAATTGTCGGCTTAGCACGAACAATTGAAAACAACGAATTCGTACCTAACTTATCCAATGAGAATTGTATGAAAATAATGACAGCGCCTATATGTCTTATTTTGTTATAAAATATATATATATATATATAATAAATATATAAATGGTTATATAAATACGAATAGCGAATATTAAATAATAATAAAAACGAATAAATGTTTTATTATTATTGTTATATAATTTTTATTAGATAACGTTACGAATACGTTGTTGTCAATAGTTCGTGCTAAGCCCATCAATGCAGTATGTTGACAGTTATTTCTCTCTAGAAATCTCGATATAACTCGTAGCTAACATTCATACAAGAATAGCATTTTCCGATCTGCCAGGTGGCTCGCGACGGTTAAGTTATCTCTTCCAGAATTACAAGGATCGTAGTTCTATTGACAGTGTAGACGTGTTTGTGTGTCACGGAATTGTAAGGAGTATCTACCACTACCGTTTAGTATTTATTGTACTATCGACCCTTCACCACAGGGGCGGCAATCTCTACAAATGACAGCTCGAGCACCGACAGGTAAATCTATGAATGACTGATATAATATATTCTTTGCCTTCGCTCTATCAAGAGAGTGTACTTTCAATAAAAGTTTCTTAATGTAGGTATATTGATTCATCAATATACAATGAAAAGTTGAACTTCCGTATTGGAAAGCTAAGATATTAATTTTATTTTCTTACCCCCTTACTAATAAAAAAATTGTTTTTGTGTATAAGCTATACAATGTTTTGTCCTTGTCTGTCAAGCGACGTTTCCGACGTATCAGATAATGACAAAACATTATATAGCTTATTACACTGAATAAATATTTGTAAAAGGGGGTTAGAGCATATTGATAGGTTTTCATCAGAGCTAAAAGAACTAAGTTTGATTCCGTTCTAAAATCACCGTCACATAAATAACGAGATGCCAAAAATAGTTCGAAAACAAGTAAATAAGTAGGTGCGTAAATGACGAATCATAGAATTTGTTTGAAAACGTAATATCACCTGCATTTATTTGAGAAATCGTATCTATATTAATCCTTGTGAATCAACAAAGACGACCTCTAACCTGAGGGCATACCGGACATACCCGAGCACTATTTACACGACCCCCCCTTATCAATCACACAGGCAATAAACTGGGAACGAGTTCTTACGTTTTATTAAACCATCTATAACGCTGTCCGCCCAACGCGTCTCTATACATAAATCGCCAACTTGACAGAAGAAAGAAGACGCGATCGCGCGTTCGGTCTAGCTTTTGCCCGCGGCTTCGCCCATGAAAATACAGTATCCCACGGAAACACGTACTATTTCGGGATAAAAAGTGGCCTATGTGTTAATCCAAAGCTCAAACTACTACCATACCAAATTTCATCAAAATCCGTTCAGTAGTTGTACGTGAAAGAGTAACAAACATCCATCCATCCATCCTCACAAACTTACACATTTATAATAGTAGTAGGACTAGTGGAACTAGCTTTTGCCCGCGGCATTGCCTGCGGAAAACGGGGTTCTGCGCGATATCTTTATAATTTATATCCTACGACACTCACAAAGAATGTGACTTACTAATGGTAAAAGAATTTACAAAGACGGTTCAGTAGATCTCAAGATTACAACTTCACAGAGCTACAAACTTTACCTCTTTACCTACAATATTAGTATAGATTATAGATTAACACGCTACACAAGCAGGCAGATCCTTTTGTTGTCTAGTGCTTTCCCGAGCCCCCAACTTCTTGCTTGTTTACTGTGTGCCGAGTGCGGACGGTATTACATTCAAGGTGAGACCACTATTCACAATTATTTACCTTTGTCTAGTCAACAAAAGATTTCATGCAACCACACATGATGTTTCGCACAATGTATGAATTTAAATATAGATTTTATATTTAAGAGTGTTGAAGGAACTACTTACAATTAGAGGAACAAATGATTGTTCTTTACATAAATTTTACTTAGTACGAAGAAGAATTCTTCTCTCTAAGTGTCCGAGTAAGAGAAAAATCCGAGCGACAGTGAGAAGCAGCGAGCGAGACCTTCTCCACGCTTACATTTCTTTACGAGACGCTTGGACAAAGTCCACTTGGATATCTATTTGGACATTACTCGTTAGTACAATTTTTTGTATCTTTGGCGCCCTGTACCTAAAAATTGACCCACGGCACAAACTAGCGGGTATATATACATTCCTTGTAAGTACACATTAATACTACAATATATCATACATTTTATCAGTAAGAATATAAGGGTAGTCAGGCGGGCCTGGGATCTCAGTCCAGCCCGCGCGTGAATCGTGTCATCTGAGCCATATCTTTGTGGTGAAAAATAACAAGCGTCTAGTTTATTTTCATTCGCCTGATATGGATAGTTGTAATGTTACTAAAATAAACTCAGTTCTTATTCCTTGTGATGTTATCAATTTAAGTTTTTGTTCGTTTTTGGCGCGTCAACAACGACCAGCGATTATTTTGTTTTACTTACTGGCATTTTACTCGTGTTTCAATATAACCATTTTTTTCTGTAAGTGTTTACTAGCAAATAACTTTGGCCTTTTCATACGTTATTAGATGACATCCGTTATTGGATGATTTATACAGAACTCTCCGAGCAAAGTAACCACTCTTGAAATACTATAGTGCCTGGGACAGGCATAAATATCTATAAATGTCGTGTGTTAGCCCAAGCACATACGTTATTCTCACAACACAGTCAGCCTAGTCCAGAGGAATGACTGACAGTAGGTCTGAGGCCAACCAAGTGCGGGCTTCCTCACGATGTTTTCCTTCAACGTAAGTCTCATTGGTACACGGTCCCACAACCTGGGAATCGAAACTGCACTCTCTCGAGTACGAATCAAACGGTCTACCCACTAGGCCACAGAGCTCTCTGTACCTAACACGTTATATTTCATTATTATTATAACACTTCTTGTTTTTGTAGTCTTCTTATAAATTACCTAAATCGATCTCGTAATAGTTTTAACATTTATCAATAACATTACCTAATAAAGACTTCACCAAGTAGGAAGAGGTCAAAATAATTAATGATCATAACCTATACAAAACGTGCAAAATTATCCGCAAACATTCATTATAACTAATATATGCTAATGAACTATAAAAATTCTGGTACAAATTGGTCATAGCTATCGTTGACTAATTCAAGACACTTAAAAGATCATTACACAATCATTTCTCACAAACTTACATAACAAACAAACAGACAGTAGTCTCAACAGGCTGATTAATAATCATAAGTCGCGGATTCGCAAGGAGACAAACGCTTGTCGCAACGATCGCCACTGGCTCTCAAACTATATCGCATTAAATATTGAAATAAGATCAGTTTACATTCTATAATTTCGACCTTTAGGTAAATTGGAATTGTTATGAAGGTGTCATTTTAAACAAAATTAAAAATTATAAGTAACTCCCGAATATGGGAGACGACTACATGAAAAATATTTAGTTTAATTAAATAAATACTCAGAAATATGGAGGTTTAATATATATTATACTATCTATTTTACCTCCATGGTATTACTACTGAATAAACGTAAAAACATAATATTTTATGTGTTGCTTAGTAAGTAGATACGATACATCTAAAAGTTTTAATTTTTTTTCGCTAAATTAGCAAAAACCTACACCTGACAGTTAGGTACGACATTTGTACGGAGCGTTTTTACGAGACTTCGCGATTTTGTAAACAAATCCTGTTTCCTCTGAGAATTCTACTCTTAAATATTACTCATATTTAATAGTAAGTACTATTCATTTATGCAATAAAAAAATTCAGTCGTAGCCTATTGTAAAGCAGTAAGCTGGTGACGATGAATTATAGCTAAGAACACTAAAAAACACATTACAACGTCAAGGTCCGAACCTTTCGTTTAGGAGCTATGATGCCACGGAAGACACAGAGCCTGACAGACACGTCAAACTTATAACAACCCTCTTTTTGCATCGGGGGTTAAAATAGGTACAATTTAGGTTATAAAACTTTTTCCTTTCACAGGTAGCTCGGAAGCTCTTAACGTGTGGCACACACATTACGTATCTATTAAATAAAATTGGGCCGAGTTAGAATTTTGCCGCAACAAAAAATGGCCTTCCCAGTAGTCTAATCTGTGCCAAACTTCATCAAAATGTCCAGTAGCTTCAGAGCCTATTCATTGCAAACAAACAAATCTTTTCTCTTATATACATACATATATGCCCCCTTACTAATAAAATATTTATACAGTGGATAGCTTCAACGACTGTCTTTGTCTGTGAAGTGACTTTTCCAACGCATCAGACGAAGACAGCAACGTTGTTTAAGTTATCCGTTGTGTAAATCTTTTTATTAGTAAGGGGGATAATAATATGTTAGAAGGTATAGATTACTTACTAAACTTCGACTGAAATCTATGTATTTCAGCGGTGGCGCGGGAACGAGAAACCTGGAGGATATTGGGCAAGGTTGGGGTAGACCTTCGCTCGGCGTCGGGAGATCTAAGGCTCCAAATGTTCGGAACCACTGATCAAAGCGCACTCATAATTAGTAAACTCACGATCTATCCTACTTTCGAGGTGTCTTCAGCTATCTCGGATCGCGATCTCCATCTCTATTAATCGATTAAGCATATACCACAGTGGCTATTAAGCCATGGACCTCGTTATATTAATGTCCCCACAGTTATCAGATCGCAAACGGTTATAATATATTAAGATTGGTTGCATAACCGCAACTACCCACAATTACTTTTCCTGACATAATTATCTTGTTGAGTTCCCTAGTTATTTATAGTCTCTATTAATAGACTGTTACGGTAATACTGAAATCATATGCAACAGTTTTATCTAGCTATAGTACTACCATAAATAATACATGAATACTTTCGTAGAAATGTAATATATCGAATATAGATGTCTGCATTTTCAAGAGATATAAGAAAACTAGCTCATGCCTGCGGCCGCACCCGCGTAAATACAGTACGCCACGGAAGACTGCACTCTTTCGGGATTTCGGGTTTCGAGTTTAAAAGCCTAAGCTCCTACCATACCAAATTTCAACAAAATCCGTTCAGTAGTTTTTGAGTTAAAGAGTCACCAGTCATCCATCCACACATCCTCACAAACTTTCTCATTTATAATAGTAGTACGATAGTAGTAAGAGCATTAAGTATTGTATTAGGGACCTCTGTAATGGCAAGATAACCTAAATCGCTACGCTACGCTTATTAGCCTACTGTTATAATTAGTAGACATCGCGGGTCTTCTAACTTTTTCTTCTCAGACTCGCAATTTCATCGTTGTGCAACACAAATGACTTACCACTGGGCCACGGACGCTGTTTTCCATGATTTACATAAATATAATATCTCAAATGAAACCTTAAATGCCAGCGTGAAATGTTTAAAAGCGCGAAGAAAACTGGATTACAAAAAGTAGCTGACGACTCGCTGGCGCCAAACCTTTGGCATTTAAATTGGACCTTGCGCTTGCAACAATTGCGTGCCACTCCCGGAATTGAACCGGCGACCCCTCCTCGACGACCTCCAGTATGCAAAAAGATCGGCGCCATACGCAAATTCTTAATACCAGTGATGCAAACAGACAATATTTTATAAGTATGTGTATGTATAAAAAAATTATGTGTATGAATTTCTTGTTTTAAAGAACACTTTTTTGGACATAGGTATCAAATAGAGGCTTCGTCCGATGGTGAGAAATTACTATCCATATTAGACAACAGATGGATACTCGTATCACCCCACAAAAGTGTTGACACAACTGAAAGTTAAAAAAATATATGAATTATTATTATATGGGCGAATTTCGACCACAATCCACAGGACGACCTCTAGTTACCTGATATAAAGCGTAAATACGTCACTAGCTTACATAATGTCACTTCATGATTAATAGATTAAAAGAAAGTATCAGCCCACTCAGAAGAAATGGAGATCCCATAGATGCATCGATTAGGTAACAGCCGGATATCAAGTCATTAGGCGAAAAGATCTTATCGGAACAATATGCCACTTTGCCGAAAGTGATAGTCAAAATGAAGCAAGTTGCGTTGTCATTGAATTTCTTCGAGCGATAACACCGGTTCTTTCAAAATTAACTGGCTTTAGAATACAGTAAGCTTATTTCTTCCAGTTCGAGATTGGTTACAAAATTGATAGCTGCGACAGCGGTATAGACACTGAATTTGAAGTTTAAATTATAACACGCTTCTTATAATATCAATGGACGCTTTATACCACGTCAGTCTGGCCCCGGGCCCCGTGCTAATTATGCGAATAACATTTATTGTGTTACGGGGACCAGACAACGGGAAGTATTTTTAATACTTTTATACCAATTATTCATATAGGTAGTTAAGATTTTTTAAAATATATTATACACATATTTTAACACACATCCAAGACCCAGGAACACAGAAAACTTGTTGTTTCCTCAGCGGGATTCGAACCGGCGACGTCCGGCTTAAGCGGCAACGCGCTAACCACTGAACCACAGAGGTCGACAAATTTCGTTTACTAACAGTCGCTTTTGCATTGCGCTAACCTAGATTTCCATTTTTTTTTAAATAATGGGCAAACGAGCAAAAATCACCTTATGGAAAGCGATTACCGTCGCACATGGACACCTAACACCATGTATGTAACATGTGTACATGGACATGTAACATCAGAGGAGTGGCAAGTGCGTTGCCAGTTGTTGCGTCTGTATTCTAAGTTTTAGTTAGTTTAAAAGCGTTTGGTATGTAAACATTTTTTGGACCTTCTATAAGGCTGGAGGTCGATAATAAAAATATCAAAAAGACTTGTCTAGGTATTCCTAATTATAAGTTAGTTTTATTTTAGCTAATTTCCTAGCTCACAATAAATCTAATGTAAGCTTATACTCAGCTAATTTTAAGACTTTTTGAAGGTACCTTTTTACAATACTTATAAGATCTCTATAACAAGGGGTGGCCCGTGTTATAGCTAAGCCAAAGGATATATTATTATAAGTTTTATTGATAGCTCGCATTTATTTTGCTGCGAGGTACGAGTATTTATAACATTAGGGTCAGTTTACGCCGAGTCGCTACGCGACGCCGTATTTCTAAGATAGTGATTCAAAAACACAATCTTTATTTATAATTAAGCTATTTGACATTCCCACACTATTGATAAGGTAGGATGTGTAAAAACTATTTACACTCTGTTACCACCATTGTAAACCATATTTTGTGAAAAAATTATTATGATTATGATTCACAATTAAACTCATTCGCTAATCGCTATACAAGAAGATACACGTTTCATTGCAAGAGCGGTGCGGCGCTGCGCTACGCAGCTTGGTGCAGCTCGAATAAAATTAAACGTGTATCTTCTTGTGTAGCGAATAAAGTTCGATATTGAATCGCTATCTAAAAAGTGCCGCGCCGCATCGCGCCTCGGCGTGAACTGACGCTTAAGCATAAGTACACTTGCAGCAGTAAAAATCAGCTAATTGGCTCCGGTTATGTCCTAACAGTCCTCTGACCTGGAAATAACGTGCTTCGTGATTTATTGACCATTTTGCCAGACTGATTCTAATTAAATAATAAAAATTCGCATCTCGTGGGGTCCTGTAGTGTCGTGTAGTGTAAAAGAAACAACTTTTACGCATTTTGTCAAAATAATTCATTGTGTCGCGACCGCAATATAATTAATATTTTAAATAAAATGCATACCAATAGGTAATTTAATCATTTTGTCAGTTGAGATACAGTAATTAAATTACATCAATATCATGTTAATACGTGAATCAAAAACTTTCAGTACAGTTTAATAAGAAATGTGCGAACGGAGGAGTACGATATTTGGCACAGTAGAAGTTGTGGAGGAAGATGTGCAGAAAGCAAATATTTTATTAAATAACCAGCTTATGCCCACAGCTTCGCCCGCGTGGGAGAGTATTCGTGGCAAAAAACTTTTTAGCAAATATACCCGCAATATAGTAATTACACAGAGTAAAAATATATACTTTTAAATAAATTTTTACACATACTCTTCAATTTTAAGATATCTCCTAGATATAATCTACAACATAATGATAATTAAATTTTATCCGTCTAAATAGCTTCTGAAAATACCACATTATAAAAAATCCCACCATACATTGTTTTGTTATTTATCTCTAACGGGTTAGGTTAGGCAGCATTTTTGTTAAAAGTTCCCCGAAGGCTTGATTTCCGTCATAAATCAAACAATTTCCACAAAACCTTAACAAATTATTATCGACCTAAACCTTCCTAAGGCACCACTCGGTCGGTAAATGTAAACGGCATGAAAATCCTTTCAGTAGTTTTTGAGATTATCGCGAACATACAGAAAGACAGACTCGGCGGGGCACTCAAGTATCCTATGTCCGTCTCCTGGTTCTAAGCTACCTTCCCCCCAATTTTCAGCCAAATCGGTTCAGCCGTTCTTGAGTTATAAATAATGTACCTAACACGACTTTCTTTTATAATAGGTCTTTACCTATGAAATTGCCGTTCTGCAGTACTGGCCATTTAAAATCAAAATAATTTTTTCTTGGCTAAGAATTCTAATTTCAAATTAATTTCATTTTAAAAACATGGAATTCTTTTTCCAAAAGTAGTCATTTGTTTATTGATTAGTGTAACATTTTCATCGCATTTCAATCTTTTTCGTCATCATGGATACGTTAAAAATTCGAGTAATTATGGAATATGAGTACCGTCCGCGTCGTGGCAGCAACGCGGCACAAGCGGAACCCAACATCAACGACGTTTACGGAGCTAACACTACAAACCAACGCACCACCTGTTATTAGTTTGCTCGCTTCCGTTCTGGAAATTTCGACCTGAAAAATGAACCTCGCGGTCGTCCGAAGACTTTGGTCGACAATGACGAATTAAAGGCGATTGTGGAATCTACGGCTGAATTAGCAGCAGCTTTCGACGTTAGCGTCAAAACAATATTGGTCCATTTGCGTCAAATTGGCAAGGTAAAAAAGCTTGACAAATGGGTGCCCTCGAACTCAATGATCGCCAGCGCGAAGTACGCGTCGAGACGTGCCTTGCACTGCTCAACAGACACACAAATGAAGGAATTTTGAACCGCATTGTTACCTGCGATGAAAAATGGATTCTGTTTGATAATCGCAAGCGCTAAGCAAGTTGGTTGGATCCTGGTTCAGCACCTAAACAATGCCCTAAACGAAAACTTACACCTAGAAAAGTTATGGTTACTGTTTGGTGGTCTAGCGCCGGTGTGATTCATCACAGCTTCTTACCAAACGGGGTGAGCATTACTGCAGATGTGTACTGTGAAGAACTGAACACAATGATGGAGAAGCTGGCACATCTCCAACCAGCATTGGTCAATCGCTCGTCTCCGCTGCTCCTGTACGACAACGCGCGACCTCATACTGCACAGCAGATGGTCTCCAAGTTGCAAGAACTGGGGTTGGAAGCTCTCCGTCATCCGCCCTACTCACCAGACCTTGCGCCTACAGACTACTACTTTTTCCAGAATTTGGATAACTTCTTGGCGGGAAAAAAATTCAATACCCGAGAGGCAGTACAAAATGCCTTGGAAGAATTTGTTGCCTTCCGTCCAGCTGATTTCTTTAAGAAGGGCATCAATAAACTGCCACTGCGTTGGCAAGATGCATTGATTGAATGGGTGATTACTTCGATTAATACAAATAAAAAATACATGAAAAAAATTCGTTTAAATTTTTCATACAAAATGGCAATTTAATAGGTAAAGACCTAATATAATATATAGATGCTAAGAAATACATAAAATTAATAAAAATAACAACACACACTAACATCAGATTATTAACACACACTACCGTGCGTTTGATAGATACATTTTCTTCTTCTTCTTTATAATGGCCTCCCTTGAGGAATAGCCAGTGTCAGTGTCAGGCGAGATAAAAAAAAATACTTTGTTGCCGGGGACGATAACTTTGCGCAAAAGTAGGGCTTAGTGAAAGTACAAGAGAAAAATAGTTAAAATCTCGTAATTAATTAAAAGATAAATAAGTTTACATAAGTTTACAACATATCATATCTCCTTAATACCTGGAACGACAAGACAAAAACAAAGTGTTAGAAGAGACAAATACATCTACAATCGAATGTTATTATGGTTAATAAAATTACACAGAACATCAACAAAGGGGGTATGGACTAAAGATAAAGGGGATTGGAAATCAGAAGGACGAGTGAATCATATAATGAATAGAGACGATTTGAGCAGCTGAAAAAAATATGTTCAAGAGTGCCTTCGTCAAGTCCACACTCACATAAAGAGGAATCCCTAACCCTAATTTTATTAAGGAACACTGGGATACAGGAGTAGCCTAAACGTAAGATGCATACTGTAGAGGTGGTAAATTTTTTAGCCTTCCTGTATTTAAAAAACCAAGGCTTAACCAACACCTGGTTTTGCAGGGAAAAGAAGAATTTTCCCTTAACACTTCCTGATGTAGTCCAACTCTCATTCCAGCCGGTAATCAAATGTTCCTTAGCCAAAGGAATAAGGTCGCTGCAGTAAAGTTTGAATTGGCCAGGGCCACCTGAGTCTCTCGTTTCCTGATATACCACTATGGCCTGGAATCCAAGCCAACTCAACATGAATATTTTGTGAAATGCATTTTAGAAGAAGATGCCTTATATTTATTATATAGGGGTATTTAAATTTAGACCGGAAAGGGTTAGCCAGGATAGCTTGTAGGCAGCTTCGCGAATCAGAAAAGATTACGGAGTTGTTAAGTCGATGAGACTCTATAAACGACAGAGCCTCAAGGATTGCAATTGCTTCACCAGAAAATACAGAAGACAAAAAAGGTAATTTAGAATTTAATACCACATTGACTTTTGGTATCCAGACCGCTGAACCTACACACCCTTGGTTTTCTAATTTGGACGCGTCTGTATATATGTGATACCAGTCTCTGTATACTGTATTAATAATTTCCTTAAAGTGATCGTTTGCAGACTGAGAACCTTTTACAATGCCGGTATCAAAGGAAATGAAAGGGAATTTGACTAGGGATTCGTAAGGAACTTCATAAATAGGGAGCATCTTACTCTGGTACACAGGACATGGCAAGCTAGTGAACTTTTGAAAGCTTTTAAGGAGACGGGGGATCCTTGTGTGTCCAGTATGATGAGGAGTGGAATAATTGGGAGACGGTATATAACTTAGGGATAAGAGGGTGATGAGCAAATTGAAGAGCCTTGAAAAGAAATCTGTCTGAAAGGTATTGGCGTCGGAAACTTAAGGGGGGATCTGCACACTCAACCTGCAGGGCATTATTAGCAGTTGATTTCATGGCACCAATTACTAGACGAAGGCTAGGATTGGATTTTGTCCAGTTTTTGAAGAGCAGACTTGTGACAAGGTTCAAGAATTATAGATCCGTAATCCAGATGACTTCGGATTAAGGCATTATATATAAATTTTTGAGTGTAGGGGTGAGAGCCCCACCAAACTCCAGAGAGACACCGAATAATATTGATGTTTTTTTCAAATTTTTTAATAATATGGTTTATGTGATGAACGCCAGTCATTTTAGCATCTAAATAAACCCCTAGGAATTTAACGTTATCAAAAACCGCGAAAATTTGGCTATCCAGGGATATAAATATGTCCGGAACAATCCTACGTCTGGAAAAAACAACAGTGCTGCTCTTCTCCACGGAAATACTCAAGCCATGGTCAGAGAGCCACTCGCATAGGTAATGAAGAGCAGAATTGAGGCGTGCAGAGGCATCTAAGAGCTCCTTGGTGGAGACATAAAGGGCTATGTCGTCCGCATATTGAGTGATTTAGCAGAAAGAGATAACGGATTGTAGCGGGCTACGACCTCTTGATTTGTGTGTCCTTCTTGTGCCTGAGTGGTGATGATAATAATATAGCAACAATTCTTATATTCTCCTTTATTGGTGCTTAACACTGATTACGTATTACATATGAGATATATGCCTAACACAATAATATACGTCTACACTATTTATAGCCTTTTGGCCAACTGAAATAAACTAAATAGGCTTTACTTCATGACATCTGTCAATGTCAAAAATGACATTGACACTTACTTTTGTCAATATGCAACACGGATAAGTCTAGATTGTGGGTGTAAATACTATAAAGGAGAGGACTAAGCACCCAACCTTGAGGGAGAACCTTCCAAACCAATCTAGAACAAGGAGGTGAATTTTCATGGGAAATAAGGATCGAACGACCGGAAAGGGAATTGCACACGTAGTTAACTATGCCGGGTACACGTAGTTAACTAAGTATTCACCGGGTCTGCCTTTGAGGCATCTACTACTGATACCCGGTTATATAACCGGATAACCCGGTTTGCTCCAGATTTTCGGCGTCCGATGGGCATCACCAGCTAAAAAAAAAAAAAAAATTGGTGTCGAATTGGGGGTTTTTGCCCATGCCCGATCGATTGCGCTTATCCGCTTTTCAATATCTCTAACGGTTACAAAGATAGACTTTTGCAATCACTAGGTTCATTAAGCTCTATTCATTATTACTAATTACGTCATGCAGCGGTAAACAATGGACGGTGATAAGCTTAGGGCCATTAGTGGTTAAGTGAAACAACAATGGTATTATAAGTGAGTCATTTTATTGGTAAAATAACACTCAAATAAACTACATAATTTCAAATCGTTCAATAAAGTAAAGTATTTGCACCAAAGTGTACCAAGAAATCATTCAGTGACTTATTGTTATAAATATAATACAGATACATTATAAAGTATTCTCCACAAACTATGGTATAATCATTTTGTACTCTAGCTATATTGTATGACCATATTCTACAATTTCTCTCCAGAAACTTTCGGTGATATCCCTGTGGAGACCGACCATATGAATCAAAGTATTGTCCAATACGTTGTTTATCAATATGTATGGCGATCCAATGGGAACCTGGTTTATTATCAGTGTCCAAATTGCTCACGATATAGCATGGAACTGGAGCATGTATCGGTAATCGGTTTGCCGCGTAAACATTGTTTTCAATGTTTGCACCAATTTTTTACATACATTTCTATATGTCTAAAGTATCCATGAATACTGTTTAGGTATGGTGATCTTATCTGCTCTAGCGATTGAGTATTAATGTGCACCATCTTAACCAAACTTGATATAAATTTTGATATTTAAAGTTGATATCAATATCATCATATTATATGAGGGAGAAAAAATAAACGTTTTTTGTAGTAAATTTTTTATTCAATACACATATAAGATATACAAACAAAAACCTATGAATAATATACTTAACTACTATAGTCTACTGAAATATTGCGATTTTTATCTATTTCTATAACATTATCGAATTCTGCATAAACAACGCAATTGATCGTTTGAGTCAGAGCAGATTCAAAGCGAACTTCTAATCTAACACTACCATGTCTAATTAGATTCCAATGACTAGATGAATTGGCTGACAAATCAGGTGTGAGATCAAATGCTAGCAAACAATAACCTTTCTAATACTTATCGTGAGATATCCCATTACCTTCGTTAAGAAAATGTATTCCTGTTCCTGAGAATAATGTGTGATAAGTTGTGGTAAAAATATTATTATCAAAAGATGGTTGTAAAGCTTTTGAAGAAATTTGTTGACCGTCAATATATAAACAAAAGGAATTCATTTTATAGTTCTCAAAATTATATGGATTTTTAGACAAACAACCATTAAATGCTGCATTATTTACAAATCCAACTATACATCTCAACACCATTAATTAAAAACTTTTCTTGATTGAATATGTCACCATGAAGGTGTTAAATCGAACAAATTAAAAACTTTTCCTGGTTGAATATATCACCATGAAGATGTCCAATCATTTCAATGTATATTAAAAATTTCGATGTGCAAGTTCTAACTTGTTCAACAGGTACTAATGTGTTATCAATGGAATGTAATTATTGACGAAATAATTTTTAGCGATAGTTAGGGACGGAATGTGTGCCTCCATTAACCCAAAGATAACAGTTGTGTTGAAATACAATTAGCATTCCACAAGTTTTGTATATAATGGCCGAAAGTTTTAAGTATTGTCACAGTCGGTCATCGTGTGGTGAAGTTGTTATTTTTTGTACAAGTTTGTGTCACAAGTGCTCTACAACTACTATGGAGGTGAGTGTTATAATATATTTTCATTGTTTAGTAAAGTATTATACTTATTATTAATATACTTGCCCGCTGCTCCATTTGCATAAATTCAGTACCCCACGGGGACACTGTAAATTTTTTCGGGGTAAAAAGTATTGTGTGTTTTAATCCAGTGCTTTAACATCTACTATACCGAATTTCATCCAAATCTGTTAAGTAGGTTTTGTGTGAAAGAGTAACTAACTTCCATCCATCTTCACAAACTTTCACATTTATAATATTAGGATGTATATTAAGCATTTCTTATTGTTGTCGCAGGCTTCATTTAACACCGAAGAAAATACTTTTAAACATTATTATTATTCGTTTTCTAACGACGAAAGCCAAGATAACATAACTCACAAACTACCAAAAACATTGAAAAGAGTTAAATCGGAAGACAACCTAGACACACTTTTTGAAATCAAAAAGTGTAAGCAGACAAAAAAGATGTCATCAACGGTGTCGCGAGCTCACAAAGATGGCAATACTTTTATTTCAACCAATGCTGACGATAACTTACACGCAACGCATATTATAAAAATTGAGATATTTAATTTGAGTAAAATAGAAAAGGTTCCAACTGAACAACAATGGAAATATGCCGATTACAAATTAAAATACTACATCAATGATGCTAATGACAGTTACAAAGAAACGAAGAAACTTGTTTATAACATAACAAAGGACATCGCAAGCGCAGAGAATTGTAAGAAATACAATTTTAAAAACAATTAACGAGTCACATTAAAATTTTTGAGCTCTTTAAGTCATTAGTGTAATAATGTAAGCCTATTTTAATAATGTAGCTAAGTACCTGCTCTACATTTATTTAAACCTTCGTAAAAGTGTGAAGAATATCATTCGACTTTGTACATTGTAACTGGTTGTTACCCTTTTCTAAATCAACAATGGAGAACAGTGAAGTTTGTGTCAGTACTTTCTTTTGCACGTCTATTGACACAGAAAATATGAGTGACTTTGAAGACGAACTATGCAAAATTTGTGAAAAAGTGGAGACATCTGATGTGTTTGACGATGCTTTCAACGAAGATCTCTACAACTTATGTGAAAAGGTTGAAACAAATATCAAGTAAGTGTTATTGTAATATGTTACTTTAAAATAATATTTACTACATTAATAGGGTTCACTCCAAACTTAGTTTTTTTTTTGTCTTTCCAGTGAATCTACTCTTCAGACCGGAGGAGAATTAAATAGAAAAATGCATCAGGAAAACGCTACTAGCGCAAAAAGAGCAAGATATGAAGATAGGGCATCTACATCGTCAACCGGATCTAACAGTGTGAGTGATGAAATGATGAACTGTTCTTTTTGTCAAATATTAGTTCGTAAAAGGTATTTTGCAAACCATTTAAAAAGTAATCTTCATAAAAGTAATGTTACAAAATCGCATAGTACTTTAGAAAACGTAATAGTCGTTGAATCAACTTTTTAAACGGTAATAGAATAATGTCATATAAAATCAATAGTAAATGTGAAGAATTAAAAACATTCGAGACACCCGAAATATTTATGGAGTCTATCAAAAATCAAATAATAACATTATTTGAAGAATTGATTCGATCACTGACAATTTTTAAAGTAAATTTTGTGCTGCATGCAGATTTTGTTCAAGAAACAAAAAATATTTCTAACACATTTGAGTTCCAAACTTCAAATTATATAATAATGCAAGGCGATGACTTTAATATTTTCTTTACATCTCTTTGTGACACATTTGTAACCAAAATTAGTTCTTTTGAGAAAAAAGATAGCGGTTGGAGTCTTAAAAAAAATAATAGTTTAGATATGAATGTAAATAAATTTGATCCGTTACGCGGGAAATCATATATTGAATTACCTAGAGACATTAAACTTAAAAAAGCGGTAATTAATGTAAAGAATAATGATAGTTTGTGTTTTAAATGGGCTTTGCTTTCAGCATTATACCCAGTTACCAAAAATTCGGATAGAGTTTCATCTTACATGGTGCACTCAAATAAACTAAACTTTACAGGAGTATCTTTTCCGGTTAAAATGTGTGATATATCAAAAATTGAAAGATTGAACGATATTAGTATAAACGTTTTTGGATTAGAATATGACATCAAAACAAAAAAGCATAATGTAGTGGGGCCGTTATTTTTAACTAAATCTAGAAAAACTAGTCACGTTAATTTACTATTTTTTTCATGTGGTAATATTAATCATTTTTGCTATATCAAAAATTTGTCACGTTTGGTAAGTAGTCAAATTTCCAATCAAGAACATGCAGTTTACATTTGTGATGGATGTTTATTACACTTTCCAACACAAGAAAGGTTATGCAATCATCAGCTAAACGATTGTTCCCATGTAAAAACCGAAATACCAAACGGTGTCACAACTGGTAAAGACTGGTTCGGTAAACCTGTTCCAAATAATATATTAAAATTTGATAAATTTAATAGGGCGTTAAAAATACCTTTCGTAATATATGCTGATTTTGAGGCTTTCCTAAATCCAATTGAATCCTGCTCAAACAATCCATCAAAACCTCATACAAGTGACATTCATAAACACGAAGTTTACAGTTTTGGTTACTACATAAAATGTTCATATGATGTTAAGCTATCAAAATATGTAACATACAGTGGTCCTAATTGTACACGAGTATTTATGGATCGGTTGTATGAAGACATAAAAAATATTTGTACAAAAAACACTTTTGTTAAAAATCAGAAACCCCTAACCGATCAAGAAAACGAAACGATTTTAAACGAAAAATAATGCTTCATATGTCACTTTAGTTTAAATGGTGAAGATAAACTATGTTTAAATACGCATACAGGAAATTTCATAGGTGTTGCACACGATATTTGTAAAACTAAGTTTCGAATCCCTGGTCATATTCCAATTATTTTGCATAACCTTAGTAATTACGATTCTCATTTTATTGTTCATGCATTAAATACTCTAGAAGGAGAAATAGATATAATCCCTCAAACAAAGGAAAAATATATCTCGTTCTCAAAAAAAATAAATGTAAATAATCAAAAAGTTGAATTGAGGTTTATAGATTCACTAAAATTTTTACCATGTAGTCTAGATCAATTAGCTAGAAATTTAAATGAAAAACAACTTGAAACATTTAATTATAATTTTCCGAACTATGACGATTTCAAACGATTAAGAAGGAAAGGAGTTTATCCATACGAATTTATGACATCTTATGATTCCCTTAAGCTTTCATCACTCCCTAGTAAAGATAATTTTTACAGTTCTTTAACTGATTCACATATTTCTGACGACGAATACAATCATGCTAGAGATGTTTGGCAATATTTTCATTGTAAAGATATGTTGGATTATTCTAACTTATATCTTAAAACCGATGTTTTATTATTAACTGATGTATTTGAAAATTTTAGAACCCTATGTTTGCAAACTTATGGATTAGACCCTACTCATTACTATACAGCCCCTGGGTTAAGTTGGGATGCCATGTTAAAATGCACGAAAATTAAATTAGAATTACTTACAGATTTCGATCAAATAGTATTTGTGAAATCGGGAATTCGTGGGGGTATATCTCAATGTAGTAATCGTTATGCTAAAGCTAATAATAAATACATACAAGAATATCATAAAGATAAACCAACATCTTTTTTAACATATTTTGATACTAATAATCTTTACTGGTGGGCTATGTCGCAATATCTTCCGTTTGGGGGTTTTGAATGGGTAAGCTTGAATACAGATTATAATGTTCCTGATGACTCAGAATGTGGGTTTATATTAGAGGTAGATTTACAATACCCCATTGAACTACACAATTTGCATTCAGATTTGCCTTTGTGCCCCGAAAACATATGTATTGGTAACTCTAAGGATATTAAATTAGTGCCAAACCTTTAAAATAAAACTAAATACATAATACATTACAGAAATTTAAAACAGTGCATTGAAATGGGTATAAAATTAATAAAAATTCACAGAATTTTAAAGTTTAAACAAAGTGCGTGGTTACAACAATATATAGACATAAATACAAAGTTGCGGCAATCAGCTAAATCTGATTTTGAAAAAGATTTCTATAAACTAATGAATAATTCAGTTTTTGGAAAGACAATGGAGAATGTTGAAAAACGTGTAAATGTAAAATTATTAGGTCATTGGGAAAATCGAGGCAAAATCCTCGGTGCGAGGGATTTAATTGCGAAACCAGAGTTTCATAGCTCAACTATTTTTTCAAATAATTTAGTTGCAATACAATTACATAAAACTAAGGTTATTCAAAATAAACCTATTTATTTAGGTTTCTGTATTTTAGATATTTCTAAAACACTCATGTACGATTTTCATTATAATTATATGTTAACAAAGTTTCCAGGTAAAATAAAATTATTATATACCGATACCGATAGCTTAATATATCAATGTGTATTTAATATATTCTTAATATTTCAATCAAATGTGAAAATTTTTATGATGATATTAAACCTGACTTACATTCACGCTTTGACACATCTGATTACGAAGATAATAATATATTTGGTTACCCAAAAATTAATAAAAAAAGTTAGGTTATTTTAAAGATGAGAATAATGGTAAAATTTTTAAAGAATTTGTAGGCCTAAGATCAAAAATGTATGCATTAGAAGTAGACGATAAATTTATAGCTAAGGCTAAAGGGGTAAACAAATGTGTCACTAAAAAAATGAAAATAGAAAAATATAAGTCATGTCTTTTTAACAAAACAATTGAATATTCAACGATGTTTAGATTTAGATCTATAAAACATAACCTTGTTACTCAACGTGTAAATAAAATATCTTTGTCATATAACGATACGAAACGACATATTTTACCTAATAATGTTGATACATTAGCTTGGGGTCATTATAAATTAGGATAAATAATAATTTATTCAATAAGTTCAATTATTAATTATTAATACTAGTCATTGTTAACAAAATTTTGTATATATAGTTGTGTAAGTTTGTACAATGTTTGAGATGGTTTTAGATGTATTTACTTTTGTTTTTACCTATATTGTATCATTGTAATGTTTAGTTTAAGAGCCAATAAAATAGTTTTAAAAGAAAAAAAAAAACATATTGTTTTCTTGAACCTCGTCTTATCCACACGTAAGGAAAAATGAAACATTTTATTCATCCATTTACTGCAACAGTTGCAGGACCTAGTGGTTGTGGAAAATCAAATTCTGTTACGAAATTTTTTAATAATGTGAAAGAAATATGTAACACATCTTTTTCCCAAATAACATGGTGTTTTGATGAGATGCAACCTTTATACAATTTGAAAAATGTCAACTACTTTCAAGGATTACCTGACTTAAGCATGTTCAATGGTAAGGAAGCCAATTTGATTATAATAGATGATCTTATGAGATAATCTGATGGTCGCATTGTAGATATATTTACAAAAGGTAGTCACCACAGAAATTTAAGCGTATTTTATATAACTTAAAATCTGTTTCATCAAGGAAAAGGTCAAAGAGATATTTCGTTAAATTCGAGCTATATAATTTATTTTAAGAACCCCCGTGATAAAACACAAATTCGATATTTAGCTCGTCAAGTCTCACCTGATAATGTTAAATTTGTTCAAGAAGCTTACAAAGATGCAACGACAGAGGCACATGGTTATTTGATGATAGATCTCAAACAAGATACAAATGCAATGTGTCGTTTTAAGACAAATATATTCCCAACTGACAAAAACTGTTCAGCTTATGTACCGAAAAGAGGGTTTAAATACGATAAGAACCAACAAAGTAAGACGCATAAAGAGCTGCTCGTCGCACTGCACACTTTAAAACCAAAGTATCAAAAAGCTTTATTAAAATCATGTGATGAAGATGAAATAAATTGTATATGTGAGTGTATTCATAATGTGCTACAAGGCAAAGTCCCATTAAAAGAAAAGTATAAAAAATCTTTAAAACAATATATAACATTACTCCGAATGCTTGTTCGTAAAACTACAACCAAAGTTAGAAAAAATATAATTGTTCAAAAAGGTGGTGCATTTCTACCTATTATTTTAGGTTCCATATTAAGTGGATTAGTTAGTGGTCTTGTTTAAAATGGAACACGCTAAGAAAATGTTACTGGTGGAACCAAGTTTGATTGATAAAATAAACGAAAGAAACGAGACTCACGAAAATCCTAAATCACGATTAGATGCTGAAATGCAAAATATTATTAAAAGTAATGATGACGACAGAAAAAAATGGATTTTATACTTACAAACATTACAAAGGTATTTGCACTTCATTGGAGAAGATCGTCAGCCTTATCAACTCCCTATAATAACCTCAAAGATTTATCTGAAACACTTTTGAAAAAAGAACAATATGATAAAAGTAGTGGGCCAAACTACAAAGATCCAATTGTTGATCAGACATCGAGTAAAGAAGAAGATAGACACAAAGAAAGCGACACAGTTGAAAATAAATCTATATACTCAAAACAACACATTAAGTTTAATACCTAAATCTTACATTAATAAAGGTGAGTCATTATTAAACTTCTTATTAACAAATCAAAACAAAGTATACTGGAACGATGATGGTACAGTAGTAGTGGATAGTAACAAAATAAATGGGAGCAATATTGTAGATTTAGTCAATGATTCATTAAGACCATTGAAAAGAAGTGATCCAATAGGATGGGAAAAATTTGCTAAAGCTTTGAAGGATCTAAAAGTCCCACTCACTTATATTGGTAATCCGAAGAGAAGTGAGTATATTAACCAACTTCAGTTGAAAGATTTTGGTGAAATATCTGGTGTCGAGGAATATTCTACACCTGCATCTGAAAACAAGTATACTAGAAAAATAAAAAAGAAAATTGATTGGGAAAAATGGACCCCCTACTAGAAATTCACAATATTTATTATGATGCATCACACCCTGCTGGTTACAGCAGTATTGACAAACTTGCAAAAGCTATGGAAGGAAAAATGAATAAAAATGATGTCAAGAAATGGTTGCAATCACAAGAAACGTACACACTTCATAAACCGGTTTACAAAAAGTTTCCTCGAAACAAATATATCGTATCTGATCTTAATAAACTGTGGCAAGCAGATTTAAGTGACATGCGAACATATTGTAAATATAATGATGGTTATAACTATATATTGTGTGTTATTGATGTATTTAGTAAGTATGCTTATGCGAGACCTATGAAAAATAAAAATTCTTTAACAATCAAAACATGTTTTGAGAGTATTTTTGAGGAAGCTCATACAGTTCCAACTCACATACAGTCTGATAAGGGTACTGAGTTTGTTTCCAAAGATGTTCGTCAATATTTTAAGAGCAAAACTATTAATTATTATACGACAAATAATCCTGATATAAAGGCTAGTTGTAGAAAGATTTCAAAGAACACTCAAGTAAAAAATGTGGCGTTACTTTACACATAAAAATACATACAGATATATAAATATTTTACAAGATTTATTATATGCATATAACCATAGTTTTCATTCAAGTATTAAAATGCCTCCATGTGATGTAAGTTCTAGTAACATTATGACTGTTTGGAACAATTTGTATGCTCGAGAAAATAAAAGGTCATTAGGAGATATCTCATTACCAAAGTTTCACGTGGGTGATCATGTTAGAATCACAAAATACAAACATATCTTCCAAAAGGGGTACGAGTCTAACTGGAGTGATGAAATTTTTATTGTTTCAACTGTAATCCCTAGATCGCCTTGGGTTGTGTACACCTTAAAAGATTTACAAAATGAAGATATAGAAGGTACTTTTTATGAAAGAGAATTACAAAAAGTTACTCCACCTAGCCCCACTTCAGATCACAAAATAGATAAAATAATAACTTCTCGATATTCTGGTAGCAGAAAGCAGGTGCTTGTCAAGTGGAAAGGTTATCCTGATAAATTTAATAGTTGGGTTTTGGTATCTGATTTAAAACAGATATAATGAAAGGAAGTTTTTATTTAACATTACTTTTTTTAGAAGACAAGGTTTCCAACAAAATTACCAAAATAAATTAAATTAGAAGGGGAATGGAGTGTAGGTGTTGTTGAATTTCAGTACCCATGTACAATGTTTACTGTTCAAGAACATGAAAATATTGTTTATATACTAAGAAAATGTTAATGCCAAATGAAAAATATCCTTCAATTGTTCACTATAAAAAACACATCCCCGCTACCAACTATGATAATATTGATCACATTTTAACAGCTTTAAATAATATATGAGAAAAATTTACCTTTCGTTACGATGAAATATCCAAGTTTGTATCTGTGACAATTGCAGATGATTCAATTATATCCTTGTCACTATCACCTCAGTTAGGTATTCAATTAGGGTTTGAACCTAATAGAAATTTTGTGGGAAACACGTTTGGCAAACGTCGTGCAAACTTACATCTGGGATTACCATCACAACTGTTTGTTTATTGTGATATAGTGGAACCACAGATTGTTGGGGATGTTATGAGTGCTTTACTAAGAATTATACCACTAGATCCTTCAAAATATATATACGGAGCAAATAAAATGCACGTGTTTTCCCCTCCTCACTACTTACCAGTCATGCGCAGAGAATTCGATACAATTGAAATAGATATAAGATCAAACACCAGTCAAAAAATACCATTCCAGTTTGGAACAGTCTGTATTAAACTACACTTTAGAAAATTATAATGTATACACACAATAACATAAATTGTCCGTACGAACATTATTATACCCATCAAGCTGGTTCTGGAATAGGAGTCGTCTACAAAGGAGCTCCTTATCAACGCGGACATGGCATTGGGGGTTTTTTGGGAGGGTTATTTCGATCTGTCTTACCTTTGCTTTCTAGTGGTGCTAAAGCGATCGGAAAGGAAGCTATGAGTGCGGGTGTTGGACTTCTATCTGATATGGCACGTGCACGGCCCATGGATGAATCAATAAAATCACGACTTAAGGAAATTAGTTCAAATTTGAAAAGAAGGGCAGATCAAAAAATTTATAAACTGGTTCAGGATATATAACTAAAAGAAAACGTCTTGAAACAGCCATTCGTTCATCGAACGGTAAAGGAAGAGGTGCTAAGAGACAAAAATCAACTCGTCAATATCAAGGAGATATATTTTCATAAATTTAAAAACTATGTCTTTCTTACATAGTCACTCTTGTGAATGTATAAAATCTGAATTAGATTTGTTTGCTTTACCATCAACACAAACAAGCATAGAAAGTGGAATGTGGGTGCACTACAAACCAATATCATCTTTAGCTGACGATGGCCCCATAGAATTTCAAGTCCCTGGAACTGGCGATGATTATATAGACTTGTCACACACTCTGATTCATTTAAAAGCAAAAATATTAAATGATGATTCTTCAAAACTGGCAGCTTCAACTGTTGTAGCATCTGTAAACAATTGGCTTCATTCAGTTTTTACTCAACTCGATGTTTATTTGAACCAAAAATTGGTTTCACCGCCAAATAATACATATGCTTATCGAGCTTACATTGAAACTCTTTTGAATTACTCACCCAATGCTAAAGAATCTCATTTAACGTGTAGCCTTTGGTACGAAGATACAGCTGGTAAAATGGACTCAACCGATGACAAAAATTCAGGTTTTACTAAAAGACAACAATTAGTTTCAGAAAGTAAGGAATTCGAAATGATAGGACACCTTCATGGTGACATATTGAATCAAGAAAAGTTTTTAATTAATGGTGTTGAGATGTGTATTAAATTGGTTAGATCACGTGAAACATTTAACTTGATGGCCCCAACAGATGATGTTAAATACAAAATTAAAATAACAGATGCGACTCTCCTTGTTCGAAGGACAAAAATTAACCCATCCGTCTTACTTGCCCATCAAAAAGTCTTATCCACCACTACTGCAAAATATCCTATAACTCGAGCCGAAGTAAAAGTTCTAACGATACCGTCAGGGGTTCAAGGCAAGACATTAGACAATATATTTTTGGGACAAGTACCCAAGAGATGTATAGTTGGATTTGTAAATAATGCAGCATTTAATGGTTGTTTGTCTAAAAATCCATATAATTTTGAGAACTATAAAATGAATTCCTTTTGTTTATATATTGACGGTCAACAAATTTCTTCAAAAGCTTTACAACCATCTTTTGATAATAATATTTTTACCACAACTTATCACACATTATTCTCAGGAACAGGAATACATTTTCTTAACGAAGGTAATGGGATATCTCACGATAAGTATTAGAAAGGTTATTGTTTGCTAGCATTTGATCTCACACCTGATTTGTCAGCCAATTCATCTAGTCATTGGAATCTAATTAGACATGGTAGTGTTAGATTAGAAGTTCGCTTTGAATCTGCTCTGACTCAAACGATCAATTGCGTTGTTTATGCAGAATTCGATATTGTTATAGAAATAGATAAAAATCGCAATATTTCAGTAGACTATAGTAGTTAAGTATATTATTCATAGGTTTTTGTTTGTATATCTTATATGTGTATTGAATAAAAAATTTACTACAAAAAACGTTTATTTTTTCTCCCTCATATAATATGATGATATTGATATCAACTTTAAATATCATGATTTATATCAAGTTTGGTTAAGATGGTGCACATTAATGCTCAATCGCTAGAGCAGATAAGATCACCATACCTAAACAGTATTCATGGATACTTTAGACATACAGAAATGTTTGAAAAAAATTGATGCAAGCATTGAAAATAATGTTTACGCGGCAAACCGATTACCGATACATGTTCCAGTTCCATGCTATATCGTGAGCAATTTGAACGCTGATAATAAACCAGGTTCCCATTGGATCGCCATTCATATTGATAAACAACGTATTGGACAATATTTTGATTCATATGGTCGGTCTCCACAGGGATATCACCGAAAGTTTCTGGAGAGAAATTGTAGAATATGGTCATACAATATAGCTAGAGTACAAAATGATTATACCATGGTTTGTGGAGAATACTGTATAATGTATCTGTATTATATTTATAACAATAAGTCACTGAATGATTTCTTGGTACACTTTGGTGCAAATACTTTATTCAACGATTTGAAATTATGTAGTTTATTTGAGTGCTATTTTACCAATAAAATGACTCACTTACAATACCATTGTTGTTTCACTTAACCACTAATGGCCCTAAGCTTATCACCATCCATTGTTTACCGCTGCATGACGTAATTAGTAATAATGAATAGAGCTTAATGAACCTAGTGATTGTAAAAGTCTATCTTTGTAACCGTTAGAGATTATTTTTTTTAGCTGGTGATGCCCATCGAACGCCGAAAATCTGGAGCAAACCGGGTTCACCGGGTCTGCCTTTGAGGCAGACCCGGTGAAAACCTACTACTACTATCTTCACAGCTTGCAGCTATCTATGCTTCAGCTGAGTATCCACTCAGCTGAAGCATAGTCTGCCTGAGAACCGGAAGTAGTACGTTATCATATGCCGACGACACATCCAGAAATACCCCCACCAGAGTCTCTCGTTTCGAGAAGGCAATCCGAATGTCGGAGACTAGAGTACACAGGCTATTCATAGCACTAAAGCCCTTATGAAATCCGAATTGACTTCCCGAAAGAATGCCTCTACTCTCCAAGAACCATTCGAGTCTATTTTTAATTAAATGATCTAATATTTTTGAGAGAGTGGAAGAAAGAGCTATAGGACGATAGCTCAATGGATTATCCTCGGGCTTACCTGGTTTTAAAATGGGAAGGATAATTTGACATTTCCACTCTTCCGTGGGAGTTTCAGCCTCAAAGATGGAATTAAGAAAGTCAAGTATCAATTTTTGTGTATCGCGGCTGCTTTTGACAATAAAAGAATACGGAATCCCGTCAGGTCCAGGAGCCGAGTCATTAAGGGAGTCTATAACTAACTTAAACTCCTCAAAAGAAAATGGGGTTTCGAATTCATTAGAAGTATGAGATGATGAAAAAATATTATACTCTTGAAATGTGGTGTCCAAGGTGGTGCGAGTTTTTGGGCAAATCCGAAGATCCAAGAAGAAGGGTCATTCAATAAGGGGTTAGAGTTGGGGGAAAAGGAGCCGCGAAACTTTTTTAACTTGGTCCAAACCAGAGACGGTTGGAAAAGGGGAGAAAAGCCCTCACAGAACTTATGCCAACCCAGGCGCTTCTTGTGAGAGAGAAGTCTTTTTGTTTCCGCTGCTATCCTCTTGCAGTTATTATAATTCTCCAAGGTCATATCAGACGAGAAAGTCCTCTCTACCTCCTTGCGTCTTTTACATGCCATGGTGCACTCAGCATCCCACCATGGGGGAGAGGAAATTCGGTTACAATTAGAGCCTCGAGTAGGTATAGCAGCAGATGCGCTTCCAAGAAACGCCTGCGTTGAAAGAATGAACCTCTGAGCCATTGTTATTTATAGAGTTTGTGTTTGTAATTTTCACCAGCTTAGTCAAGTTTTCACGGAGAGTATTGGATATACCCATCCCAGTGTCACTGAAACGAGATAATAAATTTATTAAAGGGAAGAAAGGAGTTCATGAAAATTGTCATTCATGGACAAGGAGTTATTAGGAAAAGCGGATCCATTAGGGGTCTCAGAAATAGGGTTCTGGATAATTGATTGGTGGGCAAGACCGTTGTAGCCAGGCTGGGGTGAGGGAATGTACGACGGGGGGTTAAAACAGTTTTTCTGTAAGAGACAGTACGAGGGGGAGAAGTAGTGAATTGGTAGGATTGTGAGGGAGTAGCTGTAGGAGGGGCTACAACGTCTGTGAATGCTCTACGCACAATTGGGAACCTAGCTGAAGCTTCTGCATAGGATATATTTTCTTCAGACATTACAACCTTAATTTCCTTTTGTCTCACAAATTCTGGGCATTTAGGGTTGTTAGCGCAGAAGAGGCAGGTGGCCATTTGAATGTTGCAAGTGTCACCCTTATGTGGTTGTGAGCACTTGTAACATCTAGGGTCCGACCTACAAATAGATTTTACATGTCCAAACCTCCAGCACCGGTTGCATTGAATAGTGGGGAGCTTATATAATTCTACAGGAAGGGAAGTGTAAAATAGATACATATGAGGAGGAAGTTTCTGTCCATTAAAAGTCACAACAACAGTCTGGGTGGGTATCCATGTCGTGCCGCTGATAGAATCTATGGATTTACGGCACATACGACGTGCCTTTATAACGTCACCATAACCAGTGGGTGTGATGCAGTTAAGGACAAATTCTTCCATGTCAATGTCCAGAGCGACATTTCTTACAATTCCCATCCGCGACACATTAAATGACGGGATGGAGACTGTAAAACCTGCATTTGAAAGAATTAATGAATCTAGGAACGAGTTGGCGTCAACTGGATTTTTTAGTTCTACCGACACACGATTTCTACCTATTCGCTTTACGCCACCAAGTGAAACTGTATTAAAATTGTTCTGGAATAAGTAACGGCCAAACTCTATGGGTCGGATCTGGCTATTAGTGTTATTTGTGGAGTCTGTTTTCGACACATGCACTACATATGGAGGAGGGGAATCAGATAAGGAGTATTTTCGTTTATTAAAAAAATCAGGTCTTATGAAGGTTGGTTTATCATTTTGTGGAGAAGCCAGGTTATTGTCGTTATTATTTTGGATGGGAGAATTACGCCTAGGACGTTTATTCGGAATGTTCTCTAAACTAACACTACTTATGCCACTCGGTGGAGTAACATAACCTCCTGGCGTACCGCCGGGGTCAGGCGGTTCATTATCCATGATAAATAATTAACTACGATACTTACGTGTAAACAAACAAACACAAACAACACAGACACACACTAGGTAAACAAACAAGAAGGTAGGATGTAGAACAGCTGCGAAATTCCTTAAGAAAACTTTAAAAATAGTTTGAACACTTGTATCAAGCACTCAACCAAATCGCAAAGTCCTAGATACATTTTTGTTACGCGTTGACGTTTGTCAATCTGTCACAACATTTCTTGGAGGAAGTAAAGTACCATCTTTTTCTATTTTATCTAAGAGACAAAAGAACCCTTATAAAATTCAAACTCATAATTTATATGAATTATTATGGGGGAATTTCGACCAGAGGTCGACCTATTAGTTATAGTTATTCTAATTTTGGATAGATAGTGAATCTAATGAGTGGGGGACGTGCCGCCCGAAAAATTTATATGGGTGATAACAAGTAGCTTCACTTATAATACAATCAAAGTAAAATGAAACTCTACTTTAAATACGAGAATTGAGGTTCTGCCGTGGGGTTTGGACTGCGGATCGAACTGTCGTGCTAATTGCATAACATTTAGGCGATTGACCGGATAAAACTGTGGCGCAAGCTGTTTCCCGAAACTAACGAGTCTTACGACAGTCCATTAGGAATGTAATGGAAAAATAATGTGGTTCTGTATAATGCATTATATAGATTACATTATACAGAACCACATTCAGGTAAAATCCGAAAATACGAATCACCTAACTTTTTAATTTGTGTGCAGATCCGCTCCGCTATAAAATTAAGTGTCCGCTAAGAATTTAATATCTTAATCTCGATACACTTGTCACTCCTAATTATTATAAAGCTCGCCTCGGCTCGGCTTTGCTACCAAATTTTTAAGGTTTTTCTCATTTTTGTTACTTTATCAAAGGTTGCTATTTTTAATTATTTACGGAGATTTGACTGCTTAGTTATAATAAATAGCATTCAATTTGTTAACTTAATAAGGGGAAAAATACACAGCAAACGCCATTTTCGGTTCCTGCATTTATTTAAACACAGACGGCGAAGATACTATTATATATTATGTTAAGTATGCCTACGTCATATGAGGAATATGTGTACAAAATTTCAAACTTCTAGCCTTAAGGGTTTGGCCTGTGCGTTAATACATCAGTCAATCAGCTTTGCAGTTTATAAAATATATATAGATAGATGATAAAATATCGCTTTCTATGTCTACAGTTTGTATGAACTATCACAGACGGCGAAGATACTATTATATTTTGTGTTAAGATAAAATATCGCTTTCTATGTCTACAGTTTGTATGAACTATCACAGACGGCGAAGATACTATTATATTTTGTGTTAAGATAAAATATCGCTTTCTATGTCTACAGTTTGTATGAACTATCACAGACGGCGAAGATACTATTATATTTTGTGTTAAGATAAAATATCGCTTTCTACAGTTTGTATGAACTATCACAGACGGCGAAGATACTATTATATTTTATGTTAATATAAAATATCGCTTTCTATATCTACAGCTTGTATGAACTATCACAGACGGCGTAGATACTATTATATTTTGTGTTAAGATAAAATATCGCTTTCTATGTCTACAGTTTGTATGAACTATCACAGACGGTGAAGACACTATTATATTTTATGTAAATACAAAATATCGCTTTCTATATCTACAGCTTGTATGAACTATCACAGACGGCGTAGATACTATTATATTTTGTGTTAAGATATCGCTTTCTATGTCTACAGTTTGTATGAACTATCACAGACGGCGAAGATACTATTATATTTTATGTTAATATAAAATATCGCTTTCTATATCTACAGTTTGTATGAACTATCACAGACGGCGTAGATACTATTATATTTTGTGTTAAGATAAAATATCGCTTTCTATGTCTACAGTTTGTATGAACTATCACAGACGGCGAAGATACTATTATATTTTGTGTTAAGATAAAATATCGCTTTCTATGTCTACAGTTTGTATGAACTATCACAGACGACGAAGATACTATTATATTTTATGTTAATATAAAATATCGCTTTCTATATCTACAGTTTGTGTGAACTATCACAGACGGCGAAGATACTATTATATTTTATGTTAATATAAAATATCGCTTTCTATATCTACAGTTTGTGTGAACTATCACAGACGGCGTAGATACTATTATATTTTGTGGTAAGATAAAATATCGCTTTCTATGTCTACAGTTTGTATAAACTATCACAGACGGCGAAGACACTATTATGTTTTATGTAAATACAAAATATCTCTTTCTATATCTACAGCTTGTATGAACTATCACAGACGGCGTAGATACTATTATATTTTGTGTTCAGATAAAATATCGCTTTCTATGTCTACAGTTTGTATGAACTATCACAGACGGCGAAGATACTATTATATTTTGTGTTAAGATAAAATATCGCTTTCTATGTCTACAGTTTGTATGAACTATCACAGACGACGAAGATACTATTATATTTTATGTTAATATAAAATATCGCTTTCTATATCTACAGTTTGTGTGAACTATCACAGACGGCGAAGACACTATTATATTTTATGTAAATACAAAATATCGCTTTCTATATCTACAGCTTGTATGAACTATCACAGACGGCGTAGACACTATTATATTTTGTGTTAAGATAAAATATCGCTTTCTATGTCTACAGTTTGTATGAACTATCACAGACGGCGAAGATACTATTATATTTTATGTTAATATAAAATATCGCTTTCTATATCTACAGCTTGTATGAACTATCACAGACGGCGTAGATACTATTATATTTTGTGTTAAGATAAAATATCGCTTTCTATGTCTACAGTTTGTATGAACTATCACAGACGGTGAAGACACTATTATATTTTATGTAAATACAAAATATCGCTTTCTATATCTACAGCTTGTATGAACTATCACAGACGGCGTAGATACTATTATATTTTGTGTTAAGATATCGCTTTCTATGTCTACAGTTTGTATGAACTATCACAGACGGCGAAGATACTATTATATTTTATGTTAATATAAAATATCGCTTTCTATATCTACAGTTTGTATGAACTATCACAGACGGCGTAGATACTATTATATTTTGTGTTAAGATAAAATATCGCTTTCTATGTCTACAGTTTGTATGAACTATCACAGACGGCGAAGATACTATTATATTTTGTGTTAAGATAAAATATCGCTTTCTATGTCTACAGTTTGTATGAACTATCACAGACGACGAAGATACTATTATATTTTATGTTAATATAAAATATCGCTTTCTATATCTACAGTTTGTGTGAACTATCACAGACGGCGAAGATACTATTATATTTTATGTTAATATAAAATATCGCTTTCTATATCTACAGTTTGTGTGAACTATCACAGACGGCGTAGATACTATTATATTTTGTGGTAAGATAAAATATCGCTTTCTATGTCTACAGTTTGTATAAACTATCACAGACGGCGAAGACACTATTATGTTTTATGTAAATACAAAATATCTCTTTCTATATCTACAGCTTGTATGAACTATCACAGACGGCGTAGATACTATTATATTTTGTGTTCAGATAAAATATCGCTTTCTATGTCTACAGTTTGTATGAACTATCACAGACGGCGAAGATACTATTATATTTTGTGTTAAGATAAAATATCGCTTTCTATGTCTACAGTTTGTATGAACTATCACAGACGACGAAGATACTATTATATTTTATGTTAATATAAAATATCGCTTTCTATATCTACAGTTTGTGTGAACTATCACAGACGGCGAAGACACTATTATATTTTATGTAAATACAAAATATCGCTTTCTATATCTACAGTTTGTATAAACTATCACAGACGGCGAAGACACTATTATGTTTTATGTAAATATAAAATATCGCTTTCTATATCTACAGCTTGTATGAACTATCACAGACGGCGTAGATACTATTATATTTTGTGTTAAGATAAAATATCGCTTTCTATGTCTACAGTTTGTATGAACTATCACAGACGGCGAAGATACTATTATATTTTGTGTTAAGATAAAATATCGCTTTCTATGTCTACAGTTTGTATGAACTATCACAGACGACGAAGATACTATTATATTTTATGTTAATATAAAATATCGCTTTCTATATCTACAGTTTGTGTGAACTATCACAGACGGCGAAGACACTATTATATTTTATGTAAATACAAAATATCGCTTTCTATATCTACAGCTTGTATGAACTATCACAGACGGCGTAGATACTATTATATTTTGTGTTAAGATAAAATATCGCTTTCTATGTCTACAGTTTGTATGAACTATCACAGACGGTGAAGACACTATTATATTTTATGTAAATACAAAATATCGCTTTCTATATCTACAGCTTGTATGAACTATCACAGACGGCGTAGATACTATTATATTTTGTGTTAAGATATCGCTTTCTATGTCTACAGTTTGTATGAACTATCACAGACGGCGAAGATACTATTATATTTTATGTTAATATAAAATATCGCTTTCTATATCTACAGTTTGTATGAACTATCACAGACGGCGTAGATACTATTATATTTTGTGTTAAGATAAAATATCGCTTTCTATGTCTACAGTTTGTATGAACTATCACAGACGGCGAAAATACCATTATATTTTATGTTAATATAAAATATCTCTTTCTATATCTACAGCTTGTATGAACTATCACAGACGGCGAAGACACTATTATATTTTATGTAAATACAAAATATCGCTTTCTATATCTACAGCTTGTATGAACTATCACAGACGGCGTAGATACTATTATACTTTGTGTTAAGATAAAATATCGCTTTCTATGTCTACAGTTTGTATGAACTATCACAGACGGCGAAGATACTATTATATTTTGTGTTAAGATAAAATATCGCTTTCTATGTCTACAGTTTGTATGAACTATCACAGACGGCGAAGATAGTAAATATTTTCATATTACGCACTTCAATATTAAGTATTATATCCAGGCGTCTTAAACTAAAATATTACAGTATCTTTGCCGTTTGTGGGCTTTTCTTGCTTTAAGTATTGAATTCACTTAAATTGTTATTATCCTATCATTTACGAGAATTGTCCCCTTTGATCGTGTCAACGCGGCTTTACTTTAAAATTTATCGCTATAGCTAAGTACTATAAATAAATAGTAGTCCTTTTTTCAACAATGCCAGGCAATTGCTCATGATATGTACTAGCACATTAATACCCGTAGGCTATTTACATAGAACAGGGGCCACGGAGATGAATCTATCTGATATGCATCGATAGGAGAATAAATGTACGTTAATGTAACACCCACACCGCACACGACATGACCAGGTCGGTGTTTCGTGTTGTGGGCCAAAAGGCAGTAACCCAAGTTTAAAGTTAAATTATTAAGTTAAGACTGTCGATATTTTGACAACCTATGTGGTTACCACTGAGGTTAGCGCGTTAGCGGTCAAGCCCGGAGGTCACGGGTTCCCGCCGAAGGAACAAAAAGTTTTTTGTGTTCCTGGGTTCTGGATGTGTATAAAATAAAAATCTTAAATATATGTAAAGTATAAAAGTATTAAATATACATCCCGTTATCTGGGGGTCTAAAAATGTCACTGTAGGTGTTTCATAATATTATGTTTCATATATTTTTTTCTATACAAAAATCGTGAAATTGTAAAATGGCTACATAATTCATCTGATTTCATCATATTAGAAAACATCAATTTTGACAATTTTCAATAGAAATGCGTAAAATGGCGCACATAATATGAGTTGAAAAAAAGATATGAACCCGTAACACAAATTCATCGGATTCTTCGGATATATGTTATAATACTAGCCTTTGCCCGCGCCCGCGGCTCCGCCCGCGTAAATACAGTATCCCAAGAGAAAACTGTACTTTTTCGGGATAAAATGTAGCCTATGTTTTAATCCAGAGACTAAACTACTACCATACCAAATTTCATTAAGACCGTTCTGTAGTATTTGGGTGAAAAAAAGTCCATCCATCCATTCTCACAAACTTTCACGTTTATAATAAGTACGATATTGATTTTTTTACTTTGTTTTGATGCTACAGATCATAAAGGTATGCCAGCAAGATATGTTAAGTTTTCACCTAAATTGAGGGCTAAGAACATAAGAGTCATGACAGTTATTTTAATAATTCTTCCTTAAATCTTCTTTACATAGTAGGTATAAAATGATGTCGCTTCCTTTCTTGTTCGCTTAGATCTTTTAAAGCTCAACTGATTTTAATGCAGTTTTCAGCAATAGATATATTGATTCTTGATAGGAGGATGATAAGACTAGATGTTAAAAAAGAAATCGCACAGGATCCGTACATTTTGCCGCGATAAAAAGTAGTCTACTCTACGTCTGTGCCAAGTTTCATCAAAATCGGTCCAATTGTTTAGTAGCCTATTCAATTAAGAGAACAAACAAATATTTTTTCTTTATTATATTAGTGTTAAAGCCCTCTTTTTAATATAATACATCAATGGTTAAAACTCTTCAGTTCCACACTTCATACTACTGACTACATTAAACTATTTAGTTTCATTAATATACTCAGATATATTGAGGCATTACTACTTGATGAATGTAAAAAAATATATTTTATGAGTAGTTTAGTAATTAGATACATCTAAAAAATACAAAAAAGTTTAATTTTTTTTGCTAAATTAGTAAACAAAACCTACATTATTCGTTTACTTACATCATATACAAAAACCTTAATTATGAAGTATATATAGTATGAACTTAAACGCACAAATATCGGAGATATTTACAAATATGTTCCTGCGGCCGTATACGTCTTCATACACTTTAAAGTAGGCGTGACGTCACAGCTAGGTACGACTTTAGTATGGAGCGTTTCCAAGAGACTTGCGAAATTTTGTATACAAATCGCTGTACCTTTGAAAATATTGACTTTTGATAATATACTGTTTCTTCTGAGAAGTTACTCATATTTAAGAGTGGGTACTATTCATTTATGGAATAAAAAAATTAGTCATCTAGTCTATTTATATTATAGAGACTTTTAATACGAATATTTAAAATATCGATTCTTTACTTAGTAAAATTTCCTTTAAACGTGCGCAAATTCTGCATCTACAGTGTTGTTTAGTATTATAACATCAATTTTCAAATCGATATTTCATTGTTTAGAATCTTCGATTTAAAATAAGATTTGCCGGCCTCTTCGAAAATCAAATATTTTATTTTACATTCTACCCACAATATAATAATATTTGATAATAGTTCCTTAGAGTCTTAAGGGCCAGTTCACACCGCGATGATAAGCGACGCTACCTAAGTATAAAAGATACACGTTTAATATGACATTCGTCATACACTGTACATGCGCTGTGCAGCGCGGTGCAACCTGACATGCGAACTCTTACAATGAAAAGTGTATCTTCTTGTGTTATGAATAAAGTTAAATTTTGAATAGCTATCTTAAAAATGCAGCGCCGCGCCACGTTTAATTTCGTTTCGGTGTGAATTGACGGATCTCTCTCCCTACTTTCAATAAAATGATAACGAATTTCTAGGCAAAATGAAACAAACCTAAAGCACAGATTAATGAAATAGTTACTACGTAATCTATAGACAAAATAACACAAACAAATACCTCGGCACAGAATTCAATTACCAAACCCAATATAGGTCTGATTCAGGTGACAGCAAGTGAGCCCGGGGTCTTACTTGTTGCTAGCGCATGCGCCGTGCCATCGATTTTTCTCACTTTGACAGTTCAGCCAATGTTTTGAGCGATCACCCGTTTGTAAGAACGTAAACATGGCTCTGGACTTCTCGGCCACGTACAAATTGTTGGTGCTAGGCGATTCTAATGTGGGCAAAACGTGTATAGTGCACCGATACTGCGACGAGAGATACTACGACGTTTATATATCTACCATAGGTGAGTTTGCTTGCTCTGTCAGATATCTAATGCAGATGTTTAGAACAATGGGTTTATGTGGTAAGTCTAAAATTGTATGAACTAGATGTTGATTTTACGCGTAAATAGTGTCTATATGGATAGAACTGGAATTAAATGTAGCCTATGCATCTATTAATTAACCCATATAAATATCCTCACAAACTTTTGGATATATATCCACTCGTAATATTAGTAAGAATAAGGCGAGTAGGTGTTTTTATGTTTTTTACTACTCCTCTATAAGAATTTAATGAAACTGTGCGAACAATTTCCTGAATTGGTTCTTGAAAAAATTAATTGACATTTCAAAGACCTTAAGATTAGTTCTTAAGTCTACTTAAAGTTTCAAGTGAAGTGTAGTAGGCAATCTGCTGATATATTTAAAACAGTTGTAATATGTAGTAAATACATAATATTTAACCTTTAAGTAGGTATACTTCTTCTTTTGTCTATCTTCAACTTGTCTTTTATTAACGAACACTCTGTGAAACTTTTTTTAAACGTATTTTTATCTAACACTTATTTTATAGGACAGCATCAGAGCCATTTGAGGTAGAGCCTAGTGTAAAGAAGATTAAAAATAAATTTAACAATGAATTACCTAGCCAATTGCGAGTCGGACTTGAGCACGAAGGATTCCGTGGGAAAGGGCAAAAACCACGTTTGTACTTTGTTGTATGGGGGCGGGAGCCCCACTTAAATAATATTTATTTTATTCTGTTTTTGGTATTTGTTGTTATAGCGGTAACTGAAATATAAAATGATCTGTAAAAAATTCAACTGTCTAGCTATCACAGTTCATGAGATACAGCCTGGTGACAGACAGACGGGTGGACAGCGGAGTCTTAGTAATATGGCGGGACCATACCATACCGATTTTACCCTTTGTGTACGGAACCCTAAAACTACATAATTACCCTAGATGGTAGCAACTTACAAAGCCTTTAACATACGAACATCGTCCTGGCTTATCAGCTTCATCTAATCTTGATTTACGATATACAGCGACATTCGGATTTTATTGATCACTAGTCACTCGTCTAGACGGTCAAGGCAGGGTAATTCAACCCTCTGTTTGATGTGACTCATCATAGCATACGTCCTAATTGGATATAGGGTTGCGATAGTTGGAACTTGTTTTACGTCTGAAAATTATCTTAAAAAATTAGATATTGTGAGGAGCAACCTTTGATATTCTAAAGAAGTAATCCCACCGCTGCCACCCACTGATATCTAAACATCAGAACCCCAATTCTCGTAATTAACTGACACTTTCATTTTTTTTAATTGTCATTCATGGCGAACTCTGTGGCTCAGTGGTTACAGCGTTGGCGCTTAATCCGGAGGTCGCGGGTTCGCATCCCGCCGAAGGTACAAAAAAGTTTTTCTGTGTTCCTGGGTCTTGGATGTGTATTAAATATATGTATAGTATAATAAAAATCTTAAATAAGTGTTTAGTATAAAAGTATTTAATATATTTCCGTTTTCTGTTACCTGTGATACAAGTTCTTCGGATACTTAGTACAGGACCAGATTGACGTGGCGTGGAGACGTCCATATATATTATTATTATTATTTTACTTTTATTGAATTATAAATGAATCGTCTTGATATCATAATTTTTTGATAACTAATTTTTGGAGTTTGGACCAATAAAAAAATGAGAATACCTGTGTTAATTAGCAGAATCGACCTTCTGGATGTTAGATTATTGTTTAGACAAATTACTACAACAACGAAGTGATTAACGAACGTTATTGAATGTTTCATTATACGTAAGTCATAGCGTTGAATCTGTTTTCACGGATTAAAAATAAAATCCGTAAGAATTTTAATCTCAACCAGATAAATAATTTGAGGAAAGTAACCAAATATGGAATACCATTTTGTTTTTGTGTTATAAAAAAAAAGATATTGTAAATCAAAAACTTTTATTCTTATTTATTATCAGTCGTACAGTTGAGCTTAACTTATTTACAGTTTTGTTTTACATATATTAATTTAACATATAAAATTTTCACAAAAACAAAATCAACATAAAGGCACCTAATTGTGGAATAGGTACCCAAATATGGACTACAATAAAACTATGAATGATAAACCTTTACTTTTATGAGATACTACAGGAGCTTTGGTCAATTTTAAAAAGGTACGAAAGTTACTTGCAGAAATCACATCCATTTATCGAACTTTGCACCTGCGCAATCGCCATGTGCCCATATCCCGCACATGAGGCATTTGCTCCATGTCTCTCGAGTATCTTGAGAAAACAGGCTGTTACAGAACATACACTCTGCATTTTCTGATTCAGGAGCATCAGGCTTACTGTCTAGTCACTCAATAGTGCATATTTAGACCCCACGGACTGTCCATATTCTGAAATTTCAAACTAGTCCAAACGTATATCTGATTTTTTTGCTAAACACACTCAGACAAGAAAATCCCCCTAAAACAATCAAACAAACATGTAATCAATGCGTAGTCATAATATACAATATTATTTGTATGCTCCTGCTGTCTTATCTGTGCTCCGTTCGATGAAAAATAAATATTGGATTTTCCCGAACGTGATATTTGAACCATTTCCTTTCCTGTTGTATAATTTCGAATGAAGATATAAATAATTTTAAGGGTCAATTCACACCGAATTGAAACGTTACGCGACATGGCGCTGCATTCTTAAGATAGCCATTCAAAATTGAACTTTACTCCTTACACAAGAAGATACAAGTTTCGTTGTAAGAGTTCGAATGTCAAGTTACACCGCACTGCACAGCGCATGTGCAGTGGATGGCTGATGTCGTACACTGCATCGTATATCTTTTTGTGTAGTGAATATAGTTCAATTTTCATCCTAAAAATGCAGCGGCGCGTAGCATTGCGTATCGTCGCGGAGTGATCTGACCCTTACCAACCAGTTTTAGCCCCTCTCAATGATTATAAAAATTAACATGAAAATTCTACGGATTGGCTTAACATAGAATTTTTATTATTTTTGTTATGGAATGGCTAATTGTTTAAGCCTCAATGGTAAAACAATTAACCATCGCAAACCATGTGTTTAATCACATATGGCCTAAAACCAAAAGCTGATACGACCCTACTCGTCCAGAACTGTCTACAACTCTACTGACATCCTCGTTTAACTAACAACACTTACATTTCCAGGCATAGACTTCAAACAGAAGATCATAAACCTAGACGGAGTGCCGATAAAGCTGCAGATATGGGACACAGCTGGCCAGGAGCGGTTCCGGACCCTGACAACCGCATACTACCGCGGGGCGATGGGCATCATACTCATGTACGACATAACCAACCTCGAGTCCTTCAACCATCTGTCGTACTGGCTACGTAATATACAGGAAGTAAGATTCTCCTATGGCCGAATACTGAAACGATAGTTAAATTAAGTGCGGCTCAAGGCACATGCTGTCCTTTTCATTTCGGATAGCAGAGACAGCGACAGCATGTGAATAGGAGGGCTCATAATTTTGATTAGCGTTTCAGTATTCGGCCGTAAGAGCATTTAAACCAAAGATTCTAGGTGTCGTGACACTAATACCTATAATAAGTCCCCACACCGATTTCGGTGACGGTGGCCGGTTTCATTGAAACCAGGCCAGCTACGCAGGAGTTATTTTATAGTGACCAAGTGTATGCGCAGTACATAAGAGCACTCTCTCTTCCTTTACTCTCGAGACCTAGTGAGACGGATGACAGTCGGGCGAGGGATCAGGCGCAGGACCGACTTTTTACATGTCCATCCGACGCATGGGTCATCGTTCTTGTCATACAATCAGGTGATCAGCCTGCATTGAACTGAAAAAAATTGGAAACATACGCGGGTATCGAACCCACGACCGAGTCGAGAGCCAAGCTCTAACTCTCACTCACTCTCACTGGACCACGGAGGTTGTTAATTCTAATACCTATACAGGGTGTTTAATACAATGTTATCAAACTGTGAAATGGAAATCCGGGGAGTGAAGACAAATAATTTGAACCCCTTTGTATGGCCGATAATGGACCGTCTATATTATGATATAGCTAGCAGTGGCGTGGGGTTCTCTCCAATCCTATCGGCTTCACATACCTTCACTTGCCTTTTGACGACCCTCATCCAAATCCCTACCTATTGTACATGCTAGGGCTTTCCTGTAAAGGAGAACCAGCCTTCGTTGCTATAGGTAACCAATTTGTTTGCCAAAACCTTGAACGGCACAGGCATTTTACCGACAATTTGATACACAAATTCTCTTCTCATATTATTTCTTTCAAGAGCAGTTTTAAGGTAATTGCAGTTTTCTACAAATCGATATCAAATATTTTTCGAAGGCAAATTATAATTTTTGTAAATGTATTTTTCAGTACGCTTCCCCGGACGTTATAAAAGTATTGGTGGGCAACAAATGCGACGTTCACGAGAACCAAAGGGCTGTGCCGAAAGAGAGAGGACAAAAGGTATTCCTGCCAAAATACTATTCTTATATTCTTAAGCAGTGCGCGTACTGGAAACAAAGTTTATACTCGGAATGCAAATGGTGAAGAAGGAGACAATTTTGTTGCCAGTGCGCGCATGCACTTAAATATAGATCTTCTGCCTGTAAGCAATATGAATTGTTTCACAATCTTCTGATATGAGTCTATTAGCTGCATATTTTGTCTCTGTCGCTCGATATAAAGTAAGCAGCGACAAAACTGCCGCATAAGCTATCCGACACTTATTAGACGATTGTGAATAGCGCAAGCTCTTTATTTTCATACAAGAACGCTTATGTAACTCTCATACTTCTGAGAATGCTGCAATGTTGTAAGAAAAAAAAAACAACTGACTGCAAGTTGAACTGGCGCACGAAGGTCGTATAAAACGGCAAAAAAAAATACGTTTGGTGTATTGGAGCCCCCCTAAAATACATATTTTATTCTCTTTTTTAGTATTTGTTGTAATAGCGGCAACAGAGATACATCATCTGTGAAAATGATATCTACTATCTGTCTACCAACTGTCTAGCTATCACGGATAAGGAGCCTACAGCCTGGTGCCAGACCGGGTGCCCGTCCCGCTGGGTACGGAACCCTAAAAACCCGACTCAAGAAATATAAGGGGTCCCATATACGGTCCGGTTTTCCTTCAGTTCGGCCTGAACGGATGCAAAATCGTATTGTCTGTGTGAAATTTCGAGATCGCATCACTCGGCCGGATGGACTGAAGGAATTCGTTCCAGTGTTGCCAGCTCTGTTTTTGCGAAACTACTAAACTCGCTCCGATTTCTACTAAAAACTACTAAATTAATACGGAAAACTATAAAAAAGCTAATAAACTTAGGAATCCGTAAAGCTACCCAAAAAACCACAGCATTTAGGTTTTGTTATATTAAAAAATATTGTATTGAATTTTATTATAAATTTTACCGTTAAATTAAAATGTACTACGTATATAGTAATTAAACAAATTATGTGTAGCTTTAAGCAAATTACGGACCAATGTAATATTATGATAAGGTGTTTTTTTTGTGCCTAACCTAGACCATTTTGCATATGATTACTGTCTGGCTCTTTCCTACTAAAACACTACTAACAACTAAATTCCTACTAAGGAGGGAATAAAATACTTAATTTAGTAGTTAAACTTTGTAACATAACTAAGTTGAAGAAGAAGAAGAAGAAGAACGGACCATGTGTGGACAAATCACTTCAGTTCTCGCCAAAGCCGCGGCCGTGCGGGCGTGTATCGTGCACAAGCGTTGTGAGTTTTCACGGTGTTTAATTATTACACAATTATTAAACACGACCGTAGCTCTCGACAAACCAGAACGAACTGATGCGATTTTGCGGTGTGTGTGCTCGAATCCGTTCAGGCCGAACTGACGCCAGTTCTAACTGAAACGATCGGCCTGTCGTCTGTGGAGGCCTTAAGTCTTGTGACCCAAACAATTAAGCACCTGAATAACATGGCATGATATGTTTTCAGATTGCAGATGACTTTGACATGCCGTTTTTCGAAGTATCTTGCAAGAGTAACATCAATATAGAAGAAGCATTTATCACATTAGCAAGAAAAATAAGGGAATACAGAGAAACTAAGGTAAGAACTAAAATGAGATAATTGCGACGGAGATGGGGAATCAAAAAGACATTTCAGAACAACCACGTTCTTAGTGTCCCTCAGCAATTATAGTTTTTCTATGGAATTGACAGACGATGTATAAAAATCAACGATACCGAAAAACATCAAGAACGTGGTTGTACTGTACACAAATATTCCAAACCCAAGTAATAGGGATGATGATGAACATCTAAAATATTTAGTTTCATTAATATACTCACATATATTGAGGCATTACTACTTGGTAAATTGTAAAAAAATATAATATTTTATGTGTAGTTAGCAAATAGATGCATCTAAAAAGTACAAAAAAGTTTGATTTTTGCTATGTTTTATTAATGCTAAATTAGTAAACAAAACCTACGTCATTAGTTTACTTACATCATATACAAAAACATTAATTATGAAGTATATATAGTATGAACTTAACGCACAAATATCGGAGATATTTACAAATATGTTTCTGAGGCCGTATACTTCATACACCTTAACCTAGGCGTGACGTCACAGCTAGGTACGACTTTAGTATGGAGCGTTTTCACGAGACTAGCGAAATTTTGCTAATTACTGTGATATTTTAACGCATTTCAACGAATACTTATTCATATAAAATGTGATTAACATTTTAATATTTATTATCTCCACTTATCAATGGATCTCGATTGAAATAATTACGAAAAATGATATTATGTGAATGAAAATTGTAGAATCTAATAGAATTTTGGTTTGTAGTCGCGAATTTTTAATATTTTTTGGGCATTTAATCTGATGAGTTATAATAGCAGTAAGCAGGGCTGTAACAAAAGGTAGCGAAAAAACTACCTGACATTAAAACAATCGTTTGTGCGGACTAATATTTCTCCAATTTAAAGAGAACGCACGTAACACGAAGTACCAATACAATCGAAGCTCAGTTTTAAATGGAAATTATCTTAATGTGTTGCCTTGTGTGGACAACAGATAAGGAATCAGTGTTGCCATAAATATTATTGGGATCAATTGCTGTTCTTAATTCAAGATTCATACTCAGCCGTTTAAGGCGCAATAAGATATTTTTAAACGCTTAATGTGCGTAAAAATAAATTGGCCGTCAATGAAATTACGAAGCATTTAACAAGACAGACGACAGTTCGTTTTCCAAATGTTGCTTCATTAATTTAGCCCCTGATTTTTCAGCTTCTTATATATAGCAGCCATCATTTTGGATTAATTTAAAAAAAAATGTGTTAAACGTTTGCGGTTTGATAGATGTGCATTGTGATCCATCTAAAGTCTAAACTATTTTGACATACAAACGCGAGCGACGAGCGTATATACATGCATTACGAAGCAAATCTCATTTATTTTAGGCGCAATAACGGCCGAATACTGAAACGCTAATCAAAATTAAGAAATAAGAGCCCTCCTATTCACAGGCTGTCGCTAACTCTGCTAACCGAAATGACAAGGACAGCATGTGACTTGAGCGTCACTTAATTTAACTATCGTTTCAGTATTCGGCCGTAAGATCCATACATTATAAAAATACGAGTATAATAAAAGTAGGTAATAATACAATAATACTAGTATATATAAAAAATAATAGACCATTTAAAACATTCAGGTATAAGTTAAAAGGTAAATAAATAAAATACGTGTGGCACTCGGGGACTGCCGCGGTAAAGCTATTGCATAGGTAAGTCAGTCAGTAGTAAGTCTACACGCATACGTCTAGTCGCAAGCACACAAACACCGTGCCGAAGTGAAAAGACGTGACGATGGACGGCTTTCAACGCCGCACCGCTGTGCCGGGCGGAGGGGGGGTGTTAGGTTTATTTTCGTTACGGAATTTCTTGATTCGGTCGCCGCGCTCAAAACCCGCGATAAAAGCTATGCAATAGCTTAAAATATAGATTATAAAACAGTTACTCAAGGTAGGTAAAAAACACGCCGTTAGGCTCACACAGAATACAGATATGTGGTAAACCTATTATATTATGTTCAAATACAATTTAATATATAATTAATCCAAACGTAAGCAAAACGATTAAATTCGAGCTACTTAATGTGTCATTGTATTTTTAAGACATTTAAATTGGCACTACGAGGGGCGGCTGAAAAGTTTTGAGCCTAAGTACCTTAAAGTAGTAGGTTTTCACCGGGTCTGGCTCGAAGGCAGACCCGGTAAACCCGGTTTGCTCCAGATTTTCGGCGTTAGATGGGCTAAAAAAAAAAAAAAAAAGGTTGGTGTCAAATTGGGGGTTTTTTCCCATGCCCGATCGATTGCGCTTATCCGCTTTTCAATATCTCTAACGGTTACAAAGATAGACTTTTGCAATCACTAGGTTCATTAAGCTCTATTCATTATTACTAATTACGTCATGCAGCGGTAAACAATGGATGGTGATAAGCTTAGGGCCATTAGTGGTTAAGTGAAACAACAATGGCATTGTAAGTGAGTCATTTTAGTTTCACCGCCAAATAATACATATGCTTATCGAGCTTACATTGAAACTCTTTTGAATTACTCACCCAATGCTAAAGAATCTCATTTAACGTGTAGCCTTTGGTACGAAGATACAGCTGGTAAAATGGACTCAACCGATGACAAAAATTCAGGTTTTACTAAAAGACAACAATTAGTTTCAGAAAGTAAGGAATTCGAAATGATAGGACACCTTCATGGTGACATATTGAATCAAGAAAAGTTTTTAATTAATGGTGTTGAGATGTGTATTAAATTGGTTAGATCACGTGAAACATTTAACTTGATGGCCCCAACAGATGATGTTAAATACAAAATTAAAATAACAGATGCGACTCTCCTTGTTCGAAGGACAAAAATTAACCCATCCGTCTTACTTGCCCATCAAAAAGTCTTATCCACCACTACTGCAAAATATCCTATAACTCGAGCCGAATTAAAAGTTCTAACGATACCGTCAGGGGTTCAAGGCAAGACATTAGACAATATGTGAAACCGGGTGAAAACCTACTACTTTAAGGTACTTAGGCTCAAAACTTTTCAGCCGCCCCTCGTAGTGCCAATTTAAATGTCTTAAAAATACAATGACACATTAAGTAGCTCGAATTTAATCGTTTTGCTTACGTTTGGATTAATTATATATTAAATTGCACGAAATTAGAGTACAGAGCTGTGATAAAATTCTTAACAAAGAAGAATAAAACACCGACGGAAATATTTGAAGAGATGACAGCTGTTTATGGGGAGTCTGCACCTTCATTTGCTACCGTCAAACGTTGGAACCGACAGTTTAAACTTGGCAGGGAGTCACTCGAAGATGAACCCAGGTCAGGACGCCCAAACACCGCTGTTACCGAAGAAAGCATTGAAAAAGTAAAAAAACTTGTTCTGGAAGATCGGCGAATCAAGTTGTGGCAGATAGCTGATGGCATTAGCATGGGCATAGCCATGGGCATTAGCAAGGAACGAATCGGAAATATTTTTCATGATCACCTGCACATGAAAAAGGTCTGCGCGCGATGGGTGCCGAAAATGCTGACGCCGCTGGACAAGCAACGTCGAGTCACAACTTCACAGGAGTTTTTGGACATCTGTGGCGATAATCCAGACGACGTTTTTTCTCGCCTTATTACTGTTGATGAAACCTGGATTCGACAGTACGATCCGGAGTCAAAACAGGAGTAAATGCAGTGGATAGAAAAGGGAGAAAAACCGCCACGGAAGTTCAAAGTGGAAAGATCGGCGTCCAAGCTCATGGCCACTGTTTTTTGGGGTTGTGAAGGTATTTTGTTTATTGATTACCTTCCGAAAAATACTACAATGAACGGAGACTACTATGCCGCATTGCTGACCAAGTTACGTCAAGTGGTTGTTGAGAAACGGAGAGGCAAACTGACAAAAGGAGTCCTGTTTTTGCAAGACAACGCGCCCGTCCACACTGCGCGAGTTGCAAGGCGTGCCCTCGCCGAGACAGGATTTGAGGAAATCAACCACCCACCCTACAGTCCTGACCTGGCTCCTAGTGACTATTAACTTTTTTCAAATTTGAAAAAAGACCTACGGGGACGGAGATTTTCCAATGACGAAGAAATGAAGATGGCCGTAGATGAACATTTTGAAGACAAAAACGGCGAATATTTTTTCATTGGGTTAAAAGCTCTTTACAATAAATGTAAGAAGTGCATTGAAATACAGGGAGACTATATTGAAAAATAAATTTTTTGTACATTTTTATCAGCATTTTTAATACCTTAGGCTCAAAACTTTTCAGTCGCCCCTCGTATTACATATCGTTTTGTTTTCTTTGTTTACAGTTTACGTTTACATTAACATTACTATCCAGATATTGCCTAAATATTATACTTAATAGCTATTATATTATTTTACTGATAAAATCTTTCGTACTCACCCATGTATTTCTGCTTTACAGGCGGATGCTTTTGAACTGAAAGAACGGGACAGCGTGATTAAACCATCGGAGTCCGAAACAGACGTGTCTAAGTGCAGCTGTTAGTCTGGATTTTAGTATTTACCGCGTTAGCAACAGACAGGCCACAACACTAAGCTTACCTATTTACGCGACTATTACTCATAGCAATAAGTATTAGTTTATCCCGACGTTAGGCTATTTTAATTATGTCAGCAACCGTGGTCACGGCAGAACTGAAATGCCAGGTGTTCTATGTATTTTTTAAACTACTCCTAGATTCTTCAATATACCTTCTTACTACCTTCAATATACCTAGTCTTGCCATAAATACTGAAAAAAAAATATCTATTACAAATAACATGTACTTATTACTTTTACAGTGTGTTATTTTAATACATAAATATAAAACAATTTAAAATATAAAAAGCTTATTCGAAGTGGTCTCCATTGGCTGCACTACAGACAGTCCTTTAAACGTTGAGGCCAGTGGTCAATAGAAGCACGCACTCTTTCCATGGGAAAATTCTTCACTGCCCATCGTACGGATTGTTTTAGGGACTCCAAATTATCATGGCGTTTAGAGCAAGCCGTACTCTCTAAAACTAACCATAAATCATAATCCAGCGGATTAAGATCGGGAGTACACGACGGCCAGTCTTCAGCTCTGATGAAGTCCAAAACGTTCGTTTCCAACCAAGACTGCATAGACCGAGCTTTATGACCCGGCGCCGAGTCTTGCTGGAAGGACCATTCTTGGTAATTGAACATGGTGTTGTTAAGGGGCTTCATTACCTTCTCAAGAATGGGATCTCGATACACTTGCCGATGTTTTGATACCTTTTTCACAAAAGTACGGCTCAGTCACTCCTTCATAGCTAATACCCCACCAAACCATCACTGAAGTCGGATAGTGCCCACGTTGCACTCTGTCGACTAATTGGGAAGCTTCCTTAGAGCTTTAAGCATAAAAACGGTCATATTTTTTAGTTAAATGTTGCTCAATTGTAAAAAATTCTCATCCGTAAACAAAATTTTTCTGTGACCTCCGTTTGTGTACCGCTTCAGTAGTTATTACGATTTTACCACCCTATTCTTTTTTAAATTATCAGTTAAGAAATGACCAGTACGTCTCTTATAGGCTGCAAGTCCTAAGTCATCTTTTAAAATACGCGACATGGTTCTAGGTGCTATCTTCATCTCCCGAGATAAAATCTTTTGCTTTCGAACAGGATTTCTTCGAATTATTTCCCTTACTGCTTTGACCACCTTTTTCGTACGAACACTACGTGGACGGCCAGATCTTTTTCTTTCACAAACAGAGGAGGTCTCATTGTACCTATTAATAGCTCGGTACACAAACATTTTACTAATACCAAGCGTATGGAGAGTTTTAACAATTGCATTTGGCTCCATACCTACTTTGTGTAATGCAATCACAGCGATTCGGTTCTCTTTATCACCCCACTCCATTTTAATATCGCAATATATTGTACAATGTATTGGCGCCAAAATGAGAAATCTCAATGAACAATCATATAAAAATGACAGATTCCAAATTAAAATGTAATATTTTGTTTATTTTTAATTGTAACAGTATTTATGGCCAGACAAATTACTTAATTTGTTCCGATCCACGGAAAGCGCCCTCGTACCCCCGAGAGTTTTTTGTGGTCGCGACAGAAAAAACTGTACTGTAAATAGAACTGCGTGCTAATACTATAGAGCTGAAAATCGTTATAGAAAAGAGTTGAAAAGAGTTGTCAAATCTGACATTTGACACTTCGATTTTCAGCTCTGGTATTAGCGCTTGTAATGCTTCTAAGATTTGATGAAAGATAAAACAACAATGCAATTTATAAAATATTAGCTATTATCCTTTGCATATAATACTAATAAATCCTTGATTTACTTTTGGGTTTAAAATGTTACAAATGTCTGTTGTTAATGTGCGATGAATAAAAAATACTATTTAAGGAAATTTGTAATAGCATTTCAAAAGACAAAATACTTACTAGGTAATAATACCTAGTTAAGTACTAAAATAACTATTTATTTATTAAAATAATTTTATTTTCAGTTCAGTATATCATATATCATTTTTAGGCGTTTTTTGTATAAAAATGGTCATATTTTAATTTATATCACTTTAAAGCACAGAGTATTTTGAATAATTACCTAGCATAACATGAAACACCATTTAAAAAAATAACGACAAGTATCACATTTTTTATATGTATAAATAAATAATTTAAAATAAATTAGTTACCTACTAACTGCATTCAGTATTCACTTATTTTATTAGATGCCTGTTGTTTTACTTATATAATAAACGTGTAGCGTCTTACTCGTCTAAAAAAGTCAGGCGCTTAAAAATAAATTGTTAGAAAACTCAAGACAATGAGAGTAATTAAAAGACTTGAAATATCGACCAAAGTATAACTCTCAATGTATATAATATTATTTAGTTGTTTTATGGCCTTAAGTGTGGCTTAACTGTTATGCCTATATGCGGTGCATGTTGCTCACAATATTAGTACACACTTCATAAGCACACTCTACGAATTTAAAAATAACTACTTTATATGTTCATGAAGTAGGTAGTTACTATAATGTAAAGGTTACAAAAAGTGTCAATAGATGGCGTTGATCACTTTCGATTTCTATTTTACAAAAATATCGTTTTTATTTTAACAATTTGTCTCCAAGCAAGTAATATATTTTAGACTTGACACTGGCAAACATAAAGCCTAATTCTATATTCGTAGAATATGTAATATCCAGGCTGGAATTATACAAATATCAAAGTATAAACCGGTATAAACTTTGCGGTCTGCCCCGTAAATAATACATTTTAAACTCAGCACAAGTTGAATTCGATAATCATCCATTTATTTACAGTTTCTGTAACCATTCGCTGTAACAACAGTCGATAGTTGTAATTGTGACTCAAATAAACTTTGAATATAAAATATTCCCGTTTTTTATTTATAATTATTGTAACACATATATTTTAAAAATTTTATCATCATCATCATCACTATGACCAACAACTGACATCCCTACTACTGGGGCTAATTTCCTCAATGTGAGGTTGATTTAGGCTGTAGTTAAAATATTGTGTTTATAATTTAAACAACTGGGTTCTAGAAGTATACAACCTTTTTTATTGGTCTTTGCAATCCTTCTTGAGTATCCAGCTATACTTTTTAGGCTCATCCTTTTGTAATATAGCTTCTTTAGGATCCTTAGCTATATGTTGAGTCTTTTCTTCTTTGGCACAAATGGTTTAAATTCATTCTTAACCTTAACTTCTGTTGTAGGAGTTACCCAATTATTTGCTTGACCAGAATCAACATTTTCAGAAGATGGTTCAACTTTTACTGGTGCTGTAGGTTCTTCAGTGGTGGCTGCATTACTTGCTTGATTTGAAGCAACAGTTTCAAAAGATTTTTTAGTTATATTATTATCTGTGGGTTCGCCTTTAATAGTGACATGGTTATTTGCTTGACTAGAAGAAACATTTTCTGAAGATTGTTCTGTTTTTATTGATGTATTCTCTGTAGGTTGCTGTTCAGCTTCTCTGCAAATTAACAAAGTTACATTGTTCCACAGTTCTGTTAAAATTTTCAACGAACTACAAGTCATTACATTAATTAAAATCACTATTTTAACTCTTAAAGCTGAAATAAATGAAATTTTGTAATCAAGTATCTAAGTATTAAAAATAATCTTGCAAGTTGAGGCAAAGATAGTCTATGAGAAAATTTGACAGATACAAAAAGTATGTTCCGCATGACCATGAAAGAAAAATAAAGTATGCCCCACTTGCTCCAACTAACCATATGGAAGTGATGGAACACGAGCTTAAACGTACCTGCCAGGTTGTTGTGGACACTTGTTAATTATTTTATTCAAAACATTTTGAGGATCTACGATGGAATTGAAAAAGTGGTTATAGCATTGATGCTTGTTCATATGTTCTATATCATTATATGGCTTCAGTGCAGCTGAAATAATAAAAATGAAGACATAAATTACGAGCACTATTAATATGTACATACTCTTACCACTTCAAAAGTTATGCATTTGTGAATCAATAAAATCTATACAAATAAATAAAATTGAAGCGTCTGTTTGTAATTTTAAATTAACAGCTTTTAACTAAATGCATTTAATATATCTAAGTATATATTATGATACTTACTTATAATAAAATATTAAAAGAGCATAGGTTTGTTTGTTTGCATCAAATTACCGATTTTGATGAAATTTGGCACAGATATAAAGTAGACCACGGGGAAGGACATAGGCTACTTTTTATTGCGGAAAAATGTATTGTTCCCGTGACATTTCCTTTAGCGCGCACGAAGTCGCGAGCAACATCTAGTGGTCAAATAAAACTAAACTTACTGTACTTTATTTTTCCTCCTTGTGTTTTGTATTCTGTGATTTCTTCATCTTTTTTTGCTATCAATTCACGCAACTCATTCTCACTTTCCTTTAAATCACGAACAATACTTAACAATGGCTGTGCAACTTTTAGAAAGAACTGAAAAACAAAAAACATTATATGCTATACTCTTTAGTTTAAATTATTGCAGACTGGTATGAGACTGGCTTGCGCTTCGGTAACTTGTAACAGACAGCAAGTGGAGAGCAAGCTTGCTTTTTGTAAAGTATGTAAGATTAAGTAAGCCATAACTTACAATATGTACAATTATTTAGTTCCCAAACCAATGGTAGGGGTCACATAATATGGACAATTCCGTGTTATTTAATAACCTTTATGCATAAAATCTTTATCTGTTGCTGAACAATAGTCTAATGTGTTGGTCGATTTTCATCTGCTTTAATGTCTTTACAAGAGATGTGTATCCAGTGATGTAATTCTCTTAATTTGTCTACAAATCTTGTTTGGAGGTTTGGTTGCTGTTGGACACTCTTGAATCGAGATAAAATGAGACTACCTCATGCCTGCAGGTTAGCAGCTAATCTGTTTATATGCCCATATAGTCTCAATCTCATAAAGTCTCAATTTCAAATCTGCGATAATATATTTATTGCTTATGTGTGGTGGGATAGTAAAAAAAATAAATGACTAGTAATCAAAATTATTGTGGGATGATGCAAGATGGGTAAAATTTGACAGATACAAAAAGTATGTTCCCCATGACCAGGAGGGAAAAATAAAGTAACCATATTATTATGGATTACGAAACAATTATTCTATTTTTGTAACTGAAATTCGTCATTACCAACCATTCTCGAAAACCGAGTGCAAAGGCATGTTTCCTCAGTGTCCTAAATCCTTACACTGGCTGGACTTATTAGTTCCTACTGCAGGTTTCTCAGAGACACATAATGTGATTCCTCACAATATTTTCTTTATCTGTGTTTGTTTTCCCTTAACACAGGGCAACCAAGTTAGTGGACCAGTCTCCTACCATCATTCCTATTTTGAAACTACCTAGATTGTTTGTTGTACTCATATTTTGTAATGTGTGAGAAATTAATAATTCTTGAGGAAAATCTCATCAGTACACTGTACATGCAGCAATCTGGAATTAGATGTGCCTTCTCAGCAATTTACCAATAGGGCACTGATATTCTAATCACCTTTGGTGATGGAAAACATCATGAGGAAACATATACATACAGACCGTTCAGAGTCACTTTACCTCTGACCTTTATGCCAACAACTTATGGATCATAGAAACGTCAATGTTAAAATAACTCTGAAGGGACTGTAATTGGTCGCAGACATATTGACTAGTCTGGAGTCCCAGTAACTAGGCTATGTTGGTAATTTCCATATGTGCTGGGCAAGCTTAAAACAACTAAGCTTGTCCCAAGCTAACTTGTCCCACTAACAGTATTTAACCTGTGAGTGAGTGAGGCCGGGTATGTCATACCCGAGTGAAATAAAAAATGCTCAGTAGCTGGAGGTAGGGGCCACCCGGAGAGGTAAGTGGCGTGATCTAAGAGTGCCACAGGACAAGCCGGGATAATCAGGTGCAAATCTATTTCGGGTATGTCATACCCAACCTTATAGCTAACATACCTTTTTTGCCTAATTTTCATAACATACTTTTTTTGGTTCATCAACGGTTTTATTATTATTTTTCAATTATTATTAGTTTAATGTAATGATTTTATAGAATACATTTGTTATTTATTCATTTATTGATTTTTTTTTTTAAATTTTGACCCAAATGGATATTTTCAGTATGAACAAGAGGTGAGGTATCTGTGGGATAATAGAGTAGGTTGTAACTGATTTCTTTAGTGAATCTATTTCAGAACAAGTAACTAATCACTGTAATGTTCTCGTAAATTTTTTACCCATATGTTTGGAGCATGCAAAATATTTTTCTGAAAATTGTGCATATCTGGATAGTAGTGATTAGTCATATTTTCAATTAAAAATAATAATATATAATTTCCTAACGAGGAGGATCTCAACATATTTTAGTTTTCAATTCCAAAGAATTATTTTTTCGTTAAACTTTTATTAACCTCATTCACACCGGGTTAAATAATGGTCTTTTTCACTGTGGTGTTACGGAAGACTTGATGCACTTGTTGGTGGATTGTGGCCAGAAATGTGACCTCAGAAGTCAGATGTTTAGACAAATTTGTTCGGGGAACAAATTAATTTTATTTTGGCATTGCCTCTCATGAGGTGCCCGTTTGTTAATTCAATTTTATATTTTATCTGTGTAGGGTCGTACTTGAATGCATTAGATGTTTTGTTTTTTAGTTTGAATTAAATATATTGCTGACGTAGATGCCAAGTGCACTATAAGCCTTGTCAAATATATTGATGAAAAAAATGAGTTTCACTTAGAGAGTAGGTACTGCATATAAATCATTCAATACAGAATGAAAAGGACTAAGTTTGTAATACATACCAATTCAGCAGATCCTGGTACAAGATTAATATCAAGACTCAACTGGAATCCAAAGTCCAAAGTTAAATTTACAATTAAAAAAGACTGATGCTCACAAATGTCCGCATAGTGTAGTTTTTCAGGACTTAATAAGATCTTAATGCCTTTATCAAGTAGTTCTTCTGTGTCAATTTCTAGACCAAAGTTATCTTCACTTTTCTGCAATGTTATTTTCACAAATTATCCTCATTATTATATTGTTTGAGAATTCAAAAAGACTGCTAACTCAGACCAAAATTAAATGACACTTTTTCATTTGGTCTTAGACTTCTAATAAATCAATACAAACCAAGAGACACTCTATGAAATATTCTTGGGAGTACGAATATGACCATATTTTTACAAAGTCAGTTATAAATACTTCATAATGGTTATCAATCGTTACATCTATATAATATGATGTGTCTTTAATTTTTTTCCACATTTTTATTTAATTTAGGTACATCCACAGTTCACATCTGCATAAACTGTCACTTATCACTTGTAATGTATCAAATAATTTAAATTATTTAGCTAGGTGTTTCTGTACCTACAGAACGTAAGAACCACGGAAGAAGTATCTAAGTTGTTAATCTGAGGCACCTTTGACCTTTCATAGATAATAAGTAGTACTACATAAGGCACCTTTAAAATTTTATTACATATCTAGGTTTTTTTTAACTACAAAATGTTTTACTTCGTCGTCTTCTTTTTTATTACTTCTTTTTTATTTTTGGAAGCTTGCAAGTCACCAAAAGCGGAGAACACATAATCGGACGTGTCCGATATTATGGCTAGGACCAAATTAACAGAAAGTTGGCAGATTAGACATTGAAATTTGACTTTACACTCGTGTGTTCGATTTTCAGCTCTTATTGTATTAACGCATATTTCTAATTTCAGTGCCGAATTTTTCCCGGTCTTACGGATTCCGGATATTATAATCCCGGATAATTTGGTAAGTATTATTTAGGCTAGGTGCGTCTAATAAGTATCTGTATGATTACTCTAATTATTTACAATCGCAAATGGCATTAATTTTAATTATTCATCTTTTAAAGTTTTATTTAGGTATTCTTTCAAAAGTCATACCTAATTCCATCGTCTTAGTTAAGTTCACTAACCTGGGACTTCCTTTGAAACGAGCAAAAAAACTTTGGACTAGCTTTCTCTTTCACTCTTTTGTTTTTGCCACTGATGTTTTGTGAGACAGATAGTGGTTTCAGCTTCGATTTTAATGTTATTGGAACGAAGTTTCTTATGGGGCGACGCGGAGGGGTACCCTAGCCGGGAATAAATATCCGTAACGTAAGATTTTTATGTATAGTCTTTATTATTTTCTTTATACCTCGAATATAACTTAAAATGAATATTTTTATAATAAGGAACTTCGTTCCTATCCGGTGTCCCACGACACCACACGGCTTTTTTCTATGCTAGACGTACTCATTATTCTGAGGCATTTATCCTACTACTATTATAAACGTAAAAGTTTATAAGGATGGATGTATGAATAGATGTATGGATGGATGGATGGATTTGTTACTTTTTCACGCAAAAACTCCTGAACAGACTTTAGTGAAATTTAATATGAGAGTAGTTTAAGCTCTGGATTAAAACAGCCGTAGTACTCCGAGTACTCCGAAAAAGTACAGTGTTCCCATGAGATACAGTGTTTACACGGGCGGAGCCGCGGGCAAAAGTATTATGACACAAAATACTAATAATATTATTTTAATATATTACCTACAACTTACATCCGTTTCAATCTACAACATTTATCCTGCTGATTATGCAGGCATAAATCGAGCTCGTCCCTTAAGGAAAACTTTAACGGAAAACATAAAAAACACAAAATCCCTTACAACGTACCCAAAGTATCTTTGTATCGTACAGATTCAGTGTCGATAAGAAAAGGGGCAGAGAAATAAGATGCAATCACTTATTTAGGGACCCCTTCTAGACACAGATAGATCAAAAAACCAGTTCATTTCTTTTAAATGGCCTTGTCCTTCTGAAAAGGGTCCCTAATATATCAAGTCGTACTTCATTCCTAGTTGCAGATGTGACCGTACGGATCGTCTTCGAGATTTATAATGGAACTATTCCGAAATGTGTTGTTACTCGTTTGTCGGAAGTAAGGCTGGGACAAAATGAGCCGGAATTCAGCGGGCCCAGGAAAATTCAGAGCACTGAAAATAGAACCCTGTACCACTGTATTACAGTAACCAAAAAAACTTAAATTATTCGGGAAATCCGTATTTTGTGTATAATTTGGTACTGGGATAACAAACAAACTTAAAATCTTCGTTTGTGGCAAGTGTTGCGATAAAAGTAACCTATATCCTTCTCTAAGTTCTGACTTACACCAAATTTTGTCAAATCAGTTCAGTAGTTTGTGCATGATTGCGTTACACACTGACTTACTTTTGTTTTGATAATATTAATAGTAAGGATTCTATTTGTTAAGTGAAATTTTTTAAAATCAATAAAAAATAATGTTATTTTCCGGTTTAATTAGGTTTAAAGAACAAATATCTTAATCATAGCTTTTTGAATTGATAAAATAGATTTAATGTAAGATTGATGTTTTCTTTCATCATCGATAATATTTTCATTATCGTTGTCAGATGAGAGAGCTAATAACGTCTTAACAAGATTTAGGCACTCATGTCTATTTAAGATATATTAGAGATAATTCGAGTACGATCTGCTTTAACACAACACTACGTAGCGATTTGATCGTACTTTGGTGTCTGTAAGTTTAATTAACTACTCTAGAAACGTGTGCTATGTTCAGCGTGCACCTGCTCTGGAGCGAGCTCCTACACGTTTAACTTATCAGTTGATCTTATTACCTAAATTTGATACATCGTTTGCATTTGAAGTGACTACATAGTGCGACTGATCGACAGATTAGCTGTTTGAGTTTTGTCGTAGCCGTAATAGGGAATATGCGTTTGTTTTAAATTAGTAAAAGTCGTAATATTTTCCGAAACGAAAAATGCATAAATATGGACCGAGAAATGTAAAGAGTACAAGTAATCAGGTACCTAAAATAAAAAGTTAATAGAAAATTAAGCCTTATTAACTTTTGCTGGAATCGTTTGGGCGAACTAAAGATCGAACGAAAGAAAGAAGGCCGATCTCTTCAGACATAACTGGCGTCAGTTCGTCTTGAACGAATTCGAGCACATACCTACACAGAAATATCGCTTCAGTTTGTTCTGGTTTGCCGCGAGCGTGTTTATTAATTATTGTATTTTGCTGCAACTGTAGTCACGCTATGGACGAAACTGAATTATTGTGTTATGCTGCCTTAGCCTTACTATACAAAAAAATAATGGTATACATTTTTTTAACCTTTAACTATGGACACTCTTTTTTTGTAACACTACTATGGACAAGCGGTCTGACAGACCGCTATGTTTCGATGTAAAATATATTTAAATAAAATTACGTACCGGTTTGCTATAATTTTTATTGTTTCCAAGGTACATTAAATTAAAACATTTTTAAAGTTTTTGAAAAATATTTATTTCTTTTCTTACATAAATGAAGTTTAAAATTATTTAAAGGCACTTTTTGGTATTAATTCACTTGAGATCAGTTTTAGGACTTAAACTTATAATCAACTAAACTTTTCAGAAAAACTAACATTCTTATCTATAAATCTAATATATCTACTAAATAAAAATCAACTAAAAAACTTTCCAACATAAAATATAAAAATTCTGACAGTGGTGCAATATAGGTAAAATTATTGGCATTCTTTGCAGAGAGGTTTCGAACACTGTAGGCATATGGCCTGTTTACAGTTTGCACAAGTGTATTGAGTCTTTCTCTTTCGCTGTAAAGGACAAAGTCGACATGTCTTCCGGTTAGATGAACTAATCTCTTGTGTAGGAGGTACTTCTGGAGGCATGTCTGCTCCGAAAACTCGCTGCAGTGTCAGTTTCTGATCTTTTGTAAGATTTGATGTCATTACACGTCTTTGCATATGAGGAATAACTAGATTACGTGCTATTCTTTTTAAGAAATCACCTGTTTCTATTGCTGTGGTCTGGTGCTGGTTATACAGTACATACGCATTGACTCCACACAGGTCGAGAATTCGATAAAAAATATCCATAGGAAATGGCTCCTTGTTCGTCGGCTGCTTGAATAAATGGCACATTTTCTTATCTGTTTCGTCGACCCCACCTTTGTTAGAAGTGTAGAATTTTATAATTTCTGGTTTTTTTGTTTCATTATCAACAATGTTGTTGTGATGCATTGAAGATACAACTACTGCCTTATTAGGCTTTGGGACATATGAGCACAATGTTTTATCCTTTGTAAAGCCAAACAAAATAGAATCAACTTCACGAGTCTTGAGCGGTTGAAATTGTGGAGGTATCTCCCTCTTATTTTTTTTTACAGTCCCAACGTACGTCAATTTTCTCTTAGACAATTCATCTACAAGTTCAATTGAAGAAAATCAATTGTCTGCAGTTACGTTGCGATTTGTCCCTTCAATCGGTTTTGTCAGTCGTAGGACACATTGAGTAGGAACTAGCAGTTTTTTTTTCTTCGTCAGACATTCCAGCACCATCAGAATTTTTCCCAGAATATACATAGTTACCCATTGTAAAAATAAAAAGTTTTAGCGTCACACAATGCACGCACAATTAGTCCATATTTTCCGGATTTTTAAGCATGTAAGAGATCATGTGACTTCTTCCACGAAATTTTACCAGCATCTCATCAACAGTAACGTACTCACTAGGTTGATATAATCGTTGAGAATTTGTGACAAACTTATCGAAAATTGAAGAAATTGCTGCAAGTTTGTCATTCTTTTGTCTTTCTGCTCGATCTCCTGGATCATCAAAACGCAAACATTGTAATAGAACCAAAAATCTTGTTTCAGACATGCAACATCTGAATATTTCGCAGCCGGTGCCATCCGTAGCAAAAATATAGCTAGAACGTTCATGGTTTGATTTCAAGACGGCAGAATAGTAAAACAATCCCAATAGTGCATTCAATTCAATCATATCAATCTCCTTCAACTCAGGTCTATTCTGACGCTTGAATCTTACTTTGTATTCAGCAATTTTTGCATTCGTCCAAGTCAAAATGGTTCGCCGCATATCTTCTTCTAAAAGTGTATTCCAAATAGTAATTGGATTGTTTCTTTCTTCTTCAGATATACGTAAAATAGGTCTGCTGGTAACAATATTGTAATGAGGAGTTCTGACTCTACTACTAGGTGGTTTACTAGCCTATTTGTAGCGGTTTTTTCCGTAATAATAATTAGGTCGCGATTTCTGTATGTCTGCGAGCTGTGAAATAGGTACGTCATCATCTGAACTGTCAGTATCTACACTGTTGTTTCTCGTAATATTGGTCTCTGTGGCTAATTCTAAGCACTCCGTATCTTCTTCATTATCCTCATTTTCGCTTAAATAATTTCTCATAAAATCAGCCCCCGATCCAAGAATTCTTCAATAGTTTCTTCGTTATCCGAATGATCTGATGCCAAAAGAGCCTCATAAACCTCGTTTTCAAAAGTTGGACTGTCGACGCGTAACATTTTTTTAGTACGCTGTTGAATCGGTGACCTTGACATTCGTTTTGAGGTGCCTAGCGCTCTCTTTGTTATTTGTTGACATTTTGAACCAAAATAATGTAAAAAAAAAAAACAAAACACCACAAATTATTATTTGTATAAAAAACATGGACACGCGGTCTCACAGACCGCAGTGAAAGTTTAAAGTAAAATAACTCACCCAATTTGGAGCCGGCGACACAATCTCCCGCTTCAACACTCGTTGCCACTAAAACTAAAGCTACTGAGCGTCATAGGCGCGGGGAGTAAGGGGAAAGGGGTAAATTCGAAAATTAAAAATGGTAAGCGGTCTGTGAGACCGCGCGTCAACAGTTAGGCTCAACTCACACTGGCACAGAGTCGAAGCGAAGCGACGCGTCATGTTTTGCACGGCGACGCGCGTGTTCGCGCGGCGACGTGCGTCTGCGCGCGACGATGCTCGTATTAGCGCGTTCGGATCACAGTGCTGGACTAGTGACTTTCGAACATTCGTGAATGGTGCTCGCTCGGCAGTATACGATGGTTGATATCGATCTTATCATGATTGCGCTAATATCAGAAGTTGAAGAGGAAGAAAGTAAAATTATATCAGAAGCTGAGAATAGGAAAATAAAACGAAAATTTTGGGTTCACGAGTTATGGAAGAAAAGACATATTCTTGGCGAATTCAAAACACTTTGTAGTAACGATTTAAGCCAGGACCCAAGATATTTTTATGATTATTATAAAATGGGCTTAGATAAATTTGAAAATTTGGTAAATATTTTGAGGCCTCACATCCAAAAGCAAGAAACAAATTTAAGAATACCAATTTCCGTTGAAGAGCGGATATCAATATGCTTGAGGTATGTACGTAAATTTTTAAGAGCTATTATTGTTATTTTTGATCGACTATGACTCGGAAAACTGTGTTCGAATTCAGCGCAAGCATAGTAATACTGGACTTGATGAACGAGCGGTACCCCTTGTGTGAGTTTGATCGAGTACGAAACGTTACTATCGCGTCTGCGTCACAGCCGAATTAGTATGGGAAATCGAACAGCGCCCCTAGCGGACGTAAGGGGAAGTTTTGATTCCGACAGACGCGATAGTAACGTTTCGTACTCGATCAAACTCACACTAGCCCCTCGGATGTGTGTGCATTTGTTATTTCAATTTGCTTTTAAATGATAGGCGGTGGTAGTACCGTAACGTACCTAGTAGTTCTGTAATTTTGCGTGAGAAGACCTTTATAACATCAGTGGATTTTTCTCGAGCGTCGTCAGAACACCCTGCCTTAGTTTCGTTACAATATGATCGACAGTTTGAGAACACAAATAGGACAAAAATAAAAGCATTTGTTTTTATTTATATAGATTTATTTATCTTGAATCATAATTTTTACGCATTATTATACAAGGTGTAAGGAACAGTTCTCCAGAAACTGATAGCATGCATATATCACATCATTTTAAGCTAAAAACTACATGACATTATTTCCGGAAAGTATAGGTAGGTATGACAAAAAATAAGTATTTATAATTTTTTGGAGAACCGTCCCACCCTGTTTACTTAGTTTAATAATTAATAAATCAGGGCATTCATCAGCCATACATAACGTCATTCACTGTAGTCATTATCGCCTTCCCTCCGTTGCCGCGTCGTCATCCCAATCGGCAATGGTATGTACGGTGAAGGTGGCAGCTCGAGATTTTCTATACGATAGCTCGAAGAAGTGCTATTTCCGAACTGATTAATGGTTGTGCAGTTGGTACTGGTTGACGTATTTGTAGAAGGAGTATAAGTGGTTGGTAGCTGTATTGTATAATAGCCGGTATTTGGCTGCATTGTATATGTGTTAACATTATAGTTAGTGGAATTAGATTGCAGCTGAAGACTTTCTGATTCGGTTCGTAGTTCTGTTGTATAGCCACTGGATGAAGAAGTATTTGTTTGCCTTGGGTTGATATTAGTTGTTTCAGGTTGAAAGGAAGCATTGGAAGCAACTTTTATTTCCGCGTCAGTTACTAAAAGTAATATCTGTCGTTTCAGTTGCGCTTGCATTTGTATTGGCATCTGTTTAACGGTTTTAGACATAGAGAGAAAAAATGTGTCTGTTGGATCTTCTTCTTTTTTCTTATTTTCCAGATATTGCGCGAATAACATTTGTGATAGTGGTTGGGACTTCTTTCGTGTAGTATCGGAATGGTTGGATAATTGTGATTCGGGTCGAGATGGCAACGCAGCGGACAAGTTGGTGTCGGTATCAGTGTTTAGGTCAGTTTCTTCGGAGCTATCTAAGTTACACGTCTGTGGTTTGTTCTGCAAGTATGGTTTTAAAAACTCCAATTCTTTTTCAAATCTTATTGGCTTATCATTTGATCTAGCAGAACCACTCTTAAATTGCCTTAATCTAATGGCCTTTTTGTAGCAATCTCGAATTCTTTTCCACCGCTTTTGACACTCCGCCTCTGAAAAAGGAACACAAAATTGTAACTTTTATTTTAATCTAATAAAATGTATTATTTACGTGTATTTTTTAAATTGTTACAGATTTCTGACTACGGCGATAAGCTTTCAAGCCTTAGGTCAAAGTTATCGAGTAGGATACAGCACTGTTTTAACAATTGTACATGAAGTTTGCGCAGCAATATGGAAATATTTACAGCCACTTGTTATGCCGAAGCCTACACAAGAATTATGGACTAAAATAGAGGAGGAATTCAGAACCATATGGAATTTCCCTAATTGTATAGGGGCAATTGACGGTAAACACGTCAATATAAGGGCTCCCTGGAATAGTGGCAGTCTCTACTTTAATTACAAAAAATATTTCAGTACTGTCTTGTTAGCCGTTGTTGACGCAAAGTACAAATTCATTATTGTTGACATTGGAGCATATGGACGTAACAGTGATAGCGGCATATTAAACAGCTCTAAATTTGGACAAAGATTACAAAATAATACGATTGATATACCGTCTAATAAAAGATTGCCAGGTATGATAGAAGAAATGCCACATGTTTTTGTAGGAGACGAAGCATTTCCCTTGTCCGAACACATTATGAGACCATATCCTGGAAATCAGGTGTCTGACAATCATGAAAAGAAAATTTTTAATTATCGCTTAAGTCGAGCAAGGCGCCTAGTAGAAAGTGCTTTCGGAATCCTGTCACAAAAATTTGAGGTTTTTCAAAAAAAAATAAAAATGCAACCGATGCATCTTGATTCTATGGTTCTTGCATGCACATGTTTGCATAATTACATAAGAGAAAATGACGAACTCGAAAACTTGCAATTGCCAAGTAATAGTATATTACAAAATATGCGGTCAGTCGATAACCAAACTACGTCAAATGCCATGGTGATCAGAGATAAATTCAAATCTTATTTTATATCCGAGCATGGGGCAGTACCATGGCAAAACGAAATGATCACACGATGTTAAAAAAGTGGTCATAATGTTACATTATTAAACACAACTGAATACTTCATTGGATTTACATCGCGTGTACATAAAATAAAGGGTGTAAAAAAATTACCCCCAGAACCGAAAGTGGGGAAAACTACTCGTCAATACAAACATTTTTTCCCAAGAAACCATACCTGGGAAATCAAGGGTTTCCAGGATAATCGGTTTCAAAGTATATACTTGAATTGATGATATTTCATACAATTCGTGTTATTTACCCTGTTACCGATTTCGTTAGCGATTTTAAATGCTGGTAGCATGATACAAAACACGAATATGTTAATATAACAACCAAATGAGTACAAACTACGCACCTAATTATCCCTGAAAAACTTGATTTCCCAGGTATAGTTTCTTGAGGGAAAATGTTCGCATTGATAAGTAGTGTTCCCCACTTTCGGTTCTGGGTTTAATTTTTTTACACCCTTTATAACTATTGTGTATGTTATGTAAATGTAATAATAAACAGTTAGAACTTACCAGAAATTTGCATTTCACCGCTTACTTTTTGCCAGGCATTTTTCCTACAATTTTTATCACTGTAGGTTTTCGCCTTGACGTTAAACAGACATTCATATTTCTGTACTAAAAAAATTAATTTTTCATCTTCGTCCATTGTCGTATAGTTCAGCACTGTCGTCCGTCCGTAGTGGTCGGCGTCTGACGCGTCACTGCGGCCGAGTAACGCGCGGCGACTCGCGAATCCGCTCGACTCCAGCCGAGCGTCGAAGCGCGAATGCGCGCGTCAACGCGCGTCGACGTGCGCTTCCATATTTACATAGCACAAATTTGTACTTAAATAATGGAACAATAGAGATGAATATGCTATAGGCTGAAAAATATAACGCGTCGCGTCGCTTCGACTCTGTGCCAGTGTGAGTTGAGCCTTAAAGTTAAATTAAGTAATGTGTTACCTACCTATAGCAATAATTTCTCTTTGTTTTATAATAATAGTCTTTAGATTTGATCAACCATAGTGGCTCTATAGTTTTAAATACTTTAATGAACTCTTTAGACCCGTACCCAAAGTGTGAAAACGGGACCCTATTACTGAGACTTCGGTGTCCGTACGTCTGTCACCAGGCTGTATCTCCTTAAGGGTTATAGCTAGACAGTTGAAATTTTCATAAATGATGTATTTGTATTGCCGCTATAACAACAAACACTAAAAACAGAATAAAATAAATATTTGAGGCTCCCATAATTATTATGATGCCTGATTATTTTCCGTTTTGTATTAAACCCTAATCACATTACATGTCCGTAGTGCCGCGGCTCTGGCGTCAACTGAAGCGATTTGCCGGACATGGTCCGAACAGTCTATCCGTTATGCAGGACAATCATGCTATTCTTTATCGTTTGAATTCAGGGTCAACTATGCTTTGGCTGTTATTCAGTTTCGGTTCGGTTCCGATGCGTCTAAACATATTTCAGTATCACACTGTTCTTCCAAACGTAACTCAACCTCAGACGAAACTCGAATGAAACTTTCGATAGACATTAGGGATGCGAACCTAGTATTTGTGTAAATATAAGTTTAGTGATTTTAGCATTTAATCGACCACCGATTTTGCTTGCGCACTCGCACTAGTTGCTTTGACGTTTGTGGTCTATGGGTGTGTCTTTGATCACCAAGCACACCATAATTATTAAAAGAAGAAGAAGTTAGTCGACATACTTCGTAGTTTGTTAAAGTGGCTTAAACGCAAGGTTGGTGGCATGAGGGGTGTCACTTCTATATTTAAGGCTCTTGTTAATGCATTTGAAAGACGATACCTTTTAATGGACATGCGATTGGATAACGTAAAGGCATTTCTTACTAAGCGGTCTATAAATTTTGATACAGCTCGAGTCATTGACGTATCAAATTCGTTAGAAATATCTAACAATGCTAGATATGAATTCATTTTTATAATTCTCGACAATTTAACACAGCCAAAAAAAGAAACGTTTCAGAAAAGTGCGAGTAAAAGTAGCATCGTATCAACTTTTTGTATTGACAGCGTTTGCGCTTGGGCTGCGGTGCGGCTGCGTTCCAACTATCTGTCAAAACGTTAGCGCGATACTGAATCATTCAAAAAGTCGAGTTGTGTAGAACCAGTAACGTACACGTTTCGTTTGCGGTTCAAGTGAAAAAATTTAGCGCGATTGCCTTGCAGGTCGATCTGAACGAATGAATGTTGTCAACTTAGTTGTTTTACAAATATTTACTACTAAATTTAATATCTTATTCACTCTTAAGTAGGAATTTAGTTGTAAGTAGTGTTTGTAAGTAGAGTGTAAGTAAATAGCCAGACAGTATATATCTATATAGTATATATATCATAATATGCAAGATGCTAGGCACCAAAAAAAAACAAAAAAATTTGACACCTTATAACACATCGTAGCACGCGTCCGTAAGTTGCTTTAACTACCCATTTAATTTCTATATACGCAAAATTTCCTACTATACTCTTTTTATTTAACGGTAAATTTATATTTTCAATAAAGTAAAACCGTAAATGTAGTGGTATGTTCATGGATTTCTAAGTTTAGTACCTTTTTCATAGTTTTCTACTAAAAACTACTAAAATAGTAGTGCAAAACGATGCAAGTTTAGTAGTTTCGCAAAAACAGAGTTGGCAACACTAGAACGAATAATACGATACGATTTTGCACCCGTTCAGGCCGATCTGAAGGTAAATCGGACCGTATATGGCGGCCCTTACAGTAAGCTGTCGATCTAGATTCTAGATCTATTTGATTTGTGTTTATATTAACGGCAAGTGATTTTGAAGTTGTGATAATAGGTAGATTTGTGAGACAGGATACAGGGGTGTCTTAGGGTCAGTTCACACGTTACGCAGCGCGGTGCAGCTCGAAATTCGAACTCTTGCAATAAAACGTATATCTTCTTGTGTAGTAAATAAAGTTCAAATTTGAATCGCTCTCTTAAGAATGCACCGCTTTGTCGCGTCTCGGTGTGATCTGACACTTATACAAAAACAATCTTATGGCGACTGCACTCTCTAGGAAAGCAGAGACCCGCAAGGGTACCCCAGTGGCGACGAAAAATTAAATTAATTTACTTGCTAGTTACTTGCTAAGCTGCTTGCAGCCTAACATTTAAGCCACGATTTCAACTTCATTAAACGCGCTTAACGCTAACGCTTAACGCTTTAAACGCGCTCAGCGTGAAATCTTTTTGAAATTGAGGCTAATCTAGCATTAGTTATTAATTGCATTCCACTGAATCATTGCAATTTCTGCCAAGTACTTTTGGCACTTGTTAGAAATAAAAATCTCACAGTATGATAATTATGTACAAAAAAAAAGAGTTTAATAAAACTATTTCAACATTGCAATCGGTGACAGTCTTTTTGTAAATAGATTTATCACAAGCTTCAGTTGAAAGTTTGCTGTAGTTAAATTAAAAATTCCAGAGTCACGAATCAGACATTCGTAATATTTTAATAAATTAAAATATAACATATTTTAAGTTAACACTCAGATGAAGAGAATAAAAAACGTTAACAACCAATAGCTATGGATAATAAATAAAATGTGAATAACTAATACAATTAGTTTACAGTTTATAAAAGGCCAACGCCATGAACGGTAATTTAATTTTAAGTGTTGACTGTAGTTAAAAAAGCTCTATTACGAAAGTAGCGTCACCAACAAAATCGATAGTAATATAAAACCGCAGAACATCTGTGTACACTGTACGCGCGTTATTGGCTTATGGTGCCACTGTGCAAGGGACGAACGTAGCGATTTTATATTATTTACTGAGAAAATATTCTCGTTTGTACTTACACCACAGAACAAATAAGTAACTCCCGATATTGACAAGCTAGCTGCTGATGATGAACTCGATCAGGCAACCTCGGAAACAAAATGATCAATATCGTTTCATCCGGTGTGAGCTACGATACCACATACATACGTAACATACACTTGTGTGTATGTTATGTATGTCTGTGGTATCGTCAAACTTATAAAACCTATCTACTTGCGTCAAGGATTAAAAACGCCCAGTGATGCTCCGCACGGCTTTTGCTACACGGCGAAAATCGACCGGTAATTTCGAAAGTCGAATTGCCATTTACACGGTAGAATTTCGGTCAATTTTTTCCGTGCGGCGGTAATCGCTTTAGTTTACGTAGTAACTATTTACTAATCTGTTCTTTAGTCACCCGTGTAAATCCCACATAAATAAGCAACTCAATGTGCTCTGATGCCTTCCTGAGCTACCACGTTGGATCCCTGCATGCCAAGCTGCCTAGCGTGTGCGGTTGCCATTATACCAGGTAGTTAGATACAAAGTACACTGTAAAAAACTTGTTTTGTCAAGCCCTATTTTTGTTAACTACTGATTGCTAGTAACAAAAAAGAATAAACTTTGATTCTGATTCAAAGCATTGCAATGGACGTGTTTGGATTTTTATGCCCCCAGTGCGTCTGTTTGGAATGCTAAACATTGTTTACTTCACAAATATTATGCTGCAGAAAAATTCTGTTACAAAAATTCATGCATATTCATACAGAATCGTTTAGTGCAAGCTCAAATGTTGTAGTTATAGTTCTGTCTATATTTTATGCATTGTGGCGGGTTTTTTTTTAATTCTGAACAAAATACAATGCCACAGAAAAAGTATTTGATGATTTTTTTCAGTATTATGGGGAAATATATCATCATCGTTGATCGTAACCTACTACTAACATCTAATTTGGGGATCGTATGATCCTTGTGACGTTTACGGGCGAATACAGAATAGTCAAATTAAGTGACGCTCAAGTCACATGCTGTCCTTGTCATTTTGGCTAGCAGAGACAGCGACAGCCTGTAAATAGCAGGGCTCTTAATTTTGATTAGCGTTTCGTATCGGATGTTAGGTTGTAGTTCCGGTGGAATGCTAAGTAGGTAATAAAGTTTTAGGAATTCGAAGTGAACTGCAGCCTATAAATAGGCATGGTCGCTTGCCTACTCTGGATTGACAGACTTCACAATATTTGGAAAATTGTTAGTAGAGAAATCGTCAATTCGCGTTAAGAAGGCAGTAAATGTCAATAAATCACGCGTATATTTACTATGTCAGAATTGTTTACTATGATTGGTTAATGTGAACTCGGCTTGTGCGTCATTGGTATTTTTTTTTTTTTGTGATTTCACTGTCTTCCTAACGCGAATAGACTATAGTAATAATTGGCATGTAGGTAAAATCAGGAAAATAATACATAAAGAATACAAAATTCAGCTGCATAAAACACGGTCCGGGTAACAAGATTTGTTAATTGCAAGGAACTAAATTAGCTAAACAGAAAATTCTTGTACAAAACTGTACTAACTAGGTAAATACTGGCGAACTTAATACATAATGTCCTAGTATTTAAAAGTGGAATATAATTATTATATCCGTACGAAGCACCGACATGACCGAAATCACTATACTGAAGTACCAGTTCTTGCGAATAATGCTGAAATCCTTTTGGTAAAAAGGGGTACATGCATCTATTCGTACAGCAGTACTGAGCACGCGTAGTATGCTGTATGACCACCACATAATGGTTTCTTTCTACGGAATGATTAAGATAATCTGTCATTTTTTCTACACAATCTGTCTGTATTCTGTCAGTAATCTGTTTTTGTGTAGTGCTGCTACATGTATATTATTGTTTTTTGCGCCAATATTATATAATCAATTTGAATAATGTGAACACGGCATATGCGTCATTGGTCAATTGAAACAGAATAATTATTCACTGATTCACATAATATAGATTCACTACAATTTGAACACGAATAGAATATGTAGGTAAATATTTCCGAAAGTACTTACAATATTTAAAAGTAATTAATTAATATTTCAATGGATTAGTACAATTAATTATTGAATAATAATAATAATTGAATTACACACATATGAAACCATTAAAACGTGGTTAAATTTATATTGTTCGTGCTTAATAATTTAATTGAATATCCCGATTACTATTTGCATATATTATTAAAGTTATGTAATTGTTGATATTTTCAACTCTGGTTCAAAACCTCATTTTTTAATCTGCGTGGATTAATATCTATTAATCTATCGACATCTTATTGCGACTACGAAGTTCGATAACAAAAATGTATGTGATTTGATGCGTCGCTAAGGGACATAGTGATGCTTGTGTCACTTTTAACGATGCTTATGTCAAATCCCATTCTTATTTTTTTTCGATCGAGTAATTACCGACGACAGCTTGGCTAAGGGCTCAGTACATAGATATTATGTAGTAATTAACTCGTTTCAGTTTCGTCTGTGTCGAAGGCATCTGAATTCTGTCAACTGGGATCAATTCAGCATGGCGGATTACATCCCCCTCAAAGTCAACAGTCTTCGATTGCATACAAATAAATAAAATTAAAGTGTCTGCTTGTAATTTTAAATTAATATTTTTGCAATAAATGCCAGCATGGCGGATTGTATATACGGCACCTACAACAAAAAAGCAATTTTTAAAAATTATGTCTGTCCGTCTATCTATCTGTCCATCTGCCTGTTTGTTTGTCCAGATTATCCCTGAAACAGATCGATTTTGACCGCACTTTCACCGGTAGTCAGCTGATGTTTTAAGGAATAACTAAGGCTACTTTTATCTTTGGGTTCCGTTTAAAAAAAATAGGGTTCCGTTTCCATTCACAGTTGCGGGCACCAGCTAGTATAACATATATGTTTTATCGGGCCAATAATGATAATAATAATTTATCAAACGGTTTAATATAACTACAATTTTTATAACCCGACTACGTGAATTAAATATAGACTACGTTACCCGGGCTATTATTAATTCATTAACATCGGACCAGTGGCTTAAGCGCTACGGTGGAACAAACATACATACAAGGACTGCCAAAATCTTTTTCCCTTCCTTTTGGCTACGCCGTAGTCGGGTAAAAACTATTGGGTATATTGTACAGCAAAACTCAGAAAATTGGGTAATTGGGCATAAAGTCTCATGCTTTGACAAAGTTCCACGCGTTCCACGCCACAAACATCTGCCCATCTGATACGTCTCATAAATCTTCCCCGGTTATCCTTTCACATGCACGCAAGTTTTAAAATTAATTACAAGTTAGCCAATACTTTCCGTGGGCTTTGAATAAGTTTGTCATTTTATCAACGTGAAGTGTATAGTTTTCTTAAAGTAATCAAATAATTTTGCGAATAAGTTAGCAGCATGATTTTTCCATCAAACAAATTAAGCATCTCATCTCACTTCATCTCATCTCTCCTCTATCATTGCGTTAATAGTCGAATTTCTCCACACAAATTTCCCATAGTGGCTTATTCCGATGAAAGACTTTGTAATTTTATATAATGATACCAGCCAATTCCATAAAATTCCAACGTCTTTCCAAGTGTTGATGGTAAAGCAAACAAATCCAATTTAGATTTTATACATTCACAAGAGTGACTGTGTAAGAAAGACATTGTTTTTAATTTATGAAAATATATCTTCTTGATATTGACGAGTTGGCTTTCGTTTCTTAACACCTCTTCCTTTACCGTTCGATGAAGGAATGACTGTTCCAAGACATTTTCTTTTAGTTATATAGCTTGTACCAGACATGTTTAACTTATCAATTTTTTGATCTGCCCTTCTTTTCAAATTTGAACTAATTTCTTTAAGTCGTGATTTTATTGATTCATCCATGGATCGTGCTTTCGTCATATCAGATAGAAAACTAACACCCGCATTCAAAGCTTCCTTTCCTATTTCTTTAGCACCACTTGTAAGCAAAGGTAAGACTGATCGAAACAAACCTCCCAAAAAGCTACCAATACCATGACCACGTTGATAAGGAACTTCTTACTCCTTTTCCAGAACCAGCTTGATGTGTATAATAATTTTCGTATGGACAAATTATATTATTGTGATGATACATTATAACTTTCTAAAGTGAAGTTTAATACACACTGTTCCAAACTGGAATGGTATCTTTTGACCAGTGCTTGATCTTATATCTATTTCAAGTGTATCGAATTCTCTGCGCATGATTAGTAAGTAGTGAGGGGGAGAAAATACATGCATCTTATTTGCTCCATATATATATTTTGAAGGATCTAGTGGTATAATTCTAAGTAAAGAGGTCATAAAATCTCCAACAATCTGCGGTTCCACTATATCACAATAAACAAAGAGTTGTGATGGAAGTCCCAGATGTAAGTTTGCAGGGCGTTTGCCAAACGTTTATTCTACCAAATTCCTACTAGACTCAAACCCTAATTGAATACCTAACTTAGGTGACAATGATACGGACTTCAATTAATCATCTGCGATTGTCACAGATACAAACTTAGATATTTCATCGTAATGAAAAGGTAAAATTTTCTCTTTTATTATTTAAAGCTTTTAAAATGTGATTAATATTATCATAGTTGGCTGCAGGAATGTGTTTTTATAGTGAACAATAGAAGGATATTTTTCATTAGGCATTATCATATTCTTAGAAATATAGACTATATTTTCTTGTTCTTGAACAGTAAACATTGTACACGGATATTAAAATTCAACAACACCGACAACCCATTCTCCTTCTAATTTAATTGATTTTGGTAGTTTTGTTGTCATATTATCTGGAAAATATTGTATTGAGCTGTTGCTTAATAATGTTAAATAAAAACTTCCTTTTATTATATCCGTTTTAAATGAGATGCCAAAATCCAACTAATTAAATTAAATTTATCAGGATAACCTTTCCACTTGACAAGCACTTGCCTTCTGCTACCAGAATATCGAGAAGTTATTATTTTATCTATTTTGTAATAGGAATTCGGGCTAGGAGGAGTAATTTTTTGTAATTCTCTTTCATAAAAAGTACCTTCTATATCTTCATTTTCTAAATCCTTCAAGGTGTACACAACCCATGGTGATCTAGGGATGACAGTTGAAATAATAAAAATTTCATCGCTCCAGTTTGATTCGTATCCATTTTGGAATATATGTTTATATTTTGTGATTCTAATATAATCACCGACGTGAAACTTTGGCAAGAAGATATCTTGTGGTGATCTTTTATTTTCTCGAGCATACAAATTATTCCAAACAGTCATAATGTTACTAGAGCTTACATCACATGGAGCCATTTTAATACTTGAATGAAAACTATGGTTATATGGTTATATGGTTATATAATAAATCTTGTCAAATATCTATATATCTGTATGTATTTTTATGTGTAAAATAACACCTCATTTTTGACTTAAGTGTTCTTTGAAATCTTTCTACAATACTAGCCTTAATATCAGGATTATTTGTCGTGTAATAATTAATATTTTTACTCTTAAAATATTGACGAACATCTTTGGAAACAAACTCAGTACCTTTATCAGACTGTATGTGAGTTGGAACTGTACGAGCTTCCTCAAAAATAATCTCAAAACATGTTTTGAATGTTAAAGAATTTTTATTTTTCATAGATCTAGCATAAACATACTTACTAAATACATCAATAACACACAATATATAGTTATAACTATCATTATATTTACAATATGTTCGTATGTCACTTAAATCTGCTTGCCACAGTTTATTAAGATCAGATACGATATATTTGTTTCGAAAAAACTTTTTGTAAGCCGGTTTATGAAGTGTGTACGTTTCTTGTGATTGCAACCATTTCTTGACATCATTTTTATTCATTTTGCCTTCCAAAGCTTTTGCAAGTTTGTCAATACTGCTGTTACCAGCAGGGTGTGATGTATCACAATAAATATTGTAAATTTCTAGTAGGGGGTCCATTTTTCCCAATCAATTTTATTTTTTATTTTTCTAGTATACTTGTTTTCAGATGTAGGTGTAGAATATTCCTCGCCACCAGATATTTCACCTAAATCTTTCAACTGAAGTGAGTGGGACCTTTAGATCCTTCAAAGCTTTAGCAAATTTTTCCCATCCTATTGGATCACTTTTTTTCAATGGTCTTAATGAATCATTGACTAAGTCTACAATATTGCTCCCATTTATTTTGTTACTATCCACTAGTACTGTACCATCATCGTTCCAGTGTAATTTGTTTTGATTTGTTAATAAGAAGTTTAATAATGACTCACCTTTATTAATGTAAGATTTAGTATTAAACTTAATATTTGTTGTTTTGAGTATATAGATTTATTTTGAACTGTGTCGCTTTCTTTGTGTCTATCTACTTCTTCATTCGATGTCTGATCAACAATTGGATCTTTGTTGTTTGGGCCACTACTTTTATCATATTGTTCTTTTTGCAAAAGTGTTCCAGATAAATCCATATTTGAGGTTATTATTGGGAGTTGATAAGGCTGACGATCTTCTCCAGTGAAGACCGACCGACAGACCTTTGTAATGTTTGTAAGTATAAAATCCATTTTTTTCTGTCGTCATCGTTACTTTTAATAATATTTTGCATTTCAGCATCTAATCGTGATTTAGGATTTTCGTGAGTCTCGCTTCTTTCGTTTATTTTATCAATCAAACTTGGTCCATGGTAACATGGTAACATTTTCTTAGCGTGTTCCATTTTAAACAAGACCACTAACTAATCCACTTAATATGGAACCTAAAATAATAGGTAGAAATGCGCCACCTTTTTGAACAATTATATTTTTTCTAACTTTAAATAGATAAATTTCGTAACAAAATTTGATTTTCCACAACCACTAGTTCCTGCAACTATTGCAGTAAATGGATGAATAAAATGTTTCATTTTTCCTTACGTGTGGGTTAAGATGAGGTTCAAGAAAACAATAAGTTTTTTTCTTCTTTTGAAACTATTTTATTGGTTCTCATACTAAACATTACAACAATACAATATAGGTAAAAAACAAAATAAATACATCTAAAACAATTTAAAATAATTTTATTTACAAATGATAATATTCCCAAAAATATTCTGAGAATATTAAGTTTATGACGGCAAAATGTACATAAGTAAAGGGTTGATTTTATTACATTAAAATACAAAAAAAAACTAAAGATATAAAATAAAATTAAAAAGTTATTTACCATAAAACTACATAAATTATAAAATACTATACAAATAAAAAATAAACCTCAAACTAAATAAGCTAGGTACCTTTTACGGTTTTCTTAATTTGTAATGGCCCCACGCCAATGTATCGATTTGATTTGGTAATATGTAGCGCTTGCTATCTTGGTATGACAAAGAAGTTTTATTGATTTTGTGGGTAAATATTGTGTGTTTAATCGATCTAAATCTATACATACTATGGTGTTGAATATTTTTATTAAAAAGACAAGATTTGTAATTTCCTAATTCTAACTTTTTTGTAACACTTTTGTTTACGCCTTTGGCTTTTGCAACGAATTTTTCACCTACTGTAAATGCATACATTTTTCATCGGAGTCTTACAAATTCCTCTAAAATATCACTGTTATTTTCATCTTTAAAATATCCTAACTTTTTTTTGTTTATTTTAGGGTAACCGAATAAATTATTGGGAGGATAATCAGATGTATCGAACCTGGCCATCAAATCAGGTTTGAGATCTTCATATAAATTATCAGTAAAAAATTGGTATATAAAACTATCGGTATCAGTGTACAATAATTTAGTATTTTCACCAAACTTTTTTAATTTGTAATCATAATGAAAATTATACATAAGTGTTTTTGAAATATCCAATATACAAAATCCTAGATAAATGGGTTTATCATTTAAAATCTTTGTTTTCCGTAATTGAATTGCTACTAAGTTTTCTGAAAATATTGATAGACTGTGGAATTGTGGTTTTGCTATCAAATCTTGTGCTCCTAGAGACTTACCCCGATTTTCCCAATGTGTTAAAAGTTTTACATTAACTCTTTTTTCAATATTTTCCATTGTTTTACCAAAAACTTAATTATTCATAAGTTTGTAAAAATCTTTTTCAAAATCTGAGGTTGTCTTCGTTCTGAGTTGAGTATTTAAATCAATGTATTTTTGCAACCAAGGACTTTGATTGAATTTTAAAATTCTGTGAACTTTTTCTAATTTAATACCTAACTTTAGACATTGTTTCAAATTTCTATAGTGAATTTTATACACACACCGGCATATTTAGCGGAACATAAAATAAAGGTTTGATATCAGTATTATATAAGGTTGCTGGCTGGTTTATACGTCATTTAATTTAAAAAGAAATATTTTCAAATTAAGAAAACAACTGAAAATCACATTTTATGCAATTGTTTTAATTTTATTCGAATACACCTTATCTGGAGCGAACTTCGAGTATTTCTTCCTTCGAAGTTTGATTTAAAATTTCATTGAAATACTGTTTTTTGTTAGTTCCAACTGTAGTCCTCCTAATATTATAATTATGTGAAAGTTTGCGAGGATGGTTGAATGGATGGACGGATGTTTGTAACTCTTTCACGCAAAAACTACTGAATGAAATTTTTATGAAATTTGGTATTGTAGTAGTTTAATCTCTGGCTTAATATATAGGCTACTTTTAAGCTGGCAAAGTCACGGAAAAAGCTAGTATAAGAATATACTTAAGTTTTTATTGCTTAAATAATCTTATACTTACCTATACCTAACTGAATACCCAAATTCTTTAGTTTAATAATAATCTCGTATTTGTGTTGGTATAAAAATAATTTCGTATTAAAAACCAATGTAATGTGGAAATTTCATGAAGATTTGATTTAAAATTTTTGCGAAAACAACACATAGGTACTTACGGAAAAATATTTCGAACTTGTTATAATTTTATATTACGGTTTGTTCATTGAATTTATTTTTAAATTCAGAAGGGGTGTAAAAGAGTATGTATATAGATGTATGTACATACTACGTACGAGTCTAATATAAAGTGACTAAATACCTGTGGATTCCTATAGCCCCATTTCTATCGGCTTCACTGGCCTTTTGAAGACCCTCATCCAAATCCCTACGTATTATACAGGCTAGGGCTTCCCTATGAAGGAGAACCGGTCTTCGTCACCTCTAAATACTAATATAGACATTATGTATTGCCCAATATAGGTATAAGATATTTTTTACACGACTACGGCGAAGCCAAAAGGAAGGGTAATGATTTTGGCAGTCTATGTAATTATGTATATATGTGTGTTTGTCTGTTCCACTGTAGAGCCTAATCTACTGGTCTGATTTCAATAAATGAGGTGTCAATAGGTGTCAATAGATTCGTAATAATAGCCCGGTAACATATATAATATATATAATAAAGTCGTGTTGGTTACACTATTTGTAACTCAAGAATGGCAGAACCGATTTGGCTGAAAATGGGTGGAGAGGTAGCTTAGAACCAGGAGATGGACATAGGATACTGTTTATCCCGGTCCCGTGGGGCGTGTCAAGTGACATAAAACGTGGTATAACAAAACGCAACTGACATGGAATAACAAAACGCACTGCCAGCTAAACGTAATGTTGTCTATGGTTAAGTATGGTTGAAAATTTGACAATTAGAAATATTGAAGTTAGCCGGTTGATGTGTTTGTTTAGAGTTTCTAGTAACTTATTGTGGCGATATTATTATTAAAAATTCCGCGACCAAGACGGTCGAATAGACAGACAGATATACAGACGGACGGACGGACAGAGCGAAACTATAAGGGTTCCTTAAGTGTTACGGAACCCTAACAATAGTTTGCGATTCCAGTGTCTCGCTACAACTCGAGAACGGCTGGACTGATTTGGCTAGTTTTGGTCTTGAAATAATTGTGGAAGTTCAGGGATGGTTGAAACGGTTTATTTATTATAACAGCATTCAACTATGTTTCAGCCCAGTACTGTTTTGTTCTATCGATCACACACACCAAATTTTAATTAGGTGCGCATAAATTTTAACTAATAATACTAACTATTAACGAGCACAATCGGCTCAACATCCATACTTAAAGAAACCAATTTTTTTCCGTTAAAATCTTTAAAAAACTCAGGTACTCTAGCCAAGACTAAAAAAATACTATCAAAATAAAGTACCTGGGTAACCGGGGCTTAGTTCGGAGTTCTGATAAATTAAAAAAAATAAACAGAATCAAACAAATATTTATTTGACGGAGATTCGAACCCACCATATCCCAAATGTTAGAACATAGCAAAAATTATACATACACATACCAAACAACCAATCGGACTGACATAAAAGAGTCAAAATTATTGATATATTGATGCACGACATATTTATTTAAGCTTAAAATGCGCTGTTTCCCAGTGATAAGACCTGGCTGGATCGATTTTTCTTTTCCAAAACTATCGGCATAGTAAATTTCATGGTAATACTTGCAGCCGTTTTCGAAAAACCGAATATATATACAAGATTGTCATGTTTAAAGTATAAGATACGAATAAGTCACTTGTTTCAAAATGTTAGAAATAAACGTGATTAAAATTTAATGCTCACTTCTAAGGCGTGCCAAGGCAGCGAAAAGTTTATTTATTTCTATTGTCTTTGATGTGATTTTATCGCATACTTTGTTTTATTTACTATCTAACTTGTTGAAAGTGTTACAAACGGGCTTTAGTGCGGCTTTCTTCATAACAAAAACACTTTATAACTTAGTCGAGGAGGCTGGTTTTAACTTCTGGTTGGTTGTTGCTGGTTTTCCATTTATTTATTAATTGAAACAGAATATTATATATTTAATCATTAACACACATTACAACAGATAGTATGAAATCATAATATAGTAGATCTTTACTGTACTACGTACTGGCCATTTCAAATCAAAATAACTTTTGTTCGGCCAAGAATTCTAATTTCAAATTAATTTTATTTTAAAAACATGGAATTCTTATTAAAAAAGTAGTCATTTGTTTATTGATTACTGTTACATTTTCATCGCATTTCAATCTTTATCGTCATCATGGATACGTTAAAAATTCGAGTAATTATGGAATATGAGTACCGTCGTGGCAGCAACGCGGCACAAGCGGCACGCAACATCAACGACGTTTACGGAGCTAACACTACAAACCAACGCACCACCTGTTATTGGTTTGCTCGCTTCCGTTCTGGAAATTTCGACCTGAAAAATGAACCTTGCGGTCGTCCGAAGACTTTGGTCGACAATGACGAATTAAAGGCGATTGTGGAAGCTGATGATACACAATCTACGGCTGAATTAGCAGCAGCTTTCGACGTTAGCGTCAAAACAATATTGGTCCATTTGCGTCAAATTGGCAAGGTAAAAAAGCTTGACAAATGGGTGCCCCACGAACTCAATGATCGCCAGAGCGAAGTACGCGTCGAGACGTGCCTTGCACTGCTCAGCAGACTGTTATGCGGGGCCTCGCGGATCGCGTTTTAAAAAATGGTTTCTTTATTAACACACCTTACAACAATTATTTAGAAATAGGATTTAGAAATAAAAGAGCAAGAAATAGTACAACAAGAAGGTGCTCCGCAATAAGACTGAAGGAAGACTGACTGTCCGGCCGACGGGCGACCTAATATGATGTTAGGATATGCTGACTTGACTAAAGGTCTAGTCAGCCCAACTACTTACATTGTAAAGGTATAACAACCCCCCGGTTGAGTGTAAAGTTCGGGGTTAAAAATCGAACTTCACCAAATTTAATGAATTCTAATTCTAGGCGGGGTAGTAATTATACCTTCATCTAGTTCTATTTCGACTGATGATTTTGGACCTTCCGTCTTCTTGCAAGAGTTAATAAATTTATTAATAAAAATGTATCTACAGATCTTGTAAAATATAAAGCTACTAAGACAATTAAAAATAGAGTTATACTAGAATAGTGTGTCCCGTATTTAATGATATTTGGCTGATCGATTATTTTGTCAGCTTGGTTAATTAAAGAATTTGAAATTTGATCATTTAAATTTAAATCGTCCAAATAAGTGTTTATTAAAGATATAGGGGGCACATTATTCGACGATAGTAATTGTAAAATTTTGTTTACGTTACAACAAGAGTCGTTGATTAAATTGTAATCAGACGACATAGGGGTTATAGTTAAATTCACAAAATTATTACTATTAGGAATTAACCTAGTACTAGAAGTAAATGCGACACAATTGCCGGGAAGCGACACAATCCCAGTACCCAGTAGGGTGCAAACCTTTTCAGACTGATCTTAGCAATCTATGGATAATTGTGTCGGAACAGAAGGTATATAAATCCATTGATTATTAGCTAATGCTTTCCAAATTTTTAAGTTTCCATGAATGAACTTAGTTTCACTCTGTGTGGGAGGTTTTCTCATAACCTTAATAATAGTTCACTTGCACAGGTTGGATATTCACTTATAGAGTATATATTCATCACGTAACATATTAAGGTTTGGGGATCAATAGTGATACACTCGTCCAAGTCACTCAAGTTACAAAAATGTTGTTTGTCTTTAGTCACTGCGATATACTTAGTGCTAGGTATAATGGTAGTATAAGTGTCCGGATTTTCCAGGTTATAGGGTATTATTATATAGGGTATATTATATAGGTATCGGAAAAGCTATGCTATGATACAAATTAAATACGCCTGGAGCGACTAGATGAATTCTGAGTACAAATATAATTTTCCTATTTATGTAATAGCAAAATACTTTTGAATTTTTCATTAGGTGATACATATAATCTAATTCAAAATTTACAGGAAACTCGACATTATTGTTCAGGTGAATATGATTCTCGGCAAGTTCTCGGTATAATTGACTCGGCGTTATAACCGATGGATGCAGGATGTTTTGACTACTGAATGCGATAGCGTTTGATAAGTCCTCTAAACGAAAAGACAAAGTTAAAAGCGTTGATTCTAAACTATTTAGGATAGAGTTAATATTAGTTATAATAACTAAATTATTTGACACGTTACTTAAATTACGGGTGTTTACCGAGAGATTGTCGATAGCATCATTTAAACGAGCTTCATTAATTTTCATTTCATGAAAAGTTTTATTATATGAATTTAATGTAGATTTGGTAACTAAAATGTTTTGTTTTAGTAAGGAAGCAAGTTTTCCTTGGTTATCTTTTACAATTTCAAACGTCTGATCATATTTAATTCCATCGTCCTCGTTTAAAGTTCCAAAAATATGTTTGAAAGCAGTTCCAATGCCACCAAACCAAGCTGACCGTTTGCTACCCTTAGACATAAGATGTGATATTGAATCATATTCCTTGACTATGTCGTAATACCGTGCTGTTATAGGTTCTAACATGCTATGACATTCGATATCATTTAACGCTTCATATTGTTTACATAAATATCTAACAGTTCCTAGAATAGAGTTAACGTTTTCAATGTGTGGCCCGATATAAGATGTGTCAACTGGTATCATGGTATCGAGGTAAGCTCTTCTTATTTTAAGTTGTCCTAAATAATCAAAATATATTCCGGGACTAGACGTAATTGCTTGGACATAATCTTGTTGCGCTAGTGCGATAACGCTGAAAAATAAATGTCGTATATAATATTTATTTTTATAATGAATTAATTATAGTATATGTATGTTTAATAATTAGATGTAATTAATATTAGTAATGCCATCATAAGAACTAGTCGACAACTTTTGTATATATTTAATTTAAATTATTTAATATGTGGATTTATAAAGTGTTAAGTTGATACTACTTCATTAGTGAATTATTTATGTTATTGGGATATTTGCAGGTTTAACCTCGTTGAAGTGATGTTTCACATGCCTACGATTTATTAGTAAAGATAGTGTATTATAGCCATGTATTTTAACTATTTTATAGGGACCTTTCCACTGGGGTGACAAAGCTTTCCTGAGTCTAAGATGATTTTTAAGGTACACATAGTCACCTACTTTATACGTAATTGGTCGAGAACGGTTATCATAATAAGTTTTCGAGGTTTGTTTTGATTGGACTATGTTTTGGATTGCTTTATCGCGAGAGAGTTTTAAACTATGTTGGAGCATTTTAAGATATTCGGGATAGGTAGCGTCTTGGGGAGGCTTATAAATCGAACCTGGGAGAAAAGGTTTATGTCCGAATAGAAGTTCATAAGGTGAGTATTTCGTTGTGCAATGTACATTAGTGTTGTAAGTGAGCATGGCTGTGTAGACGTAGCGAGGCCAGTTATCTTGACTTAGATTAGTAAATGATTTTAGATATTCTTTTAAGGTCGAATAGCTGCGTTCTAGCGCTCCCTGAGTCTGCGGGTGATACGGAGTTGACCAAATTTGTTTAATTTTTAAAAAACTACAAGTTTTCTTAAATAAGTCCGCTGTTAAAATTAGTACCTTGATCTGATAAAATAGTTTTAGGGATGCCGAATAGAGAAATAAAATGGACCAAACAGTCGCTTGTTTCTTCCGCAGTTATTGATCGAATAGGATAAGCTGTTGAGAATTTCGTGAGATCGTCTTGGAAAGTCATAATGTATTTAAGTTTAGCAGTACCTGCCTCTGACAAGGGACCTACGATGTCGATAGCTATTCGTTGACAGGGAGCAGTGGACGTTGTACTTATCTGCATAGGTGCTCGATTAATTTGCCTAAATGCTTTATTCTCCTGGCACTGTGTACAATTCTTAACGTATGTTTCAATGTCTGAACGCATTCCTTTCCAGTAATATTTTTCCTTAATTCTATTCAGCATTCTGACGGAACCGAGGTGTCCAGAAACGGGTTAGTCATGATTTTCTCGTAATATAGTTTTAATTTCGCTAAGCGAGGGATACATTATATTATTATGATATATGTGAATAGCAATACTGGAGTCGTGAAATAGGTAAGTAATCATGTTACGAGTATATATTTTACTAAATGCATGTTTATCAAAAGGATTTCTAAAATCGGATATAGCAATTTCTGTTCTGATAGACGAATTAACTAATACATTTTTATTTTCTCCAGAGACTGAAAAATATCGCGGTAAGAACTTTCTTCAAAGTGATGTACCTTAGTAAAGAGTAAGTAATAATTCTTGGTATCATGTTCTATTTTCTTATACGAATGTAATTCTTTTTCACTCTGTAGTATTTCATCTTTATTAGGAAAGTACGATAAGATATCATTTATATAAAGATTAGCTTCATCAAGATTGATGGAAGTTGGAACAAGAACGTATGAACAGAAGGTTTTAAGTAATGCTTCATTATGTTCAACAATATTAGTGTCAAAACTTATATTTTTATCCGCGATTATTTTCAGGATATGAGAATATTTTTCGTTACTATTTATATTTACATGTGATGGTTGCGGTTCTTTCGAAGCCGTAGGTATAGAGATCCTGGTAGGTGAAGGTAAGGATATATTATCAAAATCTAAGTCTATATCAGAACTTCGTGGATTAGGACCTAAAGAAACGTTGTTCGAGAGATTATCGTTGGGTAATGGAATAATATTTTCGGGATCAACGCCAGCATATGGAGGATACGGGGATAGAATGTCTTTAAATGACAAATTAGGTATTGGTGATGTTGTAATTTGAGGTAATGTATTAGGATTTTCAAGGATGACGTTATTGTCAACATTATTATTATCTTGATGAGTAGTTTCGTTATGTATTTGTTCTGGATTTGGACGAGTTGTACCTATTTCTTCTAATATATTATTTGGAGAAGGGACAGAGTCAAGAGGATCTTCAACAGGATTCAGAGGTATTAGTTCAGTGAATAATTGTGCATCATAATCGTCAGGAAGGCATCGGCTGCCGAATTTAACCTACCCTTGCGGTAGACTATTTCATACTCGTACTCTTCTAGTTGTAAGCGCCATCTTTGGAGTTTGCTATTATGAATAGAATGGTTAAAAAGCCATTTTAAGGGTTGGTGATCAGTGACTATACATATATATATATATATATATATATATATATATGGGCGAAACGTTTTACAGCCAAATATTATTGCTAAAAGTTCCTTTTCTGTTACCGTGTAATGATTTTCACTTTTAATAAGTGTGTATGAGGCAAATGCGACGGGACGATCTTTACCCACTTGACCCTGCGATAGTACAGTGTCAATGGTGTGATCGGAGGCATCACAAGTAAGGATGAAAGGCAGGCTGAAGTCGGGGTAACAGAGAACGGGAGCAGTGGTAAGTTTGTGTTTTAGAGTATAGAAAGCTACTTGTTATTGATTTTCCCATTTAAATATTACGTCCTTTTTTAACAGAGAGGTTAGAGGTTTTGCTATCATTGAGAAATCGGATATGAATCTGCGATACTAAGAGACTAGACCTAGAAACGATTTTATGTCTTTAGGAGATTGTGGCGTAGGGAATTGAGTGACTGCTTCAATTTTATCCGGGTTAGGTTTTACACCATTCTCGGTTATAATGTGGCCAAGATAGGCGACTTTTCGTCGAAGAAATTCGCACTTAGATAAGTGCGAATTTCTTCGATACCAGAATCGAGCCAGATGGCTGTAATTTTAAATTGTACTTTCTGAGCCTATCAAATATTGCGGTTAAATTTTGGATTTGGGAGGTGAGGTCAGAGGAATATATTATTACTACGTCGTCAAGATATACAAAACAGCGCATGCCCTGAAGCCCAGAAAGTGCGGTGTTCATAAGACGTTGAAATGTTGAGGGCGCGTTCTTTAGCCCGAATGGCATGCGTTTAAATTGGTAGTGCCCTTGAGGGACGGAAACTGCGGTTTTAACTGAGTCTTCAGGGGAAACTTTAATTTGATGGAAGCCGGAAGCAACGCCGAGGGTACTAAAATATCTACTTTTGCCTAATTGGTCTAGGATTTTGGTCAACTCGCCATTTACGGTTACCGGATGCGTTAAATTTTTTTTGACTACCCATATGGGTGCCGACCATGGAGATGATGAAGGTTCTATAATTCCTTGTTGTAACATTTCGTTAATTTGTCTATTTACCTCCTCCTCATAAAATTCCGGAAAATGGTAGGTTTTAGTGTGGATTGGGACGTCGGATACGGTTTTAATTTCATGTTGGATTGCATTCGTGTGAGTGAGTTGTTCTCCGGGAAGATGAAAGATGTCAGAATAGTCAGAACAGAGTTTGTAAAGAGCGTTTATTTCCTCTTTATTTATGTAAGATATTCGTAATTGATTTAAAACCTCTTGAGTGCGTCGAAAACTATTTGTTTATGATACAGTGTGAACAGAATTAACAGATATCGGAGAATTCTCATTATGAAAGTCATTAGGTTTATAAGGTAAAAATACTAAGTTTAAATTTGATTTGATGTGTATTGGAGATTCAGAGATGTTTGCGACGGATAAATTTATTCTTTTATTGGATTTCACTTTTACGAGGCAATTAGCAATTAATAATCCTTAGATAATTTTTAGTCTACTATTAAACCCTCTTTCAGTTCAGGGTTGACAACAGAACATGCGATGATTGTCTCTGTACGAGCTGGGATAAGATAAGTTGGTTCGTAAAAATTTAATTTAATTTCATATTTTTTTATTTTTAGGATATCGCGATTGTAGTCAATATTACAACGAAACAAATTCATGAGATCACTGCCAATAATTCCGTCATAAAGTAAGTCAATATGTTCTACTACATGGAATTTACTAGAAATAAGTTGATTCGAATTATGTGTGTGCTATGTATAAATTTAGATTGAAATGACCAAGTGTATGTGTTACTTCCTTTCCAGGATCTATGTCCTTTATTTTAATTTGTTCTGGTATGAGTTTTTGTGATTTCATTACAGCATTTTTCTTTAATAGGCTAATAGCAGAACCAGAGTCAACTAGGAGAGCTAAGGGAATGTCAGAGACTTGAGTATAAAGTAATACATGCGGCAGTGTTTTATTTGTATGGTTAGTATTAATCTCATATATTTCTAAGGGATCGGCTTCACTTATTTCGGGTTTAGTAGTTTCGGATTTTTTTGAAGATCCATCGGATTTGGTAATAAAGGACTTAGTAGATCTAGAATTTCTAAAAGACTCAGTCGGTTTTTAGCAGGGTTAGTAATTTTAATAGACGCAGTGGATATAGCATTATTTATAGATTCAGAGGGTATAGTATGTTTAATGCACACAGTGGACTTACAATTATTAATATTTAAAGACTCAGTGTTATTAGATTCAGTGGACTTAGTATTAAAAGATTCAGAGGATATAGTATTCTTAAAAGATTCAGTGGATTGAGTATTAAAACATTCAGAGGATTTAGTATTTTTAAAAGATTCAGAGGATTTAGTATTTTTAAAAGATTCAGTGGATTTAGTATTAAAAGATTCAGAGGATTTAGTATTTTTAAAAGATTCAGTGGATTTAGTATTTAATGATTTAGCAGAAATCAAAAATTGATTACGTTGGTCGGTGTCGATTTTAACACTTTTGTGTCGAATGCACGAATCCACACTACTCACTCAATCCGGAGTAGTGTGGATTCGTGCATTCTGGCTCACTATTCTGGATCCCTCGTCCTCTCCCCTCGCCCTCCCCCACGTGCTCTATCAACTGTTCGAGCGGTGACGCCGGATAAAAAAAAAAGTTTGGTGTCAAAATGGGGGTTTTCTACCATGCCCGATCGATATATGCGGTCTGTTTTTGCGTATTTGCACTAGTTTACGTTTTAGATTTTGCGCCAGAAAAGCTCCAATACCCTAATTAGGGTAATGCTAATGATCTCCTCGGTTTGTAATGAGTATTGACAATGCATTCATTAAGATGCTAATGACATTTTGCTGTGTCGCAACCGTCATAACATTACATTGTCTCCTTTTTAATAATTAAAGCTGATGTTTAAAATAAAACTTTGGTTTACTTTCAAGACAAATTATTTATTTAGTCGTAATCCTTTAGTAAAATTTTTAGTTTTCATAAAACAAGATTTAAACATTATATTCAAAAACATATCATTTTTAAGTGTATCACTGCCAAATTCAGTCTGAAACTCTGTCAATGACTTGTTATGAAACTTATATAACAAGTATATTAAACAGTACTCTCCGCACACTGAAGTCCAATCATTTTGCAGCCTGATAGTATTATAACGCCATTTCCTTGCATTTCTATTCAAAAACATTTTGTGCGTTCCCATAGGAAAGCGACCATATGTATCAAAATATTCACCGATGCCATGATTGTCTATGTGAATGGCTACCCAGTGAGATTCTGGTTTTGAGTCCGGGTCCAAATTGCTTATAAAGTAAGTGGGGACCGTCACACATACATACACGCTATTGTTTAAACTTGGATGAATCTTTTTTAAGTATGATTGTAGTAGTAAAGTATTCATAATTCTTTAAAAAAGACTTATTCATTCACTCTATCATACGCAAGTGAAATAAATAAGATAAGACATTCTTATCGAACATGCAACTGAGGTTTTAAATTAAAATGAAATCACAACTTTAAAATAATCATTTACTTACAGATTAAAAACATATTACAAGATTGAGAACTTAATAATACTTAGAAAGATAATACAATGTTTTGTTTCTTAACTACTATAGTCAACGGTTACATTAAGATTTTTATCTATTTCAATAACATTATCAAATTCTGCATAAACACTGCAATTTATCGTTCGAGTCAGAGCAGATTCAAAGCGAACTTCTAATCTAACACTACCATGTCTAATTAGATTCCAATGACCAGAAGAATTGGCTGATAAATCAGGTGTGAGATCAAATGCTAGCAAACAATAAACTTTCGAATACTTATCGTGAGATATCCCATTCCCTTCGTTAAGAAAATGTATTCCTGTTCCTGAGAATAATGTATGATAGGTTGCAGTAAAAATATTATTATCAAAAGATGGTTGTAAAGCTTTTGAAGGAATTTGCTGACCGTCAATATATGGACAAAAGGATTTCATTTTATAGTTCTCAAAATTAAACGGATTTTTAGACAAACAACCATTAAATGCTGCATTATTTACAAATCGCACTATACATCTCTTAGGTACTTGACCCAAAAATATATTGTCTAATGTCTTGCCCTGAACCCCTGACGGTATCGTTAAAACTTTTACTTCGGCTTGAGTTATTGGATATTTTGCAGTTGTGGTGGCTAAAACTTTTTGATGGGCAAGTAAGACGGAAGGGTTAATTTTTGTCCTTCGAACAAGGAGAGTCGCATCTGTAATATTTATTTTGTATTTAACACATTTAATACTTTTATACTCTAAACATCTCTTCAGGTACTTAACTCAATGTTAACGAAAAAGTGCATGATTTCCATGGGATGGAATATTTATAATATTGATATTGTATTTACACGGGAGGAACCGCAGGAAAAAGTTAACTTAACATATTTTGGACTTTTGGAAAATGTAACGGTTATTGAAACTAGATACCTAATGGTTTATTTGAACTTGATTGTTAAGTAACATTTGTTGGTATATAAATGAGAAATGATCTTTAAAGCGATATATTTAAGTGCAGTGCAGTGAGGCTTCAGTATATAACTACTCAGTGTCTGTGAATATTTAGTGTTCATAAATATGGAGGTAAGATATTATTTTTCTTTGATTTATTAGACTCATTGGTTTTTTAATTTTAATATTCTAACAGTTATTATAAATAATTTTACTGAACAATTTTGAAGGCAATACTTACAAAACTTTCTACTTTGCATCTCCTGATGATGATAGTGAAACAACGGACTTAGAAATAGTACCCAATCCAAGTAGAAAAAGTTCAGCATCAGCACTTGCAAGGCTAGATGATCTATTTGACGTCCAGAAAAACAAAAAAAAGCTATCATCGTCAGTTTCACGAATGCAAAAGAGTGAAAGCACAGCATTCGTCTCTACCAATGCTGACGATGGACAAAATTCCTCACATCTAATAAAAATTGAGGTTTGTGATTTGAAGAAGATTTTAAAGATTCCAACAAATGAACATTGGAAAAATACTGAAACTAGAATAAAATTATACACATATCAAACAAGCATAAACTTCGAAAGTATTCAAAAATTGATATTTGATTTGACAAAAGAGATTTGCACAACTGAAAATTGCAAAAAGTATCATTTTTACAATAATTAACTTTAACAAGACCTACTCTATTGTTCTATTATTATTTTATTATTTAGTTTTAAATGATCATTAGCTAAAAAGGGTTTGTTAATGTATTTTTTCCTGTGTTTTCTCTACAAATACTCTATAAATTGTATATATCTCATCAGTTAGACTACGATATTTTAAAGGATAAGATCTGACTATTTTTCCTTCGTACAAAGATGGATTCGTGCACGAGTATATTTTTTGATTCACAAATAGATGAAATTCTGGAAGACATAGAATCAATCCGATTGTGCAAAGAAGTTGAAGAAGCTGATTTGTTCTTACATTGTTTCCTTGAAGATTATGTTGATAATCAACATGTAGCAATTGAAGATCATAACAAGTAAGCGAACCTTAATAAAAATATCATTGTAATAGTATCTTTTTAATTTATTATAACTAACAACTTTTATTTTTTGTTTTAGTCAACCACAAGCTGGGGGAGCTCTAAAAAGGAAGTCAGAAAGTGTAAACAACTCAGAATATCTTAAGCGTCGATAAATAGATAAAACAGCATCAACTTCGTCTAACACAACTGGAGAATCTTGTACTGGAGCAGCATCAACTTCGGGTATTGAAATGGAAGGATCCCATACCGCAGTTGCTTTATATCCGAATAATATACACACGGAGCTCCACGCAGGTACCAATTCAGATAATGTTTTTTGTAGCGCTTGTCAAAAAGAAGTACGTAAACGGTATTACACAAACCATTTAAAAAGCAATGTACACAAAAACAATTTTCTTAGAATGGAGGGATCGCTAAAAAATGTTTCCGTAATTGAATCTGCTTTCGGTCAAATAATTATCACGTATAGAATTTGTAATAAATCTAATCAAACTCTTGAAACAACTTACCAAACGCCAGAAATATTCATGAATTCTATCAAAGACGTCATATTTCAATTAATTGAGCGTTCAATTGTAAATCATAACATTTTTAAAGTAAACTTTATTTTACATGCTGAATTTATACAACAAAGCAAAAATAATATACAAAATACTTTTGATTTTCAAACTAGCAATTTTATAATTTTTCGAGGAGATGACTTAGATATCTTTTTTATATCACTTAGTAATACTTTGACGAATAAAGTAAGTACATTTGAGAGAAAAGACAGTGGATGGAGCTTCAAACAAATTATAAGCTTAGACATGAATGTTAATAAGTTTAATCCTCTTCGTGGTACTTCTTATATTGATTTACCTCATGATATTAAAACAAAGAAGGCTGTTATTAATGTTCAAAATGTCGACTTTATGTGTTTTAAGTGGGCATTGCTCTCAGCTTTATACCCAGTCAATAAAAATGTTGGACGGGTATCTTCATACAGCGCACACGCGGATAAATTAAAGTTTGATGGTTTATCTTTTCCAATGAAATTAACTGTTATCCACAAAGTTCAAAATTTAAATAACATAAGTATCAACGTTTATGGATTGGAATTTAATAGAGAAACTAAACAAAATAGTGTCGTAGGCCTATTGTATTTTACTAAAAGCCGCAAAAGCATACACATCAACTTATGATACTTAACAAACGGTACAAATAGTCACTATTGTTATATAAAGAATTTATCGCGTTTAGTAAGCAAACAACTTTCAAATCAACATCATACGGTTTACATTTGTGACGGGTGTTTGTTATACTTTCCTACAAATGAGAGATTATCTAATCATCAACAAAATGATTGTTCTCATGTTACTATCGAATTGCCAAGTAGTGAGAAAAAATTTAAAAATTGGTTTGCAAAGCCAACATCTAACGATAAAGTCAAGTTTGATCACTTTGAAAGAAAATTAAAAATCCCGTTTGTAATTTATGCAGATTTTGAAGCTTTTTAAATCCGATCAATTCATGTACTAATGATCCATCTAGGTCTTATACTAATAATATTCATAAACACGAACCTTATAGTTTTGGATATTATTTAAAGTGTTCTTATGAGGATAATTTATCAAAATATGAATTTAACAGCGGACCGAATTGTGTAAAAATATTTATGGATAGATTAGAGACGGATATACGATCAATTTGTAGTAAAAATAACTTTCAGAAAGTTCCTAATACTCTGACTAATAAAGATAAAAACAAATTGATAATTGTTCCATTTGTCATAATATTTGTGAAACTGTTTTAGACGAAGATCGAAAACTGGTATACAGGAAATTTTAGAGGTGTCGCACTTGAACTATGCACAAAAAAGAGCTCTTTTGATTTTTGCCTTGTAGCCTTGATCAACTAGCTAAAAATCTTAAGGACAAACAGTTTCACACACTCAAAAAAATTTTTCCCAACAACGAAGATTTTGGTCGTCTAAAGAAAAAAGGTATTTATCCCTATGAATTCATGACATCTAATGACAGTTTAAAACTAACATCATCATAAATGTTTCTGATTAGGATTACCATTATGCACAAGATGTTTGGGATCACTTCCAATGTTCAAACATGCTAGATTATTCTAATTTGTACCAAAAAACTGACGTATTACTTTTAACAGACATATTTGAAAATTTCAGGGATCTTTGTATTAATACTTACAATTTAGATCCAGAATATTATTATACTGCACCTGGTTTAAGTTGGGATGCTATGTTAAAGTACACTAAAATAGAATTAGAGTTATTAACAGACTTTGATAAAATAGCGTTTATCAGGGCGGGTATTCGAGGTGACGTGTCACAATGTAGCAATAGGTATGCTAAGACAAATAATCAGTATTTGAATAGTTATGATGAAATAAAACCTAAATCTTTTCTTGCATATTTTGATGCTAATAATCTATATGGTTGGGCAATGTCACAATATCTTCCTGTGGGAGGGTTTGAGTGGGTAGATCCTGACATTAACTTTGATATTGCTGATACATCTGAATATGGTTTCATTTTAGAAGTTGATTTAAAGTATCCTAATGAACTTCACGATTTGCACTCTGATTTACCTCTTTGTCCTGAAAATATTTGTGTAGGTGATACGAAAAATATAAAATTAGTTCCAAATTTAAATAATAAAACAAAATAAACACACCGCCATATTTAGCAGAACACAAAAAAAATGTATGCATATTTTAAAATCTACTTTCTACACTTCTTTTGTTATTTAAAGTTTTATTTGTTTTACTTAAAATGAGATCACATTAAGAACAGATTTTGCGAGTAAAGGCTATTTGTGAAAAATGGTACATTTTTGAACTTTTCATGTAACCGGGAAAAGTGAAAATTAATATTAAAATAACAATTAATTAAATTAGAAAAATGGTGATTAATATCGCGTATTTCCCCCACGTGCTCTTATTAAAGTTTCTACCCGTCTAGGCATACTGAGAATGATGTTATCGATGGTCTCCTGGGATAGTCTCCGCCATTCCTCAACCTCGGCGATTCGCAGTTCACCCACGTTGGCAGGAGCTGGAATTCTGGACTTAACTTTTCTTTTCAGCAAGTCCCAAACGTGCTCTATTGGGTTCATATCCGGTGATCTCGCCGGCCACTCCATAACAGTGATATTCATATCATTAAGATAAGCTTGAGTTACCCGAGCGGTATGCGGCCGAGCATTATCCTGCATAAAAACAAAATCGTCACCGATATATGGGACAAACGGTACGACATTTTCTTCTAAAACTTCTCTGATATAGCGGTCTACAGTCAGACTCACTCTGTCAATCACCACCAAGTCTGTGCGAGCTCCCAAACAAATGCCCGCCTAAACCATTATTGATCCACCACCGTATGCAACTGTAGTTTCAAAATTTATCTAAATGTATCGTTCTTTTTTTTTTTTTATTAAATAAGGGGGCAAGCGAGCAAACGGGTTACCTGATGGTAAGCAACTACCATCGCTCATAGACACTCGCAACATCAGAAGAGCTGCAGGTGCGTTGCCGGCCTTTTAAGAGGGAATACGCTCTCTTCTTGAAGGTTTGCAGGTCGTATAGGTCCGGAAATACTGCTGGTGACAGTTCGTTCCAGAGTTTTACAGTGCGCGGCAGAAAGTTACGCGATAAGCGCACGGTGGAAGATTGCCACTCATCAAGGTGATGAGGATGGTATGTTTTTCGCGTGGGACGATGGCGAAAAGTTGCTGGTGGTATGATTCCGAACAATTCCTCAGAGCACTCCCCGTGATACAACCGATAGAGGATGCAGAGTGAAGCTACATCTCGGCGTAATTCCAAGGGGTCCAAGCTGTTTGAAACACTATGGCAGTCAACAATTCGAGCGGCCCTTCGTTGGATACGATCCAGAGGGAGCAGTTGGTATTTTGGCGCCCCTGCCCAGAGATGAGAACAATATTCCATATGAGGCCGAACCTGCGCCTTGTAGAGTTGTAGGCGTTGGTCCGGACTGAAGTACTGTCTCGCTCTGTTAAGAACACCAAGCTTCTTCGAGGCTAACTTGGCCTTACCCTCTAGATGATATTGGAACTGGACTTCGCTCGATATGCTGACGCCAAGTATCTCACTTGTTCTCCTCACTAGTTCTCCTTTGCGTCTGTATATTCTTTGCCTGCCGTCAATTTCATTTAAGAGAATTCTGCACTCATCACTAAACAATACCTTACTCTATTCGTCCGCGTTCCAAAGTCGATGTTCCTGAGCAAAAGTTAACCTGTTTCTACGATGATTTAACTCGAGCCTTGGAGCCTTGGCGGGCACAAATGAACCCAAACCAGCTTCTTCGAACCTTCTTCGTACCATACGCTCACTTACGGTTACACCCCGCACTGCTTCTAACTCATGTCGGGCTTGGACGGCCGTCAAACGGGGGTTCCTACGTACACGAATCCGAATGAAACGATCATCCCTACTCGAAGTGCGTCTTTTTCTGCCTTGTCCTGCTCTTCTCACATAAGTACCGGTCACCCTGAACCGTCGGATACTGATCGTTGAAACTGGTCGACGAAGATCTCTGGATATCACTCTGTAGGTTTGACCATTTCTTCGCATTTCGAGTGCCCTGGCAATCTCCGTTGGGGCTAAGTCAGGCATAATTCAGTCCTCAACTCCAAAAAGATACGCGATTAAAAAAAACTAACAAAAAACAGTATTTCAATGAAATTTTAAATCAAACTTAGAAGGAAGAAATACTCGAAGTTCGCTCCAGATAAGGTGTATTCGAATAAAATTAAAACAATTGCATAAAATGTGATTTTCAGTTGTTTTCTTAATTTGGAAATATTTCTTTTTAAATTAAATGACGTATAAGCCAGCCAGCAACCTTATATAATACTGATATCAAACCTTTATTTTATGTTCCGCTAAATATGCCGGTGTGTGTATAAAATTCACTATAGAAATTTGAAACAATGTCTAAAGTTAGGTATTAAATTAGAAAAAGTTCACAGAATTTTAAAATACAATCAGTCCTTGGTTGCAAAAATACATTCATTTAAATACTCAACTTAGAACGAAGACAACCTCAGATTTTGAAAAAGATTTTTACAAACTTATGAATAATTAAGTTTTTGGTAAAACAATGGAAAATATTGAAAAAAGAGTTAATGTAAAACTTTTAACACATTGGGAAAATCGGGGTAAGTCTCTAGGAGCACAAGATTTGATAGCAAAACCACAATTCCACAGTCTATCAATATTTTCAGAAAACTTAGTAGCAATTCAATTACGGAAAACAAAGATTTTAAATGATAAACCCATTTATCTAGGATTTTGTATATTGGATATTTCAAAAACACTTATGTATAATTTTCATTATGATTACAAATTAAAAAAGTTTGGTGAAAATACTAAATTATTGTACACTGATACCGATAGTTTTAAATACCAATTTTTTACTGATAATTTATATGAAGATCTCAAACCTGATTTGATGGCCAGGTTCGATACATCTGATTATCCTCCCAATAATTTATTCGGTTACCCTAAAATAAACAAAAAAAAGTTAGGATATTTTAAAGATGAAAATAACGGTGATATTTTAGAGGAATTTGTAAGACTCCGATGAAAAATGTATGCATTTACAGTAGGTGAAAAATTCGTTGCAAAAGCCAAAGGCGTAAACAAAAGTGTTACAAAAAAGTTAGAATTAGGAAATTACAAATCTTGTCTTTTTAATAAAAATATTCAACACCATAGTATGTATAGATTTAGATCGATTAAACACACAATATTTACCCACAAAATCAATAAAACTTCTTTGTCATACCAAGATAGCAAGCGCTACATATTACCAAATCAAATCGATACATTGGCGTGGGGCCATTACAAATTAAGAAAACCGTAAAAGGTACCTAGCTTATTTAGTTTGAGGTTTATTTTTTATTTGTATAGTATTTTATAATTTATGTAGTTTTATGGTAAATAACTTTTTAATTTTATTTTATATCTTTAGTTTTTTTTTGTATTTTAATGTAATAAAATCAACCCTTTACTTATGTACATTTTGCCGTCATAAACTTAATATTCTCAGAATATTTTTGGGAATATTATCATTTGTAAATAAAATTATTTTAAATTGTTTTAGATGTATTTATTTTGTTTTTTACCTATATTGTATTGTTGTAATGTTTAGTTTAAGAACCAATAAAATAGTTTCAAAAGAAGAAAAAAACTTATTGTTTTCTTGAACCTCATCTTATCCACACGTAAGGAAAAATGAAACATTTTATTCATCCATTTACTGCAATAGTTGCAGGAACTAGTGGTTGTGGAAAATCAAATTTTTTTACGAAATTTATCTATTTAAAGTTAGAAAAAATATAATTGTTCAAAAAGGTGGCGCATTTCTACCTATTATTTTAGGTTCCATATTAAGTGGATTAGTTAGTGGTCTTGTTTAAAATGGAACACGTTAAGAAAATGTTACCATGTTGCCATGGACCAAGTTTGATTGATAAAATAAACGAAAGAAGCGAGACTCACGAAAATCCTAAATCACGATTAGATGCTGAAATGCAAAATATTATTAAAAGTAATGATGACGACAAAAAAAATGGATTTTGTACTTACAAACATTACAAAGGTCTGTCGGTCGGTCTTCACTGGAGAAGATCGTCAGCCTTATCAACTCCCAATAATAACCTCAAATATGGATTTATCTGAAACACTTTTGAAAAAAGAACAATATGATAAAAGTAGTGGCCCAAACAACAAAGATCCAATTGTTGATCAGACATCGAATGAAGAAGAAGATAGACACAAAGAAAGCGACACAGTTCAAAATAAATCTATATACTCAAAACAACAAATATTAAGTTTAATACTAAATCTTACATTAATAAAGGTGAGTCATTATTAAACTTCTTATTAACAAATCAAAACAAATTACACTGGAACGATGATGGTACAGTACTAGTGGATAGTAACAAAATAAATGGGAGCAATATTGTAGACTTAGTCAATGATTCATTAAGACCAATGAAAAAAACTGATCCAATAGGATGGGAAAAATTTGCTAAAGCTTTGAAGGATCTAAAGGTCCCACTCACTTCAGTTGAAAGATTTTGGTGAAATATCTGGTGGCGAGGAATATTCTACACCTGCATCTGAAAACAAGTATACTAGAAAAATAAAAAATAAAATTGATTGGGAAAAATGGACCCCCTACTAGAAATTTACAATATTTATTGTGATACATCACACCCTGCTGGTAACAGCAGTATTGACAAACTTGCAAAAGCTATGGAAGGCAAAATGAATAAAAATGATGTCAAGAAATGGTTGCAATCACAAGAAACGTACACACTTCATAAACCGGTTTACAAAAAGTTTTTTCGTAACAAATATATCGTATCTGATCTTAATAAACTGTGTCAAGCAGATTTAAGTGACATACGAACATATTGTAAATATAATGATAGTTATAACTATATATTGTGTGTTATTGATGTATTTAGTAAGTATGTTTATGCTAGATCTATGAAAAATAAAAATTCTTTAACAATCAAAACATGTTTTGAGATTATTTTTGAGGAAGCTCGTACAGTTCCAACTCACATACAGTCTGATAAAGGTACTGAGTTTGTTTCCAAAGATGTTCGTCAATATTTTAAGAGTAAAAATATTAATTATTACACGACAAATAATTCTGATATGCCTTAATATCAGAATTATTTGTCGTGTAATAATTAATATTTTTAGTATTGTAGAAAGATTTCAAAGAACACTTAAGTCAAAAATGTGGTGTTATTTTACACATAAAAATACATACAGATATACATGTATAGATATTTTACAAGATTTATTATATAACCATATAACCATATAACCATAGTTTTCATTCAAGTATTAAAATGGCTCCATGTGATGTAAGCTCTAGTAACATTATGACTGTTTGGAATAATTTGTATGCTCGAGAAAATAAAAGATCACCACAAGATATCTTCTTGCCAAAGTTTCACGTCGGTGATTATATTAGAATCACAAAATATAAACATATATTCCAAAATGGATACGAATCAAACTGGAGCGATGAAATTTTTATTATTTCAACTGTCATCCCTAGATCACCATGGGTTGTGTACACCTTGAAGGATTTAGAAAATGAAGATATAGAAGGTACTTTTTATGAAAGAGAATTACAAAAAATTACTCCTCCTAGCCCGACTTCCTATTACAAAATAGATAAAATAATAACTTCTCGATATTCTGGTAGCAGAAGGCAAGTGCTTGTCAAGTGGAAAGGTTATCCTGATAAATTTAATTTAATTAGTTGGATTTTGGCATCTCATTTAAAACGGATATAATAAAAGGAAGTTTTTATTTAACATTATTAAGCAACAGCTCAATACAATATTTTCCAGATAATATGACAACAAAACTACCAAAATCAATTAAATTAGAAGGGGAATGGGTTGTCGGTGTTGTTGAATTTTAATATCCGTGTACAATGTTTACTGTTCAAGAACAAGAAAATATAGTCTATATTTCTAAGAATATGATAATGCCTAATGAAAAATATCCTTCTATTGTTTACTATAAAAACACATTCCTGCAACCAACTATGATAATATTAATCACATTTTAAAAGCTTTAAATAATATAAGAGAAAATTTTACCTTTTCATTACGATGAAATATCTAAGTTTGTATCTGTGACAATCGCAGATGATTAATTGAAGTCCGTATCATTGTCACCTAAGTTAGGTATTCAATTAGGGTTTGAGTCTAGTAGGAATTTGGTAGAAAAAACGTTTGGCAAACGCCCTGCAAACTTACATCTGGGACTTCCATCACAACTCTTTGTTTATTGTGATATAGTGGAACCGCAGATTGTTGGAGATTTTATGACCTCTTTACTTAGAATTATACCACTAGATCCTTCAAAATATATATATGGAGCAAATAAGATGCATGTATTTTCTCCCCCTCACTACTTACTAATCATGCGCAGAGAATTCGATACACTTGAAATAGATATAAGATCAAGCACTGGTCAAAAGATACCATTCCAGTTTGGAACAGTGTGTATTAAACTTCACTTTAGAAAGTTATAATGTATCATCACAATAATATAATTTGTCTATATGAAAATTATTATACACATCAAGCTGGTTCTGGAATAGGAGTAATATACAAAGGAGTTCCTTATCAACGTGGTCATGGTATTGGTAGCTTTTTGGGAGGTTTGTTTCGATCAGTCTTACCTTTGCTTACAAGTGGTGCTAAAGAAATAGGAAAGGAAGCTTTGAATGCGGGTGTTAGTTTTCTATCTGATATGACGAAAGCACGATCCATGGATGAATCAATAAAATCACGACTTAAAGAAATTAGTTCAAATTTGAAAAGAAGGGCAGATCAAAAAATTTATAAATTAAACATGTCTGGTACAGGCTATATAGCTAAAAGAAAATGTCTTGGAACAGTCATTTCTTCATCGAACGGTAAAGGAAGAGGTGTTAAGAAACGAAAGCCAACTCGTCAATATCAAGAAGATATATTTTCATAAATTAAAAATAATGTCTTTCTTACACAGTCACTCTTGTGAATGTATAAAATCTGAATTGGATTTGTTTGCTTTACCATCAACACAAACAAGCATCGAAAGTGGTATGTGGGTACACTACAAACCAATATCATCTTTAGTCGACGATGGACCCATAGAATTTCAGGTTCCTGGAACTGGCGATGATTATATAGACTTATCTCATACACTCGTTCAATTAAAAGCAAAAGTATTAAACGAAGATTCTTCAAAATTAGCAGCTTCAACTCTTGTAGCACCTGTAAACAATTGGCTTCATTCAATTTTTAGTCAACTCGATGTTTATTTAAATCAAAAATTAGTTTCACCTCCAAACAATACATATGCTTATCGAGCTTACATTGAAACTTTTTTGAATTACTCACCCGACGCCAAACAATCTCATTTAACTTGTAGCCTATGGTATGAAGATACAGCTGGTAAAATGGATTCAACCGAAGAAATAAATGCAGGTTTAACTACAAGATAAAAATTAGTTTCAGAAAGTAAGGAAGTTGAAATAATAGGACACCTTCATGGTGACATATTCAATCAATCAAAGTTTTTAATTAATGGAGTTGACAGGAATATTAAATTGGTTAGATCACGTGAAACATTTAACCTTATGGCTCCGACAGATGATGTTAAATACAAAATAAATATAACAGATGCGACTCTCCTTGTTCGAAGGACAAAAATTAACCCTTCCGTCTTACTTGCCCATCAAAAAGTTTTAGCCACCACAACTGCAAAATATCCAATAACTCGAGCCGAAGTAAAAGTTTTAACGATACCGTCAGGGGTTCAGGGCAAGACATTAGACAATATATTTTTGGGTCAAGTACCTAAGAGATGTATAGTGGGATTTGTAAATAATGCAGCATTTAATGGTTGTTTGTCTAAAAATCCGTTTAATTTTGAGGACTGTAAAATGAATTCCTTTTGTTTATATATTGACGGTCAGCAAATTCCTTCAAAAGCTTTACAACCATCTTTTAGACATGGTAGTGTTAGATTAGAAGTTCGCTTTGAATCTGCTCTGACTCAAACGATAAATTGCGTTGTTTATGCAGAATTTGATAATGTTATTGAAATAGGTAAAAATCGTAACGTAACCGTTGACTATAGTAGTTAAGAAACAAACATTGTATTATCTTTCTAAGTATTATTAAGTTCTCAATCTGTAATATGTTTTTAATGTGTAAGTAAATGATTATTTTAAAGTTGTGATTTCATTTTAATTTAAAACCTCAGTTGCATGTTCGATAAGAATATCTTATCTTATTTATTTCAGTTGCGTATGATAGAGTGAATGAATAAGCCTTTTTTAAAGAATTATGAATACTTTACTACTACAATTATACTTAAAAAAGATTCATCCAAGTTTAAACAATAGCGTGTATGCTGCGAACCGATTACCAATGTATGTGACGGTCCCCACTTACTTTATAAGCAATTTGGACCCGGACTCAAAACCAGAATCTCACTGGGTAGCCATTCACATAGACAATCATGGTATCGGTGAATATTTTGATACATATGGTCGCTTTCCTATGGGAATGCACAAAATGTTTTTGAATAGAAATGCAAGGAAATGGCGTTATAATACTATCAGGCTACAAAATGATTGGACTTCAGTGTGCGGAGAGTACTGTTTAATGTACTTATTATATAAGTTTCATAACAAGTCATTGACAGAGTTTCAGACTGAATTTAGCAGTGATACACTTAAAAATGATATGTTTTTGAATACAATTTTTAAATCTTGTTTTATGAAAGATTAAAAATGTTACTAAAGGATTACGACTAAATAAATAATTTGTTTGAAAGTAAACCAAAGTTTTATTTTAAACATCAGTTTTAATTATTAAAAAGGAGACAATGTAATGTTATGACGATTGCGACACAGCAAAATGTCATTAGCATCTTAATGAATGCATTGTCAATACACATTAGAAACCGAGATCATTAGTATTACCCTAATTAGGGTATTGGAGCTTTTCTGGCGCAAAAGCTAAAACGTTAACTAGTGCAAATACGCAAAAACGGATCGCATATATCGATCGGGCATGGTCGAAAACCCCCATTTTGACACCAAACTTTTTTTTTTGTAGCCGGCGTCACCGCTCGAACTGTTGATAGAGCACGTGGGGGAGGGCGAGGGGAGAGGGCGGGGTATCCAGAATAGTGAGCCAGAATGCACGAATCCACACTACTATCCTGTGAGAGTTAGTAAAATCTTGACTAAAGTGAATTGGATTTGGTCTAGATGGCCCCGAATTATAGTTTTAATTATTATTCCTCATCCGACTCCTACTAATACTGACGTTTACGACAATTTTCAATTGTATGTCCTGGGTATTTACAATATCTACATACAGGTGTAGTAAAATTACTTGAATTATGACGCGGCGGGGATTGATCCTTCTTGTTGTTATTATTAAACGAGTTCGAAAAACGAGGTTGAAAGTTATTATTATTATTAGATGCGTAATTATTACGGTGGTTATTATTTAAGTTTGTATTTGACCTCTTAGTAGCATGGTAAATCTTTTCTTCGGATATGGTTATATTTATAGCTTCATTTAAATCATTGGGTTCGCGGCATCTAACAACTGTGGATATATTTGGATTTCATCCTGTTAAAAAAGTGTGAAGCGCCAAATCTTCCATTGCAGCGACTCGGCTAGTCAGTTCGCCTTTTTGCTTAGTAGGAATGGAGACATTAATTTCGGTGAGTAATTTACTAAGACAATTTTCAACTCTGAGAGAGAACTGATTGACTCTTCATTAACACCCTGTTTACTGTTTTGGAGTTCGGTTAGGAGATGTGTATAATGCTTTTTTCTCCAAATTGTGTTTTTAAAAACTCTTCTAATTGGTTCCAGTCGTCGAATTCTTTAATATTAGCGGCGGACTCTGCGCGACCTTCTAGCCGACTTAATATATACAGGGTGACCTGAAATTCGATACATTCCTTTGAAAGACAGAAAGTAGACCTCATTTACAGTAATATTTTTCATGGCATCCCCTATCCGAAAGTTGATATTTACAAAGTTATTGAAATTTCAAAAATTTTTTCTTTATTTTCGACTTTTTGACTTTGACATGACGTATTTTTAAAAATGTTTGTCTTTTTAGTGATTTTTTATGTATTTTAACCGTCAATGAGTCAAATATTATTTTTAAGGAATAAATAGGGACAAACTAAGCGAGAATTTTTCATTATGAGACATGAAACAGAATTTTCTTTTAAGAAAAATGCACATTTTTCTTAAAAAACAGGTGATTTTCTTAAAAAAATGTATGATACAATGCGTACAAATATTCTAAATAACTTCCTTATCTCATTAGCTTTCCAAAAAGGTGCAAATGTCTACATAAAAATATGACGTTGTAGTAAACATATTAGAAGTAAAATGAAATAATGTCTAAATCGATTTATTTGCGATAAGGTTAAAATAAAAGGAAAAACTTGAATTTAATTACGTTTATTGTGTTTAAAAAACATCAATGTTTAATTTAATTTAATCATAAATATTCTACTTTAGGTCTTGTTCAAAATGTGAACCTCTGTTTCTGATACAGGCCCGTAGTCTTCTCCGTACCTCTGTTTTGATTATTCTGGTAGTAAGACTAGTTTTGATTTCTTCTGCTGCGTTTCTTATGCGGCTTCTGAGCTCCTCTACAGTAGTTATGGGTGTAGTATACACCAAAGCCTTCATATGACCCCAAAGATAAAAATCACACGGGGTCAAATCGGGACACCGTGCTGGCCAAGGAATTGGCCCGCCTCGACCTATCCAGCGATGTGGGTAAGTTTGGTCTAGCCACTGGCGTACGCCGAGGCGGAAGTGGGCCGGGCAACCATCATGCTGGAAAATCATATTACGACGAGTTGCTATTGGCACATCTTCCATTAAACCAGTAATCTCCTCTCTTAGGAAATGTTCGTACATTTCACCATTTAAATTTTGAGGCAAAAAATGAGGTCCAACTAAATTATTATTAATTATACCCATCCAGACATTTAGACTGAATCTGGTTTGATGGGCCCTTTCTTTTTTCATCCTGGGGTTTTCTCCTTTTCGTGCCCAGTAATGTGTGTTGTGGAAATTGTTTATCCCGTCACGGTCAAATTTCGATTCATCCGTCCACTATATTCTTGAGAAGAAATTGCGATCCTCCATGTCTGCATTTATCATAAAACGGCAGAATTCCATTCTTCTAACCGGGTCTCCCTCTTCCAACGCTTAGACAGGTGTGTAGTGAAATGGATGTAGACGCGCTGTGTGTACTGTAAACCACACCTTCCATTGACTCAATCCAAGTCTTCTAGCTGCCGCTCTTGTAGAAATAGAAGGATCATTTTGAAAAAGTGTTAAAATTTCTTCTTCTTCTTCTGGAGCATACAAACGAGGTCTGCCTGAATCGCCACGTCTTCTATCAACACGGCCGCTTTCCCGAATTCGTCGAAATGTTGTTGAAAACACTCTAACGTTTGGCACTCGTCGATTCAGAAAACGTTCAACGTATGTTCTTCGTGCAGCAGCAGCATTACCATTACAAAGTCCGTAACAAAACAAGATGTCAGCGTATTCATCGTACTCAAAAGCAGCCATCGCGATACAAAAAAATCACAAGTAGAAGTAAGGATGTAGTTTAAAGCAACAATACGTCCGTACACGGCAATAGTTGACTTAAAACTAATATTAGCTACAAAATTTGCTCTCTAAGCCAGTCGGTAACTCATTGACAAAGGGCCGCGACGACAGTAGCCGAAACATCCCGAAGTTTGAACAAAGGAAACAATTGAAAAAAAAGGTCGCCTCAGGTAGAGTAATAAAAGTTATTTAAGGTATTTGTACGCATTGCATCATACATTTTTTTAAGAAAATCACCTGTTTTTAAGAAAAATGTGCATTTTTCTTAAAAGAAAATTCTATGTAATGTCTCATAATGAAAAATTCTCGCTTAGTTTGTCTCTATTTATTCCTTAAAAATAATATTTGACTCATTGACGGTTAAAATACATAAAAAAAACACTAAAAAGACAAACATTTTTAAAAATACGTTATGTCTAAGTCAAAAAGTCGAAAATAAAGAAAAAATTTTTGAAATTTCAATAACTTTGTAAATATCAACTTTCGGATAGGGGATGCCATGAAAAATATTACTGTAAATGAGGTCTACTTTCTGTCTTTCAAAGGAATGTATCGAATTTCAGGTCACCCTGTATTTAAAAATGATTTTCTTTTGTTCATCGTTAGCTAACCCTAGTGCATTGTTGCAATTACTTAAGAAAGGATTTAATTTATCTCTACTCCCAACAAACTTTCCGATAAATTTAATTAAAATATTTAATTCTACAGCTGGCATTATTGGAAGATTAATAGGCCAGCTGGTTTACTGGTTCCTGGTGCCGACATTAACGTTAGACGAGGAGGATTACAGTACAGTAATATTACTATAATAATATGCCTAAATAAATCTAACGGTTGCAAATAATAATTTTACCTAATATAAAATAAAGTTTGGAAAACAGAGAACTTTTAATGTTTGAGAAACAGTGACTAAAGACTTACAGTGAACTGACGATCACGGAGGTGAAGATAAGAAGCATGACGGACGTAGACTCAGCGACTCAGCGAAACACCGATGTAGTGTATAATATAATCTCTCACGATATAGCACGTCTAATATCCGATTTCGAATGGGTTATTCGGAATTCCTTGTATATTATTTTCTGAATATTTAGATTTATTATGTTTTGGCAATGATAATGAGTTTATCCACTTAGCTGGCTGATTACTGGGATACAGGATACTGTGAGGACTGCGACAGGATATGGCGTTATTCTCGCCACAGGATTTGTGCTTTCAGGAACTCACTTTTCCACTTTTACACAACACTTATCATGAATTTTCACAGTTTTTCAGCTTTTATTCACAGATTTTACAGTTTACTACTTTTAAACAACAATTTTCATAGATTTTCACTAATTTTCCACTGATTTTAGCATAGATTTTCACAGTTTTCACTAGTTTTTCGGAGAAGGTACCAAGGATTTTCACTTTTAAAATTCCTTAAGCTGCCACCAATGTTATGCGGGGCCTCGCGGATCGCGTTTTAAAAAAGGTTTCTTTATTAACACACCTTACAATAATTATTTAGAAATAGGATTTAGAAATAAAAGAGCAAGAAATAGTACAACAAGAAGGTGCTCCGCAATAAGACTGAAGGAAAACTGACTGTTCGGCCGATGGGCGACCTAATATGATGTTAGGATATGCTGACTTGACTAAAGGTCTAGTCAGCCTACTTACATTGTAAAGGTATAACAACCCCCCGGTTGAGTGTAAAGTTCGGGGTTAAAAATAGAACTTCACCAAATTTAATGAATTCTAATTCTAGGCGGGGTAGTAATTATACCTTCATCTAGTTCTATTTCGACTGATGATTTTGATGTTAGGATATGCGGACTTGACTTAAGGTCTAGTCAGCCCAACTACTTACATTGTAAAGGTATAACAAGACACACAAATGAAGGAATTTTGAAACGCATTGTTACCTGCGATGAAAAATGGATTCTGTTTGATAACCGCAAGCGCTCAGCAAGTTGGTTGGATCCTGGTTCAGCACCTAAACAATGCCCTAAACGAAAACTTACCCCTAGAAAAGTGATGGTCACTGTTTGGTGGTCTAGCGCCGGTGTGATTCATCACAGCTTCTTACCAAATGGGGTGAGCATTACTGCAGATGTGTACTGTGAATAACTGAGCACAATGATGGAGAAGCTGGCAAATCTCTGTTGCATATTGACAAAAAGAAGTGTCAATGTAATTTTTGTCATTGACAGATGTCATGAAGTATCCTATCTATATAAGCCTAGCCTATAAGAAATCTATATAAGCCTATCTATATATTATGTTGTGGATCCAAATGGTGTTATGTATAGGAGGAATAGGGGACACATTAGACCTAGAAAAAAGAATTTAAAAGAAACAAATCCTCCACCTTCTTTTAATGGCAACGGCAGCACTGACAATATGCCTCCCATGCAGGAGAGTATAGATCCCATGAGTTCGGCACAGCTCGGAGACGGTTCTGTTCAAAATTGCGTTATCGATGATAACTGTGTGTTGCATATTGACAAAAGTAAGTGTCAATGTCATTTTTGACATTGACAGATGTCATGAAGTAAAGCCTATTTAGTTCGCCAAAAGGCTATAAATAGTGTAGACGTATATTATTGTGTTAGGCATATATCTCATATGTAATACGTAATCAGTGTTAAGCACCAATAAAGGAGAATATAAGAATTGTTGCTGTATTATTATCATCACCACTCAGGCACAAGAAGTACATACAAATCAAGAAGTCGTAGTCCGCTACATGGTGTCAGAAAAAGAAGTAAAAAATAAGTTGTCAAGAAAACGAAAATCATGAACGCAAAGGAATGAAACATCGAAAACTCCGGAAGCTTCGAGACAATCTGAGTGTGGGAACTTAACAATGGCAGGAAACGGAGTGCCGAAGCTTGAGATCTCTACAGAAATTATCAACAATAATGCTGAAAATTTCAAGAAATGGACGCAGTCATTCGAGATATTCCTACTGGCGTCGGGCATGGAGAAAACGGAAGACAAAAGAAAAATTGCAATCATGCTGCATTCCATGGGAGATAAGGGCCTAAATATCTACAATTCCTTCAATTTGGACCTAAGAACTGCTACATTCCAAGAAGTCAAGGCAAAATTCGTCGAGTATTTTGAACTCAAAAAGAATTTGACCGTGGCGCGGCACAAATTCTTTACGTTGAAACAACGTGTGAACGAATCCTTGGATTTTTTTTTAATGGAATTAGAAAACGCAAGTCATGCCTGTGAGTTTGGTTCGCTACGCGATTCCCTTGTAAAGGACATTCTCATTGCTAATATGGCCACAAACTTCTCGCAATTTCGTCAAAAGCAGAAGCTTTTGACGAAATTGCGATCTTGCTCTTGTAGAACAAGAGCAAGATCTATCCCTAGAGAGAGCCAAACTCCTCTGTAGAACACTCACGATGGCTCAGAAAAGTGAAGAATTAATCAATGTAGCAGATGGAAGAGAAGAAGCCACAATAAACAAGTTACACAAAAGTCGTCGGGCCAGTTCTCCCCCATACCAGAAAAGAAAAAACTCAAGATCCCCATCACGCCAAGGTCACCCAAGGTCAGCTACACCTGGATCCAGAACATCGTCGTGTGTAAAGTGCAACACATCGCATGGTCGCCGCAACTGTCCAGCATGGAAATACAGATGCAGGTCATGTTTTGAATATGGACATTTTACTCACCTATGTTTTAAGGAAAATAGTGTCAGGACTATTGTTTCTGGGGTAGGTAGCATAAATCTCGATGATGAGTCAAGCCCCAAAGGTGCTGAGGCTGAGAGATTTACAATAGGGGCATTATTCAACATTAAAAACATAAAGTCACAAAATGCTAGTAAAAATTTGATTAACACGGACAATTCCTGGCATTATTCTCTTAAAATAAACAACAAAAATGTAGATTGCCTAATTGACACTGGAGCAGACATAGATGTCTTATCAAGTATTTAAAGAATTGAATCTTAAATTTGACAAACAGAGTAAAGAAATGTGTAAAAAATATAATATCTTTGCCTACAGTGGGCACAGAATTCCGATAATTTCAGTGCCAACATTTGTTGTTTAGTTGAAAACAATACAAAACCAGAAAACATTACTTCTGTTGTAACTAAATTAAATTGTCCAACTGTGATTGGTTTACCCACTTGTATAAAGCTAAATTTAATAACAAAAAACTTTCATATAAAGAATGAAAATGTCAAAAATATTGAGCAAAATGTATATAATATGTATCAAAAAAAGAATGGTGGATTGATAATTTGCTTAGATCCTAGAAATTTAAATAAAAATTTATTGAGATGTCATTATCCAATCAAAAACATAGACGAAGTCAGGTCTAAATTGTCCAAAGCCTCTTATTTTTCACATTTAGATGCGTTTTCTGGGTTTTATAAAATAAAATTAACTAAAGAAAGTAGTGATCTGTGTACATTTCAACTCCCTTTGGCAGATACAAATTTTTAAGATTACCTTTTGGAATAAACACGGCTACAGAAATTTTCTATAAAACCATGATAGATCTTTTCGGAGAGATTGAAGGTATAATAATTTGGTGTGATGACATTTTAATATACGGTGCAACAATTGAAATACACAATAAAAATAATATATTATTTTTTATAAAACATAGTAGATACACACCATACCACAGATTAAAGAAAGAGGAACAGATAAACAGCTACATAGTTAGCTTTTGATTTGATTGCACTACTACAAGCATACAGTGTGTCCACGATTATGTGGAGAAATTGTGGGCCGTTGAAGGGGACGTCAAAATTTTCAAATTTGTATCGATTTGGATCGTTCTATGAAACTGAATTCTGTTTTTCTGAACGTAAGTACATATTATAATAATATATTTTCTACTCTGTGCCATAACTCTTGAGTAAAGGTTCCAGCCAAATGTTCTTTTTTGTGTTTTTACGGAAATTTTCATACTGAATCATTACCTAAGAATAAAACATTTGTTTACTAATTACTTAGGTATAGTTCAACTTGTGAAGATATTTCCTTAACTATTTATATTTATAGTACACTACACTAACGAAATACATAGACAATATTGTTTAGGTAGATTCAATCCATTTTTTTTTAATTTTTGTTATAAATAGTTACAAAATTCGTCACACTTAAAAATAAGACCTATTCTACTGTTTTGTAAACGCTTAAATTTCAAATTGCTCCATTGCTCTATAAATGGCTCTATTGAAAATATACTATAAACAGTGAACATTTGAAATTTTTCATATTTTCTATTCGAAAAGCGACTGTAAGCAAATATTGGAATATTGTATATTTATTGTAAACTAGCTGTCCCACATGTTGTTCTGTCTTAACTATGAACTGTAATAAATAAATAGCTACACTTACAACGGGAATGAATATAGGAAACTTTTTTTGGCGTCAGAATGTACGGCACCCGAAGAATTTTCTCTTGGGCGTGGGTAACATATAGTTGCTTTATATTCACAATGGAGTTAGAAATTTTGTTTTAGAAATGGATAATTTACAACTTCAGAAAACAATTCGTTTGTGGTCTACAATCAGAAGTTTTCAATGCGTATTGAATGCTTTACCTTTTGTTGCGTTGAAACTTTCCTTGTATGGCTTAACCTTTACAGTTTTGGATTATTTTTTTATTAAGAATATAAAATTATATATTAATGATAACAATAATAGCCTTTATTTAAAAATCTTACATAATATACATTTACTAAACTAATTTCAATATTTGACACCAGTTCCGCGAAGAATGTCTTGATTTTCAGCGCAGGCCTCCCCTTGCCATAGGATACGATCGTGTGCTTTTATTCTCCACGTAATTCCTGCTATACTTTCAATGTCGTCCTCTCATCGACGACACTGTCTCCCTTTTCTTCGCTTATGTTGTCTCGGACCCCACTCGGTAACATCCTTAGCCTATTTGTCCTTCTTGTTCCTCATCATGTGTCCATAAAATAATATACCTAACATACATAGAAATGACGCGCTGTTCTGCTGAAGATATCCAAATTCCAAAATAAAGTAGGAATTCCAGTACAGTGTTTTTTTTCAGTACAGTATTTTGAGGATTCCGTAATAAATACTACAAGGAACCCTTAAAGTTTCGCTCTGTCCGTCCATCTGTCCGCTTGTCCTCTTTGTTGTGTATTGCTAACTTCGGTTATCCACTACAAATAAATAAAATTGAAGTGTCTGTTTGTAATATCAAATTAACAGTTTTTCACTTAAAAGCATACCTTTCCTTTATAGTATAGCTTTCTACATCAAAAAATCAATTTTCAAGATTTTTGTCTGTCCGTATGTTGTTGTTGTCTGTCTGTCAAATCTCTAAAACGGCCAGGCCGATTTTGACCGGATTTTCACTGGCAGATAGCTGATGTTATCAGGAGTAACATAGACTACTTTTATCTCAGAGTTCCATTTCCATTAATAGTTCCGCACAAACGAAGTTGCGGGCTCCAGCTAGTTATCAATATACATAGACGAAATGTTATATAGCTTTATACATGTGACCAATGATACATTCTTTTTTCATTCTATTCCATTTCTGAGTATCATCAAATATATATTTTTAAATTAAGGCGAGCTTTCATACAAGAATTTTTAATAATACTTGAGATCGCCCTGTCTGATCGCACAAGAAACAGTACACATCACATTTTTTTTTTGGTTTTGTAATTAAATCTGCCATCGGCTTTCACTTACCCATTATCAGATGGTATGTTTTATTATTATTATTATCTTTTGTGAGAGGTGTTCCACTAAACACTCAGCTCTTTCCTTATTATCATATAGAGCAACGCCTCACTGTCTCTGGTCTAGTATACGCAGACGTCTCAGTCTTCTTATATCATCATCAATTATCAGATCTCTTGCAAGTTCATTGGTGTGATTTTCTGGTCTTGTCTTGTATGTTTTTATATATTTACACACCTCTTCCTTTACTGTTGTAATATTTAAGTGCTCATGTATCTCAGAGTTAGTTGTGAACCAGGGTGCATTAGATATCATTCTTATACATTTATTCTGAAATCGTTGCAATTTTTCTACGTTGCTGGTGGTCGCTGAGTCCCACAATTGGATGCCATATGTCCATATTGGATTGATGATGGCTTTGTAAACCAGTAGTTTGTTGTCAAGAGTAGCCAGTACAATTTTTTATATTGGATATCTGCTTGCTGTTTTAATATATTTCGCCTAAGTTAGTTTTCTATCAATGTGCAATACCAAGTATTTAATACTGTTGTCTGACGGTAGTTTTGCTCCTTGTAGGGTGACTGGTGGGCAGTCTCCCCTCCGCAAGGTAAAGGTAATTTGTACAGATTTGTTGACATTTGACTTAATCCTCCACTGCTCAAGCCACTGATCTACCTTATTCATGTAGTCTTGTAGTTTTTGTGCTGCTATGGTTGGATTTACATTACTAGCAAGACAGGTAGTATCATCAGCATATGTTGCCGTGACTACATTCCTGCTGCTAGGTAGCTCAGCTGTATATATGGAGTATAATATTGGGCCTAGGAATGAACCCTGTGATACAGATGCTCTGATATCATACAGTTTTGATACTTCATCATCATACTTTACTTGAAATTTTCTGCCTTCAAGATAGGATTTGAAAAGCATATAGTAAGAGTTGGGTAACTTATTCAAAATCAAAATTTTGAACAGAAGTGGTTTGTGCCACACTCTGTCAAAAACTTGCTATATATCGAGAAACACTGCGGCACAGTACTCTTTTTTCTCCAAAGACTGCCTTATTTTTCTTACCACACGGTGAACTTACTCCACCATTGAGTGTTGCTGTCGGAAACCAAATTGGTGGTCAGGAATTATTTTTTCTGTATTTAAAATTGGTTTGAGCCTTTTTAGTAGTAACTTTTCAAATAGCTTTGAAATGATTGGCACCAAGCTTATTGGTCGATAGGTGCTGGGATCTGTTGTTAGTTTTCCTGGTTTAGGTAGCATGCAGATCTGTGATATCTTCCATAGCCTTAGATAGTGATGCAATCTTAGTATAGCATTAAACAACATTGACAAAAATACGAGTGCTTTCCTTGGTATATGTTTTAATAATTTATAATTTTTCTATAAATTTTTCTGCAAGTATATTTCATATAAACTGTCAATTGAAACAAAATAAAACTTGTAATGATTTTAAGTGTGCCATAACTTAAAAGAATAGATTTTAAAAATGTTATTTCCTTCAGTAATGAAATATATTTGCTACCATTTCTTTTTGCATAAACTGTTATTTAGACTTTTATTTCTAATTGTTATATTGTCTCTTTTCTTGAAAAGATTAAATAAATTGTTTATCATTAAAGCAATGTATTGTATTGTGGTATTTAATATAAAAAGCTTCATTATCTACCTTATTATTCGGGTGGGCTCTGGTAGCAACTTTACACCTAGTAGCTTTTTTTTTCTCTTTTATTTATTATTATTACAATATATTTTATTATTAATTATTTTGTATTATTATTTATTTACATATTTAAATTATTATTGTTAATATAGTAACTATATATTATTTTTATTTTTATTATTGATAATATAATGGAGTTAAATTTGAGTATGGAAAGTATTGATTTTAAATGTTGTTGATTTTAAATTGTTCCTCATCGAACTGTTCCTTTCACAGTACAGAATCTTTAGTACCCCTTAATGAATCTTTGGATATAGAGTTTCAAGATATGTTCAAAAACTTTAATGTGGTCCATATTATTAATGCACAAAGCATTCCATCCCATTTTTCCGATATTCTGGCGGTATTCGAGCCGAAACTAAATATCCATGCTATACTCATATCCGAGTCATGGCTTAAACCGTGTCTCCTTTCCCAATTACCAGCTGATCCGTAATGACAGAACTGGTCGAACTGGTGGTGGTGTCGCAATTTACCTACGCTCGGATATTCCCTTCTCTCACATTAGCTCATCCACTAAGCCTCCTCCATTAAATGCTCCAGAACATCTATTTATTGATATTACACTGTTTCACACAAAAGTTTTGGTAGGTGTGCTGTACTGTCCTCCTTCTCATATAAATTATTTTACAGCCTTTGAAAGTTTGTGAGAAGAACTCTCGCCAGAATATAAACATATGATTATTATGGGAGATTTAAGCACGTGCCTACTTAAAAAGGCTTACAGGTCCAATAAATTAGTAATAAAACTATTGTCTATTCGTGTAACATGCAATTATTGCCTCTAAATACAACTCATTGTGCTCCCAACTGTACACCTTCTCTTTTAGATGTTATGATTGTCGCATCCTCTACATCTATTGCAAAACATGGACAATACAATGCTGACATGTTCTCGTACCATGACCTAATTTTTGCATCATGTAAGATTAAAACGCCTAAACCGAAACATAATACGCGTATGGTTCGTAGCTTTGTTTGAATCGAGTTGGAAAAGTTGTGCGCTGATGCACGCATTTTGGATTGGTTTCCGGTAACAGATGCTAATAACATTGATGCTAAAAATAAAACTTTCACATCTATCATTACCAAACTATATGACGACTATGCACCTCTCAAGCCAGTCAGAATAAAACATTTACCTGCACCATGGTTGACAGATGAAATTAAAGCTCTTATAATTAAGAAACATCGTGCTAAAGCAACTTACAGACGACAAAAAACTAACGAAAGTCATGAAAAGTACATAAAAATTCGTAATCGCTGCAACACTTTGTGCAGAGATGCACAGAGGCGTTCATTCATTCGTCTATAGCAAGCGGTGGGACAGCTAAAACATGGAAATTTTTAAAGTCTCTGGGACCTGCCCACCACGATTACCTATACCCATAGGTAATCGTGGTGGGCAGGTCCCAACCAATAATATTAAGCTTCATGATCTTAATAAATTTTTCTCATCGCCATCAACGTCATTAAGTACGACCGACAAAACTAATACGCTACAACATCTCTCTTTTCATCCTCCTGAAAGACAATCTCCTTTTTGTTTTTGTCCAGTCAGTATCAGTGAGGTTAAGTAAAGTATAATGTCAATTTCATCTAATGGGGTTGGTAGTGATGAACTTAGTCGTAATACGATTGTTCCAATAATTGATATTATATGTTCATTCTTAACAGATATCCTTAATTTTTCTTTGTCCACAGGTACTTTTCCAGAATCCTGGAAAAGAGCTAAAATTATCCCTTTACCCAAAAAGCCTAAACCAAAATTTTGTAACGATTATCGACCAATTTCTATCCTACCATTTTTATCTAAGGTATTAGAGCGTCTCATCCATCAGCAGGCTGTTAACTTTTTAAATAGGTTAAATTACTTCAACCCCTTTAAGTCTGGTTTCCGTCCCGGGCACAGTACAACTGCTGCATTAATAAAGGTGACTGACGATATACGCTGTGCCATAGACAATGGGGAAATAACGATTTTAACACTTTTGGACTTTACAAATGTTTATAACACAGCTGACCACGATATTCTCTTGCAACTCATGATCTCTCTAAATTTTTCACCTACCGTGATTGCATGGTTTCGTGGTTATTTATGTAATCGTCTTCAACATGTTGCGGTGGAAGAAGTCAAGTCAAGTCAAGTCAACAGTCACGGCTGGTGTCCCTCAAGGCGGTGTCCTATCGCCTTTACTGTTTAGCATTTTCATTAATACCATCGCCAAAAATATCTTCTCCTGCTCTCACATGTATGCTGATGACTTGCAGATTTATCTCCACGCATCACTTAATGACTTACCGTCGGCTATTGCACGAACTAATGCAGATCTAAAAAGTATATGTGCTTGGAGTAAATCTCATGGATTAGTCATCAATCCTACGAAAACCCAAGCGATTATCATCGGCAGTCCAAGGTTGTTGACAAGGGTTCGATTACAGGATCTTTGCCCAGTAATGGTCGAAAGAAACATTATCCCATTCTCACAATCCGTTCAAAATCTTGGAATTCATCTTCATTTAACATTGTCTTGGTCTAAGCACATTGGTGAGATCGGTAGGAGAGTTTTTGGTGCGTGGAGTACTCTGAGGCGCTTGCAGCATTTTCTGCCGATTCCGACCAAAACTCTGATTGCTGAATCGCTTATCCTTCCTATATTAGATTACGCTGACACATGTTTCACAAATCCAAAACCTTTGTATTAGATTTATTTTCGGTTTACGAAAATATGATCACATATCCGAATTTCGTACCAAACTCAAGTGGCTGCCAATCCGACTTCGGCGGAATGCTCATATACTGTCCCACCTGTATGGTATACTATATGACCCCAAGTCGCCACCTTACTTAAAAGAAAGGTTTAAATTTTTGAACGATAGTGTAAAATCTTTTCGAAATTCTAATATATCATTAAAACCCCCTACGAGAAATACAATTTTTTTTTACTCTTCATTCACAGCTCGTGCAGTCAGTCTGTGGAACAGATTACCAATTTCATTAAGACGCGCTCAATCTTTGCACGTATTTAAAACTGGAGTTAAGGAACATTTTTTGTCACAATTAATATGGTAATCTTTATTATAAGTCTATAATTTGTATGCATTATTTCTACTTTTAATAATAGTATTTATTTATTTATTCTATAGTACGATATGTAAGTATTTGTGTATGTATTAACAAATATTATAAAGTAGTGTACCTAAATAGTATATATCTTATAAAATATATTATGAAATCTTAAATTACAATATGTATTAAAATAACTTTCTCTTTACCTGTCTATAAAGTCACCTACCAGTATATTACATGTAAACATGTGTCATGATTATAAAGGTTGTCTGGCAGAAATCGCTTGTAGCGATAAGACCGCATTGTGTGCTTTTATCAGTTTAGTTTTTCTATGTTCTGTGTCTCCTATTTGTTTTTGGTGCAATAAAGAGTTTTCATTCATTCATTCATTCAATACTTAACCTGTTATGAAGTCATATCCAGGGGTTTTTCTCCTTCCTAGTCTTTTAATTCCTGCTGTCAGTTCTCTGGGAGTTACGATTTTATCGGTAATGACAACTGTTGGTCGCTATTCAGTACAGTATCTACTTCATCTTCAAACTGTGTCATAGTTGAGGTATTTGATTCAAATACTTTGCTAAGGTGCTTTGAAAAATAGTTCAGCTTTTTCATGTGGCTTTTTTGCCCAATTTCCTGCTTGTGTTTTGAGTGGTGGTACCGACTTGAGAGGCCACAGCGGCCTGCGGAAGTTTTTGTTAATTTCCACAGGGAATAATTATTGTCCTGCTTAGTTGCTGAAAGTGAAGAGAGCTGTTGATGGAATGTGAAATTTTCTTGCTCTTTGATCATTTCTTTGAATTCACGTGCCGCCCTGTTCAATATCCTTTTATACATGGGGGATCTATAGAGTTGATATTGTCTTCTGAGCCTTCTTTTTTCCTTCATTTTCTCTTGTATCTGGAGTGGTATATTTATTCTCTTATCTGCTGTTTTGATAGTTGGTGTAGAACGCCATACAGCCTCCTGTATTTTGTTGGTAATAATAAATGTTGCATCGTCAATATCTTCTATAGCTTTTAGTCTAATTTTGAAATTTAATTCTGCATCTAGTATTTCACGTAATGCGGTCCAATCTGTTTTTTGATTATACGATGTTTTGCTCCCTTTATATTTTTATTTTGCTCCCTGTATTGAAATCTGTATCGAAATAAAATGAAATGAATTCTGAATTGAAATTGTATTGAAAAAAAATTAATACTTATAAACCCTGTATTGAAATCTCAGTTGAACTGAAATTTGCTATGATTGGTGTGTGGTCAAATGTTGTATCAGCACAATTTTGTCAAAATAACTATTACATAATCCCTTGATAACAAAAAAGTCCAAAAGATCTGGTGTCTTATTTGTGTCTGTAGGCCAATATGTAGGCTCTCCAGTAGAAAGTGTTGATAAATTGAGTGAATCTATACACTTCTTAAGCTCACGATTTCCAGGTCTTCAGGTTCCACTGGGGATCCACTGGATCCTCAGTGGAACCACAAACTGAACAGTCGCCACCACATACATATTTGTTTCCAAGTGATTTGAAGTAGAATTTAAACATATCTTTTGTTATTGTGAATCTAGGTTGAGCATAGACTGCACTTACATTGAGTGACCCTGTTTTGTTTTGGAATGTAGTAGCCTGTAGATAGTCTTCTTGAAATTCTCTATGTATGTGATGCTTCAAATTACTCTTTATCAAAATCGCAGTACCACCTTGTGATGTGCCATCTGGGTGGTTTGTATAATAAACACAGTAGTTTTCTAATTTAAAGGTTTTTCTATTATTTAGGTGAGTGTCAGATATAAGCATTGTATCAATTTTATTCATTTCCGTCTAGCTTTTCTGCCGGCTTCTAGATTGTTCCTAACAAAAAGTTGTTTATTTTATTAAGGTAATCCCCGTCAATACCTTTATTTCCTACCTGTATATTTTGGTGTGAAATTTGGTGACTTGGCTGTGAAATAAATTCACTATTTTTAGGATGTTGTAGATTTATTTTCTGTCTCTGTACAATCTCTGTATATGAGGGCACAGTGTTTGTTTATAATTGCACTTGAGCTGGGCATTCAGCTGGCTTGTAACACATAGTTGGTGGTCCATTGGGTATATTTTATGGAACTGTATTTGGCTTGTAAGTTATTGTTGATGTTTATGCAATACAACATTAATATTAAAAAATATTTTTGTACATGTATTTGTTACCTTCTATTGAAATAAAAACCTTTTTTGTTATACAGTCAACTTTATTATTTTCCATACGGGGGGGGGGGGGGGGTTTGGTTAGTCTAGGGGTTCGTGGAGCCAAAAGTTTGAGAATCCCTGTTATGAGGTGTAACATAGGCTATTTTACGGAATACGGGAACGGAATAGGATTCCGTTCCCGTTAGTTCTACGCAATTCGCAAACGAAGTACTAGTAAGTAGTGAATAATAACGCGAACGAACAGTGCTTATTGTAATGTACTGAGGTCCCAGCTCCGCCAGACTTATTTTATATTCTTACTGATATAATGTATGTCATAATTAGTTTTGTTCAATGAACGTTTGTGCTTAGATTCTGATAAAGTATCAATCTTATTTGTTGATTTCAGAAACAAAACTTATTAATGTAATTTTTCTCTAAACATAGTATGAACAGGAAAATATAAAATAAAGGTTAGAAGTTTAATGATTTTTATTTCTACGTGAATGATTTTCCTTTTTTTTTTATGAAAACTACGTTATAAAAACAAGCTATCCGTGTAAATTTCACTTTTTAATATTCAAATGTCAGTATTCTACTATAATATACAAAATAATCATTTCAAAAGCTGTAAGAAGAGTAAGTAAATTTTTTTTCCACCTTTGGCCCCCTGTACCTGAGAATTGGCCCACCGCACGGTGGGCCAATTCTCAGGTACAGGGGTTTTGCGGGTTCGTTCGTTCTTGCGGGTCTTGCGGGTTCGTTCGTTCATTATACTATAATATGACATACATTTTATTAGTAATAATATAAGGGGAGTCTGGCGGGGCTGCGACCTTAGTTCATAATGGATTTAGTTAAAGTTCTGCTTTCCAATTAACATAATCCTACTATTGCTTATTATAAATGTATAAGTTTGTAAAAATGGATTGCTGGATTTATGGATGGATGTTTTGTCACTCTGTCACTCTTTCACGCAAAAACTATCGATGGATATTGATAAAATTTGGTATGGTAGTAGTTTAAGTTGTGGATTAACACAAGGGCTACTTTTTATCCCGAAAAAGTACAGTGTTCTGTAGCCGCGGGCAAAATTAGTCCATTATAATATGAGAAAGAATGTATATCGCAATCTAGTGTTTTAGTTTCCTTGGTTTTAGTGCTTAGTATTTTTTACGTAAACTATAATTATGAAAAACTATATTTTTTACCTACTGCTTAATATAATTATATTGTTGTTTTGCCTAAATAAGTTCAGTAATTTATTATTTATAATAATAAAGGTGAATAGGAAGGTGCTAAGTGGGCATTCAAATTTACCCTGATAATAAGATATAAAATATAAGAATAATAGTTGTATAATAATAATTATATTATAATAATAATTTATTAATTATAATATATATATATATATATATATATATATATATATATATATATATATATATATATATATATATATATATATATATATATATATATATATATATATATATATATATATATATATATATATATATATATATATATATATATATATATATATATATATATATATATATTATAATATTATTATTATTATACTCCATTAACCTTTAATACGTGTGGAATTATAGGTGCTTAAGTAAAGTGTCCATGAGGAGGGAGGGCCGGGGAATTCCCGGGACGTTCTCACGTTGACGAAGGTTCCGTATCTGAAACCGGATCTCGGGTTTTAAATTGTCCCATTGTTGTACCTTGTTGGTGAAAATTACTCGGATTTATACGAAACCTAATTATACGATATCTTGATTGAATTGGTTGTATTTTAAGGATAAAGCCTAGGTAATTTTTTTATTTCATTTAATTTTACTAGCTGTTGCCCAACGGTCAAAATTCTTTCATTTAACCCTCCTTGTAGGTGTTAGATCCAAGATTTTCAACTTGGTTACTTTATATAAATTGTATTATATTTGGTAATTAATCCTTCAATAGGCATGGTGGTCAAATGGTAAACAAGCGGCTAAAATAAATATATTACCAGAAATCAACAAACTTTATGTGTATTTTCTTCAAATTGAACAAAAATTGCACAATTTTGGGCAAAGACATTGAATGAAATTATAATTTTCTCGAAACTATTATTATAATAGTTTTAATAACACCTCGTTTGACAGATATGTTTATTGTAACTAGAAAATTACTAACTTTCAATGTCGGTAGTCCCCTGGACCACGAGAAAAAAAATTGTTTAGAAATTTCCAGGTTTTCTAGTGACGAAAAATAGACGGAGTCGCTCCCGAGGAATCACAGGCAATTTGGTCTAGTTTTTTAGATTCAATATCTATAAACATATTATATTAAACGGGATAGTAGTTTTTACTATTTTTGGGCAATTTTTGACAAAATTTTATTTCTCGTGGTCTCCACGAGAGAAAATATTATACTAAAGGGATGGATTTTTTATATTTAACATACTAAATATATCAGTGTGATAAAATTATGTCAAGCGGAGTAGTTCGTAGAATGCTATTTTTATTAATTTAATGGGTTTGTTATGCATCACTGTAATAAATATTAGCTTTCTGCACTCCTCCCTTATATAAACTTTGACTGTGCCAAATGTCATACTCCTTCGGTCGTATAATTTTCATAAAAAGGGATACGTATTAAGACGACTTCTGTAGCTAAGTGGTTAGGTTAGGCGTTAACGATCAAGCCGGACGTCGCGGGTTCGAATCCCACCAGGGACATCCCAATCCCAACAAAAAAGTTGATTGTGTTCCTGGGTCATGGATGTGGATTAAATCTGTGTATTATATAGTAAAAATCATAAATATATGCATAGTATTAAAGTATTAAATATATTTCTGTTGTCTGGTAGTCGTAACACAAGTTCTTCGAGAACTTACCACGGCACCAGATTGACGTGGTGTGAAAGCGTCCATATATATTATTATAAAGGTTTTGCTTCACGTATTAATAGATTTACACATTCTATGTTTTAAACTTAAGATATACAAGCACTTGACCGACTTGAAATTATACTTCGAACAGCGTCAAGGTGTGCTTGACATATAGTTACTGTTTTCCTTTCTACGAAGACGCGGGCTCTTCCAATTAATTTAATAACCAAAACTACTTAGACTAAAACGGCATGAAAGGAGTGCTCGAGCGCACACAAAGCATAGTGTTCAGAGTTATTTTACCTCGAAGTTTCTATGAAAGTGATCCTTGTGTCGTCGGCATAAAGGTTCTGTCGGAGGTGAAATAACTCCGAACGGAGAGTTACAGGAAAGGAAATATCCTCGACCGTAAATACAAGTCAAAGTAAAAAACTCCTCGACGGAAGTATTTTGTAATTGAAAGAATATTACTGTTCGCAAACGAAAGGCATTCAATTGCAAAATGCAATTTTCGATATAAAGTTGGAATGGCTTTAGAATATTTTGTGATTTTAAAGAAAATAAAAATGTTTTATCACATCGTTGTTTATAACAAACCTTTTCTATACTAATATTATAAATAGGAAAGATTTGCTTATATAATATTAAATAGGCTCCTAAACTGTTGAATAATTGTCACAGATATGGAGTGGTCAGTAGACCATGTGGAAGGAACCTGTAATTGTTTATCTACATTTTTTTTGTCTCGTAAGACAAGATTTGCCCCCTGAGATTTTTAAATTTGCATGAAACTGTTTATATGTTACTGGCTGTTGCCCGCGGCTCCGCCCGCGTAAATACAGTATCCCAAAGGGAACACTACTTTTTCGGGATAAAAAGTATCCTATGTTTTGATCCAGAGCATAAACTACTACTATACCAAGTTTCATCGAAATCCGTTCAGTAGTTTTAGCGCGAAAGCGTAACAAACATCCATCTATACATACATCCATCCATCCATCCTCACAAACTTTCACATTTATAATATTAGTGGGATATACCTGAATTTCACAAATAATACAATTTTGGAAGAATTAAAAAAGAGAGTAAATGTGCAACAATGATACTTTTTTTTTGTTTTCGGGGTCAAGAGGAGCATATTTTTTGTGTGGCACTATCAATCCTTACCTATTTTATCATTTCTCCTGATAATATGATAATTATAAAAATACTAGCTGACCCCGACAGATGTTGTTCTGACTTTGTTATGGAGTAATTAAATAACCACCTACTAGGTGTAATAACAACCTACAGGCGATTTGGAAAAGAGTACATTACTTATGAGTTATCGACGACTGAGGGTAGAAGATTATTCCAGTTGGCAGATACTATAAAATAATGGGGTATGTGTTAGAAGGGTGAATTGAGGGTTAAAGGTATGTATATTTTTTGATGTCAAATCATAAAGTAATAAAAAACAAAAAAAAAAAAATCGACGGGTTGCACTCCGGGAGTGCCGGCAGAAGTAAAACTTGAATATTAACGTTGTGCATTTTTGATATTTTGGAATGGTTAGAGAATAATTTTGTACGAATTGCTTTCATTATCAGTATAAAAGTACTATTATTTATGTGGTGGAATATGTGTGTATATATGTGTGATCATCGACTCGATGACAATTAAATCGACTAGTTGCTGTTGTAATAAAACGAATTATGTATTTAATTATAAGTATAATATATAATTATATTATAATATTATGTATTTAATAAATATTAGATAATAACTACAAATAATCATTAAATTGAATGTACAAGTCATCAGCTGTCACCATCCATGGATACGCGTGGCACGCTGTAACATTAACACACACGAACATTCGCGCAAGCGCCCTGCTCCGCCTATCCTCTCTCCATCCGTCTTACGAATTTTCGATCAGGTCACGTGTCCTGACGCGAGTTTAGAAATTTTTACCCATTCCAAAAAAAGTACACAGCGCCGCTAAAGAAGTTTTCACTTCAAAAACAATTTTTTGGGTTGGCCACCCTTATTACTTAGGTGTTTATAATATAGCTTACAACTAGTAAGTTGTATACTCATACCTGCATACCTGCCGAATGCACCAGCAAAATCACATAAGAACATTATGTCTGCCAATCGATTCGTAGACTGCCCGTAGCCTGCGTAGCCGGCCTACGAAGTATGCTACGTGGTAGCTTACGCCCGAAATTAATAATCAATCTTTATATCATTTTAGCTATCTGAGATCAAAATTTTAATACATTTCAACGATCGTAGTATTTACTTCACGGCAATTTTTGTTTGAGAATCTAAAATTGAAATCAATCTAAGATTCTAGATACGTTATTAATTTCGGGCGAGAGCATTACGGTTTAATGCTCTAAGGATAGTATGAGTACTACTTTCCTTAATGAGTTTTATATACACTTATGGATAGTATACATATTTTATTTTATTTTATTTTATTTTATCTAATACTTTAAACGAGACAATATTGTACAAATATAATCAGATTCTCGAAAACGGCTGCAAGTATTACCATAAAATTTAGTATAGAGATAGTTTTGGGGGAGAAAAATCAATCTAGCTAGGGCTTATTCCTAGGAAACTGCGCATTTTTAAACTATGTATGTTTTTTCTTTCATAATAATTTCGATTCTATTAATTCAGTCCGATTGGAAGTTTGGTATGCGTATGTTTAACTTTTGCTTTGTTCGAAAATTCGGAATGCGGTCGGTTCAAATGCCAGCATCTGACCAGTCAGTGTTTCTTTTTATTTTTTAAATTTATCAGAACTCCAAGCAAAGGTTACTCAGGTACTCGATTACCCAGGTACTTTTATTTAAATCGGAATGCACTGACAACAAGCAACCAAAGAATGCTAATGCACCGAATTAAGGTTTAATGATATTCAGCAATATTATTCGAGGAATAACTTCTGGCAATCAATAATTTTTCTATAAGAAAATTAGTCAAGGAGCTTCCAATTTTTCTACAAAATATGATAGTAATTCCTAAAAAAAATATCCTCACTAGCAACACCATCAAGTAGTGCAAAACAGTTTGATTTTTTTTTACTTTTAACCCTTACTAACTTTTCTTCATCCAGCGTTTAGAGATTTTCCGTCACACAGTAAAATGATACATTTTTAAGCACTTTCATTTTATTTTATTTTATTTTATTTTATTTTATTTTATTTTATTTTATTTTATTTTATTTTATTTTATTTTATTTTATTTTATTTTATTTTATTTTATTTTATTTTATTTTATTTTATTTTATTTTATTTTATTTTATTTTATTTTATTTTATTTTATTTTATTTTATTTCTATAGAAAAACTTACAGCTAAACATAACTTTGTAGCAACAAAATTGAAACAGATAGCCATTGACAAGTTTTTACAGATATGTAACAAATATTAAGATGAGTGCTAGCTTTATACAAAAGAAAAAGAAAAGGGAATGAAATAATCAACGAAAACAACTAACAAAAATATTCGAGAAAAATTCAATCAAACCTTTGGATCACTAAACTGATCACACATACCTAATTGATTATAATTAACAGAAATATTCTGTAGTTACAAGTCTTTTAATAGAAGAAGATTCAATCAAGGAAGCATCTGCATTAGAGTGATCGCGTAGGAAATCGTTAAATTGTGTGGTAGACCTACAGATAAACGAATTGCGACGGTAATTAGTATTATAGGGTGGGACGTAAAGTGGGACAAAAGTGCGGAAGAATGTAGAGGGTACATTTATTTTAATTTTATTGTGTAAATCGGAGGAGTCTATGACATTTTTAATAATTTTATTCAAGTAGATCAAATCTGAGATGATACGACGGCACTCTAAGGGAAGGAAATGATATTTTTTACATCTAGTTTCATAACTAATTAGATTATCACCACATTTGTATTGTAAGTATCTAAGAAACCTTTTCTGTATTGATTCAATCCTATTTTTGTAAACATCGTAGGCAGGGTTCCAGATTCCGAACAGTACTCAAGTACACTACGTAAGTAAGAACAGTAAAGCACTTTTATAGGTTTGAGCGTTCTAAAGTCTTTGCAGGACCTGATTACAAACCCCAGAGCCCTAGAGGCCTTTTTCACTACATAATCAAGGTGCTCATTGAATAATAATTTGTGATCAACAATAACACCCAGGTCTTTGATTTTATTTTTATGTAGCAGGGCATGATTGTTAAGGGTGTAATTGTACTTAATTACATGGAGTTTACGCGTAAAATTCACTACAAAGCATTTTGAGACATTAAGATCCAGTTTATTTTTACGGCAATATTCACTAAACCTATTAAGGTAATCTTGCAGTAGTTGACTATCATCACTTGAAGTGATACGTTTTATTATTTTAGTGTCATCGGCATATAATAAGAAACGAGCATGATGAAAAAAAAGATGACACATCGTTGACACAAAAATATGGCAAATAGAAGAGGCCCGAGAAGCGAGCCTTGAGGAACTCCAGAGGGGGCTGACATCCAGGATGATACGTATCCGCTTAATGCTACTGCCTGAGATCGGTTATTTATATAGGAGGAGAACCACCGAAACAGGTTTCCGTGAATTCCTGCTTGTTGGAGCTTCTCAAGCAGAATGCAATGATCGATACGATCAAAAGCTTTACATCAGTAGAAATCAGTATAAATATTGTCAACCTGGTTGCTTGAGTCCATAGAAGGGCTAACAAAGTCATACGCAAGGAGAAGATTCGAAGTGGTTGAACGTCCCTTCAAGAAACCATGCTGCTCTGGGATAAACCAAGAATGTATTGTAGCATAGACCTGCTTATATACAATTCTTTCAAAAATTTTGGCAAAAATACTAAGTTTAGAGATAGGCCTGTAGTTTTTAATATTAGTTTTATCACCATTTTTATGTATTGGAGTTATGAAAGCAGCTTTCCAAGTGTTTGGTACGTAACCTTCATCCAATGAGCGTTTAAAAAGTATACTTAGTGGCATGACAAGGCTTTTGGCACATTTTTGAATGAATATTGGTGGAACGTTATCTGGGCCGGCGCCTTTGTTCAAGTTAACAGATTCTAATAGTTTAAGGAGCTCTTCAGTATTAATATCAATATCTCCTTTATTTAAATTATTTATTTTATTTAAAACGGGATAGGTGAGGTTGGAACTAGGGCTGGGTTGAAGAAAGTTGGCATGGAAATAAGAAGCGAATAGATCGCAAATTTTGTCTCCAGTTGACGCCGTTTCATTCTCGAGAGTCATGGAGGAAGGAAAGGCGGAGGACGTCTTTTTATTGCTCTTAATGTATGACCAAAAGGCTCTAGGGTTACTTGTAATAGAATCTTGCATCTTTTTTATATAGGATTCATAACAAAACTTTTCAAGAGATTTCACCCTTTTTCTGAGTAGTGAGAAAGTTGTATGATCACTTTGGTTCCGATAAAGTTTATATTTGCGGAAAATGTTGTATTTTTCTTTTAATAACTTAATGAGGGCTGAACTGTACCATGGTGGATAAGAATTAGGGTGAATTAATTTATTAGGTACAAAGGAACTACGAAGAACATATAATATGTTATAGAAATATTTTAGTGCTTCATCTAACGATTTATTTTGAGTAATTCGGTCCAATTAATTTCATTAAGAGATTTATTAACCGAATTAAAGTCACCGGAGCTATAAAAATATTTCAGTCTGTTTTTATTTTGTAGGGCGTTTTTTTGATGAGGTGACAAGGTTATACTTATTGACCTGTGGTAAGGAACGTCATCAGGCACCAGAGGGTCGTCACAGGCACTGATATCAAGTTCACTGTTTGAGAAAACCAGGTCTAGAAACCTATTGTTGTCATTTCGAACCTGATTACGCTGAGTGAGGTCGCATTGAAAAAGGGTGTCAATAAAATTTATTTGAGCTCCACTGAGTGATAATCCACTGGCTGTAGTATAACTTCCTTGTAGGTCCCAGTCAATATGAGGTAAATTAAAATCTCCCATAACAAAAAACTCATCATCCGGACAAGAGTTGATAATGTCAAATAGTTTGTGTGTGAAGTTTTCTAATTGAACGGCGGAAGTATTGCCCATGTACTGCCTACAAAGTTTAGTAGTACAAAGATGAATTTTTGAGGGAAATTTACACATATTATTAGGGATAATAGACACCCAAAGGTCCTCAGAAGTAGAAGACCGCTCTGGACGCCCTACCGTCGCAAATTCACGCCGAATACCTAAGAGGACAGCTCCCCCTAAAGATTGAAATATGACAATATGAAAATATTGTAGTGCTACGACGCTGGAGACGGGCATCATATAATAATTCCCGTCTGTCTTCTTTATTGTTATTATACTGATTCAGTTTTTTTTTTCTTAAAATGAAGTAAAATTTTCTTTTCTTAAAAATGAATTGTAGGTTGTTTAGTTACTATAACAACATATCAATAATTTTCATACCTACTAACCTACCTTAAGTATTTTGACAAATTTAAGAAAGACAATCAACTGCCTGATTTTAGATTGGATTTAATTGCTATTCTATTTCGAAATATTGTTTTGTCTTCAAAATGGAGGCAACAAATTAATTGAAACATTACATTGCTTTCGATTTCTGGCACAAATCAACAATAAATTTTATTGTTTTGAATCAATTTTGACAGTTGTATTTTGTTGTTTATTACAGTAATTATAACGGAACCGGACTGACTGATAAATTACCGTCAAAGCCATGATTTGGGAATTAATCATGAGTGCGGTGGTTTTCTATTTGTTTTATGCCGTTTGTAATTACATAGAAGTACAATTAACATTATGGTAGTTTAAATTTTATGTAAGTAGATGCAAATGCGAATTAAAACTTTCAAACCTTATTTTATTATACCTACTAAGAGTAGTAGGTATAATTACTATTATTACTAAATTACTTGATTGTGAAAGAGACATGGTAGAGAGACTATGTCTCTTTCACAATCAAAATTGCTGAAACAAAGTTAGCACAAAACATAATGTCTTACGCACTATGACCTAAGATTTTTGCGTAAGACATTCTTACGCAAAAATCTTAGATCAAGCGCTCACTTGACAGTCTTGCCTCTGTATAACGCCAGTGACCTTGAGTGTCAAGTCCCATACTGAATTTGTAGGCGACAAGGGGGTATCGCGCCGACCGGAGAGTATTAAAATCGGATAAAAAATCGCTATAAAGATTTTAGAGAAATTTACCAAAACTGAAACGGCTTTCCCCTGAGTCTTATGTTACTTAAAATATTGAAATATTTTTCACACTCGTGTGACTTATAGAAGAAGAGAAAAAAGGTTTCAACTTTAAAAAGAAGGTAAAACTACAAAAATCAATATTTAAATAGTAATTTCAATTTATAAAGCGACAATCCTCGGCTAAATATAATGCAGATTATTGGAACGAAGTTCCTTATCGCGCGTTGCGAAAGGGGGCTAGACGGAAAAAATTAAGACAGTAACGACACTTTTTGCTATAGTTGTAAGCCGTGCGGCGTGCGCGTGTTTCTCTGTCTGTCTCTCTCTCTCTCTCAATTTTTACTAAAATTGAGCCTACTGGTTAAGTTTATACCTATGAAATTGCCGTTATGTGTAAAAAAATTTAAACTAATTTTTTTCATGTATTTTTTATTTGTATTAATCGAAGTAATAACCCATGCAATAAATGCATCTTTGCCAACGCAGTGGCAGTTTATTGATGCCCTTCTTAAAGAAATCAGCTGGACGGGAGGCAACAAATTCTTCAAAGGCATTTTGTACTGCCTCTCGGGTATTGAATTTTTTTCCCGCCAAGAAGTTATCCAAATTCTGGAAAAAGTAGTAGTCTGTAGGCGCAAGGTCTGGTGAGTAGGGCGGATGACGGAGAGCTTCCAACCCTAGTTCTTGCAACTTGGAGAGCGTCTGCTGTGCAGTATGAGGTCGCGTGTTGTCGTGCAGGAGCAGCGGAGACGAGCGATTGACCAATGCTGGTTGGAGATGTGCCAACATCTCCATCATTGTGTTCAGTTCTTCACAGTACACATCTGCAGTAATGCTCACCCCGTTTGGTAAGAAGCTGTGATGAATCACACCGGCGCTAGACCACCAAACAGTGACCATCACTTTTCTAGGGGTAAGTTTTCGTTTAGGGTATTGTTTAGGTGCTGAACCAGGATCCAACCAACTTGCTGAGCGCTTCCGGTTATCAAACAGAATCCATTTTTCATCGCAGGTAACAATGCGGTTTAAAATTCCTTCATTTGTGTGTCTGTTGAGCAGTGCAAGGCACGTCTCGATGCGTACTTCGCGCTGGCGATCATTGAGTTCGTTGGGCACCGATTTGTCAAGCATTTTTACCTTGCCAATTTGACGCAAATGGACCAATATTGTTTTGACGCTATCGTCGAAAGCTGCTGCTAATTCGTCATTGTCGACCAAAGTCTTCGGACGACCGCGAGGTTCATTTTTCAGGTCGAAATTTCTAGAACGGAATCGAGGAAACCAATAACAGGTGGTGCGTTGGTTTGTAGTGTTAGCTCCGTAAACGTCGTTGATGTTGCGTACCGCTTGTGCCGCGTTGCTGCCACGACGGTACTCATATTCCATAATTAGTCGAATTTTTAACGTATCCATGGGATGACGAAAAAGATTGAAATGTGATGAAAATGTGACACTAATCAATAAACAAATGACTACTTTTGGAAAAAGAATTCCATGTTTTTAAAATAAAATTAATTTGAAATTATAATTCTTAGCCAAACAAAAATTATTTTGATATGAAATGGCCAGCACTGCAGAACGGCAATTTCATAGGTAAAGACCATGACTGAGAAAAATGGTTTCATAAAACTCAAATTTTCAGTTCTATCGTGCGAACAGCCCCTTAAGACATACTATTGCAATGCAAACTATACGAGTGTAAAGATGATCATACTTGAAATACGTCTCCTAGACTGTCTAAAAGCGATAAAACAGTCTTCAAACCGTGTGTGTGTTTAGTCTTCAGACAAACTTGTCTATGTGAAACAAGTCTGTCTTAGGACTTGCGCTCACCTTATGCTTCAGGTCAGTTCGCACCGAACGCGACGCGGCGCTGCATTTTTAAGCAAGCGATTCAAAATTCGCGTCGCGTCCTGGAGTGAACTGACGCTTAGTTGTAGTCTTATAGTACGTAATGAATTATAGAAAGCCTAAAACTCCTCATAAATAATCAAACAAAACAACTAGAGACTTATTGTAAGAAACAATAAATAGCCATAATTATTAAAAACTAAAAACCTGACTGCGTCAAATTATTTTCACGTACACTGGGTACATCAAAATAATTTCACTCGCATGACTAAGATGAATCTAATGATACCACACAAGGTCAAATGGCTGTTTAGGCTCTAGAGCGTGTCAAAGAAATATATATACATAACCACCCTTCTGGCGCAGTCGGGTAAAAACATAAATTATTTTCCCCATTTTATCTCCCAACACTTCAATTCAATAACCTGTACGTCCATAATATGATCCTAGCTCTGGCTAGGTTCATATTATCTGTAGTGTAAACCATAAATCAGAATAATGCTATTTGTCAAACGTCAATATGATGTTAATTTAATGCATGAATAACAACAAACACAGACAGCATACAGAGGGTTTTCCAATGAGCTGAATGTCTAATCCCTAATTAGAAATAAAAAAAATTATCGCCAGCTCTTTATAATAAAACAACAAAAACGACGTTAGATAATAATATTACATGCATATTATTATCTCACGTCCTTTTTGTTGTTTGATGAACAATGATCATTTGTTGTGAAAATTCTCTCAAAATTAAAATTATTCTAAATTCAATCAACCTAAAGTGACATACGTTCATTCGAAAGTTTAGGTTTAGGTTGTCAGATTTTAATCGAGCATCTAGCTCACGAATTAAATATCAACCATCGGTAACGCACCATTTTTAAGTAAATTTGACATACTAATAATTGTTATTCAAGTCTATGCCGAAGTGAGGTAAATGATTTTTAATTTGATGATAAGTTTGTAATCCCTTCAATTATTAGACACACAAATGCTCTTGCACAATTCCCAAGAGGGGTATACAAGGAATTTGCCTATATCTACCTGTAACGGTATAGGCAAAACAAATGAAAATGTGGCGTACGACAACTTATGTCTTAGGGTCCTCCCACACGTGCCTACCACAATCACACCACGACCAAAACTACACAACGTGGTCGGGCGTATATTATATTGTATTGAAAACGAATAGTGGTATACACACGTGCTACATTTTGCAGTCGTTGTCGACCACGTGTGTGGTACCGACGCTGATAACTACCGGCCACATCGCAAACACAATGAAAGTCGAAAGCCGGAGTCGAACTGTGTCAGCATACGGCGCAACCACATCGCAGGTACTGGCAACCACACAACCACATTCACATTTTGTCGGTGCCACAACGCAACCGCAAGAAGCTGCAGCGACACTATTCACACGTAACCACACTTTGACCACCTTTTATCGCATTTGCAGGTCGATTCTGCTAATTAATTATTAAATCTTGTATACAGTTTCGATGCAGATTCGATATTAAGATAAAATAGCAAAATGGTATTCTCATAAATGTCAAACCGTCTTCTACTGCGTTATGGTTCTAACTCCAAAAATGGGTTCATGATGTCAAGACGATTCATATATAATTCATTGAAAGGAAATTGAAAGTCTAAGTTAAATACGAGAATTGGATATCGTGTGAACGTGGTACGTGCTCGACCCTTACTTCAAATTCTATCATACATGTAGGTAGGTACATTACCAATACGAGTAAACAGAAATAAAAGTTTTAATTAACCCCCAAATTATCAAGCAGTCAGCGAGCTGATGATTATGAATTACTAGCTTTTGCCCGCGGATCCGCTTGCGTAAATAAAATATCCCACGGGAACACTGTACATTTTGGGGAAAAGTAGCCATGTTTTAATCCAGAGCCTACTACCATATCATAGCAAAGTAAACTACTACCATACCAAATTTCATCAAAATCTGTTTAGTAGTTTTTGCTTGAAAGAGTAACAAACATCCATACATCCATCTATCCTCGAAAACTTTTATAATAGTAGTAGTATCCTACTAATGAAACTAAGAACACTCTCGATCATGTCAGCAACGATGCCACGGACAGACACACAAACAGACGCTCCTCCTTCTTTCGTCGTGAATTAAAAAAATATCATCCCTTTAATAATAATAAAAGATAATATAAACCTTATCATCCAAAGAAAAACAAACTATACAACTAATTAGCGATGTAAAAGTGTTTTACATTTTACACTATAAACTATGAAGGATTACATTGACAGTACTAACTGTGACAAATGGGTTTCTAGAACAAGTGAAGCTCAGACTTAAGCTAGACCTCATTTCTTATTATTAGATAAACAAAATTGCGTTATGTTTATTGAAGTAATGGACTTTCTTTGTTACATTCGTGGATTTCATATAATGGAAATTACAAAGAAATATATGTATAGAAAAGTACTTTAGGAATTCGGTTTTCATACTAAAATGGAAATGAAAATATTTTACTCATAGATGTGTTAAACGTGGAGGCAAGATAAAAAAAACATATTGTATGTGACTAGCTGGTGCCTGCAACGGACCCTATTTTTTAAACGGAACCCTAAGATAAAAGTAGTCTAAGTTACTCCTAATAACTTCAGCAGAGTGCCAGTGAAAAATACAAAAATCCAGCCAGTCCAGTGATGTTACAAACAGACACTTAAATTTTTTTTATTACGAAGAAAACGAGCAGATGGATCGTCCGATGGTAAGTGATTACCACTGCCCATGGACAACCCAAGCGCCCCCGGCGAAACGCAACGGAAAAATTATTTCACGTCGATTTTCTGCGAGGCCGGTATATCCGGTAGATTAAAATGCTATTATCATTTAATTTATGTAATTAAAATAGCAAATTCAATAAATAATAATAAAAAAAAACAGGAACTTGATTGTATTTGAAATATTTGTAGTTTTTACAGTCTACGATAGTAAATTTACAGTTGACATAATACCACGATTTATTGCTTCCTGAAACCAAATTGTAATAAATTAGTTTTGAATATTAATCACCGTGTTTATTGTAAGTTGCCGTTGTTGCTTTAACATCCCTGTTAAACTACAAGTAATATGGTAGATAATAATTATTTATGTCAACTGTCATAATAATAATATTTTTATAACAAAAATAATGGCCCTTACATCATAAGATTTTTCTTATGTAGTAATTGTAGTTAGATGCTAACTAGCATCTAACTACATTGTTATGTTATATTTTTATTAGCGTTTGCCTGCGGCTTCGCGCGCGTAAATACAGTATCCCACAGGAACTCTGTACTTTTTCGGGATAAAAAGTAACCCATGTGTTAATCCAGAGCTCAAACTACTACCGTACCAGAATTCATCAAAATCCGTTCAGTAGTTTCTCCATCCATCTATCCTCACAAACTTTCACATTTACAATAGTAGTAGGATTTTTTATTTTTTTATCTATATGTACCTAGTCTTGCCATAAATACTGAAACAAAGAAAAAAAAATTCTATTGTAAATAACATTTATTACTTTTAGTGTGTTAATACATAAATATAAAACAATTTAAAATATAAAAAGCTTATTCGAAGTGGTCTCCATTGGCTGCAATACAGTCCTTTAAACGTTGAGGTCAGTTATCAATAGAAGCACGCACTCTTTCCATGGGAAAATTCTTCACTGCCAATCGTACGGATTGTTTTAGGGACTCCAGCGAATTAAGATTGGGACTAGACGACGGCCAGTCTTCAGCTCTGATGAAGTCTGAAACGTTTGCCGCCGGCGCCGAGTCTTGCTGGAAGGACCATTCTTGGTTATTGAATATGGTGTTGTTAAGGGGGTTCACTACCTTTACACTTGTGCCGGTATGGTATCTTGATACACTTGTGCAGATGTTTTGAAACCATTTTCACAAAAGTATGGCTCAGTCACTCCTTCATATCTAATACCCCACCAAACCATCACTGAAGTCGGATAGTGCCCAAGTTGCACTCTCTCGACTATTTGGGAAGCTTCCTTAGAGCTTTGAGCATGAATACGGTCATTTTGTTTGTTAAAATGTTGCTCAATTGTAAAAAAAAATCTCATCCGTAAACACAATTTTTCTGTGACCTCTCTTTGCGTACCGCTTCAGTTGTTGTTTCAATTTTACCACCCTATTCATTTTTAAATTATCAATTAAGAAATGACCAGTACGTCTCTTATAGGCTGCAAGTCTTAAGTCATCTTTTAAAATACGCGACATGGTTCTAGGTGCTATCTTCATCTCCCGAGATAAAATATTTTGGTTTCGGACAGGATTTCTTCGAATTCTTTTCCTTACTGCTTTGACCACCTTTTTCGTACGAACACTACGTGGAGGGCTCTTTTCTGTCATCTTTTTCTGTCATAAACAGAGGAGGTCTCATGTACCTATTAATAGCCCGGTATACAAACATTTTACTAATACCAAGCGTATGGAGAGATTTAAAAATTGCATTTGGCTCCATACCTACTTTGTGTAATGCAATCACAGCGATTCGGTTCTCTTTATCACCCCACTCCATTTTAATATCGCAAAATGAGAAAACCCAATGAACAATCATATAAAAATGAGAGATTCCAAATTTAAATGTAATATTTTGTTTATTTTAATTGTAACAGTATTTATGGCCAGACTAAGTTTATAAGAGGCAAAGCTGATTGACTGATGTATCAACGCACAGGCCAAATCCTTTTGGCTAGAAATTTGAAATTTTGCACACGTATTCCTCATATGACGTACGCTGGATGCGTACTAAGGAAGGATTTTTCAAAATTCAACCCCCAAGGGGCAAAATAGGGGATGAAATTTTAAAACCTAATTCACGCGGGCGAATTCGCGGGTAATTAATGCTAGTTATTAATAAAAACAAACTACAGGCCCATATTTACTATTTTTTATATTTACATATTTACTTCAATTATTTTTTATTAATATATACTTGTTTACGAAGTCCATCGCGGTTTTTTTTAACCAAAATCTAAATAAAATAAACTAAAATCAAGGTCGCTGGTTACCTTCTTTATTTCTTACTCTTGCCTTTTTAATAATTTTGTGAATTATAATTTTTTGTCCGTAACCTTCACCTACAAAAAACCTACCTAACCTACTAGGGGCGAAAATAATAATAGTAGTTGGATTACAATCCGTAGAATTGATGTGCATACAATTTTGTGACTAGCCAGGACAATTTTTGTTCTACCTAGACAAGTCACGATAAGCGTAACGCCGAAATATTAAGAGCTTAAGTCAAGCCCATTCTATGCCAAAAATAAAATATTGCAAAAATCAATTCTTACACATCTAAGAACCATAAACAAAAATTGTGTATTTGGAAACTAGTAGAAATTTTGTATTTTTAATACATTCAGAAATATTGAGGTATTAAAAATTTATAAAAGAAAAAATATATTATAGATATAGTTTTGTAATGGTACATAAAATACACAAATATGAATACTTATATCCATACAACCGCTTTGTACGGAACCCTTCTTGTGAGAGTCCGACTCGCACTTGGCCGGTTTTTGATTCAGACCACTATTCATTTATGTATTAAATAAAATATAGTCATGCAAATCTATTGCTACGTAATGCAAAATATAGAGTCCTGACGAAATAAGAATGAAGATTCCAACATGACACCAAACACGCATTAACGTTTAAGGAAAGACAAGATGCTTTTTAATTAAAAATTGTCGATTGAATAAGATTGACAAAATAAGCGTGAAACGTGTGATGGAATTGAATAGCGAGGGCGAAAATAGTAGATTGTGTACGTGAGCGGAAAACCTGACGTAGGCTCCTGTACTACGAACCACGTGATTAAAACCTGACGTCGGCTCCCGTACTACGCCATGATTAAATTTCTGTGAAATGAAAATGAAATTGCACTATGCGGGTTTTTACGTATTGTGCGACTTTGCTGTATGCATTTGAAATCCAGTAGGGCAGAATTCTATTTATTTACTTACTACCTCCCTTGTACTTGATCTCTTAATACATAAATGTACTACTGGATGTTTTGTAGCTAATATATTTGATGTTATAATAATGTCTCATGAAATAATGTATGTATGTATTTTTTTAAAGACGTTATGTACTGAACAAATAATGCGCCTGCAACTTCGTTTGCGTAGAACTAATCGAAACGGGACCCTATTTTTTTAAACGGAACCTTAGCATAAAACTAGCCTTATTTACTCCTTATAATATGAACTATATGCCAGTAAAAGCCTGTGAAAATCGACCGATTTTCGAGCTATTTCAGAGATTAGCCGGAACAAACAGACAGACAGACGGATAAACAAAAACTATAAAAATAGATTTCTTATTGGTACTACCGTATATACTTTCATAATAATATGCTTTTATTGAAAAGCATTTAATTGAAAATTACAAACAGATAATTCAATTTTATTTATTTGTATTGATAAAAAACTAATTTTCAACTATTTTCATACAGGTAGGTACTATATTTTGCATATAATAGACAGTATACATATTGCATATATAAACAGTAGCAACGAAATTTTAGCCTGGAGAGTATGTCAAGCTATAAACACCATGATGAGGGGCCGAACCTCTGTCCTCGTCGTCAATACTGTCCAAGTATTCAACACAATAACATAATGAAAAACTTTTCTACAAACCTCTTAATCCAGATTAACAATTACAAAAAATTCTTGTCTGAAAGTATAAGCACGATTAACAATATATAGGTATTAATACGTGAAACTAAAACTTTGAGTATAGTTTTACGAGAATTGTGCGAACGGAGTTTGAAATTTGGCACAGTTGGGCACAAATTCATGTGAGGAAAGGTGTGCCAAAAGCTAATATATTTTTTAAATAGCCTAGAAATACTTAAAATTGGTAAAAGAAAGTTACACACACTAATTCACACTATTTCACTCACACCACCATGCGTTCGTATAATAACAGTAGGTTTGGCACAATTGTCATTCACATTACATTTTTATGCGTGAGTATCCTTAAAAAGTTGAGCCTTAAAAATATGAATTATGGTCGAATATGGGCGGTTGTCGAAATAACCACAGGCGACCTCTTGTAGTATTTAAATGGTGAAATGGTTCCTCTTGGTGAATCTTAAGTATTTGGGATTTTGGAAAGCAGCTTCAATTTAAATTTAATCAAAAAGGCACAATGACGGTTTTACTTTCGTGACATCGGACAGTTGTTTGACACAACTGGGACCCGACTTCTATGTAGCGCCGCCTGGTGGCATGAAGCCTTTACAAAAGTAGCAAAGTAGCAAAAGTACTAAAAGTAGCAAAGCAACATAATTATTATTCTCAAAAAGACATTCTCAAAACAACGCAATCTTAAATGTTGCTACTATGTCATTTTACACCGGAGGCAAAAAGTCTTAAGATATCACAATACATTATTATATCGCGAAGAACAATTACAATCCGTCGCAGGATGTCTGACAAACCTATGACATCGAAATTACTTTGAACAATGGTGAGACAAAAAGCTACTTTGCCATTTCACTCCGGTAGTCGCTCTCCTAGCTGCCACATTTTTCATCAAATATAATTTTAGAGATGTACTTATGTAAATCTTTGGTCTAAAATATATCTCTCCGTTCGTCATGCCATTTGGCTTTTAACAATGAGAGTAGAAGAGTCCTCCCGTGACTACGGGAAAAAGAAAAGTGCACCGCGACACAATCCGTAAGTGTTTAAAAGAAAGGGTAGAAGAGTGTTACACATTCTCTTGAGCAGTTCAATGCAGTTTAACCTGGTTCTGTTCAAAACCGACCAGTGTAAGGTCTGTAGTTGTTAAAGTTCTCTTGTTTAAAGGTAAGGCTTCGCTATTTTAGTTTTCCAGCATGACGCGCAGGACTCACAGGACGTGAGATTATATTACTGCTACGTTCTGCTTAGGCACGCTTTCAACAATGACATGTGAAATATTTTGTAGTTTTTTTACCAACTACGGCGAAGCTGGAAGGGTAAATGATTTTAGCAGTCTATCTATTATGCATGTACGCATGTTTGTTTCATCGTAGCGTCTAAACTACTGATCCGATTTTAATGAGGTGTCAATAGATTCGTAATAATGGCTGTTGTAATATTAAGAATGTCAATTAGGTGGTGGGTAGAAAAATAATAAATCAGTTGTTATCTGCATTTGGTCGTTTCATTATTCTACATGGTGACAGCGGTGAAAAGTTATTTTAAAGTTACTAAATGTGTGTAATTGAATAACGAATAGTGTGTTTATATTGTTAAACGTATTGACAATTATTATTGTTCCATTATTATTAATTGCTATTAATTCACGCTCGTCCACCTCCGGAATTAAGTCTGGATGGCAACTCCGTCAGCAGGGCTGACGCATGGAAACGTTGGAAAACGCAGTTAAAATTATTTTTAAAAGCATCGGGGGTGCATAAAGAAGTAAGCGGAGTGCAATCTAGTTTGCTTATTAATTTAATTGGCCCGGAAGGTTTTGATATCTACGAAACGTTTGTGTTTCAAGATGGCGTTGAAAAGGATAACGTCGATACGTTGATTAAAAAATTTGACGAGTATTTCGGTGTCAAACCTAACATTACATTGGCAAGATATAATTTTTTCACTAGAAATCAAGAAATGGGAGAATCGATTAACCAATATGTGACTGCGCTGAAGCTGCTAAGTAAAATGTGTGAATTTAAAGTTTTGGAAGACGAACTGTTACGTGATCGAATAGTGTGTGGCATACGGAATACGGTGGTTCGGGATCGCTTACTGAGATCGGAAGATTTGACTTTAGACAAACTTTAGACAGACTTTAGTGTGGACAGGGTGACTGCGCGCGGGAGCTCCGGCCGGGCGCGAGCGGGCGGCGTGCGAGGCGCTCGCGGCGGGCAACGGGCTCGGCCGCCACGCACGGGCGTCGCCGGCTTCTCGGCAGCTTCGTGTTGTCACAGATGTGGAGGGCGGTGTCGGCGTACCGGCGACTGCCCGGCCGTCGGTGTGCAGTGTTTTGTGTGTGAAAATTATGATCACTTTGCGAGAATGTGTAAAAGTAAAAAAAGAGTGCACGGTATAGACATACAGGAACAACAATCAGATGAGGACACTGATCGTGAATCGTTTTTTATTTCCAGTTTATATAATATTTCTGAAATCAATTTTTTATCGGACGATTGGTTTCATTTACTTTACGGCGATAATTGCTGTAAAAAAATTAAATTAGATTCTGGAGCTGATATTAATGTTATTTCTTATAAACGTTTCATGCAGTTAGGCTATAACCCGAATGTTATAAATGATAATTATAAAATAAAGTTACAATCATACAGTGGTGATTTTATACCGATTAAAAGGAATTTGTATATTAAAATGGTCGCATAAAAATATACAATACTGCTTAAAGTTCGCTATCGCAAATATTGAATGTCAAAGCGTGTTGGGATTGCAGACGTGTTTATCGCTGGGACTAATTAAACGAATGTGACGGTTTAAGTATTTCTGAAAATAATGATTTGTTTAACGGAATCGGTTGTTTACCGGGTGAATATCACATCGTGATAAACAGAGATGTGACGCCGGTGGTGTGCGCGCCGCGTAAAATACCGCTAGCGCTCCGCGATAAGTTACACGGCGAATTAAATAGAATGGTTCAGCTAGGGGTTATTAGAAAAATCAGTCATCCGACGCCTTGGGTTAATTCTATAGTAGTCGTGGCTAAGAAAAACGGGGATTTGCGCGTGTGCTTAGACCCTAGACCCTTAAATAAAGCTATTCAACGAGCTCATTTCCAATTGCCTACTTTAAATGAAATCGATACGAAATTAAAAGATGCTCGATATTTCTCAATTTTAGACGCAAATTCCGGATTTTAGTCTGTTAAATTAGACGACGAAAGCGCAGATTGGTGTACGTTTAGTACGCCGTTCGGACGTTTTCAGTACCTAAGGTTACCGTTCGGCTTGAATTGCGCGCCGGAGGTATTTCACGCGAAGGTCAAACAGCTGTTAGAAGGTCTAGAAGGAGTAGACTCTTTTATTGACGACATTATATATTGGGGGTCTTCTAAAAACGAGCACGATATGCGTCTAAGAGAACTGTATGAAAGGGCTAGGCAAATTAATTTGAAGTTTAATAAAGATAAGTGTCAGATTTGTGTGAGTGAGGTTACATATTTAGAGCACATATTTCACAAAGATGGAATGCGGGCTGATAGTGAAAAAGTTAAGGCTATAATAAACATGCCCGAGCCAGTCGACAGAAAAAGCTTAGAGAGGTTTTTAGGAGCGGTTAATTATCTTTCTAAGTACATACCTAACTATTCAGAACATATATTTCCGTTAACGAGGCTTTTAAAAAAAGATACAATTTGGTGTTGGGAAAAAGGGCATAAAAATGCTTTCGATAAATTAAAATCAATACTGAGCTCGTCACCCGTGCTGGCGTTGTACGACGTGGAGCGGGAGGCGCTGCTGTCGGTGGACGCCAGCGGCGTCGCGCTCGGCGCCGCGCTGCTGCAGGGCGGCCGACCCGTTGAGTACGCCTCGCGAACGCTCACCGACACGCAACAGAGATATGCCCAAATTGAAAAAGAGCTGCTGGCTATTGTTTTTGCGTGTCAGAAGTTCCATGAGTATATTTATGGTAAAAAAAATGTCATTGTCGAAACAGATCATAAACCGCTTGAAAGTATTTTTAAAAAAGCGTTAAACGCGATCCCAGCACGCTTACAGCGGATGATGCTTAAATTGCAAGGGTATGATTTATGTATTATTTACAAGCCCGGCAAGTACATGCACATCCCTGACACACTGTCACGCGCTCCCCTTTCGGAATTATATGATGATAACATTAGTCAAGCCATATTGAGTCAATTGAAAATGGTTATTGATAATATTCCTATGTCTAAAAACAAACTAATTCTAATAAAAAGAGAAACTTTAAAAGATAAAATGTTATGTTATTTATTAAATTATATCATTAATGGTTGGCCGATAAATAAGTACGATGTGCGTAATGATATTAAGTTATTTTGGCCTATGAGAGAGGAGCATGTTGTAGACAATGTGATTTTTAAGAATAAACAGGTATTAATTCTTCAATTTATAATTTCTAGGCACCGTTGTAAAAGACGTGCTCGCGAAGTGTTATTTTGGCCGGGAATGTCGAATGATATTGAAAAATATGTTAGAAAATGTAAAGTGTGCCAGGAGAATTTAAATAGACCCTGTAAAGAGCCAATAATTCCGATCCCAATTCCAAAAATGGCTTGGAACAAAATTGGTACTGATATATTTGAATATGCAAAGAAAAATTCTCTAATTTTAGTCGATTATTATTCTGGTTTTATTGAAATATCATATTTGAGAGATACGCCGTCTGCCTCGGTAATAAATATTATAAAAGAAAATTTTGCACGATACGGTATACCAGATACGGTTATCAGTGACAATGGACCGCAATACACAGGTCGAGATTTAAAAAAATTCTCTAATGAATGGGGCTTTGATCACATCACTTCGTCCCCTTATTATGCACAATCTAATGGTAAAAGCGAGCGAGCTATACAAACCGTGAAAAAACTCTTTAAAAAATCACGGAATCAAAACGGACTTTTATTTAAATCTGTTAAGCTATAGGAATACTCCAAGGGACGATTTAGATTCTCCGGCTAAGCTTATGATGGGGCGACGACTAAAATGTAGGCTTCCGGTACATCCAGATCTACTAAAACATAGTAACATTGATAGTCAATATAAGAATCTTATAGATAAACAATTAAAATGTAAAATGTACTATGATCAACATTGTAAGCCACTGCCAGAGTTAAATGTCGGCGATAACGTAACGATGTTAGAAAATAATAATAAACGTATGCGCGGAACAGTTATAGGAAAAGCGAAAACACCGCGGTCATATATATTAAAAAATAAAAAAGGCATTTACCGCCGCAATCGCCGGCAATTAATGAAGGATGTAGCACAAGACAAGCAGGCGAAAGTTGTGGATACTGATGTGAGTCCTGCCATTGAAATATCGGACGATTCGTATTATGAGTAGGATGAATTATATGAAAATTGTGATGATGGTTCACTATACGAACCAAGTGTTGTTACAAGCTTTAAAGACAAATATTCGCCTCCTCGTACTCGACGCCATCCAAAACAATAATAATAATATAATTATACAATGATGTATTATTTAACTTAACAATCATTTTACTTTTAACTTTTCTTATTTTTGTAAAGGGAAGATGTTGTAATATTAAGAATGTCAATTAGGTGGTGGGTAGAAAAATAATAAATCAGTTGTTATCTGCACTTGGTCGTTTCATTATGTTACATAGGCGACATAGGCTATATAATTCAGAAAAATAATATTTTTTGCCAAGTTAGTTCTTTGAAAATGATGGGAAGTATTGAAATTTTGATTAAATTTGTAAGTTGCCTGTCACCTTCTTTAATCATAAATATGCCATAGCTCAATAGGAGCTAACTTTGAATTATACGTTTTATAATTATTTAGATTCAGCGGGTGAAACATTACAAGTCTAGAAAGTCATGTAAAAGGCAATTTTGATGTATTATTACGATTAATTTAATATATTAGGTCATTACATATGAAATTGGCGTATTGTAAAGGAGGAACATAAAGTCGATTTTTTTTTTAAATAATATATTTATTTAATCAAACTTTATACCACTGCTACCTATGCACTTTTGTCATCTCATAGGTAGTTAATTGATTCCTTTACTTAAAAAAAATATTCGGACAGTAATCAATAAAATCTTTGAAGGTGCTTTGGACTGCCTCATCGTAGTTGAATTTTTTCCCTTCCAAGAAGTTATCCAAATTTAGAAAAAAAAAGTGGTAATCTGTTGGAGCAAGGTCCGGGGAGCACGGTGGATGTCTTAGACATTCCAATTGAAGGTCCTCTAATTTAGTAGCCGTCTGTTGTGCAGCGTGTGGTCTAGCGTTGTCCTAAAGCAGCAGTAGCCTAGAGCGAATGAACAACCTCGATTGTTTAGCAGCTAGTTTTTTCACATGCACATTCAGCATGATTAGCAGTTGCTGGCAATAGACATCTGCCGTAATCGTCTGGCCAGATTTAAGAAAGCTGTAGTGAACGACACCGGCACTAGTCCACCAAACGCTCACAAATAACTTTTTTTGAGTCCATTTTCGCTTGAGGTAGGCTTTGGCTGGTTCACCAGGGTTCAGCCATCGCGATGAGCGTTTCCGATTATCGTAGAGGATCCACTTTTCTTTGATCACAGGTGATGATTCGATGTAAAATCCCTTCATTATTGTGCCGGTTGAGTAATGTATCGAAGCAGTCGACGCGCGCTTGTCGGTTTGCTGCACTCAATTCATGAGGCACCCAAGCTTTTTCACCTTCCCAATTTGCTTCAAGTAGATTACAACAGTTTTATCACTAACACCGCTGCCTGCAGCTAACTCGGACGTGGTTTGCGATGGATCCGCTTCCACAATAGCCTTCAATTCTTCATTATCAACTTTGGTCTCCTGCCGTCCACGGGGCTTGTTCTGCAGGTCGAAATTTCCAGAACGATAACGTTGGAACCATAAACGTACTGTGTTTTATTTTGAGACACCGCTGCCATACACATCATTAATCCTTCGAGCTGTTTCTGCAGCACTGGTGCCACAGTGGAACTCGTACTCGAAATAATACGATATTTCAAGTTTTCCATTTTATAAACAGAGTGACGCAAAGAAAAAATCAAAAGAGGAAAAAACAAATGAATTACGGTTTTCTGAATACTCTCTAGAAAAAATATTTTGAACGAAATCGGACAGTAACTTTTGAAGTAATTTGAAAAAAAACCTATTACGCGTTTATAGTTACGTAACCCTGCCTAGACAAGTCCTGATATGCTCTTGGTTAGATTTTTTAATTTAAATTAAGGTTCATAGTAAAAAGTCAACGTGACCTATTTATTTTTTAATAATAAAAATAATAATAATCATTTATTTCAGATATAAACTACATCCATAAGTGTTAGTATTCCAATTAGTATCAATTTTTCCTTATTCTAAATTAGTAATGTTAGTTTTTTTTTACAATACAATATATTGTACCTCGTTACGGGCGCATGTAGTCCAATCCAGTGCTTTAACAAGGGGGAGTCCCACCTACTTGCCAACGCGTTCAGGATAGTGTTGGGGCTAGCCTATAGTCTATTCATTAGGGAAGCGCACCGCTTCCTGAAAATCGCGTAAAAGTCGTCGACCCCCGCCTCCGCAAACATACCGGATGCGCTACAAAATCTAGACAGCCCCAGCAGCACCCTAAATGCATTATTATACTGCACGCGCAGAGCGTTGTAAGCCCTCTGCGTATAGTCAGCCCACATGCTGATTTAAACAAGGTTATTTTGACTTTTTTACTACAACGCACAAAGCTACGGGCCAACATATTACAGTGGACAGCCAACGCTCTTCGCCCTCTCTCCAGGTCTAAGTCATCCCTTAGGTTATCAGAGACCCAGTGACCAAGATACTTAAACTTCGTTACTTTTTTAAGTGGCATATTACACAGCATTAAAGGTTCTTTGTGTTCATAACTTTTATTTCTCGATTTAAATATCATAAATTCACTTTTTAAAACGTTGTATCGAAGTCCCTGAGCCCCCACATAACCTTCACATATTTTTAACAGTTTCTTTAACCCTCTCATTGAGGGGCTCAGCAGCACCATATCATCTGTATAGCTGATGTTGTTGACACATACACCAGCCATGTGACATCCGACTCTGGTATTGCTGAGCTCCTCAATGAGGGCGTTCATATACAAATTAAAGAGATGAGGCGATGTTACACCCCCCTGTCTCACCCCGCATTCTAGTCCAAAGGCATTTGAATATGCATTCGCCCACCTCACCACATTTACCTGATTTCCGTACCAGAACTTAAATAGCGAAATAACGTCATCTGATAGGCAGGTTTCACTTCTCAATTTTTTCCACAGAATACTGTAAGAGACCATATCAAATGCCTTAGATAAGTCTAGATAGCAGGCATAGACTGGCGTTTTTCTTGCCGTGTAATATTATTTCAGTCGACAACCCTGGTCTGAAGCCGAATTGGTTATCATTTAGTTTTATGTCCTTATGCGGTTTTTACCGAATAACCAATTTTTACCGAATATCCAATCCGAAGCAAAAAAACTAAATATAATATGGGAACCAAACTTCCTAACAAACAAATAAATAAAAGTTAAAATACAAATTTTGTACGCCAGGAGCGTACGATACATGTTAAATAGAAGCATGCATAAAACGTTTTTATATGTAGTCTAAGCGTGATTTATTGTAGTGTTGTTACAGTAAGGTCGCTGTTTCAATTTTCTGTGTGAATATTAATATCACGAATATTTATATCACGAAACAGCCGAAAATGTGTCTGCGATAAGTTATTAGGTAATTATAATATAATATTATTACCTATAATGCTTGTAGTAGGGGGGCACACACACTATTTACTAGCTTAGTAGCTGCGAGCAAACAAAAAAATGTTTGCTTGGAAGTAATGGAAACGCGAACCTATTTTTTAACCGACTTTCAAAAAGGAGGCGGTTATACGTTCAGCTGTATATTTTTTTTTTAAACGGAATCCTAAGATAAAAAAAAACGTGTGCGTCTCGGGACGCCCGACACAAGGGATAATTTAAACTAATCTAAGAAAAGCTTAGGTTCATACTTAAATTGTATGTATATTAATATGATAATGTTAGGAAAGGTAAATTAAATTATGTGAAATTGTGTTATTAATAAAATCTTTTATTGGTTATAAAATATATTTTAGTCTTAGTTAAAATTCTTGTATGTAGATCTTACCGATAGAATTGAAAACAGTATTTAAGTATACCGCTTTCAACAATATTATACTATTGTACCTGGCAGACCAAGCATTGCTCGGAGTTTTTGTAGTGCGAGAAAAAAATTAAAAAAGAAATAAAAATAATTCAAATAATTCAAACAAAAAAGTCTGACCGAGATTCGTACCCGAGGCTTATTGGTCAAAAATCCAAGAGCCTACGTAACTGCGTTACGCGTATCTGACATTAGTATTCGAAATTACTCGTATCTTATTTGGCGCCGTAACGCGTTACGTTATGAAGCGGTTTACCCTCCCACAAGAAGTTATCACTTATTTCCATGAAATTGGTACAAATATGTTACATTACGAGTAGATACAATTATTGGTCACAATTTCTACCCATTGGGCGTGGAAATGTTCTTCATTCTTCCATTAAATTCTTTAAAAATATAATTAATCCTACTAATATTGTAAATGTGAAAGTTTGTAAGGATGGATGGACGTTTGTTACTCTTTCACGCAAAAACTACTGAACGGATTTTGATGAAATTTGGTATGGTAGTAGTATAGGCTCTGTATTAAAACATAGGCTACTTTTTATCCCGAAAAAGTACAGTTTTCCCGCGGGATACCCGATTGTATATTTACGCGGGCGGAGCCGCGGGCAACAGCTAGTAAATTATATTATTTTCATTATATTTCCACCTTAATACAAGAAAAACATAGGTAGTACGAAAATTTACGTCAAATGTGTAATTAGATAGAATAAAATAGTAATTTGCCTTGTTAGTCGTCAAGTGTCAAAAATTTAAACAGTGGTTTTACAGCATCCTGGTCTTTATATGTGGCACAACACACATGTGCACAATACTTTAGTAGGTACCATGCTTAATATACAATCAGATACATTAATTAACTACAATTCCGTTCTTGCAAACATTAAAATAAAATCCATCTTAAGCTCCATAATAAGCAGAACAGAATCATATTTAGCCATCATTTATATAAAATTATGACAATAATTATGAAATATTAGGTGACATTTATTTATAATAATGAATTCAATTAAGTGCAATTCATAGCAGAGAATGAAGTCACTCACTTAATAATCAATCAATTTAGTGTAAAAATAAGGCTAAATACTATTTAAAATGTTAATAAAAATAAAAGTCATTTCAATTATAGTTAAATCCATAATATATGTAAAAGTTTCAGGGAATAATATTATTATAATGATATCAACAAGTATTATATTATGTAGGTATTATAAATAAAATTAAAATGTCAAAAACATAATAATATTATTAATGTCGAACTACAAATTCAATATTTCATTTATTATCAATTATCCACCAAATAAAAATTCTATGACCCTTTAATATGATTTATTTATAGGAGTTTTATGTGTGCCTTGGTGTAGATTTTAATACACATTCCTTAAGCATTATTTATAAATAGAGTTGTTTTTGGTTTTTATCTATGATCAATCTATTTGCATTTCTAAAGTAATTTGTCGGTATCTTATCCACCAATTGAGTGAAAATGTGCTTATTGTGAGTAAGAAATTTGAAAAATTCTAAAATGTACATACTCGCTAATGTCTTGATATTCAATTGTTTAAATAAAGGCTTACATGATTCATGTGGTGGAACGTTAGTATTGGCACGGATGCATTTCTTTTGGACAATAAATGCTTTATCTATGTGCGTAGAGTTTCCCCATATTACAAGTCCATAGCACAATACTGATGAAACATAGCTGTGATAGGCCATTGTAGCAGTTTGTACACTTACAGTCCATACCAATCTACGTAAAACAAACACAAATCTGTTTAATTTAGAACATACTTTTTGTGAGTGCCAGTTACAATGTTTATAAATTTGTATGACTAAAAACAAATTTATATCTATTTACTTCTTCTATTTTTCATCATCACTTCAAAAATAGCCTAAGTTACTCCTTATAATATCAGCTATCTGCCAGAGACAATCTGGTCAAAATTGGTCCAGCTGGTTCAGAGATAATCTGGAACAAACAGACAGACAACAATTTTAATTAGATTATTTGGCGTAGGTATGCGTATATACTATCATTTGCATTTCAGACGGACGGATTCGCCGTAGTTGTAATGAGAGAAGTGAGTATTAGCCAAAAAAAAAATCTAAGACTCAGACAAGTTTTAAACGCGATATAAAATATTTTATTTAAATATTTTTATTTCGTACGACGTGTACAGTCCACCATAAATATGTAAGTGCTGCGAAAAACTCCGTGATTAATGTTCGGGGCTCACATTATCTTAGTTTCTGATTTCCCCAGACGGCTCACTGTCACTTGGCCGCCAATTCGTTTACGCCATTTTGTAAACAATTTGACAGAATGTTTATTTTTATTTTATTAAAAAGATTTTATTAGAAATAAGTTTGTTATACGGAGCGCGCGCTGGAGTTTGTTATACAGGAATCAGTTAAAAAAAACATGTTTTTCTAATGTTTTGTCTCATTCTGTAAATATATATTGTCTCTTTTGTTTTCGTGAAATTTTGTATAAAATATAGTCGTAAGTGTTGTAAATAAATATGCACTTATGATCTGACAGTCGAGTATCATTTACTCCTGCGCGATACTCGTACATATTATTTAATAGTATTTTCGTGAAATGTTTTCGTTTGCAACTGTACCACTAACAGCTTTTAAATTCTTTGACATTTACCGATATAATAACGGCGGTGGCCAAAGTTCGAGCGGTATAATTCCTTTTAATTAAATCTGTATTTCCTAATTGTTCATGCCTTGTTATTTTTTTGTACATGTTGTTTCATAAATATTGCACAGAAATATCGGGGGAGCAATTCTCGTGGTTATCATCGGTTGAATTTCGTTTCGATTTTCAGGCTGTCTCGCTTGTACGTTTTGACGCATATGCGAATGAGTCAGCGCGTTGAACGAACCGTGATTATATCGAAAATAGTTGAGAGGTTTCTTATGTTAGATGAGAATTATTTTGCTTGGCTAAATGTTTTTGTTTTTTTTGATTTTCTTTTCTTGTCTTAATGTTTATGTTAAAAGTGTTAGTATTTATTCTGTTACAACTAATTTAAAATCAATAAAGTACAAATATTTTTTAAATTTAATTATAATATTGCTGACTATCGTTATTTGTGTTCGTAGATTTTTTTTTCAAGATAACTCGTACTTTTAATAGCATTCATTTAAATATATAAATGTTTCTTTTGTAATTAGACTTTCGCGCGAAATATTCAAATTAGTGTTCCAAACGTGGGCGAAGTTTTTTTGACAACGAAATTTTTTTCCTCCATTAATACGCAGGCTAATTTCCTGGAATATGGAATTCGAAATGATATTAAACAATTTTATTTCGTGCGAATCGAGTTTTTGTTTTTTGCCAATTAGCAGAAAAGCGTCTCCAAAGGGAATTTCCAGACGGAAGGAATAAACTGTGTTCCTGGAATAAAAATAAATTGCATTCAAAACTAAATTAAGCAACTCTTTAATAATAAAAGCACTTTTATTTGAAACGGAAAAAAATATTACAGAATTTAACTAATTTTTAAGTGCGTTTGTGAGTATAGATAAATGTGTGGTGACTCTTTGAGCTATATTTGTATGAAACATAGCTCTGATTTCACCAAAACTCTTTGAACACTTTTTCTCTAAGTCGTTGTTTGAGCAGGCAGACAGATCCAAAACCGTAGCTCGGCGTCAAACGTCGTTTTAATGTGTTGGTGAAATTGGGACCCAGAATACAGGCAGTCTTGATTAATAAATAAACAACATAAAGGTTAATTTTTAATTGTTTTTTAATCGGGTTAATATTTTATATGAAAGAAGCTCCGATCAGAAACAATATTGCTGTCAGTTATTTTTGATGCGCGAATGTAACAAAGTATCAGTATCAATATTAAGGAGCAAGCTGAGATCTTGTTAGACCGCCGTAACCTCTGAGGATACATAAAATGTATTTATGTGTTACGGATACGTCTCCTATGACTTTGGAGATATTTTCGAGCTTTATTGATTATTATTTATGAACTATGATTAGATATTGAATGTATTTTGTAGTGTTATATTTTATACTTATCTTAAAACAAAAATACATATTCACGGAGCGTAATCAGTATTCGATTCTAATTCCAGAAATATATCCTACTAATATAATAAACGTGAAAGTTTGTGAGGATGGATGGATGGATGTATGTTTATTGCTCTTTCACGCAAAAACTACTGATTTCGATGATATTTGGTATGGTAGTAGTATAGTCACTGGATTAAAAGATTGGCTAATTTATTCCCGAAAAAGAATTGTATTTCCGCGGGATACTATATTTACGCGGGCGTTTTATGAAATCTACGCGGCGGCGGAGTAAAAAATGTAACATGAAATTTTGACCAGATTTTCCATACAATACTTAAATGCTATTCATAACGTGCGGCCGATGCAGCACGCCAGGCGCGTGACCTTCAAAGCCGGCGCCTACGGCATGAAGCTGTCCATGTGTAGTGCGAGCATGAAGCTGTCCATGTGTAGTGCGAGTTGTCAGGAAATGTTAATCATGTTATTTTTCTGTAAGTTATGTTTTTTTTTGTTATGCATACTGTCATTACTTACGTTATATTGTAGCCAAATATTGTTTTAAATATTTTATTCGGGTAAAATACACCCAGTATTATGCCAATTAGGATTTTGTGTTTTTAGGAATACTGACAATATTCGAAAGCAGCGGATAAGTCTGCCTACCCGCAATTAGCCCGCGTGGTGGTCTATAACCTAGACCACGTTTCTCAACGTAAACATTTTTATGTCGCGACCCACGAAAAAGCCAAAGAGTAAAGTCTTGCGACCCCGTCACTATAAAATTATAATAATATGGACATAGCGAGCTATTTTTACCAGCTATAAGTTATTTTAACACTGGTTCGAACGTTTGAACTATTGTTTAGACGTTCGATACAAAAGATTCGTTCGAAAAACGAATCTTTTGTACCTATAAGTAGTTTATATTTATTATTTTTCAACAGACTGTGACCCCCTTTAAAACCAAACTCGACCCCTCGGTTAAGATACGATGACCTAGACTTTCCCATGAGGGAGCGACCTATGCCATAGTAGTGTATATTAGTGATTAGATTAATTAATTTAATAACTGAGATATAGTGAGCAGCCATTATTTTTTTTATATTACCTATGATTGTAGTCTGTAATATTTGCCTGCCAATAAAACGGCAAAACTTGTACCGTACACTTAATTTTTTATATATAAAAGTATTACAACTTTTATATAAAAAAATTAAATGTTAATGTTGTGTGTGAAAAATATAATACAATATGTATTGTAATAATTATTATAGAAATTAGGACTGATGAATAAGTGCAATTAGTTGTACCTAGAAGATATTGTATATTTTGCTTATGTATGTAGTTATAGTATTTACTTCATATAAATTCTAAATCCTTTGCTACGCGTTTTTCTAATAAGAGGATTTTATTATTTCCGAATGCCGATTAAAATATACCGAAGCGGGTAAATTGAATCGGCGAACAAGTACGTGAATTACGTTGCCCTTTGACGCCGGGCCGGGTGGGGCCGGGAGGGAGGGACCAAGTGGGGAACATGTCTCTTATTAACGAAATTATCGTGTAACTCGAAATCCTGTTGGTGCGAATAAGAGTCTAATAGTCGAAGACAGTAAAACCACGTACTAATGCTTCTTAGCAATTATCGTTTTTCTAAGCAAATGACAGACGATGTACGACAAACGAGGATTGCCGAAAGACATCGTGGCCGTACTGTACGTAGACTGATTGATAATTCAAACAGCGAAGTAATGTTTGGGTCTGGATAGTTTAAGTTTTAGAACTATATGGGAATATATTTCATAAACAGGTAGAGTGTTCTCATAATTTATTTGTATTGAAATGACGGCATGTAGTCATATTACAATTGTCAATGGCATGCCAGTTTGACATCATAAATAAGGTTGTATTAAAGTTTACAAAACCTGGTTTTCGTGGTTTAAAAATCTAGTTTATGGATCCTTATATTTTGGTGTTGATAATAATTTAAGTTACTCAGTATTCTTTTAAGGTAAAAGTCTCAGTAATTAGGAGATAAGTGAATATCGCGATTTAAGTGCACTCGGGGAGCGTTTGTTAATTAAAAGTCAAAAGCTTTCGTTAAAGCTTAAATTCGGAAGCTTTTTTCCACGAACTTTTATATATCGAGCTTACTCGAAAAAATAACAGGAAATCCTGTAATTTACTTTTATTTCCAGTTACTTTTAGTTCCGTTTATATAAATAAATCGAAATGCTACGTCAATGGGAATAATGTTTGATGGCTCATGTCTTGACAGTTTCTTTTTTACCACTTTTACCTTTATTGAGTTGAATTCTCAAACCTTAGTTAAAAGGGTTCCTTAAATCACTGGCTGTCGTTGTCGCTGCTTGGTGAAATTGCCCGTGAATCGACCAGCAGGACTTTGTGAACGGTGTGTGTTTTTCCTTTAAAGTTCATCACATGGAGAACTTTTATGATTTTTTTCAAATTGTTCGAGCCAGCCGTGTAGCTTTTAGAGGGCGTCCTATTTTATCAAAAAAAAAAATCGCTTTAAAGTTGAATATCTTGCAAACGGGAACCTCAATCAGAAATCGTTCACCACTTTTCAATGTTTTCAAAAGACCTATCTAAAGATATCCTACACTATGGGATAGACGCGAGAAAAAAAAATCATCCCCACTTTACGTGTAGTTGGGATACCAAAAAAATATATTTATCGTGATTTTCATTTTAGCACTTTGTCGTCGTGGTAAATACACATATCCATGCAAAGTTTCATCTTTCTAGCACTAACCGTTTGGACGGTAAACCAAAGACGGACGGGCGGACGGACATGACAAACCATAAGGGTTCTAAGACATGAACTACGGAACTCTCAAAGGGTATAATGACAATATGTGTGACTTGAGATTCTTCGAACTTCAAAACGCGTTTGAGACATTATGTAAAATTAGAACTGTTACAGGTAAAGCACATACTGTCGTATGTGCTTTACCTGTAACACACGAATTCCATAACAAAAGTATGGGCTTTTAAGGTTAAAGCTTAACATTCTTTTCTAAGGTTAAGTTATCTATATAAGCATAATCTAACCTTTTTTATGTTTCTAAGATTACCAGCTATACTATTACTATCCCTACAGACGTTGTTCTACCTAAACTATTAACTAGAATACATTAACAACTACCAACCCACATACACCACTACTCCTACCACCTACAGGCGATGTGTCTGTGAATGAAGGCGATGCGATATGAAAGCGTACACATATAATAGTGTTATCGACCACTGAGGATTGAAGATTATTACTAGTATAATTGCTTTTAAAAATCGGGGCAAGGGTGAAGATTGAGGGTTTATAATATGTAATTTTAATGCCAAATCATAAAAAAATTTCAATAAAATAAAATATGAGGTTGGCTACCCTTATAACTTAGGGGTAAAAAAGTAGCTTACAATCTAATCTCAGACCTACAAAATATACATGAAAAACGGTCAAGCCGTTTCGGAGTAGTTTTGTTACAATCACTGTGAGCTGTGACATGAGAATTTAATATACAGGATTAAGTACAAAAACTTAAGCACAAATTTTAAAAAATGGAGAAGAGAAAAATAAATCGTCTATTTAAAAAAAAAAAACTAAATATCTAACATCTAGTAATATATTAATTTTAGAATTTGTAGAAAATATTGGTAATTATATGAACGAGAACCCTATAACTATAGGATTAACATCGACTTAATCTATAACCCCTGTTTATGAAAGATGAAGGTAACAATATTGTGTAAAATTAAAACTGCTACATGAAAACATATTCGACAACACCAATTACAGAACAAAAGCATTGATTTAATTGACCAATAAGGCCACGAAACGCGGCAGTTGGCTCAAATTACCTGAATAATTTGTGGGCCAAACAAAAATACATCGGCGGAATACATTACCCGGAAACTGCTTTGTTAAAAGTTACTAAGTCACCCGTGTGAAACCGAATTGAGCTGTGGCCGGAGTTATGTTAAGAATTATGTTTGTTTTTTGCTTGTTTAAATTTTGAATTGTTGGTTTTAACTGTTCCGTAGAACTACCAGAAAACCTTATAGTTTCGCTCTGTTCGTCCATATGTCCGTCTGTCTCTTTGTCCCAGTTAACTTCTGTAATTATGAATATAATTGATGAAATGTAGGACACCTATAGATTGCGTCATTACGCATAGCCTTTACTTTGTCGGCATAACAAATATATAATATTTAAGGAGGAGGAGAGGTGGGTGGCATCGTGTGGGTATCAACTAATAGGTTTCTAAATATGGGCGAAGTTTATACACGAATTTTTTTCCAAAGTGAACTATGTTCAAATAATCGGCCTTGAAATTGGTTCACAAGTCCTAAACTATGCCGATAGATCATGCTAAATACTTAGTGTGAAAATTATTTTGAGTGAAATCGCTTAATAACTTTTAAAGTAATTTGAAAAAAATCTATTGCGTATTGATAGTGACAGAACCTTCCATAGACATCATGTCCTCTCGGCATCCTTAGACACCATGACACGCTTTATGGTTAGGTTTTAATAATTCAACGCGTTTGTAAAACGTCGGTGCAGATTAAGCAGCTTTATGAGATTCGTTTATTATATTTTAATTCCAACGCAGTTATAATACAATTACAAAGGAGATACGGAATCCATAAAAAAAACTTCGTTTAGTTAATTAAGTAGTTTTGTATTCTGTTATAAATAATTCCAAATTCTTCAATGTCTTTTTCTACCTGAATTTATTTTTTTAAACCCAAGTGAATTAAAACTTTACTCCGTCCCGAAGTTTTTGCCTAAAAAGTAAAGTCTCTTCAATTGATTTGTCTTTTACGGTTGTAACGTAAAATAAATTTCCGATATACAAAAGGGCAATGAAACGAGTATAATAAGGCAGGTGGTTAGTACGCCGGAGGCCTCTCCTTTTATTAGCAGTTTCGCACCTCACATTAATGTTATACCATGTCTTTAGACTTTTGTTCTTTTATTTTATTATCCAACTCCTAATTTAAAAAGTTACGCACCTCCGGTATAGGCTTTTTATTGCTGTTGTATATCTTTTCTATCGGAGGTGACAAACCTTTTTCATTTGTAGTTTTTATGAGTGACTGACTAGTTTACTGTAATTGATTTTATAAAATATTGCTCGTGAGTTTATCGACCATGAACTACATACTTAAAAACCATTATAATTAGGTACCAATTGGTGGGTCGTTAACAAGCTCCAGGATGCTGTAACATATTGTTAGATAGATATCAAATTTAACCTTCAACAAAAAACATGGCTTCCACTTTTTATGTTATGTATATTAGCTGTTGCCTGCCGCTCCGCCTGCGTAAATATAGTATCTCTCGGAAGCCCTGTACTTTTTCGGGATAAAATATAGCCTGTTTTTATCCAGAGCCTAAACTACTACCATACCAAATTTCATCTACAAAAAATCTCCGGGGGTTTACTAGGGGGTAGCATTTTTAGAGTTTACTCCTTAAGAATCCATTTTTATATATACTGTGAATATATATTACCATCTAAGTGTACTAATGTATACTTAATCTGGCCATAAATACTGTTACAATTAAAAATAAACGAAATATTACATTTGAATTTGGAATCTGTCATTTTTATATATATTAAAATGGAGTGAAGTGATAAAGAAAACCGCTGTGATTGTATTACACAAAGTAGGTATGGAGCCAAATGTAATTTTTAAAACTCTCCATACGCTTGGTAAATTTTTTGTGTACCGGGCTATTAATAGGTACAATGAGACCTCCTCTGTTTGTGACAGAAGAAGACCTGGCCGTCCATGTAGTGTTCGTACGAAAAAGGTGGTAAAAGCAGTAAGGAAAATAATTCGAAGAAATCCTGTCCGGAAGCAAAAGATTTTATCTCGGGAGATGAAGATAGCACCTAGAACCATGTCGCGTATTTTAAAAGATGACTTAGGACTTGCAGCCTATAAGAGACGTACTGGTCATTTCTTAACTGATAATTTAAAAAAGAATAGGGTGGTAAAATCGAAACAACTACTGAAGCGGTACGCAAAGGGAGGTCACAGAAAAATTTTGTGTACGGATGAGAATTTTTTTACAATTGAGCAACATTTTAACAAACAAAATGATCGTATTTATGCTTAAAGCTCTAAGGAAGCTTTCCAATTAGTCGACAGAGTGAAACGTGGGCACTATCCGACTTCAGTGATGGTTTGGTGGGGTATTAGCTATGAAGGAGTGACTGAGCCGTACTTTTGTGAACAGGTATCAAAACATCGGCACAAATGTATCAAGATACCATTCTTGAGAAGGCAGTGAAGCCTCTTAACAACACCATGTTCAATAACTAAGAATGGTCCTTCCAGCAAGACTCGGCGCCGGGTCATAAAGCTCGGTCTACGCAGTCTTGGTTGGAAACGAACGTTTCGGACTTCATTAGAGCTGAAGACTGGCCGTCGTCTAGTCCCGATTAGAGAGTACGGCTTGCTCTAAACGCCATGATAATTTGGGGTCCCTAAAACAATCCGTACGATTGGCAGTGAAGAATTTTCCCATGGAAAGAGTGCGTGCTTCTATTGATTACTGGCCTCAAAGTTTAAAGGACTGTAGTGCAGCCAATGGAGACAACTTCGAATAATCTTTTAAATTTTATATTTTATATTTTAAATTGTTTTATATTTATGTATTAAACTAACTTGTAATAGACTTTTTTTTTCTTTGTTTCAGTATTTATGGCAAGACTAGGTATATAGCCCGAGGTATGAATTTAAAGAGAGTGAAATCAGATTAAGACACGTTAATTTTATGTCATTTACGCGCAAGTCTTTATCTTAAACACAACACAAACACAAACAAACACAACGTTTTTTATAGCTTATTATGTCTCATACTTGTAAATAGTATAACTAATCAGGGTCGAATCAAGGGTTTAGTTTGGGGAGAGAAATATTTTTGATAATTGATATCACTGCACGATTTCAAAGGATTGCGGTAATCATCGTCGTCGCCGAAAAACAGCACTATAAATAGAACTCTGTGCTAATACAAACAAGCTGAAAATCGAACACACGGGTGTCGAGTTTTCAATTCCGTATGCCGGACCAAATCCGTACGTGTGTAGCGACTGGATTCGGTTCGCGAATATGATCCGCGGACCAAGTTCAAGTGTCTGTTAGCACTATTATTGTCACAACAATAAAGTCAAAGTTAAGTCAATTTTTTTATTCAAAATATGTATATACTTATACACTTAAAATATTTATACACTTTCTGAACGTCTGCCAACATGATGCCTACCAACGGTTCAGGAACTAGCCCGGCGAGAAGAAATAATTTTAATAGAACAATAACAATAATAAAATCGCATTAACCTCAGCATTTTAATCGGTTGTGTACTGATTCATTTGTGGTTTCTGTGAAAATGTTCACTTAATTACGGGGATTAAAGGCATGTTATTTGTTCATTATTTTGACAATTGGCTAGTGTAGTGGTAGCGGGAGGTATTCATTGCACTTTTCTCATTTTTTATAAGTTAAGTTCGACCTATTCCAACCAGCGATTGCAGCGTGACATCCGCGTAATGCAGATCATTTGTTAGGCACGCACGGTTTCAAATGTCTGGTGGTCGCTTAAGCTTAGATATTATAATACAATACTCGACGCGCGTTTCGCCCCGAACCTGGACCATCCACAGGAAGTGGACCTGCGAACAAAGTTCGTTAAGTCAAACTTCGTTGCAACCTGCATGGTGGTGGGGGGCCTTGCACGATCTTGCTGATATTGTTGCTTGTGTTGTGGTGTTTGCAATATCTTGTTTGCTGCTTGCTGCTGCTGCACACTGCTTATGCGTGCACTCAGCACGCATAAGCAGTGTGGGAGTGGTGAGGTGCTTTACGCATGCTTATGCATGTACTCACACATTTGTTTGCAGGTTGTGGGTATTTTTTTCGCGGGATATTGCTAGATATAATATTATTTAAATTGTATGCTATAGATTTAAGCAAAGTAATCCCTGATTCTACTAATTATTTAGATATTATAATTGTGCTTATATATTATTATATTATAATAGCTTTTGAGGGACGAATTAACCTGAAGACGGAGTAATTTAAGCAATAACATTTATCTTACATATTCTACAAATAATATTTAGTAGTAATAAGTTGGATTGTGGATAGCAATTAATGCATTTTTACAGAATTTATTGCTCCTAAAACCAAAACTAACTATCAATCATTAGGTATATTCTATTATTAGTTAGTTTAAGGCACTACAGCTAACAGATCGTCTCATGGTAATAATATAATAATAATAATAATAATAATATATTTGGACGCTTCACACACGTCAATCTGGTCCCGTGGTAAGTTCTCGAAGAACTTGTGTTACGGGTACCAGACAATGAAAATATATTTAATACTTTTTATATCATACACATATTTAAAATTATAATTATATTAAATACATATTTAATACACATCCATGACCCAAGACCACGGAAAAACTTTTTGTTCCTGCGGCGGGATTCGAACCCGCGACCTCCGGCTTGAGCACCAACACGTTCAACCACTGAGCCCCAGAGGTGCTCACACTGAAAAGGTAAACGAATGTCCAAGTTTGGTTTGGACATGGTTGGGACAATGCAGACTGATCACCTGATTGTCTGACAATAAAGATTATCCATGTGTCGGATGGGTATGTAAAAAGTCGGTCCTGCGCCTGATCTCTCGCCAGTCGTATCGGTCTTCCGTGCCAGTAGGTTTCAGAGTAAAGGAGGAGAGAGTGCTCTTGTGTACTGCGCACACACTTGGACACTATAAATTAACTACTGCGTAGCTGGCCTGGTTTGAATGAAACCGGCGTGGGGAGATATTATCATTTTTATTATCATGATAAACGAATGTTATTCTGGACAGCAGCGACAAAGGAGTTGCAAGTGAGTTTTCGCTCTATTAACGTTTTATGTAAATTGCATTCAATACCGATTGAACTGGAATGGATTTGTAATAAGTTGTCAACCGCACACAGATGTCGTTTGCGGTGACTAAAATAGAATGAATCGGGAATGGTTTCCACTTATTACACTTACTATAACCAATCCAGACATAAAATAATGAAATTTGAGATCACAGTGAATAAATTATATTACTACTGTTCGAAATTCGCCCATAATTCATGTTATTATAAAGATAAGAGGGCTTAGCCAACATGCTGATGTTGCTACTTACAATGACGATCTTCGAAATTGAAACTATTATATGGGATTGATATAACGTTCGATAGGTGGCATAGCGAGCTATACGACAATACCATGCATTTTTGATTTCTTTCTTCGTCATCGTAATTAGCGATGTCATCTTGGCTAAAGGGCCAGGATTCATTTACCTCTTAGACAAAAAATAATAACGTCAACGTGTGTCAAAATTGTTTTAAACGTATAGTGAGTTATTAATCTGAGGTAGTGTATGTAACGTTATTTTTTTAAATTTAATGTATGTATTTTTACCATTATTATAAAAAAAATATAAATGCACTTTACTCCTCCATATAAACTCTACCTATGCCAGATTTCATATTCCTCCGTTTGATAGTTTAAGAATAACATAAACATCTAATTTCGCAGACTGGCTACGCAGCATGCTACGTGATGTAGCAAGCTACGAAGCATACTCGTATCTGCTCATCGGCTGTCATAACAATGCATATTTTCTTATTTTTTCCAATTCTTCGAAAATTCTACAGGTATCAGCGAACCCATGTTTTTATTTACTAAATTAAAATAAATTAAAGCGAATTAGGTTTACATTACAAATAAACATTTTCATACATTTATTATCAAAGTCTCTGAGGGGCAAATCTTGTCTTAAAAAATAATACGTTGAGTACAAAATGTATGTGTTATCATAAAAACGATTCCACGAATATAATATTGCCCCAAATATTCAAAACAGACATCTTGATTTTTTTTTATTTAGGACACATACTTATAATAATAATAATAATAATATCTATGGACGCTTTACACCACGTCAGTCTGGCTCCGTGGTAAGTATCCGAAGAACTTGTGTTACAGATACCAGAAAACGGGAAGTATATTTAATACTTTTATACTATACATATACTTAAGATTTTTATTATATTATACACATATTTAATAAACATCCATGACCCAGGAACACAGAAAAACTTTTTGTTCCTTCGGCGAGATTCGATCCCGCGACCTCCGGCTTGAGCACCAACGTGCTGAACCACTGAGCCATAGAGGTCGTATAATAGAGGTATATTAATAATGTAATGATAGATACTAAGTTGTATGTATTGCTATGATTTGATTTTTTGCAATAGTTATTCCTTAGCTTTATAAAAAAATAGGGTGAAACTATCAATTTCTAGGGTAAAAATCTAGGGTAAACATTGTTAGTCCCCGAAGAAACAATTGCTGGCCTTCCGACCCAATCAATACATTCGTACATCAATACATTACTTTATCATGGTATAAAATACGGGTTGCGTAATCTTTATCTTTTCATTCTCCTTCATACTTAATTATGCTTTATTTTTTTTTTATAAATGAACATGAAAAGTACGTACAATAAATGTTTGGGGCCAATAGTATTTGGGGGGATGCCAACAGTCGGTCATTTTCCTCTACCTATATGTTTTAGGAATGTATGAGTGTGTGATAATATTTTTGTGTCTGTAAAATTTTGTTCTTAATATCTGACTACACAGTATGTGTACACACACACGGTTATTATTCCATAAACCGTTTTGATAATATAGCAATTCGCGCGTAACATAAAGGGTACAATTTTCAAGTGGGTGTGGTAGAAATCGGAATCATGAAATGAACTGGAAATCGCCTGATTACGAGGAGAACAAACATCATCATCATCATCATCATTAACAGCCATAGGACGTCCACTAATGGACATAGGCCTCCCCCAAAGATTTCCACAACGAACGGTCCTGGGCCACCCGCAACCAACGGCGGCCCGCGACCTTCATAAGGTCATCGGTCCACCTAGAGGGAGGCCGTCCAACGCTGCGCTTTCCAGTTCGTGGTCTCCACTCTAGAACCTTTACTCCCCAGCGGTTATCAGTTCTACGAGCGATGTGGCCTGCCCATTGCCACTTCAACTTGCTGATTCTGCGAGCTATGTCGGTTACTCCAGTTCGTCTGCGAATCTCCTCGTTGCGGATTCTGTCACGCAGAGAAACCCCGAGCATAGCTCTCTCCATCGCTCTTTGAGTGACTTTGAGCTTATTTAAGAGGCCAACAGTTAGGGACCACGTTTCACATCCATAAGACATCACTGGCAACACGCACTGTTCAAAGACCTTTGTCTTTAGGCACTGAGGTATTTCGGACTCGAAGACGCTGCGTAGTTTCCCGAACGCTGCCCATCCGAGTTGGATTCGTCGTTGGACCTCACTATCGAAGTTGGACTTGCCTAATTGGACTGTCTGTCCCAGGTAGACGTATTCGTCAACAACTTCGATTTTAGAGTTCCCAACAAATACTGGAGCGGGTACAACATGGGCATTAGACATAATTTTCGTCTTGTCCATGTTCATTTTTAGACACACTCGCTGGGAAGCTCTATCGAGGTCACCGAGCATGGCGCTAAGGTCTTCCAGCGATTCTGCCATTATGACTATATCGTCAGCAAACCGAAGGTGAGTGATGTATTCGCCTTTTATGTTGATGCCGTATCCTTCCCAGTCTAGGAGTTTAAAAACATCTTCCAATGCTGTGGTGAAGAGTTTAGTAGAGATGACATCTCCCTGCCTTACACCTCTCTGCAATTGGATAGGTTTCGTACTTCCATTCTGTACTCGGACCGACATGGTGGCATTGTTGTACAAACACTTCAACACTTCTATATAGCGATAGTCAATTTGGCACCGCTGAAGAGACTGAAGCACCGCCCAGGTTTCGATCGAATCGAAGGCTTTCTCATAATCCACATACGCCATACAGAGCGGACGATTATATTCCTCCGTTTTCTCTATAATCTGGCGGAGTGTGAGGATGTGGTCTATGGTACTATAGCCTTTTCGGAAACCGGCTTGTTCGGGTGGCTGGAAGTCGTCGAGCCTGCGCGCGAGACGGTTCGTGATAACCCTCGAGAACAATTTGTAGATATGGCTCAAGAGCGAGATCGGTCTGTAGTTCTTCAACAAGGTAATGTCTCCTTTTTTGAAGAACAGCACCACAACGCCCCTGCACTATGCCTCAGGTGTGGCGCCTTCATGTATGACGGAATTGAACAGTTTCTGGAGGACTTTGAGTACCGGTTTTCCACCTGCTCTCAGAAGTTCTGTCGTAATTCCGTCTTCACCTGGCGCCTTGTTGTTCTTAAGCTGTTTTAGGGCCATCCTAATCTCGTACAGGCCGACGTCCGGGATATCCTCGGTATAGTGTCGAGTTAGCTTGGCTCTTGGATCTTTAGCCGTGCTGTTAACAGGTGTCCGTGTCGATATGTACAACTGTCTGTAGAACTCTTCTATCTCCTCCAAAATTCGGCTTCTCGGCTTCGACGAGATGATCTTGCCTTGATCGGTCTTCAGCTTCGTCATCTGGCTTTGTCCGATAGACAGTTTCTTTGCGAACACTTTAGACCCTTGTTTCGCTCAATCGTTTCCTCAATACATCTAGTATTGAAGGAGCGTATATCGTGTCGCATTGCCTTGGTTATCTGTCTATTAATCCGTCTATATTGTGACATGTCAGCTGAAGACTGCAATCTCATTTCTCGCCTTTGCGCCATGAGTTCCAGAGTTCCATCGGAGAGCTTTTGAGTTCTACTTTGGCGTCGGGTTTTATAGAATTTCGACCCAATCGCATGGACAGCTTCCACAAGCCTGTTGTTTATATCGTCCACAGATTCGCACTCGCCTAGGCATTTAAAGCGATTTTGGAGCTCGAGTTGGAATTTTTCGGGATTTTGGATATTGGCAGCGGTGGGTCTGATCGTGGACTTCATCAGACTAGACCTTTCCAGCTTAACGTTTAGATTTAATGTGCCTCTTACCATGCGGTGATCGCTACCAGTCTTAACCCTGTTGATCACAGATACATCATTAAATATACGCCGCTTGGTCGTCATAATGAAGTCGATCTCATTTTTTGTGGAACCGTCCGGGCTGATCCAGGTCCACTTCCTGGTAGGCTGCTTCTTGAAGAAGGAGTTCATCATGAAGAGTCCCTCCTTCTCCATGAAATCAGCCAGTCGCTGCCCCCTTGGGTTCCGCTGCCCAATTCCATATTGTCCCATTCTCAACTCATCGCTTCGTTTGCCCAGTTTCGCGTTGAAGTCTCCCATCACAACCGTATAGTGGGTTGGTGAGGTATGTATGGCATTAGAAATGTCCTCATACATAATCTCAACTTCATCGTCAGGATGTGTCGAAGTAGGTGCGTATACCTGTATAACCTTGATCGAATACCGACTGGTAATTTTGAGTTCCAGGTATATCACCCTATTCGACACACTCTCGATCTTCACTATGTTGTTGACAAGAGATTTGTGGACGATAAACCCGACACCACCTTCGGATTTACGTTCTCCTTCCCGGTAGTAGAACAAGTTGCCAGATTTGAGAATTATCGTGTCCTCGCCCTGTCTTCGGACTTCAGATAACCCTATGATATGCCATCGCAACTTGTCCACTGCCTCTTCCAGCTCAGCAATCTTCGAATCTTCCCTCAAAGTGCGTGCGTTGTACGTTGCCAGGTCGAGTCGTCGGGGGTGGTAGCCGGAATTTCGGAGCCGGAGATTCTTCACACCCCCTGCCCCGCCGTTCCCGTAGCCGCTACCGTAGCCAGGGATAGCGGGGCTGCCGGTGACTAGGGGCCGTGGCCGTTTTGTGATGTTCATTTTTGGGGGGGGGGGTTTGCCGTAGTCACCCTTGGTACGCTTGGCAGGCGGGTTGGTGACCGCAGTGGTGTATACCTACTTACTCAGACGGACGCTGCTGCCCATTCGCCTGAGGTCCGGGTTTGTCGCCTCTTACGACACGCTTTTCCGGATGGCGGTGGGGATTTGTATTCTTTTTCCGTCCCCACACGGATTCACAACATAAAATAAAAACAAACATACCAACATAAAATAAACATAAAATATACATATTTAAAAAAAAGGTAATTTGCCAAAAATTTTTGAACGAAAAAACTAAGGGAAAAATCGCAAACCAATCTTGGGATTGGAGAAAATGTTTAAAATCTTCAATATCTTATCTGCCTTCAACCATAGACGTATAGACGGATATATTACTAGCTTTTTCCCGCGGCTCCGCCCGCGTAACCAAAGTATCGGCTACTTCACAGGAATACTGTACTTTTTCGGGATAAAATGTAGCCTATGTTTTAATCCAGAGCCTAAACTACAACTGTGTCAAGTTTCATCGAAATCCGTTCAGTAGTTTTTGCGTGAAAAAGTAACAATCATCCATCCATTCATCCATCCTCACAAACTTTGACATTTATAATACTAGTAGGATTTTTTTATAATTGCTTGATTTTCTGATTAATAAATAATTTATTCAATTTAATCTATTTACTCCCAATGACATGTTATGTATGTATCTATATATTATTTTAAATGATTGCACGACGCGCTCAAGCACTGAGCCACAGAGGACACCTATAAAGTACATGGATCAGGAATAACATTTGAGCCCCAACAGTCGGAAGTGAAAGGGAAGGGAACGTTAGTAGTCGAAGTTATTACTGGTTTGGTCAATACAATCGTCAACAATATTTTTTTATTTTTTTATAAAATAAGGGGGCAAGTGAGCAAACGGGTTACCTGATGGTAAGCAACTACCGTCGCCCATGGACACTCGCAAAGTCAGAAGAGCTGCAGGTGCGTTGCCGGCCTTTTAAGAGGGAATACGCTCTCTTCTTGAAGGTTTGCAGGTCGTATAGGTCCGGAAATACTGCTGGTGACAGTTCGTTCCAGAGTTTTACAGTGCGCGGCAGAAAGTTACGCGAAAAGCGCACGGTGGAAGACTGCCACTCATCAATGTGATGAGGATGGTATGTTTTTCGCGTGGGACGATGGCGAAAAGTTGCAGGTGGTATGATTCCGAACAATTCCTCAGAGCACTCCCCGTGATACAACTGATAGAGGATGCAGAGTGAAGCTACATCTCGGCGTAATTCCAGGGGGTCCAAGCTGCTTGAAACACTATGGCAGTCAACAATTCGAGCGGCCCTTCGTTGGATACGATCCAGAGGGAGCAGTTGGTATTTTGGCGCCCCTGCCCAGAGATGAGAACAATATTCCATATGAGGCCGAACCTGCGCCTTGTAGAGTTGTAGGCGTTGGTCCGGACTGAAGTACTGTCTCGCTCTGTTAAGAACACCAAGCTTCTTCGAGGTTAACTTGGCCTTACCATCTAGATGATATCGAAACTGGACTTCGCTCGATATGCTGACGCCAAGTATCTCAATGCTAGGGGAGATGGTTAAAGATGTGCCCTCGAAACGAGGATATACGACCATTGGTGACTTTTTAGTGGTGAACGCGCAGACTTGTGTCTTGGCGGGGTTGAATTGGACTAAGTTACGTCTACCCCATTCAGAGACTTTCTCCAATGAATTCTCTATTTTAGACACAAGTTCGTTTCGACTCTCAATGACATTTAGCCGAGAAATATTGGGGGAGCCGGTATACACAGCATCACCTGTACTATCATCCGCATAGCAATGAATGCCGTTGGTCTGTAACATGTCATTGATATGCAGTATGAATAGGGTAGGCGATAGCACACAGCCCTGAGGGACACCAGCATCAACAGACTGAGTTTCCGAGCATTTGCCGTCAACTACGACCTTTTTTTTCCATCCCCCTAACATAATCAGGCCTTGTTGTGTTCTTTTTATTCTTTTGTATCTTTTTTGGTTATTATCTATTTTTTTACCAATCTTACACCTATTTTTAACAATTTTCCTTTTCTTTTATTCATTTCTTTTACATTTTCATTTTTTAACAACATGGTTTCTTAAGTCAAATCTAAAAAAATTTATACCGTTCGATATGGTTCATGTCAATACATAGTAATAATAGGCATATAGTAATAATAATTCCAATAAAATAATAATTCTAAAAATAATTCCAATAAAATTTAAAAATACAATTATCCAATAAACATTTATAAAATTCACTAAAATAATATAATAAAGATGTCATGATAAAATACTACAAGAATAAAACTACGGCACACACATTCAACTTAACCCTACTACGAGTATCACAGTAAAACTTAATCTAGAGCCTATACTAAAATCACACCAATTTATCACAGTTTTTTCTATTTGTATACACAGTAATTTCCTTACAGAAGGAAAGGAATTTTTCCCTCCTTTTTCCCCCCAGGATGGAAGAAAGGCTCTCACCCGTAATCGATATGCCCAATTTTTGCTCAGTATCATATCTACTGCTAGCAAAAATCGGGCACTCGAGTAACAGGTGAGGAACCGTCTCCGCAACTCCTGGCTGACATGAACACGACGGATCCTCCTTCAACTTGAATCTGTTCAAGTAGAAGGCGAACCCGCCGTTTCCAGTCAGTATCTGTGTAATGTGGTGTGTTATGTCTATTTTATTGACTATCTTGTATGCAGCAGCAGCGCTTGGGAAAAAGAGATTCGTGGTTCCGGCCGTCCCTCCCACTTCGTATCTCCTGTCCCATTCCTCAACCGTATCCTCTCTTAAGATACGCTTGACGAATGAAACAGGACACAGATCGTAGTCAGGCTTCCTCTTCAATCGCAGCGCGGCCTCCTTGGCTAATTCGTCAACCCTCTCATTCCCTCTCAACCCTGCGTGCGCCTTAATCCAAAACAGGGAGACCTCCCGCCTCTGCGATGCAGCTTTTCGGAGGGCCTCCCTTGTTTGCACTGCCAGGAGATGAGGGGAGCTAAGGGTGACTGCCTGGAGAGCCGATCTGGAATCGCTAAGGATACCGACCTTCACCATTCCACTCTTGTAGGCTATACTTACTGCTCTCTGGAGCGCTAGAAGCTCGGCTTGGTAGACGGTACAATACGGCGGCAACGCAAGCTTGACGGCCTTCGTCTCGACCTCACCCTTCCATACAGAGAGTGCGGCTCCGACTCGACCCTCAATCTTGCTGCCGTCCGTATAGATCCTATGGACGTGGCTGTTAACCACGTCTGCATACGAGTCCTCATCTACCAACCCGAACCTCAGCTCTACCTGCTCTGCCGGATGTGGGTCCTCGATCGCTGGAGCCATTCGCTCCACCTCCCTGTCTTTCAATGCCGGGTGCGGTACTCCCTTCTTGATCTCATAGAGCCTCAAAGCTTCGAGTATCCTGAGATCAAGAGGGAGTATCCCAGCCTACAGCATCGCAGAGTTCAGGGAGACGGTCCGATATGCTCTGCAAATCTTCTGGGCAAAACCCCGTTGGACGGAGTTGAGCCTTTTTTGGACCCCCATTTTTTCCACGGTGGGTGCCCACGCTGCCGATGCATACAAAATAGTCGGCTCTATCACGGCCATATATATCGTTTTAACTATCTGGGGGTTAAGCCCCCATCCTACTCTTGCAGCTTTTGCTAGCTACTTGTACCTGGTTATGGCTTTCTTACATATGTTTGTGACGTGTGCGTTGAAAGTGAGGCCGGTGTCAATTGTTAGGCCCAATACCTTGATGTCATCGCAGTACTGTAAGTAAACACCCCCCATAGCGAGTCGAGGCACGTCATACTTCAGTTTTCGCGTAATTAATAAGGCGCATGTTTTGTGGGGGCGAATTTCAGCTTGTTCAGCTCCCCCCACTTACTGATTTTTTCCAAGACCCCATTAGCCTTTCTCTCGATCTCGAGAGCAGTCTCTCCCTCAAACACTAACACTATGTCGTCGGCGAAAGCCTGACTAAAAACATCCATCTCCTCTAACATCCATAGCAGGGGGTCCAACAAGAGGTCCCACAGGATCAGTCCACCTATGGATCCCTGCACGCACCCATTGTTGGTCTCCCTGCTCACTTCCATACCCGCATACCTAAGTTCACTCCTCTTTCACTCAAGTAGCTGCTGATCACCCGCCTCAGGTTCCCCGGACACCCAACCTCAGCTAACCTAACCTTTATGGCCGGCCACCAAGCACTATCGAAGGCCCCCTCTATGTCCAGCGACACCACGACAGAAATTTTCTTCTCCTCTCTCTGCTTTCTGACGTGGTTCACCAACCTATAGAGGGCGTCTTCGGTGCTCCTTTGGGGCATGAAGCCATATTGGCTAGGGCTAATCTTGGGCAGCAGGTAGAACCTAAGTCGGGCGACCAACATCTTCTCGAAGATTTTGCCGAGAACAGGCAGGAGGCCGATCGGTCGATAGGCTTTTGGTACCCGGTACGATTCCCTGCCCGGCTTCCTTAGCACCACTACGGTCGCCCGCTTCCACTGTTTGGGGAAGCAGGCGACGGTGAGACACCTATTCAGCAGAGCAAGGAACCATTCCGGGTCACATTCTACAGCATGTTGGCAGATGTCCGACGTGAGTCCATCCGCCCCGGGGGCCTTTCTGGGGTTGAAGGACCTTGCGGCTCTCTTCAACTCCTCCATGATTAAAGGAGGGTCGTCCGGACCCGCCGGCGGTTCGGTGTCCAAGGACTCCGCCCGCCGGCGCGTCCGCCAATGTTCCTCGCTTTCACCACTTTCCTGGTCCTCGGGGTAGAAGGTCTCCGCCAGCCATTCCGCGGAGCTTTGGGCGTCGAGGGTTTCACCATCCCTCGTAAGGGGCAGATCCTCCTCCCTTCCTCTGACTCTGCTCAACACCCTGTAGATGCCCTCCCAGACCCCCTCCCTATCCTGTTTCCGGCAAAACTCCTTCCAGCTCTCAGTCTGTGCGTCTTTTACTGCCTTTTCATACTTCTCTTTCGCTTCCAGGTACAGTCCAACCACGCGATTTCTGCAATCAGGCGCAGCGTTACGGATCCTGCGTTTCCTCGTGGCGACCTCCTTCTTCATCTGCGCGAGCTCATCATTCCACCACGACAAGGTGAATCTCTGTGTGTGTTTTTTGGTCGGCATGGTGTCTCTGCATGTCTGTGTTATGAATTCTGTGTATCTGTCTATTACATCATCTATTTGTCGTGTGCTGTGTATTGTGTCCATGTCCTGTACAGTTAATTGTCTGTCCGACATCAACTGGGTCAGTTTCTCACGAAACTGGGCCCAGTTTGCCTTCTGTGTGTTAAACATGCGTGTGGTACGTATTATGTTTGTGCCTGTGGATTTCTCAACAGAAATCAACAGGCACACATCTGATGCCAAATGATATGCCGTTGTGGTCCGAGCTCGTCAGACCCTTATCAACTCTCCAGTTGCCCACTCGGTCCAGCAGGTCGTCGGAGCACGCTGTCACATCCACGTAACTGGAGTACCTTTTTCCCCCCCCCGACGGTATCGAAAGTTGGGGTGTCTCCAGTGTTGAGTATATGTAGACTCATTGCTTCCAGTACAGCAGACACTTCCCTTCCTCGCGGGTCTTCCGCGTCGCCACCCCACCACGGGCTTTTATCGTTCGCGTCGCCTCCCAAGATCATCTTATCAGATCCCAACTCTCTTCCTATCTGCATAAGATGATCCAGGTAGGGCCCTACAGGCTTATCGGGCTCGAAGTAGAAGGACACTACAACCGTCTCCCTGGCTTTGGTTCGGAGGGTGGTCACAACTATGTTGTTGTTGCTGAGGCGTGTGTGTAGCTCGACGTCCAATGTGTCGTCGAATACCACAACACGTTCCCCATCGCTCTGGTAGACCGTCACTCCGTTGTATGTCCTCATACTCCGCGCCCCACCTATGTAGGGCTCCTGCAGCAACGCTACGCTAACCTTACGCTTGGTGGCCTCGAGTAATAACTCCTTTGTGGCGACTTGGCTCCGCTGAAGGTTGGCCTGCAACATTCGGTACTGGAAGTACTCACCGGGGACAACCTCAGCAATACGACACCGCCGATCTAGCTAGAGCGTCCCACCTCTTTCTCTCTGCACACTCTTTATCAAGGGCACTGTGCTCCGCGCCACCTCTCTTGGCCTTAGTGCAGTTTCGCAAACAGTCCTCATGTGAGGACCTGCGCAGTGACTGCATCTATCCACTTCCTCCCTGCACACCCTCTTCGTGTGCCCATACCCGAGGCAGCGGAAGCACTGCACCAACGGACTATGGTCCTCCACTCTCACTCTGCCCATACCTATATGGGCGTATCCTACGTTCACACACCTCTTCCATATCTGTGGGCTGACTCTAACTATGAGGTGGTTTTGTAGGGGGTTCCTCGCTCTCATCCCAAACACTACTTCCACCTTTCTCTCCTCCCCCTTCAGGCCCTCAAGGATGTTCGCGTTCTGGTTAGGGAACGCGGTTTTGAAGTCGGCTACGTCGCACTTCATCACATCCCTGAAGACCAGAAGGGGGTTTTTGTTCCTTATCTCTTCCACAACCAATCCCTCATTCTTACTCAATCTTTCCTTTACCTTATTTCTTTCTTCCTCACTCACACAGCTGACGACTACCCTTCTGTTTTTGACATTCCTAGTTCTATCCACCTTTACTCATCCATCCTTCGCATCTACCGTCTTACTGATTTTTTCCATTACCTCGTCTCCCGAGTCCTGCGTATCCCTGGAGGACACCACAACCGAATGCAATGCCCTTGTCTCGGGGACTCGCTCAGCGACTCCTCTCGAGACAATGCCCGCATAGCTCGCTGGTTTAGCGACGGTTGTGCTGTTCTTCAGGAGCGAACTCAACTTCTCCATACTAACTCTATTCTCATCCATGGATCCTTTCATTTTCTCCATTTTCTTCATCATTTCTTTCATCCCGTCATTCATACTTTGCTCTATTAACTTATTTTTCTCTTTCAGGTCCCCTGTTGGTGCAACTTCTGCTGCATTCACCGCGTTCACGGGTGGCTGGGAGGGATGTAAAGGGTTCCTTCCCAGCCCTCCATTGCTCCCAGCTCTAACACTGGTGAGTTCATCCTCTAGCTCTTTTATTATCCGGTATAGCCTCTCTACAGCGGCGAAAGCTTGCTCCTTGTATTCTGTTTTAAAAATTTTTGAGTTGTTAATGCTAGCCTTCGCTCGCTGTAGACAGGCTCTACCTTCTGCCGTCATAGGTATTTCCTGGGTTAGGGGACTTTCGGGTTTTGTATTATGGCTGCTTTTTTGGTTTTGGGTTTTGGTGCTGGTGGGTCATTCTGCTTGGTTTGTTTTGGGGCTATGTCTTGTAGGCTTTTAGATTCAAACTTATCAATACTTTTCCTTACTTCGGAAACTTTCAAGGGTTGCGAAAGGGTTTTTCCCTCATTTGTCTTATTCTTTTTAGGTGGGGAAATAATAAACGTGTCACTCTTTCGGGGGGTGCGCAACATGTTGTCTATCAGGGGGACTCGTCTAATTAAAATACAATAAAATAATTTAAATTAAATTTCAATTTGAATTAAAATGAATAATATAAAGTTAAACTAATAAATTAAAATTCAATTATAAAAAATAAATGTCAATTAATAAAATGTCAAATAAAAACCTAAACTAACAGTTTCCCCAAAAAAAGGGGGGTTAACTGACCTACTCTAACTAATAAAATCAATAAAACTGAACAATATAGTTCCTAAACTAACAGTCTCCCCAATAGGGGCTTGACTGACCTACTCTAGCTAGATAAATACTTTGTAGTGTAAGGGATTCCCTAAACGCACAATACAATCAAAAAGTCTTAGCCTAGCAACTACACCAAAAATGGTGTAGTTGGTCCTTACTAGCTAATCTTATTTCTAATCAGTAGCTCCAATAGGGGCTACTGGTCACTAAACTGATAACAGTGTAAATACCTTAGTCTAAGTTCTTCTTCCAGGTGTTGCAGCAGTTCCAGGTAATGCAGCGGCTTCCAACAACTACGACCTTTATGCTTCTATCTGCTAAGAAACTAGTGACCCACTTACATAATTTCTCGGGCAGCCCGTATGATGGAAGCTTTGATAGCAGCGCTTTATGCCAAACCCGATCAAAGGCCTTCGCAATGTCCAAACTAACAGCCAATGCCTCTCCCTTCGACTCAATTGCCTGAGCCCAACGATGAGTTAGGTACGCCAAGAGATCACCAGCCGAGCGACCCTTACGGAACCCGTATTGTTTTTCGCTTAGTAATCCCTGGCCGTCCAAGTATCGAAGAAGCTGGCTATTGATAATGGATTCCATTATCTTCGAGAAGAGAGAGGTTATAGCGATTGGTCTGTAGTTGGAAGGATTTGAGCGATCACCTTATTGGGGATCGGGTGCACCAAGGCTGTCTTCCAAGAAGCCGGGACGATGCCAGAAGAGTAGGAGAACCGAAAAAGACGCGTCAAGACCGGAGCCAACTCTGGAGCACACTTTTTCAACACAATAGGAGGGATTTCGTCAGGCCCACTCGACTTTTGATATAAAGGGAACGGAGGGCTTTTCGCACTGAGCGCTGATGAAACCGAATATCCGACATGATGCTCGTGCATCGCGGTATGGTCGGCGGTTTCTGCCCCCCGTCATCCAGGGTCGAGTTTGACGCAAAGAGCTTGCCCAGAAGATCGGCTTAGTCCTTTGTGTCCTGGGCCAACGATCCATTTCCTACGCGTAGGGATGGTAGGGTTGGCTTGCAGAAATTTCCTTCAATAGCTTTGGCCAGAGACCAGAATGCACGGGTTCCCGAGGGGAGGCGCTCAAGTCTCTTACCAATTCTATTGACGTTAGTGTTTCTTTGCCTGAGTGATCTCTTTCTTGAGGGACCTAGAGGCAAGGTTGTACTCTTTTTTATATGTGCTGGTATTTAAATCCCGAGCAGACACTGCATTGGCCCAGGATTGGTAAGCCTCCTGCTTCCGGCGAGAAGCTTTTTTGGGGGATGAACCAAACCAGGGACGAAATCTGCCGCCAGTTGGCACTACAGAGGACGGAATAAAAAGTTCCATCCCTTGCATCAACACATCGGCAACAGAGTTGGAAGTGTTGTCGGGATCATCCGGCGAGAAGCACACGTTCCCCCAAGGATAGGATGCAAAAAACGACCGCATCCCATCCCAGTCTGCTGACTTGTAGTGCCACACACGACGGTATTTAACAGCACGCTGTCGTAACACCGTCGTAAGTGGCACAGAACTCCTAACAAGGCAATGATCCGATGAACCAAGTGGTGCGATTACGGATATTTGGTAGCCGTCAGGATTTGAAGTCAGCAGAAGGTCCAACAAGGAAGGATTCTGACCATCCACATCTGGGATTCGCGTAGGCGTAGTAACTAGTTGTGTCAAGTCGTTCGCAAGGGCAAAGTTGCAGACAGATCTCCCCGCATGATTAGTTTTACTGGAATTGAGCCAGTCGGCGTGGTGGGCATTAAAGTCGCCAAGTATTATGATCTCTGCGGATGGGATCTGCCGCTGCACAAAATCTGAAGCAGCTTGCAGGTGTTCAAAGAGTCGGTCCGTCTCGGGGTCACCACTATGGGACCTATATAGGCACGCATAGACGCGAGGGTGGTCGTCGCAATCTATGCGGAGCCATAACGTTGACAGGTCCCTGTCCTCAAGATTGCTGAGGCGGCGAGAGCTGATATCATCTCTGATATACACACACACTCCAGCTTTGGGCAGAAAGGAGTGCTCGAGAGAATACCCTGGGTGGGAAAAGTATGATGTGTTACTCGGAGATGATATCTGCGCCTCGGTTAAATAGAGCAAAGCCGGCTTTGCCGTCTCAAGGTGGTAATGGACGGCATTAAGGTTGGAGTGTAATCCCCTGATATTACAGAAGTCCATGTTTAATATCGAGGGGGGTGCCTTTGTGCGTTTGCTCTTGCCCCGAGCAGATTGGAGCGCAGTTTTGCCCTCCCCAGAATACGAGGGGCAGCCTGGACGTCCACGTTCAGTTCCAGTTGTTCCTGAGCATGAACGTCCAGAGAGGGATTCTCCAACGCAGTTGGTACCCTCCTGGGGTAACAAATTGCTTTTCAACTGCGGCATTTCTAGGGGGGTAGGGGATTGGGCCTCCGGTAAACTCACTCACTCGGCGAAACACAGCGCAAATGCTGTTTCACGCCGGTTTTGTGTGAATTTAAAACCGGATAGCAGAATAGCAATACTGTAAACACTAAATAGCATCGAATGTGATATAACTCGGCGCTAATTTGACAGTTGTAGCTGTGAAGTCATGTGACGTGACATTACGAGCGCGCCAGATGAGCGGAATGTCCATAGTTTATGCAGTTTATTTCATGTTTTTAGTTGCCTCGCATTTGGACAAAGGGTCAGTTCGCACCGAAACGAAACGATACGTGAAGCTGCATTTTAAGATAGCTATTTAAAATTGAACTTTAGTCTTAACACAAGAAGATACACGTTTCATTGTAAGAGTTCGAATGTCTTGCACCGCGCTGCACAGCGCATGTACGGTATGACTGATGTCGTATAAAGTGTGTATCTTTTTGTGTAGTGAATAAAGTTCTATTTGAAAAATCATAAATTTTTCACTCAATTAATTTTCTTTTAAAAAAATATATCATTTTTTATGTGTACCGTGTGACTGTTTTACGATTGTTATATAGAAAGAAAACATTACATTGCTGTTAAAAAATGGATTTCATAGTTTCGTGATTTGAACTATCCAATTGTGTAACTTTTAAAATTCAACTTACCTTCTGTATGTAACGAAGTAAAATATTTTAAAAAGTCGCAGTGTTCAAGTTTGTACTTCGCGGTTAGGACTTCGCAAACCATGCTTTGTAAAAAATCGTTTAAAGTTAGGCTCAACTAACATTTGCTTACAGTCGAAGCGACGCGACGCGACGCGTCGCATCATGTTTTTCAAGACGCGTTCAGCCCTGCGAGTCATCCGTTGGACGTTGTGGCCGGCGTTTGACGTCACTGCGCCCAAGTAAAGGTCACTAGGCGGCAGCGAACCTACGCGACGCGATGCGGTTAAATATTCTTTGTATGAAATTGTATGAGATAAAACGCACTACGGGGCAGCGGAACTACGCGACACGGCACTCTATTGCGGCAGTACTAGTGAGGACGCGTCGCGTCGCTCCGCTTCCGCCTAGTAGGTACGGTCTTACTTTTAAAGCGCGTCAACGCACGTCGACGCGCGAAGCCACATTCCTCCAGACAAACATAGACGACCGAATTCATATTTTTTGAATTCGCATTCATATATTTGTACCTTATTAATGGAAAAATAGAGATGAATATGCTATAGGTAAATAACTTAACCAAGAGCATGTCAGTACATGTCTAAGGTGGGTTCCGTTACTATCAACGCGTAATAGTTTTTTTTTCAAATTACTTCAAAAGTAACTTTTTATCATGATCTATCAGCATGGAGACTTACAAGTTTCTATTTCCAATGTTTGGAAATGCTAGGAGGGGGGACCAACTTACAAACCACTTTGGAGGCTGATTATTCGAAAATAGTCGACTTTGTAAATGAGTAATTTATGAAACCTTGCCTTTATTTGAAAAAACCTATTCAGCGATATCCCATACGATGGGATAGAATTAAATATATTTTTCATCTCCACTTCACATGTATGGAGAGAGCCACTCCTAAAATATAAAATTATTTTTATTTTATGATGTCAAAAGCGAGATAACTATATCAAATTTCATGCATTTATATCCATAATTACCGAAGTGCGGACAGACAGACAGACAGGCAGACGGACGGACAGAGCGAAAGTATAAGGGTTCCTTGTGTATTACGGAACCCTAAAAACATGACGCTTCGCTTCGCTTCGACTCTGCGCCAGTGTGAATTGAGCGCCTTATGAGATGCGGAACGAACGAACTTCAACGAATTATAAAGCACGTTGCATTTTTTTCATATGGGAATAGAATTTAAATAAATAATTTAGAAACTTTACTGCTACAAAATGAAGATGGATATTTTATTTTAAGATCTAAAAATAGAGATATACATTGAATTAAACTACTTAAATACAAAATTAAAGAAAAATTCTTTGAAGCCGTCTGGTCCGTCGGGATTTCAGCATTCAAAAGCCTCAATACTTTTTCAATATCTTTAGTTACTAAGGGCATTTGTCCACTACACGGAATTTTACTATTATTATCACACAAGATTTTGGCCGCGGCTTCGCCCGCGTAAATAAAGTATAAAGTATCCCACGGGAATTCTGTGCTTTTTTGGGATAAAAAGTAGCATATGTTTTAATACTACCATACGTACGTTTTTGCGTGAAGGAGTAACAAACATCCATCCTCACAAACATTCACATTAATAATGTTAGTAGGATTTTAATTTAATAATTAGTGTGGTAAAAGTATAAAATCGGATGCCGCGGACGCTAAAATTCACTACACTGACTAGCATCACTACAGTGCTCAAACAGTCTTAGTAAATTAAGTTTTTGATGTGGCGATGTGTGAGTGCCTAAATAGATTTCGTTAAAACCCTTGTTCATCCTATTTATAATTAAAAATAGCCCACAGATTTTATACATTAAAATACCTATTTCATACAAAAATATAACTCTACATTTATTTCATATTTTAATTTTAACAGTCAGACACTTTAAAGTTGATATCATAACATGTTGAGTGTCACGAAAAGTTTAATTGTGCTAAGATATAAAGACGCTGGCAATTTATTTTGTATAACACTGGCACAGTGCTTAATTAAGATTTAAGTATAAGAGAAGTATTCAGGTAGAACTATATTATCTAAAAATTCATTGTGATTAAACAGCAGATGATATTATTAAAATGAAAAAGGTACCGTCAGGGAAATATTATTAGGAATATATTAATCCGTGAATGTACCTAGGTACTGTTTCGCAATCTATTGATATGTGTCAGATAGCTTATCTGCATGTTTTGTCTGTCGCTCTATATGAATTAAGCATCGACAACACTTCCGAATAAGCTATCGGAAACTTATTAGAAGATTGTGAAACTGGCCCTAAAAGTTATAAGAAAACTTCTAGATCCAACAAATAAGATGATAACAATAATCGTAGGCTTCATTTCAATATACAAATCACATTTTTTTATAGTTCTGTAGTTTCGCATTTTGTACACTTTTGATTATTATTATCTATGTATTTTATTAAAATCTAGGTAGGAGGTAAATTCATAATAATAAATTCAAGCTAGAATTTATTATTATGAATTAAAAATTCAAGCTATTTTTAAGGTGCAACTCATGTACTAACCATTAAGCTTAATACCCTAAAATAAGGCCGGGACTATAATATTGTCCGGAATCCGTAAGGCCGAGGAAAATTCAGAGCACAGAAAATAGTTTGGTAGCGTTAATACAATGGAGTATCAAGTCAAATGTCAATGTCAAATCTGACAACTCGACACTCATATTGGGTTTGATTTTCAACTGTAATACTGATTTATTAATCCAGAGTTTTATTTTCAGTGCTCTGAATTTTCCCCGGATTTACGAATTCGAGACAATATTGTCCCTTCCTTAGGGTCAAGTTGAGACGAGCGGGCTAAATAACGCTACTTCGTTAGGGAAAATAGAAATTTATGGAAAGGTTGTGAATAAATATAGGCAGCTACTTACGGTCCGTTCGCAATTGATAAGCTAAATGATTGGTAAATTCATGCACAATCCTTATTTAAATATCATGAATAGTAAATGCTATCCTATTTATAACTATGTGTAGATAATTCTGTCTGTCAATTCGCCTACAAAACACTGTTTTGATTCTTTGCTATTTGATACAGGTGCCAAAAAACCAAAGGGTAATAAATACTTTTTCCCCGGTAAAATCATTGATTTAATATGGCAAAATGAACAATTCCTACGCAATAAAATATCCACCCATTTTCTTTCTGCGCTCACGTAGTCGTGGTTATTATTTACTAAATATAAATAACGGTATTGAATTGATTTTTTTGCCTAAGAAATACAAGGCGACTGAGCTACTTTTTAACCTAAAATAAATTATTTGCATCATTAGCCTTTGTCTGTTTATTTGTAAACATCAGTTCCAATTGTAACAATAGGCTTAATTTTCAGGCAACTGTTTGTGTGTTTATCAAAACATTGCTATTCCAATTGAATTGGAGATCTAAATATCCGTATTAGATTTTAACTATCAACATGACATAAACAGTGATAATTATCATGTACTAGTAAGTAAGTCTAAGTATTATGATGTTTAGAAAAATTATTAATGCACAAAATTTATTAACAATGCAGTCGTCTAAAATAATGAATGCACACATACGTGATGTCTGTATATCACGTATGTGTATGTGTGCACTCATACTTTTATTTTATTTTATTTTGTTAGGAAGACCAACAGCTATCAGTGATAACAATATAAAGCTATTCTAATCATTAAAAAGCCAGTTACAGGTCCTCACATGTAGAAACCGAATAGGTTAATATGAGTTAAACATAGTGTACACTAATACACGCTAATTAGACACAGTTTATAAATTATAACGAAAGAAACAGTCACAAGTGTAAAATCAACTATCAAGTGGTTAGCTTATATATAGCAATAGTACAATTAGGATAAAACTTAAAAAAAAAAAAAAACTTATTTAGACCCTTTAAAATTTAGAAGTACAAAGATAAAGTCAGCACTACATTACTGGAGCAAATATTGATAAAGTAATCGCTTAGCTGTCGCCGCGCTAGTTGTGAATAAATCTAAGTCCACAGAATTACAGATTTTATTAAAATTGTTACCTGCGCGCAAGACAAACGAGTTCTTCCGATAGTTGGTCGTGACTAGAGGTAGAAAAATAAGGGGGTTAGATCTAAAGATTCTTATAGGTGTATTTAAGTTGAGTTTTTCCAAAAGTTCAGGCGAATCGATTTTATTGGAAGCTATCTTAAGTAAGAAAACTAAGTCAGCAACATCACGTCGGATCCTTAACGGGACCAGGTGATGCCTTTTACATAGTTCTAAATAATTTTCTGAGTTATAATACATTTTTGATCTATAGCAAAGATATCGAACAAATTTCTTTTGAATATTTTCGATGCGATCTATGTATTCTTTGTACCTAGGATTCCAAACTTGAGAGGCATACTCCAAGTGAGGGCGCACATAGGTACAGTATAATGTTTTTATTGTTTTAATGTCCTTGAATGATGCCGCACATCTTAGAACAAAACCAAGCGCTTTGTAGGCTTTTGATACTATTTTATGTATGTGTGTGTCAAATAGTAATTTAGAGTCATGATAAATGCCTAAATCACGAACTGTTGAGAGGCGCTGTAATGGTTGTTGCTTGAGCATATAACTCGTAGGTATTACGGTCAGTTTTCTTGAAAAGGTAACAACACAACACTTGGAGGGATTGAGATCCAGACCATTTAGAAGGCAATACTGCTCAAGACGCGAGATGTCAGCCTGGAGTATAGATGCATCAGATTGAGAAGATATAGTTAAGAATATTTTCATGTCATCTGCGAAGCAAAGTAATTGAGATGAATGTAAACAATTTTGAATATCATTAACCATTATGTTGAAAAGAAGAGGGCCAAGCAACGATCCCTGGGGAACTCCACTAGGAATGTCTACCCAACTAGAAATATAATTTTTAACAACTACGGCTTGGGACCTTCGGTCAATATAGGAAGAGAACCATCTAAGAAGATTCCCTGCGACTCCCATGGATGCAAGCTTCTTAATAAGTATAGTATGGTCTATACGGTCAAAACATTTAGAGTAATCGGTGTAAATGACATCAACTTGCTTGCCAGTATCCATGGCCTGCGTTAGATAGTCATTGAAAATCACTAAGTTGGAGACTGTGGATCTTCCACTTAGAAACCCATGTTGAAAGGAACCAAGAGAGGTCTTCAGAGCCGGAAATAATTGATTATATATTATGCGCTCGAGAACTTTCGCTACTATACACAACTTTGAGATGGGTCTATAATTTGTAACATCAGTTTTAGGCCCATTTTTATGTACCGGGGTTATAAACGCAGATTTCCATATACCTGGGACTACTCCAACCCTAAAAGACTTACTAAATAATAAGGTTATGGGAGTCGCAATCGAAGTAGCAGTAGATATAAAGAATTGAGCTGGCAAGTTGTCTGGTCCGGCTGATTTAGAAGTGTCAAGCTCCAACAGAAGTTTTCTGACCACATCACATTGAATATTAACGTTAGAGATATGTGAAACTGAAACATCAATCGGCGAACTGGGATTAATATTACCGGGTTGGCTCGCCGGAGCTGGGGGTGTCTGAGCGAAGTTGGAAAGAAAATAAGATGAAAAAGTGTCACACATTTCACTACCTGTGTTTACTTGTAAATTATTATACTTAAGGCTGCACGGAAAGGTAGTTGAATTAGAATTGTTCCGTGATTTAATATAGGTCCAGAAGTATTTAGGGTTTTTAACGATAGACTTTTCGACGTTATTTATGTACGTCTGATGACATTCTCTTTCCAGGTGCTTCACTCTGTCACGAAGCAGTTGAAATGGCACAAGATCTGTACGATTGCCGTAGATATTATATTTTCGTAAAAATTTATTTTTTTCTCTAATCACTTTGATCAGTGGCTTAGAATACCAGGCAGGGTAAGCTTTATTGGTTAACTGTTTAGTAGGGATGTACTTATAGATAAGGTTATTAATAGAATCGTGTACTTAACAAATAAACTAGCTGATAGTAACCTAACTTCTGGGAGGAAGATATTTTAGAAAAGAGAAAGTTTAAAATCACGTAATAAGCCTATATTCAGTATGTATTTCTTGTTTCTAGTTTACAATACGTTTCTACAAAGTATTCGACCTCTTGACTCGATTGTTTGTATATCTCGAAATAACAAGTAATCCCATCTAGTAGGGAGTGGGAAGTGTGTTTTCCTAAACAACGGCTCAATTTTAGTGAAAGGTCATTTACCTGCTATTCCGAGGCCGGTCACGTAAGTATGAACGCGTCCGTACCGACTCATTCTACCGAACGACATTCGTGCTGCATGTAGATCTATTGATGGGACAGACACGGTGAACAGAAGAAATATGAATGAAGATAAGTAGAGCTTGTAATTTCTATCTTATTAATAGATCCCGGGGCGCTGACTTGAGTTCACGCCGTCAGTAGTTTTTGCGTGAAAGAGTCACAAACATTCATCCTCACAAACTTTCGCCTTTATAATAGTAGTAAGATTTGTATACTAACAAGATCGACTTTACCGCTATACGATAAAGTCCTTTTAATTCTTTTTTCCTTTCAATTCTTGATTTAAAAAAAAACTAGATCTATAGCCAGCACGTATAACAAACGTTTTGCAGGATCAATAACCTCGGGCACGAGATTTACTGCTAAAGGCGCTATACATCGTAAAAATAGGCTTCTTTAAAAAAAAAACGACACGAATTGATACATTTTTGTGCAGTAAAAAAATATATGTTAATCTTGATCATACTGTAGCGGGCTTCGACCTCTTGATTGTAAGTCCTGATGTGTGTCTGAGTGGTGATGATAATAATACAGCAACAATTATTATATTCTCCTTTATTGGTGCTTAACACTGATTACGTATTACATAATATGAGGTATATGCCTAACATAGCAATATACCTACGTTTACACTATTTATAGCCCTTTGGCCAACTGAAATAAACAAACTAAATAGGCTTTACTTCATGACATCTGTCAATGTCAAAAATGACATTGACACTTACTTTTGTCAATATGCAACATCTCCCTTTTCGATAAAAAAACAAACTAATATTAGTATTAAGTAACTTACATAACTAATAACAGTACATTACTTATCTACTCAAATTTCTCATGTATGTACAATTTAGGACGTCTCACACTTCTACCAGACCTGGTTACGTAACCGGTATTTTCTAGACTTTCCATAGGAACACAGTTATCATCGATAATGCAATTTTGAACAGGACCATCTCCGAGCTCTGCCAAACTCATGGGATCTATACTGTTTATGGGAGGCATATCGTCAGTGCTGCCGTTGCCATAAAAAGAAGGTGGAGGATTTGTATTTTTTTAATTCTTTTTTCTAGGTCTAATGTGTCCCCTATTCCTCCTATACACAACACCATTTGGATCCACTACATAATATGATCTACCACATCCTAATTTCTCTTTAATTATTCCCGGAGACCAAAAAGATTTAGGATCTTTTTTGAAGTAAATGTCATCACCCGGCTTAAACTCATAAGATCTATACTTCGCATTCCTGTCAAAATAAAAAAACATTTTGTCTCTGCTCTCTCTATGACATCTTTCAAACGTCGAAAATTTTACAATTTTGGGCATAAGTTTTCTGTTTAGAATTGGTAAATTTACTCGCAAGTTTCTAGACATTAATAATGCGGCCGGACTGGGAAAATCTCCCTTAGCAGCATTGCGGTAGTGTAGTAACGCCAAATGTATATCCGAGCCATCTTCCTTGCATTTTCTTAATATGTTTTTGACAATTTTAACTCCACTTTCAGCCTGGCCATTACACCTGGACCAATAAGGACTGGTAGTAATGTGTTCTACATCCCAATCAACAAGAAAAGACTTGAATTTGCAAGAGTTAAATGGTGGACCATTGTCAGATATCAATATTTTCGGGATACCATGTAGAGCAAAGAAGGATTTGAGATTTTTAACAACGTTATCGACAGTGTAATTCTTATGCAAAGAAGCTAGCTCTATGTACTTGGAATAATAATCCATGCAGACAAGGAAATTTTCTCCATCAAAATATAATAAATCTATACCTACCTACTCCCACGGAAGATAAGATATTTCATGGCATTTTAACGGTTCCTTGGGTATGTTTGCCATGAATTTTGCACACGCCGAACATTGATCAATTAGGTTTTTAATATCCGCGTTAATATTTGGCCAATAAACTGTTTCTCTAGCTATGTTGAGTGTCTTATTAATACCTAAATGCCCACAGTGTATTTTATCTAAAATCTGTCTTTGCAAGAATTTTGGAACAATAAGCCTTTAAATATTAAGCCGTTCATTATATGTATTTCATTTTGAATGTTCCAATATGGTTTCACAAGACAGCTTACTTTGTCTTTGCTTCTTGGCCAACCATTCTGAATATAAGACTTGAGCAGATTTAAAGATTCATCATTTTTACTTTCTAATAATATTAATTCTAAATATGGCTTACTCACTGAGAGATTAGAAAATATTGAATTTACATGATATTGTAAGTCTTGTTCATACTGAGGTATGTATGTATCACTAAGTGAGGCTCTTGACAAAGTATCTGCTATATACATATATTTACCCGGTACATAAACCACTTCTAGGTCGTAACCCTGCAACGATAACATCATTCTTTGTAGTCTAGCAGGTACTTCATGAAGAGGTTTTTTAAAAAGGTAAATTAAAGGTTTGTGATCAGTATGAACAGTTGTTTTACTGCCATAAATATATTGGTGAAATTTATTACATCCAAATTGTATGGCAAACAATTCCTTTTCAATCTGAGCGTAGTTTTGTTGAGAGGAGGTAAGTGTTCTTGAACTATATGCAATGGGTCGTTTGTTTTGCATCAATACCGCTCCCAGTGCATTCTTTGATGAATCTACCGACAAAATCACAGGTAAGTTGCAATTATAATTAGTTAACACAGGTGCTTTGGATACGACTTCTTTTAACAAATCAAAGCACTTTTGACAATTTTCATCCCATAACCATAATGTATCTTTTTTTAACAAATTTCTTAAGGTATTAGTTTTCTCTGCTAGATTTTCTATAAACGGTGCTAAAAAATTAATCATGCCTAGAAATCTCTGCAAATCTTTAATATTTTTAGGTATGGGCATATCTTTTATGGCTTTAATTTTCTCTGGATCAATTTTTACACCTTCTTTACTAAAAATATAACCCAAATATGCTATTTAAGCTTAAAATAGATTTTTTCACTTTTATGGCCATTTGAAAAATTATCTACCACAAATTATCGAATTGCTCGAATCGCAAGAGACAGAAATTGCACAAACTTATTATATAGTAGTCACTCTACACACACAAAAATTCAGTGACTTTAAATTTTTTTCCACCACCTCAAAAACGGCTAGCACGACCCTTCTAAGTATTTATTTTATCCTATGATTAGTTTCACTAAGTTGTATTTATGTCGTAAATATTATCGCAGATTATAAAAAAATGGGTAACAAAAAATACGGAGAGCAATAAAGCAAAAATATGTAGTTATATTATATTATTATTTATTTAAAAAACAAGGAAGATAAGAAATATATTAATTTTGTAATGAGATTCGAACCTAGATGCTACGCTTTGTTTTGCCCGGGCGGGCAAAAAACCGCTAGGCTATGAATCACATTACGAAATTATCGAAATTAGGCTTTTATACATTATGGACACATCACTCACGTTATACACGCGAAGCACCTCGCAGTTACGGGGTGGCACGTCCCCCACTCATTACCTTCACCCCCTCGAATACTTCATAGTCTCACCTCACAAAATTTCACGTTTCTGGCCCCAGACGCACTTTCCAGTCCATGAGCGGGTTTCCTCACGATGTTTTCCTTCACAGTTAGAGCGTACGTATAATGTACTTGAGATCTGAAAAAGTCTCATTGGTACACGCCACAACCTGGGAATCGAACCTGCTGTGTGAACAAACAGTCTGCGGTTTTCAATTAATGCATTGAAATCAAAATAACAGTTGCCATAATATAATACTAAGTTTAAAAAAAAACCTCTTGAATATTGTTAGTAAATGATATAAGAGCCGGTACAAGCCATAAAACAGTCGTATTCGTTAAATTTTTGGCCATTCTCCAAAACGACCACATAATATCCGGCCCAATCATTAAAAGGCTTACTGATACTACAAGGTACGGGAATTTAGAAACATGAATTGTGTATAAACGAGAATCTGTCGCTTTTTCAGTTTTTCAGCTTTGTTTTGTTCTATTATAATGGCTATATCCGATAGCAATGTCGTACTTTTTTTTTAAACACTTGTCCTATACAACTACGTGCTATTGTTAAATAACCTTACCAAGAGCGTGACAGGACATGTCTAAGGAGGGTTCCGTAGCTATCAACGCGCAAAAGGGTTTCTTTAAATCACTTCTTTAACACACTTTTCCTAAAGAGTTTTTAACATAACCTATCGGTACGGAAACTTTCAAGTATATATATGTTATAGTTTAGAAATGTTATTGGGGACCAATTTGAAGGCGGATTACTCGAAAACGATTAACTTTGTAAAAAAGGCATCCATCAAACCATGACTTTACTTAAAAATACCTATTCGACGATACGATAGGAAAAAATGAAAAAATATTTTTCATTCTCAATTCGCATTTCTAGAATATAAAAATATTATTTTTTTATGATGAGTACCCCTAAAATATTAATATATATATATAATTTTTAAATAATATAAATATAAAAATATTCTATCATGCCAAAACTGAAATCTATACATAATTTATAATTATACGTAATTTCATCTATTTGTATTCATAATTAAGAAGCTAGAAGGGCGGACAGACAAACAACAGATAGACGGACAGAGCGAAAACATAAGGGTTCTTTGAGTACTCTTAATATATGAAGCGGCTTACAAGGGTTTAAATAAATATAACATTTTAACATGATATTCATGGCGCTTTACGTTATTTACATTTCTTTGAAAACTTCGCTAGTGGCATTGTTAGTGCTCGCGACTATCCACAGTTAAGCTAATAACTCAAAGCTACAAAAAACAGCCTTTTTTTAAAACCAGAATCCAATTTACACGGTCGGCGTGCGTTTCATGGCACTTCCTTTTACAGGCTGAAAAAAAACAATATTTTATCTGTCCAATATTACTGTGGCTGTACAGTTACACTTATATAATATACTAAACAGCTTCGTGGTCCAGTGGCTTAGAGCTTGGCTCTCGATTCGGAGGTCATAGGTTCAATTTCCGCATTGGAACAAACAAAAAAAAATGGTTGCCAAGTTTGGTTAGGATAGTGTAGGCTGATCACCTGATTGTCTGACAAGAAAGATGACGGTGACGGTGGCCGGTATCATTTAAACCAGGTTTTCTTGTTCCTTATATTGGAAATAATTCGACACTCACTTAAAACACTTTATTATTTTATCATTTATACACTTCACAACACTTTATGACGAGTGTATTTCTTGAAGGTTGATTTCCAACTGCCTTCCCTCCGTTCTGCCAAGCTCTCACTCCTACTCTCCCCACTTAACCACACCACTCAACGGATATGGATACTCAGTTAATCAGTTAAGTCACTAAAATCAACCTTCAGGAAATCAAAACTAGTTGACATTTTATTTTCACACTTTGCAATTAACTTATATTCATAACAGTAAGAAATAAACATAAGATTTAACATTATTATTAATAAAATCATCAGAATAAATTATGACATAGTACGATTTATTCTACAATATGCTTACACTTATGACCTTTTTTTACTCAAAAGTCTTTATTTCATTTTGGTCAATAAAAAAATCTACCGCCAGATCGTTTTTTATCAAACTTTTCCCTACCGATCTGCAGTGGTCCAATGCTTGTTCGCGATGACCTCCTTTTTCGACGCCGAGCTCTAGCTCTAACATAATATCGCCTGAAAGCAAGCTATTACCGCCGACCATAGACACACGTAACACCATAGGAGTTGTAAGTGCGTTCCCAATTTTCAAAATTCTAAACATCATGGTGGTCTACGCCAGTACCCTCATCTTATCGGCGAATCACAATGCAAGCGTTAGTTCACGCCAGTTTTATGTGGAGCCGTGACATTTCTCTTCTTTCATAGAATGAATTCCATCGTTGTAAATATTCGATACACTGGGCTGCTGTAAATTAACTTTTTCTTATTAGAAAAGGCAGTACTTACATACTACAGTATTTTGGTATTGCACGATAAATAAGCGACATTTAACTATTTGTTGGTAGATAGGTAATGACTCATTTTGCTAAATAATGCGTTATAATATTACCCATGTTTTATTTCAGAGATTAAACTACTATCATACTAAATATCATCGAAATCCGTTCAGTAGTTTTTGCGTGAGAGAGTTACACACAACCATCCATCCATCCTTACAAACTTTCCAATTTATAATTGTAGATATTAAAAAAGTATTGTAAATAGCAAGTAGGATTGATAGGATAGGATAGGACCTAAAACCCAATTTAACGCGGACGATGACACGCTGAGATACTAGTGTTATTATTAATTACTTATTACAATATAGGTACGAGTACTAACAGCTACTTCTGTATGTTAAGAGATTTTACTACATATTATGTAAGTACTATATAATATGGTTTATACCATGGCAATTTTAATGAATATTGAGCTGACAACATTATAAAGATAGAAAAATCTTTTAGAAGTTGTCAGCTCAAAACTAATTAACACAGTAGAATGCAAATCTACACATCCGGGTCTTAATTTAGTTTTATCGATCATAAAATACTGAAAATTAAACTGTCTTAATTTATTACGTCTATAAATCCACTCCTTTACTAGATTTAATATATTTATGTGCGTGCACACTCGATCACAACACACCTGTTAATAAAATAGACAAGGTAATCGCTTTCCTTCATGCGAATTGCCGGTCTGTTTTCCCCATTTGTAATAAAAATGGGACGCGATACGGTCATAGCGCGTGACGTGTCACAGTTCTTACTTAGCGTAATGAGTCCTTTAGCTATTATTGTATCATTAAATTTTGAATGCAGACGATAGAATATGCTTGTGTAAGCTAGGAACTTACACATACGACTTTGAGCTGAGGGAAGTAGGTATATAGGTTAATGTGAGGGCTGGAGAAATCTGGGACTGACCTTATTGTTGAGCTGGTGGTTCTGTATCTGGGCGGAGGTTTCTTCTCACTACACTACACAGCTGTTGAGCGGATTATCGATAGATTTATCGCGGTTCGCCGGCGAATTTGGTATTATATTAACGAGCACAAATAAATATGCGCACACGCGTTCGCGTTCACTAGGTTTCGGGATGAGCTGAAAATGCATCCGGCGCGGGAGGGGTTCTAATTGCAAGTGTTCGTCACTCTCTGACAGCGCCCCTGAGTCGGTCGGCCATACTTCACGTAGTGATGTCCTTTGTGTTTATTCTAAACGTCGAGCTAGGGTTGGCGCGAACAATGCTCCTGAAACATCGAACTCGATCACCCGATTTTGTTTTCTCCACCGCGTCGCGTAGTCCGTACGAAACGTCGTATAAAGTTCACATAATCGCGACTTCATCGTTCTGTTACTATACTAAAATTTATAGAGGAAAGATTTATTTCTTTTTTGTATGTTTGTTTCCGAATCACGTCAAAACTACTAGACAGACGTATTTAAATATTGTTTTCATCATTAGAAATGAAAGTGTATGTGTAAATTGTTAGAAGTTGGTGTAGTAGTTATAGGTAGTATGTACAGGTTGTAGGTGTAGGTTGAACGTGTAGGTTGTAGGTGTGGGTAGTAGGTGTAGGTTGTAGGTGTAGGTTCAAGGTGTAGGTTGTAGGTGTAGGAAGTGGGTGTAGGTGTAGTTTTAGGTAGTATGTACAGCTTGTAGGAGTAGGTAGTAGGTATAGGTTGTAGGTGTAGATAGTAGGGCTAGGTAGTAAGTGGGTGTAGTTGAGGGTAGTATTGTAAAGGGTGTAGGTTGTAGGTGTAGGCAGTAGGTGTAGTTGAGGGTAGTATTGTAAAGGGTGTAGGTTGTAGGTGTAGGTTGTATCTGTAGGCAGTAGGTGTAGGTAGTAAGTGAAGGTAGTAGGTGTAGGTGTAGTTGAGGGTAGTAAGTAAAGGTTGTAGTTGTAGTTTGTAGGTATAGATTGAAGCTGTAGTTATTGGTATAAAAATTGCAGTATGTAGATTTTAGGTAGTTAGTTATATTTTACTAGCATTATTTGCCCGCGGCTTCACCCGCGTGAAATTATGTTTTAAACTTTCATCCCCTATTTTACCCACCTAGGGGCTGAATTTTAGAAAACGCTAAAATACGTACCTCATTATTTTTTCCTTACCCAATTCATACGAAATTTCATGCAAATATGTCCAATGAATAAAAAGTTTCATACAAACCTAAATTCCTTGGGGGTTGAATTTTGAAAAATCCTTCCTTAGTGGATAACTAGGGCATATGAGAAATACGTTTGCAAAATTTCAAATTTCTAGCCTTAATGGTTTGGTCTGTGCGTTGATACATCAGTCAATCAGCTTTGCCCAGGGCCTGATTAACTTAGGGCTTAGGCTAATTAGGCTGCAGCCTAGGGCGTGAGGATCGGGGGGGGCGCACTGAAATCGTGTCTTTGCACGCATGCACTAGTAATCTAGCATCATTGCATCTACCCTACATATTTCAACTAGACCATGATATCAGATCAGGCAATCAAGAGATGCGACGTGACCACATACAAAAAAAATGTAAGAAAGATGTAAAGAAACCAAAATTTCATTTTGATGAACTTAAAACGGGCACATTGAGCTAGAGAAGAGACGATCTCTCATCGTTAATAATTGCTATTGATTGTCTTAAAGTGCACTTAAAAACCGGCAAATGTTTTGTAATACAGTAAACACAAATTTTGGTTTCTTATGGAAACTGCATGAACTAGACGACAGTGAATTTATAAGAAGTAAAGAGTTAAAACAACTATATGCCACTGATTTGGAAGAAAACTTTGCAGAAGAATGCGTCCATTTGGCGCAGTTTTTAAAATCTGACACCGAGGTCGAGCTTTCTTTTTCTGCCAGAACTCCAAAGGGTTTGTTGCAGTTAATAATAAGTTTTAACATTTCATGCATGTTCCCGAATGTGGAGACATTATTAAGAATTTTTTTCACAATGAGTGTTACTAACTGCAGCGGCGAAAGGTCTTTTTCAGCACTTGAAAGAGTAAAAAATTACTTGCACTCCACACTCCGCCAGCAAAAACTTGCAGCGCTCTCGCTTATGTACATAGAAAGTGGATTTGGTTTTCTACTTGGTAGCCTGCAGTTACTTGTCATGATTTAGGTCGTTTAATGCGTGAGGTGCTTTGCCTTTATGTACTGTCAGCTAAAAAATGGTTTGCCACCCTAAGGTTGAAAGTCGTGTAAATTAAAGGACTACGTTAGTTTCGCTTGCAGATCGATCTGAAAACTTTTATAGGTAGTATGAACCATGTAAAAATTTTCACACCAGTAAACAAAGTCAAAACTAATATACTACTTTTAAGGGCCGACCGTAACACACCTGGCGGGGGCACATCCTCATAATTAGCCTAGAGCGGTCAGAACTCTTCATCAGTCGCTGGCTTTGCGATTTATATATATATAAATTTATTCCAGTTCATTCTTCTTACTTGAGACAGGAAAAGTCTGGTCAGCTAGTCTATACTTATTATTTATTACTAATTACTTACTTACTTACATAATTACTTAAAATATTAGTTTGTTTGTATGCATTGAATGGGCTCCGAAACTACTGGACCGATTTTGATGAAATTTGCCAGAGTTATAGAGTAGACCACGGTGTAGGACAAGTGCTACTTATTATGGCGGAAAAGTGTACGGTTTCTGCAAGATTAACTTTTGAGCGCACGAAGTTGCGGTCAACATCTAGTATCAAATAAAAGCACGGTTATGATTAAATTTTATTAGAGGTTGATATACTCTTACTACTATTGTAATTAGTTCAAATTTTTGGTACCAAACAACTTAAACGTGAGCTTTATAAAATAATGATTTATCAGGATATTGTTTGGGATGGTACCGACTTCAAAATTGTGAAGATTGTGTAGCGAAATAGTTAAAATTTTAGCCGCACTTAAAAGGGGAATTATTAAGAAAATAATATTTATTTCATACTTTTTCGTGTATTTTTACTTTTTTATTGCATGTTACATAAATTTTATTTAAATTAGTAGCATTATGGTGTATTATTATATTTTTTTACAATAAGATTCAATTAGATATACCTATCAAACTGATTATTTTACAATAAAACATGCATATTTTCTCGATAGTGATGATGATAATGCATAGCTGTGGTTACCTATAGATTGGAAGTACACACCTAACGCGCGTTTGTTTTTGCCATTAATATCGGCTGAGTGTGCCTGACGGGGACAAACTGCGCCAATTACTCGTAAATTTCCACCGAACTCTAAATTTCAATCAGCCTTTTTCCTTTATTAGCTGTTTTGTCAACAATGGCTATATTTGATTAATAAATTGCGAAGCGGTGCGAAGGGAAGTTTATTTTTTAAGGGCCTTGTCAGAATTTAAACGCGCATTATTTAAAAGTCAGACAAACATACGTACAGCTTAGTGATTCCACAAATATTACAAAAACTGAGAGTTTTTTATGTTTATTACTAAAAATAAATACCGCGTTAAAATCCGTATAGTTACAAAAATTGCTGTTTAAAGCCTTTTAAAGCCTTATTTAATACAAATGCGGGCATATTATTTCTGAATTTATATGAATTACAAATAAAAACAATACTATGAATATTGAACTTGTTTTTTGGCTGTAAATTGGAAGGAGAAATCCTTATGTGCTCGTTACTTCTTACGACTTTCTTATTTGTTCACAAAGTTCCCTTACTTGTTTATAAATGTGTTAAAATGTTGTACTATTTCCGTGTAGGGAAATTAAAATACAATATTATCTTGTAAGTACTAAAATAATAATAAGAATTATATATATATATATATATATATATATTATATTATCTTGTAATTTTATGAAATAGTTATTCTGAAGTATTTAGGACTGCATTTTGATAAATTAAAACAAGTTAATAACTAATGTGGTATCGGTTAAAATAAGAATATTGCTGCGGTAGACATTTTTACTTCATCGGTTAAAAAAACCTGCGTATCCGAGAATATCTATAGTAAATACTAATATAATAAAGAGGAAAGGTTTGTTTGTTTGCATCGAATAGGCTCCGAAACTACGGTTCCGATTTTGATGAAATTTGGCACAGATAGAGTACACCACGGGGAAGGACATAGGCTACTTTTTATTGCGTCAAAATGTACGGTTTCGCGAGATTTCCTTTAGCGCGCACGAAGTAGCGGGCAATATCTAGTTGAGTAATTACTAAACTCGCACGGGCATGCGACTAACAGCTGCCTTGTGAAAGTGTGGGGGACTATGGTCTAATCCTTTAACTTAGGATAAATAAATAAATAATCATTTGTTTCAAGTAACACATACACATAGCATAGAAAAAATTAAAATTACATTAATTAAAATTAAAACTCAAACTCATTAATAAAAATATTTTCACCACGGATACGCTAATATATGTTGCTGTATTTGTCTGTCAAGTGACATTTCCAATGTATCAGACAAATACAGCAACATTCACTATCGTATCCGTTGCGTCAATATTTTATTAATAAAGGGGGTGAAGTGTGGACGATAGAAGTGGGCTATGATGATGAAGATAATGTTGATTTTAACTTTAAATTATTTCTGTAATTACAGTCATCAATTAGTACTGGAAATCACCAGGAAATAAAGCGATAACTTACTTCTCTATTTTCAAACGAGCTACTTTGCCTTTTGACCTTGGAAACACCATAGTTTTACCTCGATATACAGATAGATCATTTTAAAATTCTCATCCCTACAGATTAGCTGCATTTAAAATTGGGTATGTTCGTTTGGTAGAAACTTTTAAAATATAAGTTTTTAGAAGAAAGTTTATCGAAGAAGATAAATATTCCCCGAACGATTTTCTTAAGCTTAGTCTCGCTTCGGCCAAAAGTTATTTGCATCTGTTTCCAAAGTTTTCGGTTTAAACTAAATATTTTTACGAGTGAAGAATTTTAATGAGGAATTGGCAAGATTCGAGATAATTTTTGCGCGATTTAGTCTACTAAAAATAAAAAAGTAGATAGTACTAAAGTACTCTCTAGAGTACTTTAGTACTATCTACTTTTACACACATAAGACAATTATTTATAATTAATTATTTATAGTTAATAAGACAAAATAAAACAATATTATGCTCCTTATTTTCTTAATAGTTACAATGAAAATTGGCTATTTAAAATATGGTATTATAACTGAAATGAAAAAAAAGTTTTGTGCATAATGTAGTTATTACAACAAACTTATATTTCTTTTGAGCACGTGAACAAAAATTGTAAATTTTCTTCTCAATTCTCAAAACCTTCCCAGGAACTTTTAAAATGCTCGTCAATTTAGGGTTATCAATGAAGAATCCCCTAGTTTGGGAACATAAAAAAGGATTTATTTTCTTTATCCCTTAATCGAAAATCGCTTAAGAAATATTCAACGGTTTTGTAACTTCTATTAAGCTTTACATTTCCAGCCCAAGGGTCAGGGGATTTGCTCAATTTAAATTTGTAAAGTCGAGATAATAAATTGAATTTCTCAAAAGATAAATTCTTCGCAACGAATATCTTCACGTAATAGAACAAAAGTTGTTAATATTGTTGTGATAAAAGGCCTTAAATGTGTACACATTTTTCTTTACAAAACATAATTCGGTATTAGCCTTTACTTTATTTTATTAGGTATACTTTATAATATTATGTCTTCAAACGGGGTTCATTCCTTATTATTCTGTGGTATGGTGACATATATTTTGAGATAATTCTAACCGTTATATCAGTGATATTTTTACTTCACATCTAAATCCAGTTTCTGACGTCGGTTCTTCTCATCGAGATACTTCCCGAACCGGTGTTAGGCATCGATTTTTATCCAGAAAAAGTACAGTATTCCCGTGGGACACTATATTTACGCGGGTAGAGCCGCGGGAAAAATCTAGTGATTAATACCAAGTACTTTATTCTGAAGGGCTGTGCTTATAACACCTTCATGCCCTTATCATGTATCATGTATCAAATAATATACAGTTGCCTTCTTTGTTTTACAAGTTTTCGAATAACTTGAATCAAAAGAAGCAATTGCGAATTAATTACAAGTCTACTAATTAGAGAATTGGAAACTTGAGACGACGATTACATTACATTGTGCCAATGTCAACAACTCGACTTAATGCCAATTTGTTGCACAAAATAGGAAATTCAAAAATAATGACAGCAAGCAACTGTTAGGGTCAGTTAACATAGCAACGACAGGCAATGCTACGCGGAGCTGCATTTTTAAGACAGTTATTCAAAATGTAGCTTTATTAACTACACAAAAAGTTAGACGTTTCATATGACATCGGTCATATGCCTCACATCCGCTGTGTAGCGCGGTGCAAGCTGACATTCGAACTCTTACAACGAAACGTGTACATTCTTGTGTAATGAATAAAGTTCAATATTAAATAGCTATCACAATAAAAATGCAGCGCCATGGCCCATGAAATAATAATAATAAAAATGCCTTATTTTTCACACAACATAATAAAGGTTACAAAATCAATAGCGTGTGAACTGGAGCCTGAGCTAGGGTACCCTGTATTTCAGGACTCCAGGTTCTACCCGCGGATATAATAATCTATAATAATAATATCTATGGACGCTTCACACCACGTTTATCTAGTCCCTTGGTAAGTTATCGCAGAACTTGTGTTACAGGTACCAGACAACGGAAATATATTTAATACTTTTTATACTATACATATATTTAAGATTTTAATTATATTAAACACATATTTAATACACATCCATGACCCAGGAACACAGAAAATCTTTTTGTTCCTTCGGCGGGATTAGAACCCGCGACCCCCGACTTGAGCTCCAACACGTTCAGCCACTGAGCCACAGAGGTCGTTATATGAGGAGAACATCTTACTATATTGTATTTAATTAAGCATAGTTGTCTGAAAGTTGAAGAATGTGTGTGTGTGCGTGTGTGTTTGTGTTTGTGTTTGTGCGAGACATGAATGAATGATAACGTGTATCGTTTCGTTTCGGTATGAATTGACCCTTATAGAGCTTTTGTTATGGCATCGTAAAGTAAATTGTTTTGACGCTTAACTTCTTACCTACTTTATGTAAGCAACTTTTTCCTATATCCAAATTACTTGAATTGAGGATAGGACTTTTAACGGGGATTTGAATGTCTGATGTTGTTTTATTTGTATTTTTTTCATTTATTAGTGTTATTTCGATTCTCAATGTGTAATATTGATGGAACATTTATAACCATTAAATATTCGTTAACGTGCAGAAGTGCACAAATAGTGGTACAACTTCAATAATTGTGCTATTTTAAGTTCTCTCATCTTTACTGAAGCGACTGACTTAAGTCATTGACTGCACTGACGATTAATTTAAAGTTTGACTAGTCAAACTTTGGACTTGACGTTTTAGAATAACGGTGCTGAAATCATGAACGAAAATTCTTTTTCCCGCCTTTTTAACTTTGCAAGGGTTTAATAATATACAGTCCATATTAATAACTTTAATAATATGTTTTTATAAAAAACTATAACCCGACTACGTAAATTACCAACATAGCCTATGTTACCCGGACTATTGTTACGAATCTATTGACACCTAATTTACTATCATCGGATCATTAGTTTAGGTGCTACGGTGGAACAAACATACATATATACATACATACATACAAAGACTCAAAATCATTACCCTTCCTTTTGGCTTCACCGTAGTCGGGTAGGTACGGGTCGGGTAGTAAAATACTTTATCTTTGATTGGTTAGTAAACAGCAAAAAATATTTTACAACGCGAATCAAATCGTAGACGATATAGATTATGCATGATTTCTCTATGAAACAATAAAAAACTTGAGAGGTGTCAAGGGACACCCGGATGGAACGAAGTTATAATATATATATTATAATATAAATATATAGTTGATAATGAAGAATTGAAGCCTATTTTGGAAGAAATATATAAGAAATGTATGTATGTATATATATATATATATATATATATATATATATATATATATATATATATATATATATATATATATATATATATATATATATATATATATATATATATATATATATATATATGTATATGTATATACACAGAGATTAGCCGGAACAAATACACAGACTGACAGACGGACAACAATTTATATTTTATTGTAAGTACCGATCATACTTTTAAATGCATTAAGTGAAAATAAAAGCTGTTAATTTGAAATTACAAACAGACACTTCAATTGTGTTTATCTGTATAGATATAATATATTATATTATACAAAACAAATAGTTGAACTAAGTATATATAGTGGGCGCGGAACTAGTTGGCCGCGCATTAGGTAGGGACAGGGGTGAGGGTTGGGTTGGTTTTGGTTCAGTTTTTTTTTTACAGGGTTGCTTGTCCCTTACGTCCCACCGCTCGCATACCTAAGGCCCGGCTAGCTAGTCACAATGTGTAATTGCAAAATTCTACATTATTGTCAAGGTGATAAGATCGTTTTTTGTATCATTCTTAATAGTCGTTATTACATTGTGATTTCGAGTGGCAAAAAGTGTCGTGCCTATTTAATCCGTCTAGCCCCAATACAATACGCAACGCGCCATAAGGAACTTCGTTCCAAAAACAAATTCATAAAGTAGGAACAGCTACCTCAGGCAGCATGAATCCTACTGCAAAGAAAATTCGTAACACCAACCCTAGCTATTTAGTTCAGTTTATGAGCTGCACATGACTGGGACGGTAATATAACGCGAAGGAATGACAGGTCGCGGATTCAAAACTTGGGTTATATTTTATATAAACATTACCTAACAAAGATCGTGTGGACACGGCTTATAGAAGATTTCCGTAGTAGGTATATCATCGCGCAATATACTTTTTCAAATTGTTCCATAAGTTATATTCCGATTTCGTTCATAATAATTTTCCTAAAGAGCATTCAGCATGGCCTATCAGCAAGATAATTTAGAAATGCCGATATCAACATGTAAACAACTTTAGAGGTTAGAGGTTGATTACTCGAAATTATAAAAAAGTCATAAATTAAACCTCATTTAAAAAGGCCTTGTAGTTACTTCGGAACCCTAAAATGCCTTTGCAGTCGATTAGCTACACCTTGGTTACACGTCGCAAATCAACGTTTTGTATCTGCGATCAAACAAATCACTCTTCGGATTCGGAGTTTGGTAAATCGGTGTGTTGTTAGCACATTTAGATGAAACGATGAAATGAAACAGCGCTAAGGCAATTTATTAATCTCTGGCAATCGAATAATTCGAATCAAAACAAGTCAGTTAGATGTTGAAATGATTTAGGTTATTCAGTTTTATCAGTTTTATTTATCATAATTTTATTATGTTTAATATAAAACTTTCGTTATATATTTTCTCCCTTTCACTTGATATACAAAACCTACCTAAACCCTTCACTTTCTAACCTAACATAAACCTTTCTCATTTCTGTTTATGTATATCAATTTACTTACACTTTGATTGAATTATAAATGAATCGTGTTGATATCATAAACTGATTTTTGGAATTTGGGCAAAACAAAACAAGTTTGACGTTGGTTTGACGTTTAAAAGAATACCATTTCGCAGTTTTGATATCAGTGTTGATATCATAAACTGATTTTTGGAATTTGGGCAAAACAAAACAAGTTTGACGTTGGTTTGACGTTTAAAAGAATACCATTTCGCAGTTTTAACATATCGGGACTGAATCGTAACTGTATTATTTCAGGATTTAATTAGCAGAATCTTAACCTCGATTCTCGTATTTACAGTAGAATTTCATTTTATCTTGGATTATATTATAAGTGAAGCGAAACTGATTTTGTGACGTTTGGACCAATCAGGAGGCGTTTCACTTTGAACGATATATACGGGACAGTTTTAGCGTATCGAGACTTGATTGTAATTGTATTATTGCAGGTTTTATTTGACCCTCTGGTCTACACGACGCTCGAGTGACTACACATTTGTGCATCATGGGCTTCTTTTAGCTGCAAATACTGTTATAACAGCAACGTAAGTTAGCAGACATTCCTATCAATATTAATTAGCGCGAATATAATATTTCAGTAAAGGTTCTCAATCCATATAATATCTGGATATTATGTAAATTATCTGGCATTACCTTTCCTTTCCGAGCCTCATAAATTATCCTCCTTATCTAGGTTCAAACACGAATAGACATTACTTTTCTTTCCATATAAGCTTTATTTCTTAGATATCGAATGTCTTAACAGTTCATAGACCTTAGGTGTTTTTTCAATTATTCTTTTTGAGTTTAGACCTATATATTGTAGACGAGGCATGTCGAGGCAAAAAGTCCACACTGAAACTGCCCTACTTTTGGGGTTATTTGGGGCAGTCGATGTTTGACATTTTGATATCTGCTTTTCGCAGTTTAACCAGTCCGTATTTCATTGACAAAATCTTCTGTAATCAAGATGGAAAAATTTTCTCGTATGAAGAATTTTTCTGTCAAATGTACATCATATCCCATCCTTAGTTTTGAAATCATTGGTTTAGAGTTTAGACCAAGTTTTAAGCAGACTCATTGTCTTATGGTAAACGCCTATGGATACCTACCACACTAGAGGAATAACAAGTGCGTTGGGAGTTTTTTAGACAGCATTAAAAATTATGTATGGAATGTTTTCATCGAACGTCGTTCTATCTGGCACGAAGTCCGACATCAAATTAGACCAAAGCTGATACATCATTCGCATAATCTGAGTAATAAAATATGAATTGTACATAAACGTGAGTTATTGCTCCAGTGAATACAAAAATATCTAAACCGGACGACACTCGTAAATCCTACTGACAATATTGTATGGAAGTTTGACACATGCCAAAAACTTTGCCATGCCAAAATATATATTATAGCACTAGTTGTTTTATGCGGATTTACATATGCGTTATGTAAAATAATTTTTCATTTTATTCGAAATTTATAAGCAAAAGAGTTTGTCGGTCCCTGGGTTTGTAAGTTCAGAAACAATGGACACTCTTGGAGACTAAATTTACGTAATAATAATATCTATAGAGGCCTTCACACCTCATCAATATGATGTGCCGTGGGCCAATATTTTTTTAGGTACAGGCTTATTCTCATGCGTCAATGGTACAAAAAATACTTTTCTTACAGCCTTTGAAATGATTAAAGGCAGCCGACGGGCTTAGGATCTCAGTCCATTACGATTGTTGTATACAGAAATTCATACGAATCTGGTTAAAAATGTGTATTACGCGCATCATCTGCGCATTGAAAATACGTTATATGCTATCGCTCTAAGGTATTTGACACAAATTTTGCCTAAAACTGTTTTCTATAATGTGTCGAAGCAGTTAATATTTAATTAATTTTAGTTACTGAATTGACTTACAATCAATAGTACGGAAGTATAATTGGCAAGAACACTAGCGCCATCTTGATTGAGCGCCGTGTTGATAGAGTCAGGCAGGGGTGGTCAACTCTATAGGGCAGATAAAAATACCTACGGCGGCAGAGTTGTGCGACCGATTGAAAAATACAACCATTTTTGTGGGTAACCGAATTGTAAATTTATTTGTGTATTTGTTAATGACGAGAAAAATTGTTGGATTTTATTTTGGATAAATGTAACTAATTACGATTTTATTTTTCTTTCTGGGTTTAAACTGCAAATGAAAATAAGATTTGTAAAAAACAAATATTGTAGGTTACTTAATTTCCTTCACCTGGTATCACCATGATCGCATATTTATAAAAAAACGTACGTCACCGCTCAAAACAACAAAATGGCGTTTGTTTTGTTTTGCGCGAACGAGGTGTTGTTTGGTGTTTTTTGATGTATTTTGTGAATAAAACGTTGAGTTGAGCTTCCGTTCCTCCGTTCAAATAATACAAATTGCATCTATTTCAAAACTGTGTAGTGAGTTCAGTGATTGACTCGGTGTTGTTGTGTAGTGAGATATTGATTAAATTGTTAGGTATTTTAATGTGACTAGTGCAGTAATGTACATTTCGTAATAGTACCTACTCATGCTCAGTTGCAACATAAATAAATCTGTTTTTCCTAACAAAACCCATTCTTAAAAATACCTAGATGATCAAGTTTTGTACAAACTAATAAAGACAACGGGTATTAATTTGCTTGCAGCTATCACTGATTCATATATTATTCTGTATTATCATATTGAATAATAATATTTTTGAGGTATAGTTCACTTATCACTATTTATGTTGCAATTTAATGTAAGACTATTGTTTCTTCATGGGAAATGTTGTTAAATAATTTCAATAAATACATATTATTTCTTTATTAATTTGTTTTCATTTCAAATGTGGGGTTTCAGTTGCAAGGAAAACTAAAAAGGTAATTAGTGCCAAAACTGCAAGTACTACTTACCTTTTAAGTTTTTCTAACAACTGAAATGAGTACCTTTATGAAATATAAATCCTATGAAAGTTTAAAGATTTAAATTTACCGCACAAATTCAAAAAACCCGCGCTTTGTTTATCCGGATGCCTGCCTGGGGCTGATAATAGATGACAGTAGTAAACTTTTGTTGTAGGGAGTTGATATTCTTCTCCGGTAGGAGTAATAGTGTTCTGTGGAGTCAGGTCTGACGAGCTTGTGCGTTCGGTTTGGTGGGGGTGCGTTTCACGTTTTCCCTCCAGGAATGATCACGGGGCACTAAACTTCCAGCCGTCGTGGCGAGAAGTTCAGTTCGGGACCTATCGGTGTTCTTGTTAAAAGTGATAGTGAAAATAAGTGCAAAGTATTGAAATAAGTGCAGAGTCGTTATTATTTTAATAGACAGTGAAATGTGATTAAATAGTGTGAAGTGTTTAGTTTTATTACTATTAAAAATAAAGGTGAAGTAATGTTGTTTCTTGTCTTTTCATTTTGAAACCAACACAACCCACGTTATGCCCACATTAAGCCCACATTTAAGTTTGAGAGCCAGTACTTCAATATAGTACGATATTTGAGGCATGTTTATCCCCAGTCTTCGTCATATATTATTAAATCATTTGTAAATTTACTTTACGCTGTGAATGTCACACATATTTTCCTTATACGGTTTCCGCACTACCTTTTGATGAATTGTAATACTTTAACGACACCCGGAAAATAAGGGTGTTTATAACACACCATGACATGTCTTTGATTATATTGGAGTATAAAGACAAACTCAGAAATGGAAACGACGACTTCTGTTTCATTCTATATCATAATTGTATGTTATTTTCAGGTTTCCATACCCAAGAGGTTATATTACTGAAACTTTACTGTCTGTCTGTCAGTCTGTCAGCCCGTCTGTCACCAAGCTGTATCTTCTTAAGCGTGATAGCTCGGCAGTTTAAAATTTTCACAGATCGACGAGGGGCGAATCCCCATTTTAATATATTTTATTTTGTTTTGTACGGAACACTTCGTGCGCAGATCCGAATCGCACTTGACCGGTTTTTAAGGGGTTGGGTTAGGTTAGGCTTTTTTTAAAAATTTTTATCTCAGTCGAGTCAAACCACTAGGCCACGAACGCCATAGGTCACGGGTACTTAGTAACTTTGTATTAGGTCATAACATAATATGAAATTGACGTTTTATAAAGGAGGAACATAAAGTCGTTTTTTTTGTAAACATAATAATAGGTCTTTACTTATGAAATTGCCGTCCTGCAGTACTGGCTATTTCAAATCAAAATAATTTTTGTTTGGCTAAGAATTCTAATTTCAAATTAATTTTATTTTAAAAACATGGAATTCTTTTTCCAAAAGTGGTCATTTGTTTATTGATTAGTGTTACATTTTCATCGCATTTCAATCTTTTTCGTCATCATGGATACGTTAAAAATTCGAGTAATTATATGAGTACCGTCGTGGCAACAACGCGGCACAAGCGGCACGCAACATCAACGTTTACGGAGCTAACACTACAAACAAACGCACCACCTGTTATTAGTTTTCTCGCTTCCGTTATGGAAATTTCGGCCTGAAAAATGAACCTCGCGGTCGTCCGAAGACTTTGGTCGACAATCACGAATTAAAGGCGATTGTGGAAGCTGATGATACACAATCTACGGCTGAATTAGCAGCAGCTATCGACGTTAGCGTCAAAACAATATTGGTCCATTTGCGTCAAATTGGCAAGGTAAAAAAGCTTGACAAATGGGAGCCCCACGAATTCAATGATCGCCAGCGCGAAGTACGCGTCGAGACGTGCCCTGCACTGCTCAACAGACACACAAATGAAGGAATTTTGAACCACATTGTTACCTGCAATGAAAAATACATTCTGTTTGCTAACCGCAAGCGCTCAGCAAGTTGGTTGGATCCTGGTACAGCACCTAAACAATGCCCTAAACGAAAACTTACCCCTAGAAAAGTGATGGTCACTGTTTGGTGGTCTAGCGCCGGTGTGATTCATCACAGCTTCTTACCAAACAGGGTGAGCATTACTGCAGATGTATACTGTGAAGAACTGAACACAATGATGGAGAAGCTGGCACATCTCCAAACAGCATTGGTCAATCGCTCGTCTCCGCTGCTCCTGCACGACAACACGCGACCTCATACTGCACAGCAGTCGGTCTCCAAGTCGCAAGAACTGGGGTTGGAAGCTCTCCATCATCCGCCCTACTCACCAGACCTTGCGCCTACAGACTACTACTCTTTCCAGAATTTGGATAACTTCTTGGCGAGAAAAAAATTCAATACCCGAGAGGCAGTACAAAATGCCTTTGAATAATTTGTTGCCTACTGTCCAGCTGATTTCTTTAAGAAGGGCATCAATAAACTGCCACTGCGTTGGCAAAGATGCATTGATTGATGGGTGATTACTTCGATTAACACAAATAAAAAATACATTTAAAAAATTCGTTTAAATTTTTTCATACAAAACGGCAATTTAATAGGTAAAGACCTAATATATTTATTTAATGAAAGTATATACCATTGCTATCCGTGCACTTTTGCCAACTCATAGGTAGTTTATTGATTCCTTTACTAAAAAACCATTCGGACAGGAATCAATAAAATCTTTGAAGGCGCTTTGGGCTGCCCCAACGGAGTTGAATTTTTTCCCTAGCAAGAAGTTATCCAAATTTCGAAAAAAATGGTAATCTGTTGGAGCAAGGTCCGGGGAGTATGGTGGATGTCTTAGGCATTCCAATTAAAGCTCCTCTAATTTGGTAGCCGTCTGTTGTGCAGTGTATGGTCTAGCGTTGTCCTGAAGCAGCAGTGGCCTAGAGTGAATAACCAACCTCGGTTGTTAAGCACCTAGCTTTTCCATCATGATTTGCAGTTGCTGGCAATAGACATCTGCTGTTATTGTTGGGCTAGATTTAAGAAATCTGTAGTGAACGAAACTGGCACTTGTCCACCAAACGCTTACAAGTAACTTTTTCGGAGTCAATTTTCGCTTAGTGCAGGCTTTGGCTGGTTCGCCAGGATTCAGCCATTGCGATGAGCGATTCCGATTATCGTACAGGATCCAATTTTCATCACAGATGATGAAAAGTGGATCCTGTACGATAATCACGATTTCATGATTCGATATAAAATCCCTTCATTATTGTGCCGGTTGAGTAATGAAATGCAGCAGTCGACGCGCGTTTGTCGGTTTGCTGCACTCAATTCATGAGGTACCCACCTTTCAAGCTTTTTAACCTTTCTTATTTGCTTCAAGTGGATTAAAATAGTTTTATCACTAACACCACAGCCTGCAGCTAACTCGGACGTGGTTTGCGATGGATCCGCTTCCACAATAGCCTTCAATTCTTCATTATCAATTTTGGTCTCCGGCCGTCCACGGAGCTTGTTCTGCAGGTCGAAATTTCCAGAACGAAAACGTTGGAACCAAAAACGTAATGTGTTTTCTTTTGAGACACCGCCGCCATACACATCATTAATCCTTCGAGCCGTTTCTGCAGCACTGGTGCCACGGTGGAACTCGTACTCGAAAATAATACGATATTTCAAGTTTTCCATTTTGTAAACAGAGTGACGCAAAAAAAAAATCGGTTGTCTGTAAAGTCGGTTTACTGACGATAGTCGAACGTGACAACGTCATAAGAAATGGAACAGAGCGAGGTAACGCCGCATGAGTCATGTTTATCGAGGTAACGCCGGTATGGCCGGTAACGCCGCATGAGTCATGTTTTTTCGTACGTGCAGCCGGCTCCATCGAATTATAAGACGTTATCACGTCAAAAACCAGAAGAGGAAAAAACGAATGAATTACGGATTTCGAAACACAAATGCATGAGTAAATAGCGGTATAAATTTGAAATTGGAATTCGTAACCAAAGAAGATATTATATTTGAGACCAAAGTGGCCAGTACGACAAAACAACAATTACATAATATGTAAGGACCTAATATTTAGCTTGCCTACAATCTACATACATAATAATCCCACTACTATTATAAAAGTGAAAGTTTGTGAGGATGGATGGATGGATGAATGTTTGTTATTCTTTCATGCAAAAACTACTGAACGGATTTTGATGAAATTTAGTATGGTAGTAGTTTCAGCTCTGGCCTAGTTTTCATTCCGAAAAAGTAGTGTTCCCGTGGGATACTGTATTTACGCGGGCGGAGCCGCGGGCAAAAGCGAGTATTTTATACAGTAATTGCTTTAGGCTGCTTTTTATCGCGGCAAAATGTACGGTTCCTGTGTAATTAATTTTTGCGCGCACGAAGTTGTGGGTGACTTCTAATATTCAATAAAAATAGATACATTATATTATAACATTAATATAATATATCCGCCAAATATGAAGCTTATTGGCGGCAAGTAATTAGGAACTAAGCATAAAGTGCGATCGCGGAGCACGTAGAATTTTGTACATTGACTTATCGCTACTTGTTTCTTTCAGTCGCGCAAGATTATATTGCTATCGCGCTCCTATAGCGTTGGTACATTTGTGTAAGCGTGTAAACCACACCCTTACTTTAGATCATATTGTATGCAACATTCTAATCAATTTGTACATTCTTAGAAGGAGAATTGATATATCATGTAAACTTTTCGTTTTAATATTACACGTACGTAGAATTTGAGTTCCAGATATACTTCGAGTAGAGGGTCTACGTCATCACAATCACATAAAAATGTAGCCTGTAATACGTTGTAGCATATTTAATACATTTCTAATAATATAACAAACAAATTATAATGAAAATCCTCTAAAGCCTAATTATTATTACATAAGGTTGCCCTGTGCTCGAAGTTCGTCTTTGACAATTCAGATAATTTTTATGTTTGAACTTTTTATGGTTTCTTTCGCCTCTTATATAGAAAAAAATGGAAAATGCCGTGACAGATTGATAAACGTCAACGTGTAACAAAATTGCATCTATAAAGAGCAGGGTAGTGTGTGTTAATAATCTGAGGAAGTGTGTTGTTGTTGTTTTTTTTTTAATTTTATGTACTTCTAAGCGTTATCCTACTAATATTATAAATGTGAAAGTTTGTTAGCATGGATGGATGTTTGTTACTCTTTCACGCAAAAACTACTGAACGGATTTCGATTAAATTTAGTATGGTAGTAGTTTAGGCTCTGGATTATAACATAGGCTTTTTAACCCGATAAAGTACAGTGATCCCGAGGGATACTGTATTTACGCGGGTGGAGCCGCGGGCAATAGCTAGTTTAGAAATATATTAGCTTTATGCACACCTTCCTCGAAATAAATTTTAATTTATCGGCCAAATTCCATAAACCGGAGGAGGTTGTAACGACAGTTTTCGTAAACTATACTGAAAGTTTTTGCACGGTAAACAGAGAATTCTCTGTTTACCGTTGTTTTTGCTTCACTTATTAACTTTATAATTAATTTTGTTTATTATTTTTTGAACATATGTAGGTACCTCATTATTTGATTAAAAATTACTTATTTAATAAAATAATGAGGTACATATCTTCAAAAAATAATAAACAAAAAAAATATACTTTTATGAGTTACGGGCCGAAAGCAACAATAACTGAAGAAGAACTTAATGTAAAATATGAAAGATTAATTATTAAACATACCAAAAATAGACATAAGAACAGACATTATATTATGTATTGTACTTTAATTATATGTCAATTAATATAACATCTGTGTACTGATATTACAAGTCAATGAATATTGGCTAATAAGCCCTCTCAAGTATACTAGCTAGACACGAAAGAACTATCTTCTAAACGTTGATCACAAAGGCAAAATTAACTGGTACGATGTATTCACGGTTACATACTCGAGTTCACAATAACTTAGCCTCTTCAGCTTTGATAATGGCTTTTACTAACTAATAACTTAATAACAATATATAGTAGTTAAAACATGTTCTAAGCTTAGACTGCTAAAATGCAATGTGTCCGTGGTCGCATAAAATATCAGAATCCCCATTCCCTCCAAAATAAACTATTAATTTCCTTTCAATTAATTAAAAATGAATTGTCTTGATGTCATAAAGTGATTTTAGTAGTTTGGACCAATCAAAAAAGTTGGTTTGACGTTTATGAGGATACCATTTTGCCGTTTGAACATATCTGACTGCATCGAAAGTCGAAACTGTATTATTGTAAGAAATTTAATAGCAGATTCGACATACTATTGGCAATTGGCGTGCACGCAATAAAATGTTTCTTCATATGAATAAATAATGCTTGAGATATTATATATATATAAATGGTATCTCGACAACGGTTACAAATATTACCATGAAATTTAGTATGCATTGAGTTTTGGGGGAGGTAAAATCGATCTAGTTAGGACTCGTTCTTTAGAAACTGCGCATTTTAGCAATATATGTTTTTTATTTCGTCGTGTAAAAATATATCGATAATTTCGACGTCAGTCTAATTGGCAGCTTGGTATGCGTACCTACGTATAAGTTTTTCATAGTTTGGAAATTCGGGATGTGGTGGGTTCCAATCCCAGTAAGATTAATATTTTTATGATGCTTATTATTTATTTTTCTTTTATATATTTTTTTAATTACTATATCCTTCTACTAAAACACCGAACAAAGCTCGGTCTCCCACGTACTTATGAATAATAAAAACAAGTAATGTGAAAACTTCATTGTAAATTTGTTCGTGTTTTATGTATGTTGGTATTTTATTAACACCATTAAATACTATATTAATCCATAAAAACGATGAACTCAGTTTAAAACACAGCATAAAGTCTTTTATTACATCAGATAAAATACAATACTGAAACATACTTTGTATTTGGCAAAGTATTTTTGACATTTATGTCCCTTTTATTATGCGACTCGTAGTCGGGCTTAATTAATTATTAAGAGTAGGGTGAAAAGACAGGGCCAAATATGTTTGTATAATTTGTAAGTTTTATATTAGAACTATTTAAAGGACAACTTTATGAGTACGTAAGTGTACCTAATGTACGACTTGTAATAAATAATGTTTTAAGATACATAATATATTTATGATGTACAGTTTTAAAACTGAAATAACCTTATTGTTGATATAAAAAACCCGACTGCGTCATCCTGATTGTACCCAGTATCACTCTCACGATTAAGGGTCAGGTCACACCCTGACGATGCGCAGCGCTGCATTTTTAAGATGTCTATTCAAAAGACACATGCGGTGCAACCTGACCTTCGAACTCTTACAATGAAAGGTGTATCTTCTTGTGTCATGAATAAAGTTTAATTTTGAATAGCTGTCTTAAAAATGCAGTGCTATGTCGCGTGTCGTTTCGTTTCAGTGTGAATTGACCCTAAGACGAATTCAATGATACCTCTCAAGCTCAAATGCCGTTTAGGCTCTAGAGCGAGCCAAAGAAATACACATACATGCAAAAAGAAAAGCATAGCCTGCCTTCTGGTGCAGCTGGGTTATGATAGCTATAATCAAATAAATAAATAAATAACTTTTAAGCTTAAATGAAGAATTTAATTTGTAATAATTGTAAATGTATTAATTGTAATTTAATTTGTAAATGTAATAATTTGAAAATTCCCCAAAAGCCAGCGAATGTTTGGAGCTATACCGAAATGGTCTAGAAAATATATAACGATAATCCGAGCAGTCCGAACGTACGAAATGATAGTAATTTCTATCGCAAGTACCTACTGTGATTTCACACATTTGTAACGAAATTTCATTTTGTTCCGAGAAATATGTTGTAGTAAATTTTAAATCAAGTTTTGTTACCGAGAGACTTTTGCAATAAATTTACTAAGCAAAATACATAGTCCTGCTTATTCATTTGAAACACGTTAAATTGTGAAACGATATGAGAACAACTTGCTAGAAATTATGTCTCCAGTAATAATTTGAATATTATTTACCAATTATCATTGTTGTGTTTGTGATTTTGTAATAATTATGAATTAAAAATACGTTACGTAACATTGCCTTGCTTAGATAAATTTAAAATTATATTAAAACAATATTATTAAAGTTAGCGCAATAACATTAGATTACTATCTTGTTCAAAAAGGGTTTTGATTATATTCTCAAGTAAAAGGACTTTATTGGACAATCTTTATGAAGAGTCTTCTTAATAACTTATATCATGTTTTAATTAAATATCAAGAGTTACAAACTCGTCTCCGGCAAGCTATACATTTTAATATAGGCTATCTATTAATTTCGGCATTAAAGTATTTATTATATCCAGAAGAGATCGAAACATTTTAAGACATTTAAAACAAAAATAGATTGTATTTAGAAAACTTAAAATATAATACGGTATTTTCATATAATACTGTACAAGCAGGTGACGTCACAGGATTGTAAATTGCTACTAAATGTATGGTCATTTGCACAAAATTACTGATATCTCTGAAGTTTGCGCGTTTATGTTCATACTCACCATAGTAAATATTTTTGTATATGATGCAAGCAAACTAATTATGTAGGTTTACACTAGGTAATATAAAAAATATTCCACCTTTTTGTGACTTTGAAATGCATCTAATTACAAAACTACAAATACTATATTAATTATATTACTTTTAGTAAGTTGTCATTCTTCATTATTTCTGAATGTTAAAAAAAAAAATTACAGAAACTTTTAGACATTTTTATATTTGGCATGGCGCCAAGCTGTCTAACCATAAAGTAATTAAGTTCCCTTATTATTAACGACACCGGATAGCGTCCAGTTGCGCGGGAAATTGTTTCCAATTGCACTGTCTTGTTTGGCGTCAGACCAAATTGGACAAAATTCTAGTAACGCGCTTCGCGAAGTATAGTCATGACCAATTCAATGACAATCAATCAAAATAATTCTAGTAGGAACTGAAATATGACTTTTCACAGTTTTGTAGGTAATGTACGTGAATACGCAGCTGAAGGGTCAATCTCTCTCCAACTTAATGGAATTTTATCGTCCGCCGTCAGCCAATTTTACTTATAATGCCCTTATTACTATATAAATAGGGCATTATAAGTTAAAAATTGTCTGCCGGACGATAAATTCAGTATAGCGTACAAATTAAAAACCTATCGTCATTAGCCGTTACAAAATAAATTTTCTTGGACATAGCCCCAAGTGACTTCCACAGAACAGTGACGCTTTTCTCACCATATCGCGCGAATCTGCGCAGTATTTTTCGATAAAATTACAAACTTGCAAGCGTTTAAATCATGTACCTTATATGTGAGGAATCCTAATAAGATTACATAAAATTTGTTTTTTATGTGCTGTTGGTATTCCCTCAGATATTTTCGGTTAATTCATGTGTAGTAGACCCCTGAGGGTTTCAATCAAATATTACATTGTTATTACATCAAAGATTGTACCCAAAGTCTTGGGTAGTTTGACCTTTACCGATTAAGATATTTAATATGTCAATACTTGCCTCAGGGGCCGGAGATCCAATATTGCACTAATAGAGCATGAAGTTAATTACTTAAGACAGTTCCAGACGGACTTAGATTTATAAATTAAGTTTTTAGCAGATAACATAGACGTATATATTATAGATGAGGCATGACGAGGCAAAAACTGTCCCCACTTAAGTGGCCCCACTTTTGGGGTTTTGGGGGCCATTTTGACATTTGAGGTATGGTGAAATCAGGATGGCGTAATTATCCTTTGGTAGATAATGTTTCTACATTATCTAGTAAAAAAACTAATAGTTTTCTATTAGTTAAACTTGTTTTAAAACAGATTTATGGGATATCTCAGGTCTAAATTAATCTTTTTGATTCCAAATTAAATAACCTAACCAAGAGCATATCAGCACATGTTGTCTTAACCTAAGTTAGCCTTCCGATCTATGCGACAGCATCGCGAGGCCGCGATCATCGACTGCGACCAGCAAAGCAGCCAATCAGGTTCTCTGGCCACGAACATCGGTCGCGCGACGCAGGTCGCGGGGATTGTTTAGTGCCCCATTGTTTAGTACACGCGTCGCGGGCATCCTAAAACTACCTTTAGGAGGGTGTTATAACTATTAACGCAAAATAGGTTTTGTAAAATTACTTCAAAGGTTATCGTCCGATTCCGCTCAAAATAATTATCCTAAGGAGTTTTTTACATGACCTATCAGTATGTAAAATAAGCTTTATTTAGAAATACCAGGGAGCTTGCAAACCACTTTGGAGGGCGATTACTCAAAAATGCTTTACTGTATTAAAATATCAACTATGAAATATCATCTTTATTAAAAATGTCCTAGTCGATAATACCCCACATGATGGGATAGAACAAAAGAAATATGTTTTTCAATCCTTAAATTACAAAATTATTACTATTTTAACATGCCAAAAATAACATCTATAACCATACCAAATTACATCTAAGTATATAAATACCTATTCATAATATAAATTATAAGAGCGGACAGACAGACGGGCTCTGGTGCAAAACGCCATAGTAGCAAAACGACTCTAAAGGACGTATTCTCAAAAGAACAACTGTACAGTCCATAACATAAATAAAGTGTATGAATTTCGAACATGATTTTAAATGTTCAAATGTTTATGTACGGGAGGAGAGATACTTGATCCTTACGGGAGATTTCGTACATGGGATTTACAAAGACTGTATAGGCAATATACTATAGTTTTATACTTGCTATGTCAGTAGTATCAGCTAACTGATGGATGGATGGATGGACGGATGGATGTATGGATGGACGGATGGATGTATGGATGAATGGATGAATAGATGGATGTTACTCTTTCTCGCAAAAACTACTGAATGGATTTTGATAAAATTTGGTATGGTAGTAGTTTAAGCTCTGGATTAACAAACACATAGGCTACTTTTATCTCAAAAAATACAATGTTCCCGTGGAATACTATATTTACCTATTTTTATTATAATATATAATATTTATTTAATTATATTATAGTTTTTCAATCGCATCCACCGAAAAACTGACATGTTATCGTAGACTAAGTCTACAGTACACTAGTATGAAGTCGAAGTGTGACAGGTGTCAGGGCCCAACAGTGCCCTCCCAAGTTTATATACGAAGTCTCTCAAGTTTATAAGGCCGGTAATGGGTCCAAAGAAACTCTATTTAACGTGGGCAAAGTCGCGTGCAAAAGCTAGTAAACTTAATATTTTGACGATTGTACTTCTGTCCATTTGAGAATACGTCGTTTTGAGAATACTGTAGCATAGCTACATTTTTTAACGTATCGTTATAACTAATAACGATGCGTATAGCGTCATCTATTGGCAGTTGTCGATATTAATAATAGCTAATATGTGCTAGACAACGCCATCTATTGGCAAATGCATCTAACTAGAGCTTCATCTCTAATATTTCTTTATTGTGGCATTTGTATTACGCATTACCGCTAATTGTCGGTTAAAAAAAAAACAAATGTCAGTAGAGGTATAAAAGGGTTGTCGCGACAGGACAACGCCCTTTTTTCCCTGCCGAATTTTGGTTGTTCAACTTCTTCTAGATACAAGTTTATAATAATTATAATATTTTAACCCCGTTTTCAGGGGAACTTTGTTACGGGCCCAAGCACTGACAGCTTTGTTACGGGCATGAGCACTGACGACTCCGTTGCGGCCACAAACACCGCCCACTTTGATACGGGCTCGAGCACGGCCAACGACGTACGGGCACTAGCACCGCCAACTTCTTGCCACGTGCCAGACCCCTGGACTCAAGACCTGGATCCCGTCTTTTTGAGAGTATGTCGTTTTGCGCCTGAGCCGACAGACGGACGGATAGAGCGGAACTATTAAGGTACCTTGTACTTGTGACCTCTGTGGGTCAAGCCGGAGGTTGCGGGTTTGAATCCCGTCAGGGAATCCCGTATATTATATAGGGAATCAAAATCTTAAATATCAGTGTAGTATAAAAAAAGTAGGTGTGGGAATATGATGGCAAGCCCCAAAGGGAGATCTCCGACCGAGCGAGGTGGTATGCTCGGTCAAGCCGAAGCCTGCTTTTATGAATTTCAGATGTCGTATATATAGTGCCGATCATAGAAAGCTTCGATAGCGCGATTCAGGATTGTGGCGCTAATTGGTCCGCCACATCACTCCCCCCCGAAGACCTGAGGTCGAATCTTGAGTCGTCTTGCTTGAGTCGCCAGTGCCAGAGAGTCCCAGTGAGTCGGAAATATGCTGCTGCTGCACGGGCTCCAGTGAGTCGGAGTGCTGCCGTGCGGGGCCGATGCTACGTGCTGACCAGAAGAGATGTGCTCTGCTTGCTGACCGATCGTTGTAGTGAGAGTGCCCGTTGAAGCCGATGAGGGTTTTTTTTTTTTTTTTTTTTTTTTTTTTTTTTTTTTTTTTTTTTTGTCTTGTTCCCCCTACCATAAGCAGGGCCAATTTTTTGCTTGTTTCTTTTATTACATTACCATTACTTATTATTTATACATTTCCTTCTCCTCCTACATCTTATTCTTACATTCCTTTTCTTACATTTCCTTCCTTTATCTATTTTATAACATTCCTTTTTCCTATTTTAAAAACAACTTCGCATTAATTATTCCTTACAATTTTTACTATCCTTATTAGTTTACATTTCTTTCTTATTTATACATTTCCTTCTCCTTCTATCTCTACTACATCTTATTCTTACATCCCTTTTCTTACATTTATTCCTATTATTAAATTCATACCAAACTTTATATTAATTATTTCTTAAAATTATTTACTATCTTTATTACATTTCCATCATTTATCATTTTTTAACATTTCCTTTTCATTTTTTACATTTACAGTTACAATTATTTACTATCTTTATTACTATTCACACTTCCTTTTCTCAATTTTTAACTTAACATTAATTATTTCTTTTAATTTTTTCCATCTTTATTGCATTCTTACTTGCTTCTACAAATTTACCATTTCAAACTTTACATTAATTATTTCTTAAATTTATTTACTATCTTTATTACATTTCCATCATTTATCATTTTTTAACATTTCCTTTACATTTTTACATTTACATTTACAATTATTTACTATCCATTACATTTCCATCATTTATCATCTATCCTTATTACATTTCTTGCTACTTCTGCAACTCTACCCTTACACTTTTTTAGCCCCCCTGCGCCCAGGTCGAAGTGTCCGTCCCAACAGTTAGTATGCTCGGGATTCATATTAACATGGATCCTTTGCATACTTTGTGGGACTCCATGGCGCGCGCATACGCTAATGGTACCAGATTTTGGTTGCTATGGGTACATATGCTACCTTATGTCACCATAATCATATGTATCCCCAGCTTCACCCCAACAGTGTCGCACCGCCCACTTATATAGTATCTAATTAGTGTTTTAAAAATCTAAGTTTAATGACATCTAATTGTTATGGGCGGTGCTGACACTACTGGTCCTCCGGACCATACGCGACTGTTGCGCGCGCCATAGCGTCCCACTTTTGTCGGACCGGGCACCTCGCGCTGAAAGCGTTATGCTCTATTTCGCGTAACTCCTCCTTTTTACAATTTATACAGCAGGCTCTAGTCCCAGCCTTCAGCTCCTCGCACTGAGACTGGTGGTGTGTCCCGGAGCAATGGCCGCACCTCTCCTCGGCGGTGGTGCAGAATCGCCTCCCATGTCCGTACCCTAAGCAGCGCGAACACTGTATTAGGGGGGACTGGTCGGCGACTCGAACACGCTGCATATCTAAATATAGATAGCCCGCCTTGGTGAAGCACAGCCACAGCCCCGGAGACACAGTCAGCACCACGTGCTCAGTGCTTTCATCCTTTCCTCGCTTCCTATATTTTACTTCCATCCTATCCTCCTTCCTGTCCAGGACCTGTTGTATGAGGTGCTTGTTTTGACTTTTAATTGCCTGTATTATGTCGTCATTGGTGTTAGACTTAAGCACCCCATACAACACGACCTGCGGGTCCTTGTTCTCTATACTTTGTACTTCTAATTTTTCTCCACTTTTTTCTATTCTTTCTTTAACCTTATCCCTATCCTTCCTATTGCTAAATCCTATAACAACTTTCCTATCTTTCCCTTTTCTAATTCTATCTATTTTTATTCCTTCTTTCTTTTCCTCTATCACTTTTCCTACCTCCGCCACTATCTCTGATCCTGTCATGAAATCTTCCCTGTCAGTCACTATCAGGGAGTGGAGGGTCACGCGCCTCGGTTCCGGTGACGTGGTTTGGGTTTCCCCACCGCCACTGACCACACTCGCGTAAGTCGCGGGTTGCGGTTCTGCCGATGGAGGCGCAGTTCGTGCTGTCCAACATCAAATCGGACGAAACCAAGTTTTATTATGTGACGGGCAACTTGGACACACAGTATGCGTCCGAGGTGGAAGACATAATAGCTTACCCTCCACCCACGGGAAAATACGAAAAATTAAAAAGCTAACTAATAAACCGGCTTTCGGCGTCGCGTGAAAAGAAAGTGAAGCAGTTGCTTATGCACGAAGAGCTGGGCGACCGGAAGCCGTCACAATTCTACCGCCACCTCCTCAACCTAGCTGGTCCAGGAGTACCGGAAGAGTTTTTGCGGACTATATGGATGAGCCGTCTTCCCTCGGGCACACAAGCTATCGTGGCTTCGCAGGCTAATACTAACCTGGCTGAATTAGCAGAACTGGCAGACAGAATCCACGACGTCGTCGGTACCCAGATGGCATCAACATCTGCTGTGGCGGCGACTGGTCCACCACCAAATTCAACAGGTGTGCAAGCAGAAATCGCCGCGTTGACCAAGCAGATGCAGAAGCTCGCAAATCAGGTCGAACGTTTGTCCCGCCCTAGAGGACGTTCCCACAGTCACACTCGCCACCGTTCAAACTCAGTCAGATCGGAGTCCAGCTACCGAAGGTTTCCACAGTGCTGGTACCATCAAAAATTTGGAGAACGCGCCCATAAGTGCAGAAAGCCGTGCGACTACCATAAGTCGGAAAACTCACGGGGCAATCAATGATGGCGGCCGATGATTGCCCGAGTACCGGTCGCATATTTGTCACCGATCAACGATCAAAGGTGCAGTTTTTGGTCGACACTGGCAGCGACCTCTATGCCTACCCCCGTTCGGCGATTTATAGACGACTGGAAAAAACTAATTACCAATTATGTGCGGCTAATGGAACACCGATAGTAACATACGGGTTTATTAGTTTAAATTTAAACCTAGGATTACGCCGCGACTTCGCTTGGCGATTTATCGTTGTCGATGTAACAAAGGCGATAATAGGCGTGGATTTTTTATCTTTTTATAATTTGGTTGTTGATTGCAGGAATCAACGCCTTATCGACAATCATACAACGCTTTCCGCCCCGGCGTCACCGGCCCGTCATTCTGATGATGTTTCTTCGGTGAAGGTAAGTCTTGGTAATTCCGCTTACATACACATACTACGGGAATTTCCCGATATTACTCGCCCACCTGGTATACACCGCACTTCGAAGCACAATACAGTTCACCACATACGTACAACACCGGGTCCACCTGTATCGTGTTCACCTCGCAGGTTAGCGCCTGATAAATTAAAAATTGCCAAAGACGAGTTCGAGGCCATGATCCAATGTGGTACCTGTCGTTTGTCTGAGTCACCGTGGTCATCACCTCTCCACCTAGCGCCGAAAAAAGATGACGGCTGGCGCCCCTGTGGCGACTACAGGATGATAAATGCACGTACCATCGCTGATCAATACCCCATCCGACCATCCAAGACTTTGCACATAGCCTGTCTGGCTGTACCGTGTTCTCTAAGATCGATTTGGTGAAAGCTTATAACCAGATTCCCGTAAACCCAGATGATATCCCGAAGACTGCGATCACGACGCCGTTCAGTCTTTTCGAATTTCCATACATGACGTTCGGACTTCGAAACGCCTGACAGACGTTCCAACGCTTCGTGGATGAAATGCTTCGGGGTCTGGACTTCACGTACGCTTATTTGGACGATTTTTTGGTCTACTCAAAAAACCAGAAGACCCACGAACTCCATCTGCGTCAACTTTTCGCCAGGCTCATAGATTACGGTATGGTCATCAACAGCTCGAAGTGTATATTTGGAGTGTCGGAGGTTAACTTCTTAGGCTACCATATATCAGCCAAAGGCACAAGACCATTGCCATCCAAGGTCGAAGCTGTGAAAAAATTTCCTGTGCCCAAAACCGTAAAAGAGCTACGGAGATTCCTTGGGATGCTCAATTTCTACCGTAGGTTTATCCCTGAGGCAGCTAGTTACCAGGCACCTTTAATTAATAATCTCCTTACTGGTTCCGTCAAGGGTTCACACCCTGTAAGTTTTTCCCCACAGGAGTATGAGGCATTCCAAAAATGTAAAAATAGCCTTTGTGAAGCAGCTCTATTAGCTCATCCTGACTGCAGCGCTAAGTTGACGCTGGTCACGGATGCTTCTGACAAGGCTATCGGTTCAGTACTGCAGCAACTGAATGCGGGCGCATGGGAGCCTCTTGCCTTTTTTTCGCGCAAATTAAATTCAGCACAAACTAAGTACTCGCCTTACGACCGCGAGCTGCTCGCCATTTACGAAAGTGTAACACATTTTCGGCACATGTTGGAGGCTCGTGACTTTGTCATCTACACCCCTAACTTTCGCTTTTCACTCTCTTAAGGAAAATTACTCTCCACGGCAATTCCGTCACCTGGATTTCATAGCCCAGTTTACAACAGACATTCGGCACATATCTGGTAAGGATAACATCGTAGCAGACACTCTGTCGCGCGTTGAGGAAATTTCTCAACCTGTGGCCTCTGAAAAGATCGCTACAGCTCAACTTGAGGACCCCGAGCTGAAGCATCTGCTTGCTGGTGCTACCTCATTGCGCTTACAGCGATTTAGGGTACCAGGTTTGCAGAGTCAGCTGTACTGCGACGTCAGCAGCCCTACTCCGAGACCATACGTACCGAAAGCGTTGCGCAGGGCAATTTTCAACAGTCTGCATTCCTACAGTCACCCAGGTGCCAAGGCATCCGTAAGACTGGTTGCCGACCGATATGTTTGGCCTGGTATTAGGAAAGATTGCCGTGAGTGGGTTCGTTCTTGTCTGGCCTGCCAGCGCTCAAAGATCACACGCCATGTTGTTTCTCCTGTGGGTAATTTTAAATTACCCTCATCGAGATTTGCTTTTATCCACATCGATCTCGTGGGCCCTTTGCCGCTTTGCCAAGGTTTTCGCTATTGTCTCACCGCCGTTGATCGCTTCACGCGATGGCCTGAGGCAATACCGCTAGCAGACATAACCGCAGAAACAGTGGCAAAGGCTATACTGAGCGGTTGGATTGCTCGTTTCGGCTGCCCATCTGATATCGTTACCGATAGAGGTAGGCAGTTTGAATCAGCACTATTCAAATCCTTGGCTGTTATCACTGGCTTCTAACATCGCAGGACTACTGCATACCATCCTGCCTGTAACGGAATAGTGGGGAGATTTCACCGTCAAATCAAAGCTGCCATCATCTGCCACGAAAACGATAGTTGGGTGGAATCCCTCCCACTTGTTTTGTTAGGCGTCCGCAGCGCTTTCAAAGAAGACGCCCAGGCTTCCGCGGCTGAACTTGTATACGGCCAACCATTACGTCTCCCAGGCGATTTTTTCGATCCACAGCCTGATGAGACCAGCGATATGACGGATTACTTTTCGAAGCTCCAGAGTATTGTCAGGAAGCTTCATCCATTACCTGCAGCTAGACACAATAGTAAATGTAAAACTTTTGTTTATAAGGATTTATCTTCCTCATCGCACATTTTTTTGGGAGACTGCACTGCTGGTGGCGGATTGAAACCAGCATACTCAGGCCCTCATAAGGTCTTAGAAAGAGGTGACAAAGTGTATAAAATTATGGTGAATGGCAAGCAGTCATTCCTTATGTTTTGTAGAACTCCTGGTGTGTGTATATATGTGTTAATAAACCTGTATTTCTTCATGTGTACTACGGGCTGTTTATTTCGACCATATTCGCTTCGCATACCTACTATACCTACAGCGCTAATTGGTCCGCCACATAGGTATTAAAATATTTCCGTTGTCTGGTCGAGTCGGTGTCGAGTGTTGGTGTCGATAACTTACCACGGGACCAGATTGATGTAGTGTGAAAGAGTCTATATATTATATTATTATTATATTACTACAGAACCCTAAAAAAAGATTCTTGAATCTCAAATTAAAAAAAAACCCACATGACAGTGACTGTGAACTGTAGGTATCATATTTACAAGTAAATTTATGCGTGATATTTATTAAGAAACCATTATTTTCAATTTTTTATGTTATTATAGAGTGTACCAGCGTATTGCAGGTACATATAAAACACATACAGCTCCATTTTACCCAAAAAATCTAAATTCCAAACTGTTTACTCAATTAAAGTAAGTCCATTTATGTTGAAATTAAAATATGACCCGGGAAGACTCCTCAAGGAGCATCGGTATAAATGTAATTTCTAATTTTCGAGTTGTTCACGGCGAACGTAAAGTTTTATTACGTTAAGAGTTTAAGACCGACTGCTGAAATTCCTTTTTACTTTGTATGAATTCATTAAAAGTAATTACATTTTTGCGTCGAGACTAGAGACAAATTGGAGGGCTTGATTATTTTCAACTTTTGAACGAATAAAATCAATTTCTAAACTTATTTTTAGGGTTCCGTAGTAACTACAAAGAACCCTCTATCCGTCCATCAGTCCGTCCGTCCTCCCTTGCTAACTCCGACAATTATAAATATAAATAGATGGAATTTGGGATCATAGATGGGATATCATAGATTGCAAAATTCACATAGACTTTATTTTTTGCATTTTAAAATAATTATAATTTTGTATTTTAGATGTGTGAAGATGCGAAGTGAATACATGTGAAGTGGGGATGATTTTTTTTTTCATTTTACCCCATCATACCGTCAAAAAGGTCTTTTTAAATAAAGGTGAGAAGTTTCATACATGATTTTTTAATAACGTAAGCCATTATCGAGCAATCGACCTCCAAAGTAGTTTACATAATGGCCTCTACACTGGTATTTGTAAACTTTAAGAGGAAGTAACTTAGATTAAATCAAAATAGTGAAGATACGGTACGTCCTTATATTTGTCAACTGAAAAACGGGCATAAAACAATAAAATAATCTTTTTGCGTAACACAGCCGCTTGTGTCAATCGCTTGTGCAATTAGGCGACTCCGTCGCCCCCGTAGTAACTTGAAATTATCCATGCTGATAGGTTCTGCTAAATACTCTACAGGAAAATAAATTATTTTGAGCGAAATCGGATAATAGATTTTGAAGAAATTTGAAGAAAATCTATTTAGTAGATTTCTTAAGTACCACACATTAGTTACCAGGTTAATACGGAATCATAACCTCTGAGATTTATCCCAAGTGACATTAAGCACATTAACAAATCTTCGGAGATAATAGTCACCAATATTGCAGTGGGATATCCTGGTGGAATGACATTGAGACTCGTGATCCATTCGTATCATCACATGATATTGATCCAGTAAATTGTATCTGAATACTATACATTTTTTTTTCACGATTTTCAGACAAGATGTTAGGAAAATTTATACAGTAGCAATGGTTTTGCAGTCTATTAAATTTACCGCACTGTCTAGTGGTATGAGCGCACTGAATATAAATTCTAGGCTGTGTACTACATGCCTTTACGTTGAATTTCACATGTCACAAAACACAAATTTCATAAAAAATATAGAAAATATGGAAGAATTGCAGATCTTTCAACTTTTAAGTTGTTACGTGATAGGGTCAAAAAGCTTGAGTCTGATTGCTACAGTAACTACTTGTCTCTGACGGAATCATCTATTGAGAGAAATCCTAAGAAATTTTGGAGTTTCATAAAACATTGTTCTAAAACTTACATGCTCCCTAAAAATCTTACTTACAATGGGAATACCTTCTCATCAGGTGAGTCAGTTTGTGATGCTTTTTCTCATTAGTTCCACTCATCTTTTCTCAGATCTGAAAATTTTACAAATGAAGACGATGTCACTAATGGCTACCATACTCAACTGATATCTAAAAACCCCTGTGAGCCAACCGCATTTTTGAGCTCCATTGAAGTCACACCTGAACTAGTCAAATTTCATCTAAAGAGTCTAGACCCAAATAAACTAGCGGGGCCTGACTATCTCTCCCCTAAATTTCTATCTGGCTGTTATGAAACTTTAGCTTTACCAATCTCAATTCTCTTTAAAATGTTACTTTCCTCTTGTACAGTCCCTAAAATTTGGAAATCGGCCTTTATTACACCTATACATAAAAAAGGTGACAAATCAGAAATTACTAACTACAGGCCGATTTCTAAATTATGTGCTATTGCCAAAGTATTTGCACGCATAGTACATAATCAAGTATATGCTACCTTAAAATCTTCTTTCAGCGATTCACAGCATGGGTTCCTAAAAGGCCGATCTACTGTCTCAAAACTTATCTTATTTAATGACTATCTAACAAGTAAAATGGACACCGGCACTCAAATCGACGTCATATACACAGACTACAGTAAGTGTTTTGACCGTATTGATCGCAACCGACTTAAAACTAAACTTTTTAACATCGGAATTCATGGCGACCTGTATGGATGGTTTTGCTCATACCTGGACAACAGGTCACAGGCAGTTGTAGTTAATAACTACATATCTGGTTGGGTACCCATAACTAGTGGTGTCCCGCAAGGATCTCTGTTGGGGCCTCTCCTCTTCATCATTTTTATCAACGATATCGACTCGTGTTTCCGCTATTCTTGTTCCCTATATTTCGCTGACGATATGAAAATTTTCCTATCTATATCATCACCAGATGACGTGTAGAACCTCAAATCCGATTTAGCCCGACTGGATGACTACTGCCTCTTCAATAACCTCGAATTGAATCCGTCTAAATGCTCCATAACTACTTTTCCCAGGAAAAGAAACAGAATCCTCACCTCATATCATCTCAAGGGACATGAAATACCTAGAAGTTCTATTGTACGGGATCTCGGTGTACATCATGATAAAAAACTGCTATTTGATGCGCACATTGATAAAATCATCGTGAAGGCCTCAAAGGCTCTTGGTTTCATAATGAGAGTAAGTTCTTCTTTCAGGCTAGCTAAAACTTTCAAAGTACTTTACTGTAGCTTTGTCAGAAGCCATCTTGAATATTGCTCTCAAATATGGAATCCATGCTATAACCTATATATTGGTCGAGTCCAAAATATTCAAAAACGATTTATTAGATTTCTATGTTACCGACTCAAAATTAATTATAGCTCTGATAACTATACTACACTTTGTAGGAGATTTCACATTCAGTCCTTAACTAACCGTCAACGTATTGCTGATTGCACATATATCCTACAAATCATAAATAACGAAATTTACTGTCCTAATCTTCTCTATAAGTTAAATTTTAATATTCCTTCCAGATCCCGTAGATATAACCCTCCACTGTTAGTCCCAGCTTACAACACTAACTATAGAAGAAATTCCTTTTTGGTGCGAGCAAGTATTACCTTTAATGCACTATGTAAAGAACTAGACTTGGATCCCTTTGTTACTAAAGATGCTAAAGCAAGATCGGAATTTAATAAAAAAAAAAATTTTTTGATATTGATGTATGATGTGAGTATGGTACTTGTATTATTTTTAAGTATATTGTCAAAATTTCTAAGCTCAAATTTCCATGTACTTAGATCTAGGTTCATATCTTATTATTATTGGTAGCTTGTGATTGCTGTTAAGTTTGTATAATTTTATATTTTATAGCTATTAGTGGAAACCTATTATTGGCTTAACTCTCAACTGTCTGCTTTCTACTTTTTGCTTATAAACTGTTGGTTCCCCGAATAAATAAATAAATAAATAAATTTTATATGTCGCAGTCTTGACTAAAAATTTCCTTTTAAGGTCCCAAAGTTTGTTGGTTATTCCTACAAAAGTAATCATTCAAATTAAATTTAAAATGTTATGTTACAATAATTATTTACTTTAACTAAAAAATAACTAGTGTAGTATATGCATTATGTATAGTCCTTTAATAATGTATTGCTCACTCGAAAGTAAAATTAGATTTATTCAATTGAGACAAAGTTTACAATTATGAATTATGATTGCAATGATTGTATTTATTTAAATTAATTATGTAAAATAAATAATTAATAATTCTAATAAAATTATTGAATTGGTTGCAAATGCTTAATAATGTGAATAATTAATCAAATATAATTTTATGTGATAGTTCGTAAGCTCATTATCGTGTAAATATTATGCAATGTTACTGAATGACTGTCGAGATTAATTCAATCATTTGTTTGTTGTATCAAATACAATATACGCCTTTAAATAAATGTTCTAAAACTCAGTATTCTGCTAAATAATTTAGTCTTTAGAGTCTAGAGATATTATATGTACACACAGATTCAATAATATTATTATTTTAAAAGACAAAAATGTGACCGCCAACCCGACATTGATTTATTGTTCAATGCACGATAGTCCAGGTGTAGTTGTGTATACTTATATGAAAACGTTAAAAATTAGCAAAATCTGTTTGTACTGAAATACGAAAAGATTTAAACGAAACCTCCCGAACAAAACAGACAAGTTTCGAATAAAATCGATGTGTTGGAATTTTCTTCGACACTTTACATTGTGGTTTGGTCGCAGGCAAATGGGTTTCAATTTAGAATCAAACCGCTTGTATTTACGTGTATTTCTGGGAATATTAGGGGTACCATTACATTAGTTTAGGTAAGTGTTAAATTGATCATTATCTAGATATTTTGGTATTTGGTTATTTTTTTGGTATTAGGTTATTAAACAATTTGCTTAAATGTTTTTTATGTTAACAATCTTAAAATTATATCTACATAAAAGTTTTTCGTCTTGTTACAATGCAACCTTATTTTTTATTTATAAGAACAACTCATCTTTAAGATAAAAATAATTATCTTACTAAGATAATTATGTCGAAAGATGAGTTGTTCTTGTTGCTGAATTTAAAATAAGAGAGGTTAAACTTTAAATTGTAATACTGAGTTTAAGTTGCTTAAAATAATTAAGTAGAAACGTTAAGACTGGAAAAGAGCTTGTATTGATAAGCAAACAAAACGTAAAGTAACTTTTCTTGCTTTGTTGCCAATTTTCCGTACGAACTTCAGTTATTTATTTTGCTTCTATTGACTTTCAGAAGTTGTAGTCGGGGCATTTTGTGTCGCTCGATATAATTACCGAATGAATTATGTCTTACATACTATTACTGATGTTATACGAAGCAGGAAAAACAATATTATTTTTGACAACATTTTAGTTGGCCCAAATATAATGCTGTTATTTTTTCCCAGAAAGTGATAATAGTTTTGTTTTTATTAGGAAACTTATCCAATTATTACAAGAATAGAAAAATTATAATGTCAAATAACCATGTCATTTATGTCACCTAGGTAACTATTTATATCATGTACAGTCGCCGATAGATCCCGTGTACTACTTTTGAACTTAATAGCCGAGTAACAAGGTCGAAAAGTGGTAGACCGGACCGGATTTGTCGGCGACAGTACATACTCACTCTATCCCTCATTTTATGTCAAGAATAGTCTACTAAAGATCACTGCCTAAAGTCCTAAATTAGTTTTTTAACTGGCCAGTAAATTTTGGTGTTGGTTGTACCTACTTATTCGAATCAAATTAACGAGAATTTCTCTACGCAACGAAGCAACAATTTATCTTAAATAATACAGCAAACCAATTCTTGAGTTTCATAAACATTGACCATCACAACATTTCAATTCAAAAAGGCTTTTGCTACCTTATGACGTATATCAGTCCGCTTTAAAAACAGCTTATCAAAATTACAATAGACCATTGTTTCATATTTGCTTCGTTCAGTTTTATGATAGCGTTCAGAATTTACGAGCTAAAAGTTCACTCTTGCCGATACAAAGTAAAACACTCCGTCTTTAGTTGATTTTCGTTTTGACTCAATTTCGAATAACTCACAAACTTGTAATTATCCTGTGCCAATACCCGGTCCGTTGTAACTGTTAAGAAAAATTTATATTGAACCTTCGCTTGTTTAAGCGAAAGAATCGCCTGATGTTGAGAGAAATGTTTACCGCGCCATTCTAGTGGGAAATGTATAGTCTTTATGTTTTTTTTCCTGTAACGCGGATTGCTACACGTGTGCGGATCATCATTTTACTGCGTGCTACCCGTGTGATAGGAGAAACATGAATTATTATTATTCATTTATTATAACTATAAACTTTCACAAACAGTTAGCAGTTACAAAACTGGTGTAGCAGTTTGTCTGTGGGCAACCTACATTAAGGTTTTAGGTTACTAACATTACACAAAATTTTTCATAATATATCACAACATCACCACCGGGATAGTTAATAATTATTACAATATAATAGGAATTTACTCTAGTGTACTTATTAAAGTTTTTAAGCTATTGCATAGCTTTTATCGCGGGCTTTGAGCGCGGCGACCGAATCAAGAAATTCCGTAACGAAAACAAACCTAACACCCCCCACTCCGACCGGCACAGCGGTGCGGCGTTGAAAGCCGTGCATCGTCTAACGTCGTTTCAGTTCGGCAGACTTCGGCACTGTGTTTGTGTGCGTGCGACTAGACGTATGCGTGTAGACTTACTATGCAATAGCTTTACCGCGGCAGTCCCCGAGTGTCACACGTATTTTAACTTTGTTTGTATGAAATGATAGGATTTCCGTAGCTCGTATACGGACCGGACGCTATTCTCGAGCAATAGAGAAAGTTCATTCGAAAAAAAAATCGAACTTCTAATTTTTTAGAGCGTAGCACAGTTTTTGCATTCTCAGAAGTTCACGTTCGAAATAGTTCGAGCAAACATCACAAAATTTCGATTGTGTAGTCCTCCGGAGGTCGTAGGTTTGATTCCCGTTTTGGAACAACAAAGATGATTGTTTTCAAGTTTGGTTAGGGCAGGGTTTCTTAAAGTGGGGTACGCGAACTCCTAGGGGTTCACTATTAATCGGTAGGGGGAAATCGAACAAGTATTGCGCACAAACTTGGGCGCTATAAAATATTTTCCGCGGAGCTGGTCTGGTTTCAATATAAACGGCCACCGTCACCGAAATCGGTCTGGTGTGTATGTGTATGGCTGTATGCTATATAATATTATTGCAGAATTTTACTGTCTTAGATATAAAGAAGTTTACTATTTATTATGTTGTTGTCAAATTAAAATAAACCGAGCTAGTCCTCCAGTAAGCGGAAAACAAAATCTAATACTTTAAACGAGCATATTAAAAAAATATTTTTCATTTCTCATACTCGGAAAGTAGTGTTGTTTTGATCTGATTATTGGGTGGAAGATGCTGCTTTCCTTTCATAGGGAGGCAAAAACTCATACAAATTCATTCTGGCCCGAGAGTCTTCAAAACTTCAAAAATAGAACTGTAGTCAGCTGTGAAGAGTTTTATGTAAAAAAAAAACTATTAAAAAATGACATGACTTTCTAAACAGCCAGTGTGAATTTAGCGCAAACTTCTTTGAGCGGAATAAGCCGCGAGTGCCGCGACAATTACGCGGCGAGCGGCAAGTTCCATGTTTAAAATTTAAAAAGTCAACACAAATTGGCGGGATACTAAAATCTGTTATGTATGTATCTGTGACGGACTTTTGTGCTAAGATTTGAATTGAATATTAAAAATGAGTTCAAGCGAAATATTGACACCAGATTCCATTACAGACGAGGCAAATTGTGTCATAGAAAATCTTTTGCCAAAAATATCAAAAGAAATATATATAAACACATACAATGATTTTATGAAGTGGCGAGAAGACAAGAATATAAAATTGTTTTCCGAAAGTGTATTTCTTACATATTTTAATGGACTGTGTATCAAATTACAACCTTCAACGGTATGGAGCCGATATTCAATGCTCAAGAGTACACTTAATATAAAACACAATGTAGATTTGAAAAAATTTCATAATTTAACAGCATTTTTGAAAAGACAGTCGCAGGGGTTCAAGAGTAAGAAATCTAAAGTTTTCACATCTCATGAGGTGGTTTTTTTTTAATGATGCTCCTTACGAGATATATTTGGCAGTGAAGGTAAGTTTACCTAAGTATTTATGGATTTATTCTAAATATGAACGTATTTATTACACAAATACTAAAATAATTACATGTTTTTCACAGGTCGTATTGATACTCGGTATAAGCGGCGCTTGCAGAAGCAGTGAACTCACAAATTTGACAATTAACAACATTGAATATCAAGGCGATTTATTATTAGTAAAACTGACTAAAACAAAGACACATATTGAGCTCTCGTTTATAGTAAAAGAAGAGTGTACACAAATAGTAAAGAAATATCAAAAAATGAGACCTAGTGATGTAAAAACGGACCGCTTTTTTCTTAACTATCAGAAGGGAAAATGCTATAAACAAGTGATCGGTAAAAATAAAATCTCATGTATGTCGAAGCAGATAGCAACATATTTTAATTTACCAAACTGTGAGCAGAATACCGGACACTGTTTTAGACGAACTTCAGCGACACTTTTAGCCGATTCTGGGCAAACATGACTACGTTAAAAAGACATGGAGTCTGGAAATCCAGTACAGTCGCCGAAGGCTACATAGAGGATTCAGTCCAAAATAAAACTAAAATTTCAACCAAATTAACCGAAACTATAAAAATACGCCCCAATTCGCCTCTGCCGACAACTTCCAGGGAGTGTCCGCGATGGAATCCATCGTCTGATAAAATACCAGAGTCGCCTACTTTTACAGAGATCCAGAACAGCCAAATTTCTCAAAATATATCAAACAACATAAATATTCCAAACAAAAATGTAACTTTTAATATCACGAATTGTCCTAATATGCCTATTAATTTTAAATAGGCACTACTAATATATTATTATCAATAAATAGTTTAGATAAACAACTAGTTTTATTTTCCTCATATTCTAAATGAAAAGTAGAGTGTTTGCCACGGGTAAAAGAATCAATTCCTAATCGGATCGGTCTAACTTCCTCGGGAATTGATTCTTTTCAACCCTAGGCTAACAATCTACTATACTAGGCCGCTTTGTGGACGACTAGAACTTCGAATTCAAATACGTCGCGTGGCCATACATCATACTTTTGTTTCACTGTATGCCAGAGTAATACTTTTGTTTGACTGCAATGCTGTCGGACGGAGACACAGTCCCGCGACTCTGCACTTACTAATTCTTAGAAATTGACTTAAAGGAACAAAATATAGACCATATGTTTACGTGAAAAGATAATATGGTATATTCTTCTATTTCAAAGTATCGATGAAGTAATTTGCATTGAAAAAACTATTCTTATTTAACTTTGACTGCAGACAGTCTGTTAAGAAGTTACTCCAATACTTAGGAGTAACAAAGTTTATTCGTTTCTTTTGAAAACTAGAGAAAACATAGTTTTACTACTAAGTAACTAGAGTAACTAGTTATTTTACTTTGTCATTGTTATTAATAATAATAAAAATAATTAATAAAATAGGAGGGTAAATTGAATTTAAATAATAAACAAGTTGCGACATTTTAAGAACCCTGAATGCACAACGCAAATGCGCCTTTTTACTTTTAATGTAATTTATTCGACCAGCTGTTCCCAGAGTATAGAAGACATCAGCTTTGATAAATTACACTATCAAGCCATTATTTGCGATAAAATTTCATTCAACTTCGCCCCACGTATTTTGATCTCTCTTGGGTTATTCGTCATTGTAATTTGCCATTGGACTGGTTAAGTTATAGCTTTAGCAGATTTAATTAATTATACATACTAGAGGGCGCCCTGTGGTCTTTGTAAGGATTTATTTTGCCTCTTCGAAAAGAAATGTAAATATATTGTGACAGATTGACAAACGTCAACGTTCAAATTGCGGTAACGTTCAAATAACGCACGGTAGTGTGTGTGTGTGTGTTATTGTTATTTTTTTGAATTTAATGTATTTCTAAGTATAATTTAAAAAATATAATATAATTATAAATATATATTATATATATATATTTTTTTTTCCTTCCTCTATCTATAGTAAACTAACTTTAAATGTGCCAAATTTCACACTCAACTGCACCTAAAAAATTTGTTTCATGTATATGATGATATATATTTGCTGATGATGATAATGATACTAGCCTACAACTTGCTTTGACTACGTTAAATGTTCAAATTACAAAGTGGTTCAAGAGGTATATTACTATACAGGGTGGCCAAAAAGTCGTGGATCAAACGAAACAGGGAGATAAAGGAGGTAATTTCCAACAAAAAATCTTTCTCCAGCATGGCTATAACTTCATTGCACGAAAAGATATGAACTATTTTTGTTTTTTCAATGAAAGTACCGAGTTTTTTTACAATTTAATCAGTAAAAAGTTAAAATGATTAAAAATAATTAAAAAAAAAAGCTGTTGTATTATGACTCGATTTTGTATCAACACTACAAAAAATGAATTGCAGCTCTTGGTATGAAACTTAACGAGCAATTAATGTTTTTCCGTAAATTTTGATGCGTTTCAAAAAATTACTTCTCACTTTAAGATCACCATTTGAAAAAAAAACGTATTACGGAAAGGTGACCCTGTATTATAAAAACTTGCCAGTTTAATGCTGATTAAAATGAGGTACAACACTTTACTTTTTGATCTTGAGTTTTGGTTTTATGATCGTTTTTTCATACCAAGGTGCAAATTTCATTAAAGGTGCCTTATTTTTAAATTTAACGATTTATCTTTTCTAGGAAACGAAACATACACTACAAACAACTCTGTAAAAACACTCGATACAAAGGAATTGTGCCTCTCTTTCACACTAACCATTTAATCCTTTGTCGAAAAAGGTCAGAATACCCGTCTTAGTTCAGGTAGTAGAATGCCGGGCGAAGCAGAGCGGGAGGGGTGGAAGCGCGTCAGTATCTTTCTTTGTTTAGTGTCTCACTCACTTTCTGGATGTGACTACGCACACTTATTATTTTGCACGGTATTTTTTGTGATTAGTTGTGACCCGCGCTTCGTTTCTGGACTTGTGATTGATTGCCTACCTGTGACCTACGCTTTGTTTATGGACTTGTGATATTGCCTACCTGTGACCAGCGCTGTGTGAATCGGATTTTGTGATCACTTCGGATTGGCTAGATAAGCTAAAATGGCTGCTGCGAGGAGAGCATACACCCAACGGGAGTATGCAGAAATGCATTATCTCTATGGTTTTTGCGACGGTAATGCTCGCGCTGCTGCCAGAGAATATCGACAACGCTACCCTAACCGAGACCGTTTCCCGGACTACAGGGTCTTTATGCGCGTGCATAATGCGTACATGGAGGGAACCTTACCCGGGGAGCATGCTGCGAGAACAGGAAGACCAGTAGTACGATTTGATAATGAAGAGCAAATACTGAGACAGTTAAGATTAGACCTTGGTATTAGCCAACGCCAAATATCACGAAATCTCGGGATCCCATGATCGACGGTGCAGCTTATCATTAAAAGAAATAAATTTCACGCTTACCACGTGCAAAGGGTGCAAGCTTTACTGCCAGCTGACTATGAACCTAGAGTGAGGTTTTGTAGAGAGATGCTTAGAAAACACAGAGAGGATCCGCAGTTCTTCAACAAAGTGTTATGGACTGATGAGTCAAATTTTAGAAGAATGGGAGTTTTTAACATCCACAATTTACATTATTACTCCAGAGTGAACCCACATATCATCAGAAATGATCGATTCCAGCATCTGTTTGGGATAAACATGTGGGGTGGAATAATTGACCAGCAGCTTGTGCTACATTAAATGCCACCAAGGCTGAATGGTGCTATGTATTTGAATTTTTTACAAAATAATTTGAACCAAATACTGAACGAAGCTGAGATTCCTGAAGATAGAGTGGCAGAAATGTGGCTGCAACAAGACGGCGCCCCGCAACATTACACTAGAGCAGTTCGAGAACCTTTGAACGAGCGTTTCCCTAACCGGTGGATTGGTCGAGGTGGACCTATTGCATGGCCACCCCGGTCGCCCGACCTTAATCCCATGGACTTTTTTGTTTGGGGCTATTTTAAAGAAATAGTGTAGCATGGAGAGAATAACACCGAACAAGAACTACGACAAAAGCTCGAGTTTGCTAAGTTACAAATTCAAAATAACAGAGGTGCATTCCGCCGATTACGAGCAAATTTTATTAGGCGGTGCAGATTGTGCGTTATGGTCAGAGGTAGGAACTTTGAACATTTAATGTAAAAATTTGTATTTAATAAAAGTACTAAGGCACAATCGTTGTTTTTATTTCATAATGGCTTCTGAAATTACTATGTAATATGTATGAGAAAAAATCTAATTTTTCCTTTGAATTTATCATTTTATGAAATTTGCACCTTGATATGAAAAAAGATTATAAAACCAAAACTAAAGATCAAAAAGTAAAGTGTTGTACCTCATTTTAATCAGCATTAAACCGGCAAGTTTTATAATACAGGGTCACCTTTCCGTAATACGTTTTTTTTTCAAATGGTGCTCTTAAAGTGAGAAGTAATTTTTTGAAACGCATCAAAATTTACGGAAAAACATTAATTGCTCGTTAAGTTTGATACCAAGAGCTGCAATACATTTTTTGTAGTATTGATACAAAATCGAGTCATAATACAACAGCTTTTTTTTAATTATTTTTAATCATTTTAACTTTTTACTGATTAAATTGTAAAAAAACTCGGTACTTTCATTGAAAAAACAAAAATAGTTCATATCTTTTCTGGCAATGAAGTTATAGCCATGCTGGAGAATGATTTTTTGTTGGAAATTACCTCCTTTATCTCCCTGTTTCGTTTGACCCACGACTTTTTGGCCACCCTGTATATAGAATTCCTCTTGAACCACGTTGTTAATTTGTATATACGTTAAAATTTGTTGCTTTTTCTCCAGCGACGAGCGATACTGTTATACAGGATGTATTCAAAACAAAAATAGATATTCATGGAGAGTGATCAGATATTCGATTCTCGTTACATAATATTAGGTCCTTACATATGAAATTGGCATTTTGTCGTACTTGCCACATTGATCTCAAATATATCTACTTTGGTTAGGATTTTCAATTTCAAACTTATACCGCCTACTTACTCATGCATTTGTGTTTCGAAAACCGTAACTCATTTGTTTTTTTCTCTTTTGGTTTTTTCTTTGCGACACTCTGTTTACAAAATGGAAAACTTGAAATATCGTATTTTCGAGTACGAGTTCTACCGTGGCACCAGTGCTGCAGAAACGGCTCAAAGGATTAATGATGTAAATGGCAACGGTGTCGCAAAAGAAAAAACAGTGCGTTTTTGGTTCCAACGTTTTCTTTCTGGAAATTTCGACCTGCAGAACAAGCCCCGTGGACGGCCGGAGACCAAAGTTGATAATGAAGAATTGAAGGCTATTGTGGAAGCGGATCCATCGCAAACCACGTCCGAGTTAGCTGCAGGCTGCGGTGTTAGTGATAAAACTGTTTTAATCCACTTGAAGCAAATTGGGAAGGTATAAAAGATTGAAAGGTGGGTAACTCATGAATTGAGTGCAGCAAATCGACAAACGCGCGTCGACTCCTGCGTTACATTACTCACCGGCACAATAATGAAACGATTTTAAATCGAATGTGATGAAAAGTGGATCCTGGAAGTTACTTGTGAACGTTTGGTGGTCTAGTGCCGGTGTCGTTCATTACAGCTTTCTGAAATCTGGCCTGACGATTACGGCAGATGTTTACTGCCAGCAACTGCAAATCATGATGGAAAAGCTAGCTGCTAAACAACCGAGGTTGGTCATTCGCTCTAGGCCACTGCTGCTTTAGGACAACACTAGACCACACACTGCACAAGAGACGGCTACCAAATTAGAGGAGCTTCAATTGGAATGTCTAAGACATCCACCATACTCCCCGGACCTTGCTCCAACAGATTACCATTTTTTTCGAAATTTGGATAACTTCTTGCAAGGGAAAAAATTGAACTCCGACGGGGCAGTCCAAATCGCCTTCAAATATTTTATTGATTCTTGTCCTGTGGTTTTTTTATTAATGGAATCAATGAACTAACTATGAGATGGCAGAAGCGCATAGATAGCAATGGTATATACTTTGATTAAATTAATGTATTATGTTTTAAAAAAATCGACTTCATGTTCCTTCTTTACAAAACGCCAATTTCATTTGTAATGACCTAATATATTATGTAACATGTAACCTTAAATTTTTACCAGATTATCCTATAAAATAATTAACGTCGATTCAAACCCGAGCGGACGATACAAAGCGGCCTTCAATTCAAAAGTTGTATGCCCTTCAAGCCGGCAGTGCGAGAGTGTCCATACTTAGTGAGAGTTGTCAAAAAATATTTTTCTGTAAATTACAAGAATTTTTAGTTATGCATACTATCATTACTCAAAATTGTACCCTCATGCTGGGTAGAATATATATATTTTATCTAATATATATATATATATTAGATAAAAATACAACCTGTATACTATGTGAATACAAACGACAGATTTTTTTTAACGTTTGTCAAAGTAAGAAACTATCAAGTAACAAGCTCCGTGTGATCCAAGCATCGACAGCGACCGCCTGTGATTTAAGAAGCCCTTACCTTTAAGAAGCGTTTGAGAATTCATCCGAAATCCCTAATAACTATGTCAGGTGGTCCGACAGGGACTTTGTATCAATGTCACGGATTATGTTCAATTTTCTCCTCAAGTCACGTTTACGCCTCCATCGTCTGGTGCTGAATTCTTAAGACTTAATGGCGTGTTTAGTGCTTGTGATATTTCTAAATGATAATTTTCACTACTTGAAATGTTTCCTTATCTTTACATTTCAATAGTTAAAACACCTTTTATCTGGTTAAAAATGCCACAAGCTAAAATACCAACCGTCGTAAAATGGTTTATGCAGTGTTTTAAATAAATAAACACCTTGCTGACATACTGCAAATTACAATACAATTGAACTGTGCAGTAAACAATTTTACGTTCCATTCCGATAAAAGAAAGAAGCGATAAACCGCGACAAATGCAAGCATACTTGACTACTAAGCTCAGATAGAATTGAATTCAAACAAAGATAGTTAATAGAATAATAGAATAGTAAACCTATGTAAAATATATGAAGTAATTTAAAGATTTGTATTTTTATTCATAACTTTATTTACTACAAACTTAGACCTGTGATCGTAGGTACACTTTCTACGTTAAAAACTTACTTATTGTAACTTTCTGAAAAATGTACTCTGAAGTTTACCTATAACACAGATTGCTTTATATATTTGTATAAATTCACATTTTTTATAGATCCTTACTTATTACTTAAGCAGAGTAAAGTCATATACAAGGATATTATAACATTTCTAAGGTATTTAAAAAGTTTTTCTGTGATAGCCCAATTTTCAAACTCAGCGTACTTTCAAATATAAAGGCTGAGATATCGTGGCGATCGCGCGGATTTTACGTTAAAGGTATGTGCGCACTAGGCGCCGTAAGAAGAAAATTCTACTAAAGATCTTCTCAAAAAAACTACTCTTCTTGAAAAGATGTTACAAAAGCAAGTGCCTAGTATGTGTCCTCATATATAACGCGAAGTTGATGATTAGAATACACACGGATATTTCTTAAGTGGTATATTACATGAGGTTTTCATCAACTACGACTACTATGCGACACAATTCAGTAAAAATCGCGGACGAATCACGTCACGTCTCTTCTGTGGCATATTGCGTGGCCTTGTGCAATATGCATGCCATGTCTATTCTTTGCCACGTAGACACCACTGTACGTTGTCTGTCACTTCTATCTCGTGTACCGTAACTGCGATCGTCACTTCTGTGCCGTTTCCAGTAACTGAGTGCGTACGTAGCTCGAAATGTTAATTGAATTTTTTTATCAGCCAACTCTCCTCGACGGTGGCCATTATTACAGGGCTTTGCGTCCTACTGCCAATTAAGAGCCGGAATTTAATTCATTTTTCTCTCTAACACTGTTAAAGTGCCGGGAATATGCATAAAACGATTGCTTAAATCCCTGTTTTATAGATTTTATTCCACGCCAATTAGCGTTACGTTTACGTTTACGTTTGTGCCGAATATTTTAGACTGTGCTAATACTTACTTTATTTTCTGAATTTCTTAAGACTCTTTCTTATAAGACTCTATTTTTTTGAATGGAAAATATTCATTAAAAAGCTTATATATTATATTATTTTTAAGTTTTTCCTACTTACGCAAAGAATGGGTCAGAATCACCCTTTTCTTATATTTTTATTTTAGTTATTTTTAATCACAGTACGTACTTAATCAGAAATATATATAAATATAATTAGCTAATAGCAATATTGTGACATGTTGTAAACAATAAAAAGTAAACAAATTTGAACAAATAAATTCGCAAAATATTTCAACCAACTATAATATTTACAGAAATATTTACTATGAGACAAAGGAAAACAAAATAAAAGTATTCTATTAGTGCGCTTTATCTTATAAACGATGTAGAGCCAATGGCGGTGCCGCTGTAAAATAAAATCGCTAAGCTCGATGAGCACTACAAGTGTAAACAATAAATGAGTGGAGTCGAGTCGAGTACCCACTTGAAGTAAATCAAAAATGTCATAGAGAAATAGTTTTTTTGTCTGTCTTACCTATGAACTGGATTAAATAAATAACTACCTACACACACCTACAGTTTCTACAATCTACACCTACACTGGTAGGTAGGTAGTAGTAGTAACCTACTCATACACCTACTGTAACCTGCACTTACTACACCTACACCACACGTATACTACCTACATCTACTTTAGTAACTTCTATTAAACTTATTTTGTTTAAAGGCAAAGCGAAAAAATATAAAAATTAATCGCAACAAAATGCCAACGTAGTAACTTCAACAAGTTAAACCAAGACCTGAGAACTGCTGAAACTATCACTTCTGTTCATTTTATAGCGGCAATGAAAAATTTAACTTTGCATTCATATCAAACCGTTTTTACACCGCTCGTATATATTTCCATTTTCCACTCACTATAGGATAACTGTAGGACATAAAGACGAATGCGCTTTACGATGTACATTCGAGATGTAGTGACTTTATGTTTATTCTGACAATATTCAGTGGTTTGATGAACGAAATAAAAGAAGGATTAACAAAAATGTCCTTTACTAGTTACTAGTTGCTACAATGTTGATGACTTACGTCTAGAATCTTCATTTTGCGTTCATGGCCGGAAAAGGAAAAAAAAATCACATATTGTTTTAATACTGTACAGGTTGCTTTTTCAGTCAGTGGCCAAACTTTCAAGAGTCTCTAGCTATTTATGGCATGAAACTTTTGTAGGAATCAGCTGATTTTTTTGTCAAGTAGGAAAGTTGATTGAATAGTAAAAGTTGCTTATATTCAAGAGTATATTGACCCTTGAAGGTTTGGCCTCTGACTGAAAAAATACCCTGTATAGATATTCAATCAAATATTTCAAAACTAAAGATAGGCTATGACGTACAATTGACAGAAAAAATCTTCATACTAGAAAAAGTTATGCCTTTTTCTTGTCACCTTATCTCAAATGTCAGCCATCTTGATTTTACCACACGTTAAGTGTCACAATAGCCCCAAAGAACTCCAAGAGTGGGGGCCATTTACGTGGAGACCGTTTTTGCCTCAATATGCCTCATCTATAATATTCTCATCTCATCATTTATGTATTCAATTAATCCGCAGTGTGTCTTTTGTGGCACGTGTCGTGCTCCACGCACAAGATTGCCGATCGGCCTTCGACCCGCCTACAAAAGTGACGTAGTCTTGAAATTAGGCGACTCTAATTACATTACACTTTTCTTTTCTCATATCTTAATTACTTTCATTAATTTTTAAAGAAAGGTTCAAATAATAACAGTCTGAAAAAATTAATTATAACTATAAATCTCAGGAATAATTAATATATATATACTTGACTAGATGTTGACCCCGACTTCGTGCACGTAAGAGGAAACCTCAGCGAACCATACATTTTGCCGAAACAAATAGTATGTCCTTCACCGTAGTCTATTCTATGTCTGTGCCAAATTTCATCAAAATCTAGTCTAGCAGTTTCGGAGTCTATTCAATGCAAATAAACATACAAACAAACCTTTCCTCTTTATTTTATTTGTAGGTATAGATACAACTTATATATTAGCTATGTTTTTCTACAAAAATCTATATTATTGCGTATGCCTATGATACAGATTTCAGATACAATCACGTCAGTTAAAAAAAAAAACTTTAATGTTGGCCAAGGTGGAAAAGAACGAAAACAAAGAACCAAATTAAAAAGAACTATTCGTCTTAATGTAGAACAAAGAGTTGTTTGTTACGACGTGAAACTGTTTACTCTACAATCCGATACCTTTAAAAGAATAACATAACTTTTGTAACAGCATTTGTTTTTGAAGAATACTTTAATTTCTATAATGGAAATACAATTGACTAAATTGTGTAACATCATTGTAATCGACAAATAAGAAGGTTACGTTACTGCTAAGGCTACTCCATGGGTCACGCCTCGAGGTAGGCTTTAGTTCACCACGCTAGCCTTTATGAATAAATTATGGTAGTTAAAAAATTCCATAAAGTCTATAAAAATCCGCCTATTTATTCAGGAGCTCACGTTGCCACAGACAGACACAATGATACACAGATACACAGACACAGAAAATGGAGAGTTAGTAATCTTGTACTTTATACAATATATATAATCGGTTTCTCGAAAACGGCTGCTACAGAGTGTTACCATGAAATTTTGTATGCAGGGAGTTTTGGGCACAAAAATAGATTTAGCTAGGTCTGGGAAACTGCGAATTTTTAAACTATTTATATTTTTGGAACGAAGTTCCTTATGGCGCGTTGAGAATTGTATTGGGGCTAGACGGATTGAATAGGCACGACACTTTTTGCCACTCGAAATCACAATGTAATAACGACTATTAAGAATGATACAAAAAACGACCTTATCACCTTGACAATTATGTAGAATTTTGCAATTACAAATTGTGACTGTTTTGACTGTTACATATTGTGACTAGCTAGCCGGGCCTTAGGTATGCGAGCGGTGGGAAGAAAGGAGCAAGCAACCCGCCCCCTCACCCCTGTCCCTACCTAAGGCGCGGCCCACTAGTTCCGCGCGCAATATATATACTTAGTTCAACTTTTGTTTTGTATAATATAATATATTATATCTATACAGATAAACAAAATTGAAGTGTTAATTTGAAATTAACAGCTTTTATTTTCACTTAATGCATTTAAAAGTATGATCGGTACTTACAATAAAATATAAATTGTTAACATTTTTCTGTCCGTCTGTCATTCTGTGTGTTTGTTCCGGCTAATCTCTCTCTTTATATAATATATATTAATTATATAATATATAAACTAATAAACTAAATAGGCTTTACTCGTGACATCTGTCAATATGACATAGACAATTACATCTCTTAAACTAACGGTCATTATGCAACATTGCTTTTTTTCGGTTACCCAGGCACTATTATTTAAAGCAACAAAGATGTCTTGAAACCGCTTTTTGCAATAATAGAGACGATAATATTATTCTAAGATATACTATAAGTCTGAATGCAAGGCTGACTTCGGGCAGATAAGACAGATGCCGTTTCTCCAGTAGATAGTAGCCATAATAATTCGTTGCAAAGGCAATATTGTCTGCTATTCCTTCGGATCATCTTATAATATTACCCATAACTTCGGTAATTCGTATAATCTGCGCCCGGGAATCTCTTGACGTAATTGGTTAATAGCTGGATGTCTAGTAGTATGTAAATATATTAACTGTGAACTGACCCTTAGTATTAATAATACTTAGGATCAGTTCACACCAAAACGAGACGAATTGCGACGCGGCGCTGTATTTTTAAGGTAACGATTCAAAATTGAACTTAATTCACTACACAAGAAGATACCTACACGTTTAATTGCGAAAGTTCGGATGTCAAACTAGACACACAGCGCGGCGCCGATCTTGTAATGACACCTGTATCTTCTTTTGTACTGGATAAAGGTCAATTTCAAATCACTATTTTAAAAATGCAGCGCCGCATCCCGTATTGTCTCGTTTCGGTATGATATGACCCTAAGGGGCTGTTTCACAATCGCCTAATAAATATCGGATAGCGTGCTCGGAATTTTTATCGCTGCTTACTTTATACTGAGCGACAGAGACAATCTATTTGAAGTTTAAGAAGGAATAATGAAAACTAAAATTGATAGTTATTTTCTATGCTAGAATTCTCTGATGGAATTCAAATTCAATAACCAGTTACTGATAGCTGACCCGACATACGTTGTTCTATCTTGACTATAAATTTTAAGCCGTTAATTCCGAAAAAGTCAAGACACTGGAGAACGAATATCAAAATATGTTTGATAGGTAGGAAGAGTTAGTAAGTATGGGAAAATTTAATAGTCGTTTTCGTATTATCCTCGCAATTTTCTAATATTTTTAACCATTTAAACCTTCCCTAAACTTTCAAAATTATTTGAAGATCAAATTGAGTTAAATCAGTCCAGCCCTGCTCGAGTTTTAGCTAGACAAAGGAACACTAATTTATTTTATATTTAAGAAAGATTATCGCCTAATAGTAATTCCTTGCATTAAATATTTTCATATATTATGTCTGGTAAATTGTGTATGAAAATAGTCATAATATTATTTAATATTATATTATGCACATGGGTACCACAAGGGTTACTTTGCCCTAGTGAGGGTAGCGGAAAGGAACATATTATATTATTAAATTTTGGGCATCACTGAGCTCGGCTGCTAATTTTATAGGCATCACTAATGATTCGTAAAAGTATACTGATTTGAAAATACTTTTTTCTGTACTGTATGAAGCTCGAGTACTAGACTCATTGATTTGCTTGCACATATTCATGGAAAAGCAGAATTTCAAACAACAGGCGACCAATTCACTTAAAGTATAAGGTTGCGGATTTTTTTTAATAAACTCACAGATCTTTATACGTACGACTGCATTCCCTGACACTGGAACTAAATAGTCAAAATTAATTTAAACACAGATAAATGAAAGACGAACCACAGCTACTTAATTAGCTTTCGATTTGATTGCTCTACTACAAGCATACGGTGTGTCCACGATTGTGTGGAAAAATTGTGGGTCGCTGAAGGGGACGTCAAAATTTATATTTTCAAATTTAGATCGATTTGGATCGTCCTATGAAATCTGTTTCTCTGTACGTTAGTATATATATTTACTTTTTTGTTTTTAAGCTTTATAACAATAATAATCAATTAAAATACCTATTGTTGTCTATTAAATGTATGTCGAGTCTCCAATAATATTATTGTAATATTTAAATACCAGAAATAATATTAAATGTTATTCCATTCATGTTAATCCATTTCGGATTCACAGCTTTAGTTAAACCAATACTCAATCGTATTGCTTTGATTCCACACTACATCTTATCAGTACAGTCAAAAACTTACGTACGTGACAACGACAATTTCTATGACGGATTTCATAAATTACAAATTCGATATCATTATTTGTATATTATGTAGTCGAAATACATATTACAATAATACTCATAGTTTCTCAATGAGGTCCCAGCTATAAGTATGTCGTATCGCTAGCTTAATGATAGACAAAGGGGCAGCGCATCAATATGCGGCGCTGCATTTTTAAGATAGCTGTTCAAAATTGAACTTTATTAAAAGACACACATTTCATATGACATGAGTTATACATTGCACAAGCGCTGTGCAGCGCTGTACAACATGACATACCAACTAACAATGAAACGTGTATCTTCTTGTGTAATTAATAAAGTTCAATTTTGGATGGCTATCTTTAAAAAGCAGCGCCATGTAGCGTATCGTTTCTTTTCGGCTTGAATTGGCGCTTATACTAATGAAGGCTTTGAAGCCCGATTTTCCCCCGTGGGTGCCTGCTTACCAAGTTTGGCTGCTTACCATTGGAACCCGTAAGACAAAGCGTGTAACCGTAAGACAAAGCGTGTAACCGGAGTTTAAGTTGACGTAAAAGGAGCTAAGACCCTATAATTCCCGGCAACGACATGACGCTCAGCTTATTATAAGTTTAGTTACGGACGTGCCTGTCGTACTTCGCGAATTAATATTGTCTTAAGTTACTAACGTAATATGCTGTACTTAGAATAATCTGTCTACTTGATAGAATTTGAAATCTGGCAGCGAGAAGCACTGTTAACGAGTTCAACCTACTCATTATGTGCTTTACTTATGTGCGAGTAAGTTTGCTTGTTTACCTATAACTGTTGAGCTGATCTTCAAATAATTTAATACACCAATTGACTAAGCCATAGAGAAGATTAAATTTATTGCCTTGAGTATGAAATTTGTCACAGTTAAAGTTTATATTGAGGAGTAGGAGTGAACTGAACTTATTTAATTTTTTATGATGATACTTAAAATATATTAAATTAATAATAAAATATCAAATCCTCAGATTAATAACTCACACTGCCATGCGTTTGATACAATCATGTCACACACAACACATTGACGTTTGTCAATCTGTCTTTCACATTCAATAAACAATATTTATATTTCTTTTAACTTTTTATATCTGAGAGGCAAAATAGTCCTTTTTAAGTTCAAACATAAGAATTAATTGAATTATGGGTGAATTTCGACCGCTGGGCGAGTACTAGTTATTTTATATACGTTAAATTATTACCCGACTACGGTGAAGCCAAAATGAAGGGTGATTTTTAAAAGGGTAAGTTATTTAAGCATACACGTTAACATTTATATATCATGTTTGTTCCATCGTAGTTCCTAAAGTACTGATCTGATTTTATTTAATGAGCGTGAATAGATTCGTAATAATAGGCCGGGTCCACACAGTCATATAATTTTCGTAGTCGGGTTATAGTTTTAAATATTTCACATATTTTACTCATTAATAATAATAATAATTTTAACAATAAGGGTCAGCTTCAACCGAGACGCGACATGGCGCGTACTTTTTAAAATAGCGATTCAGAATTGAACAAAAAGGTTCACGTTTTATTGCAAGACCGGCACGCTCCGCGGCGTGGTGCATCTCGCATTTCGAGCTTTTGCAATAAAATATTTTTGTGCTCCTTGCACTTGCAAGTACTAACTGGTAAGTATTTACATATTATACTATCAATGACGATAAACAAAAAAAAAAAAACCGCTCTATGAAATACACCCCTAAAATTCATTAATTAAAACAAAATCTTTTACCGCGATGATGCACAAAATAAAAAATAAATTTCACAAAATATGCTCGTAATTGTTTTCAATTTTTATAAAATATAATATAAAAAATTTAAACAGAAGAGAATAAAAATGTAAAATTTAATTTGCTAATTCCAAAGTTGGGTTGAAATTACTTGCAGGAGCGGCTTTATGTTTGAATTATGATAATTGCCCAAATTGTTTTATGTAATCTTTTAAACAGGAACATTTTAACGAACCTATTAATTATGGTATAATTTTTATGCACCTATTTTCGTAGATAATAAGTTTCGTGGTATTAAAATTTTGTTAGTTTTCTGTGGTTACGTTCTTAAATCATATTGAAAGTAATATAGGTCGTTCAAAGTAAGAAAATAAAAATATTAAAGTTAAAAAAAAAATCTAAAACACATTTTTATTAAAATATTTTAGTTTTTTACATTTACATTTGCTCATAAGGTGAATCACGTTATGTCTGGTACGAAACGAGTGTTGCGTATTTTTGCTAATAAAAACTTTGAGCATAATTACTTAAAGTTTCAGTAATTTTGAATTAGAGTGCAAATAACCAATTTTGGAACACGCTGCTTGGAAGAATATTACAAGAATAAATTACACCCGAGAGTACCATCGCTGTAGTCGAATCGCTCAAGTTATTTTTTATTGCATCTACAGCAGAACAGACCAAAACACAAATAACTTATCTTGTCTCAACTATTTGTGACTGTAACTCAAATATTTTGTTATCTTATTCCGTATACAATATTTCTTGAGAATAATTGTATGTTCTCACAAACTGTTCCTGTTGCCAGACTAATGTAATTATGTTATCAGTGTACATTAATTGTTTTATTGAAATACATTATAATGCCCGTGAGTGTCGTGAGTTGCATGTAATATTTTGCAGTGAAAAGTTTTATTTTTTGCGGTAATGTACTCGCCGCCGTACACACATTAAGGATTCGTAACTACACCGTAGATGTGCTACGACACTGTAGCATGTCTACGCGTACGTAGCACGTATATCCGTAAAATCCGTTTCGCTTCTGATTGCTCGCCAGAACGGAATGTGCGCTAGTGTATAAACAAGCACTTCCATGGGTCTAAATGTTCAAGGAAATGTTAGTATTTTGCATACGTTATTTCAAGATTCAATTGTTTTTTCACTGAATGTTGTAGGTACATAGTATTGGAAATTTAGAAATATCATTTTTCATTTTAAAAATTTTCATTCATTCATCCATAAGGCGCTGAGATCATTAACCTCACATAAACAGGTGGTTTATAGAGAAAGCAAAATTTTTGCCTAAATAACATAAATACAGTTAGCTGTGTGAGGTCAATGACTTTTACAGCGCCGTGAAAAGCGTAATGTATTTTTATTTAGTATTTAAATATATTTTTCATTTTTTCTGCCTAAACGTCTTGACATAAGCAGTAAATCATATTATGCAGAAAATATCAGTAATCAACTTAGAACGACCATATTATAAAGAGTGCAATTTTATGAAAAAGAAATGATTTAATGTGCTTATTTATGATAAAGATGAAGCTAATAATATTATTATTTCATTCATAATAATAATAATAATATCTATGGACGCTTCACACCAACTCAATCTGGCCCCGTGCTAAGTATCCGAAGAACATGTGTTACAGGTGCCAGAAAACGGGAAGTATATTTATTACAACTACTATAATATAATACATTTAATATAACTATACATATATTTAAGATTTTTACTATATTATACACATATTTAATACACATCCATGACCCAGGAACACGGAAAAACTTGTTCCCCCGGCGGGATTCGAACCTGCGACTCCTGGCTTGAGCCACAGAGGTCGTCTGTGGCTCAGTGGTTCATAGTGAAATACACTTTTCAACTGTCACAATCACAGCCTCTCAATTAAACTCAAGGGTTCATCATTATTTGCACGTACGCGTCAGGTGTGTCGTTCTAATATTACGAGACTCACCCCATCAGAGTCTTCGGATCTAAGAGAGTCAAAGTAATATGATATCGCACTTTGATATTTCCTTACTTTATTTCCGGTGATATTCTTTTGCGTAAAAGTGGAAGAAAAGTGAAATTGTTCAAGATTATAGAAAGTAAGGAATTAAATTATCTTTTTTGTATGTAATAATAATAATAATAATAATCCACGTTTATGTTTACATAAAGGCTCAGAGATTTTGAAGAAATTAAGGAAAAAAAATCAATTGTATATTTAGGAACAGCTGTCCTAATTAAATAGAAAAGTAATACAAATAATCGTACGCGTATTTTACGTGTATATGAGTATAGTCCATACAATACAAAATTGAATGATTATGACGATGATGATGAAAAACTTGTGAGAACCCGTCAACGCACAAGATACAATTTAAATCTCATCTTCCTCTCGCCGCGGGCTGCGCTATGTGTGTCACGGATTCTTCACAGCAACAAAACAACAACACAACAGTAAAATGTGGATTCTTTTTTCCGAGAAACCACTGAATTCACAAACGTTTGGTTTTGATAATTAGTTTGCATAAGATTCGCTCAGTAAGTTTTCCTCTTCGACAGCCTACGTGGTCCAGTGGTTTAGTGCTTGGCTCTTGACTCGGCTGACGGAGGTCGTGGGTTCGATTCCTACGTTCGAGCAACAAAAAATGTTGTTTCCAGTTTGTTTAGGACAATTCAGGCTGATTACCTGATTATGTGAAAACAAACATGATCCGTGCGTCGAATGGGGATATAAAATGTCAATCCTGCGCCTTATCACTCGCCAGTCGTGTCGGTCATCTGTCCCTTTAGGTTACGAGAGTAAAGGAAGAGAGAGTGCTATTGTGTACAGCGCACACTTGGGCACTATAAAAATAACATCTACGTAGTTGGCCTGGTTTCAATGAAACCGGCCACCGTCACCGAAATAGGTGCTAGCTAAGCTAAGCTATTATTATTAAGTTTTCCTCTGTAAGTTTTAAACAAGCTCATAAACTATGTACTATCAGGGAATCTAATTCTTAAGATCGACCTATGACTACTGTCATAATTAGTTATCTGGGTAACCGAGCATTGCTCGGAGTTCTGATAAATTTAAAAAAATAAAAATAATCACTAAAATATATACTGACCGGGATTCGAACCCGCCACATTCCGAATTTCGAGCCATACCAAACTGCCCATCGGACTGACATAATAGAGTCATAATTGATATATCGCTTAAACATTATATATGGTCGCTTGACGAAAAAAAAATTTTATAGCTTAAAAATGCACAGTTTCCCAGGGATAGGACCTACCTAGACCATACTTGCAGCCATTTCCGAAAACAGATTATAAACACACCGGCATATTTAGCGGAAAATTATATATGGTCGCTTGACGAAAAAAAAAACTTTATAGCTTAAAAAAGCACAGTTTCCCAGGGATAGGACCTACCTAGACCATACTTGCAGCCATATCCGAAAACCGATTATAAACACACCGGCATATTTAGCGGAACACAAAAAAATAGGTCCATAATTAAAAAAATATGGTTTTATTTTAAAATCTACTTACTACACTTCTTTTGTTATTTAAAGTTTCATTTGTTTTACTTAAAATGAGATCACATTAAGAACATATTTTGCGAGTAAAGGCTATTTGTGAAAAACTGGTACATTTTTGAACTTTTCATGTAACCGGGAAAAGTGAAAATTAATATTAAAAAACCAATTAATTAATTTAGAAAAATGGTGATTAATATTTCGTATTTCCTCCACGTGCTCTTATTAAAGTTTCTACCCGTCTAGGCATACTGAGAATGATGTAATCGATGGTCTCCTGGGATAGTCTCCGCCATTCCTCAACTACGGCGATTTGCAGTTCACCCACGTTGGCAGGAGCTGGAATTCTGGACTTAACTTTTCTTTTCAGCAAGTCCCAAACGTGCTCTATTGGGTTCATATCCGATGATCTCGCCGGCCACTCCATAACAGTGATATTCATATCATTAAGTTAAGCTTGAATTACCCGAGCGGTATGCGGCCGAGCATTATCCTGCATAAAAACAAAATCGTCACCAATATATGGGGCAAACGGTACGACATTTTCTTCTAAAACTTCTCTGATATAGCGGTCTGCAGTCAGACTCCTTCTGTCAATCACTACCAAGTCTGTGCGAGCTCCCAAATAAATGCCCGCCCAAACCATTATTGATCCACCACCGTATGCAACTGTAGTTTCAAAATTTATCTGAATGTATCGTTCTCCTTTGCGTCTGTATATTCTTTGCCTGCCGTCAATTTCATTTAAGAGAATTCTACACTCATCACTAAACAATACCTTACTCCATTGGTCCGCGTTCCAAAGTCGATGTTCCTGAGCAAAAGTTAATCTGTTTACCTCGAGCCTTGGAGCCTTGGCGGGCACAAATGAACCCAAACCAGCTTTTTCGAACCTTCTTCGTACCGTACGCTTACTTACGGTTACACCCCGCACTGCTTCTAACTCATGTCGGGCTTGGACGGTCGTCAAACGGGGGTTCCTACGTACACGAAGCCGAATGAAACGATCATCCCTACTCGAAGTGCATCTTTTTCTGCCTTGTCCTGCTTTTCTCACATAAGTACCGGTCTCCCTGAACCGTTGGATACTGCGATGGATCGTTGAAACTGGTCGACGAAGATCTCTGGATATCACTCTGTAGGTTTGACTACTTCTTCGCATTTCGAGTGCCCTGGCAATCTCCGTTGGGGCAAAGTCAGGCATAATTCAGTCCTCAACTCCAAAAAGTTACGCGATTTAAAAAAAAACTAACAAAAAACAGTATCTCAATGAAATTTTAAATCAAACTCAGAAGGAATAAATACTCGATGTTCGCTCCAGATAAGGTGTATTTGAATAAAATTAAAACAATTGCATAAAATGTGATGTTCAGTTGTTTTCTTAATTTGAAAATATTTCTTTTTAAATTAAATGACGTATAAACCAGCCAGCAACCTTATATGATACTAATATCAAACCTTTATTTTATGTTCCGCTAAATATGCCGGTGTGTGTATATATACAAGATTCTCTCGTTTAAAGTATAAGATTGATATGATATTAAACTACACATAAATTAATATGTAATAAGAATTTATTTGTATTTATGTGTAGTTGATGATGTTAAACTATACATAAGTACACATAAATTAAGAGGGCACTCCACTTGCTTATGAATTAGATTCTCTGACAGTACTATCAGGGAATCTTATTCTTAAGCATGTTGATCGTTGTTATAATTTGTTCGTATAATAATAATTAGATTCCCTGACAGAACCTTCGTCTGACCATTAACATCTCCACTACTAGGTTTCAGGTTTCCACTGTACAACGAGGGTTAGGCTGTTACTACCGCGCTGAAGCCTGATAATTCGGGTTGGACTGAAATCTCTGAAACGGCTGGACCTATTTTGGCCGGACTTTTACTGTTAAATGGCTATGTTATAAGGAGTAACTTAGGCATATTTTTATATTTGGGTTCCGCTTAAAAAATAGGGTTCCGTTTCCAATAATAATCCCACGCAAATAAAGTTGCTGCCAGCAACTTTATTTGCGTGGAATTATTATGTTCAAACTGTTTTGTAACATGATATTCTGACTATCAATTAATCTTTGCCAACATTTTTTTATTTAAATTAGCCTCTTAAAAAAAACTTATAACATTATACAGTTCAGTGCCGAGCCTAATAATTCTACAAAAGGAAAGGGCACCGCTCATTATTGTGGCCAAATTGTGTGCCAAACTTTTATTTTAAGACTTTTAACAAAAAGTTCTACAAAAGTTCCAAAAAATTATGTCGCCAAGAAAACACAAAAGGCATAGTTGAATGATTATAATATATCAGTTTAGGAGTTGAAGAACTCGGAGGGAGCAATTTGAGAGCAATTTCGTGTTCACGAAGTTCGTTGTTTTCGCTTTTAAATAAAGATTATTTTTTGATATTCTGTGGCGTGAGGGGTCATTTACATAAGCCGCTGATTACGCGATTTGAGTTAAGTGGTGTGGTAAATAAGTATGAGCTAATTGCATAAAGAGCATTGCATATGTATCTTTAATGTTACTAACCAAGTAACTACGACGACTTCTGTGGCTCAGTCGTTAGCGCATTGTCGCTTAAGCTGGAGGTCGCGGGTTCGAATCCCGCCGACGGAACAAAAAGTTTTCAATGTTGCTGGGTCATGGCTGTGTATTAAATATGTGTATAATATAATAAAAATCTTAAATATATGTGTAGCATAAAAGTAATAAATATACTTCCCGTTGTCTGGTCCCCGTAACACGTTAAGTTCTTCGGACACTTACCACGGGGCCAGATTGATGTGGTGTGAAGCGTCTATTGATATTATTATTATTAATATATTACTATTAATAATAGCTCTCCACACCGATGTCGGTAATGGTGGCCGGTTTGAAGCCAGGCCAGCTACGCAGGAGTTATTTTATAGTGTCCAAGTGTGTGCGCACTACACAAGAGCACTCTCTCTTCATTTACTCTCGAAACCTAGTGGGACGGATAACCGATATGACTGGCGAGAGATCAGGCGCAGGTCCGACTTTTTACATGCCCATCCGACGCATGGATCATCTTTCTTGTCAGACAATCAGGTGATCAGCCTGCATTGTCCTAACCAAACATGGAAATTAATTTTTTTGTTGTTCCAATGCGGGAATCGAACCCACGGCCTCCGAGTTAAGAGCCAAGCTCTATACCACTGGACCACGGAGTCTATTTTGTGTTCTTAATAACACTATAATATTGAATTCAAACAGGCAAACCTACTATAAAATTTGTAAAATGAAATATATATTCGTCTGCTTAGTGTACGACTGTCTAGTCTATAAATATATTTTTAGTCATCCACTAAACGGATAGCTAGACAACCTTTTACGGCCATACGGCCAATAGTCTTTTGTAAAAATATTTGAGTTAAAACTACTTATTCTCGCGTTACTTCTTCATAAGGGTTGAGATGTGTGTATGAGAAATTGCCATCTTTCCGCTTCATCTTTTGTCAAAGAAAGATACGCCATGATGATGTGATCAACATTGTAATTACGAGGTCAGCATTTCATTATTCCGTTGCCTAACAGTATACCAAAACTACAGTCAAATCTAAAATTTTATTATAACTAACCGCAAGGCCATAGTCACATTAATTTAACAAGCTTTTATTTGACTATGAATATGTTTGAATAATGAAAACATTATTATTAAAAGCTTACATTTATTGAAAAAGTTTCAGGAAATAATAAGGTAAATATTTACATGGATTTATTAGTATTTGTTGATCGTTATTAAAAGCTGATAAGGTAAGCAAAACAATACAAAACTCGAATAACTTTAAGGGGTATCGTTTGACTTCAACGCAAATATTACAAACATTTCAATAATATCGGGCCCGTGCAAAATACGAATGAAAAAGTCGATTCTATATACGTTTGATTTATCAAATCATTCTCCTATACGAAATATTTTTATATCATGGCAATTCTGTTTGTAACACGTTGAAGTACAGTGGAAATTGTTAACCAGATTGACATGTCTACAAAAATTGGTCGCGTTACTATTTCCCCACGTTGAGGAACTGATTACGCCAAGTTATCTTAGTACGAACAAATTATGAAGACCATTAAACTGCTCAGTTTGTTGCTAGGTACTTGCTAGATTTAAAAACAAGACTCCTGGAAAATGGATTTCAAAAAGTATCCTCCTTTTTAACCTTTAAGTTTGTTCAGATCCGTATTTTAGGGGTGGTATCCGGACTCCGGACAACATTTTGTTCGCGCAAAATAAATCCCGCGTGTGTAGATGTAGGGCTAGATGTATATGTCGTTGTAGTTGTTTTTGACGTGATAACGTCTTATAATTCGATGGAGCCGGCTGCACGCACGAAAAAACATGACTCATGCCGTTACCAGGGTTTCCTCGCTCTGAGGCGTTCCATTTAAGGCTTGAAGTGCAAGCGAGAGCGCGGAATCTCTCCTACTTGAGTGAGCGATCCTTCAGTATTTTCTTATGACGTTGTCACGTTCAACTATCGTCAGTAAACCGACTTTATTTTATTCTAATTTATACTTAAGGCAGAACAACGTGTGTTGGGACAGCTAGTTTAAAATATAGTACCTGGGTAACCGACATTTGCTAGGAGTTCTGATAAATTTAATAATAAGAATCACAAAAATATTTATCTGACCGGAATACGAACCCACCACATTCCGAATTTTCGGACAAAGCAAAAATTATACACACGCATACCGAACTGCCAATCGGACTGACATAATAGAGTCAAAATTATTGATAAAATGGTGTTGCATGACGAAATAGACAATATATTTAGTTTAAAAATGCGCAGTTATCCAGGGATAAGACCAAGCTAGATAGATTTTTCTCCCCCAAAACTATCTGTATTGTACATTTCATGGTAATACATGCAGTCGTTTTCGAGAAACCTATTATATTTATTTTTTGGTTGTCTCGTTTAAAGTAAAAGATAGTTAAGATTTGCATCGCAACAAAAACCACGATAGGCTTAATTTTATTTGTAAATATAAAAGCTGCCATAATATATATTCTAAAATATAGTAAAAGGTAGGTATTATTCAAGCGGAAAAAAGTAATTTAAAGTTGTTTCCACAAGACAACTCTTAAAGTCTGAAATCTCATTCTCTTCGTCAGAATTAAAACCGAATTTTATTTATGAAAAATATATTTTCTTGCTCTCATAACTTCATGACAGTGAAGGTTTTGACATTAAATTATTAGGATAACCGCACTCTTGAGAAGTAAAGTTTCTAATTTTCTTTTTAATGCAGTATTTTTTTTGTTTGTTTGTTCAAAATTAAAAATTACTTTCGAATTTAAATATTATTAATATCAATAAAATATTATTAATAAGTACTGTTTCAAAAATCAGAAAGTTTCAGTTTTCTTTCGAGAAATTATTTTCATGCGAGATTTTGATCCATCATCGCATATCACGAATCTCTCTCTATACCTTATAGAGAGAGATTCGTAGCTCGATTCTACTAATTAAATATTACAACACAAATTCCATGCAGTCCCGATATGTTGAGCAAAACGGTGTTCTCAGATGCCCGAAATTAATAATAATCCATCTTTAACTCATCTTAGCTATCTGAGATCGAGATTTCAATACATTTCAACGATCCTAGGATTGCTTCACGTCAATTTGCGATAATTTTTGTTTGAGAATCTAAGATTGAAGTCCAGGTCAAATTTTAGATACGTTATTAATGTCGGGCGTTGGACATCAAAACAACGATTATCGCGTGATTGGTCATGTTGGGAGCTGCGACGTCTTGGTTCTTACAGATCCTTTCGATTGAGTGGTGATAATAATAAGTACCTGGGCGAAAGTGCTTTGCTCGGTTATTACTATTTATTGTAATATGGTGAAACTCGAAAGCATAAATCTTATTCACGTAATCAGTATAGGTAAATGTTAGATATATTTATGAGAAATATATATTGTTATCTCAAACATTAACTACATTTTTTTAAACTTGTCTAAAAACAATAAAAATTAAATATATATATATATATATATATATATATATATATATATATATATATATATATATATATATATATATAAACTTGAACATATAAAAAAAACAAAAGTAAGTCACCGAGCGGGATTCGAACCCATAATACTTGTTTCTTGCCGTCCGCGTCTTAACCCGCTGGACCAGACGGACAGTGGCTGGCAAGACGAAACAAGCGACCATATTCTGCGTGGACAGAAAAACGCAAGAAAACTCGAAAAAACGCGTTTTCCCAAACATAAGACTAATCTAGATCGAATGTTTACCCCCGAAAACCCCCATATACCAAATTTCAGAGAAATCGTTAGAGCCGTTTCCGAGATCACAGAAACATATATATAAATAAATATATAAGAATTGCTCGTTTAAAGGTATAAGATATAGCAACAATTGTGATATTCTTCTTTATTGGTACATATGAGAGAGATGTTTAACATAGATACGTATTACATAATTATGAGAGATGCTTAACACAGATAGCCTTTTGGCTAACTGAAATAAACTAACTAGATAGGCTGTGCTTGTGACATCTGTCAATAAGATATTGGTACTTCTACTTTTTATTACTACTAAATTATGTAACAGGTCGAAAGTCCAAAATCAGTTTATGATAATATAAAGGCAATTCATTTATAATTCATTGAAAGTCTTAGTAAAACACGAGAATTAGGGTTACGGTAGCATGCCGTTATCATGTTCGGCCAATTTTTTATATTGTGTAACTAGCTTTTTCCCGCGGCTCCGCGGTGCTTAAACTATTACCATACCAAATTTCATCAAAAGCCGTTCAGTGGCTGTTGCGTGAAAAAGTAACATACATCTATACGACACACAGACTTATGCGTTTTAAAAAAATACTCGTGATCGCCGTGTGGTCAAAATTTGCCGATAGTAATTGATATAATTTTATATCTGAATTTTATAAGGGTAACTTTACTTCTTAAATAGAAAATAAACCGGCCAAGTACAAATCGGACTCGCGCACGAAGGTTTCCGTACAAAACGGCAAAAGAATCATGTTTGTTGTATGGAATTAATTCTGTTTATTATATACCTATTTATCATATATTTTTATTATATACCTTAAATATTTATTAATACTGTTTTTTTGAGTATTTATTGTTGTAGCGGTAACGGAAATACATAATATTATGAGAAAATTTAACATTCAGACAGATACTGAAGACTCAGTAATAGGGTCCCATTTTTACCCTTTGGGTACGGAACCCTAAAAATTGAAATGTTGTGACAGATTGACAAACGTCAACGTATAACAAAATTGTGTCATATGCACGGTAGTGTGTATATTGAAATACTGTGTATTATTGTTATTTTTATTAATTTTATGTATATTTTCTAAGCATTATTTAAAAATTATGTTGGCTTTCTGCACGGGTGTGCAGAAAGCAGTGGAACCCTCCACATAAACTTCAATTTACCGGCTAAATTTAATACTCCTCCGGTTGCACTATTCTCGTCAAAGTGTACTGAAAGTTTTCTCTTCACGTATTAATATAATTAATAATTATAAACATTTTAATACAAAAATAAGTAAATATTTTCAAAACATTTTCATAAACATTAATATTACAAGAAAATTACATATGTGTTCTAATTATTTCTTCAGATAACTTATCTTGCACACAATTTTATTTTACTTTACGAAGTTCATCTTTTGGAGTTTGCTCAGTAGCTGGAGGTAGGGCATCCTGGAGAGGTAAGTGGCGTGATCTAAGAGTGGCACAGGACAAGCCGGGATAATCAGGTGCAAATCTATTTCGGGTATGTCCTACCCAACCTTATAGCTAACGTACCTTTTTAGGCAAATTTTCATAACATACAGTTTTTGATTCATCAACGGTTTTTTTTGTTTTCAATTATTATTAGTTTATTATAATGATTTTATAGAATACATTTGTTATTTATTCATTTATTGATTTTTTTTTTTAATTTTTGACCCAAATGGATATTTTCAGTATGAACAAGAGGTGAGGTATACGTGGGATGATAGAGTAGGTTGTAACCGATTTCTTTAGTGAATCTTGTTCAGAACAAGTAACTAATCCCTGTAGTGTCCGTATGGACTAGTTACTTGTTCGCGTAATTTTATACCCATATGTTTGGAGCATGCATAATATTTTTCCGAAAATTGTGCATATCTGGATAGTAGTGATTAGTCATATTTTTAATTAAAAATAATTATATATAATTTCCTAACGAGGAGGATCTCAACATACTTTAGTTTTCAATTGAGTTACATTTCGAACAATGATTTTTTCGTTAAATTCTAAATAATTTGTTAATTTTGTTAACATTTGGAGCTATAATTGCAGAGTCAAAGAAAACCTTAAATAAATAATGTGATAAATAATAATATGATAATGTGATAATAAATAATGTGAAATAAAACAATGTGAAATTGAAAACTTTTTTCATTTATTTCTACTAATTTATTAATGATTGTACAAAACTAAATCAATAAAATATCAATTATAATAATATTATCAATATTATGGTACTTTGAATTTTGGGTATGTCATACCCACCTCATAGATGTTGCTCAGAACTCATTCACGCCGGGTTAATTACTATGACACCAGTCCACCAATATGTATGCTGTTACATATATTTCGAAGGACTACTCACATAAATCTGACACCAGCCATGTCAATGCGATGAAAGTGGTTATGAAAAATTATGTTTTAACATGTAGCCACCTCTCAATCATGTCAGCTGTAAAAAAAAAACTAGATCGAAATCGGTTCATCCTTTTGGGAGCTACGATGCCACGGACAGATACACAAACAGAAAAAACCTTATACTTTCATCGGGGGCTAAAAATAGCACTAGGCATAATATAAATTTTACAATACAAGCACCATCTAATAAATAAATATATAAAACATCTGCACAGTAAAGGAGCATAGAAATAAGCTACAACGTGTTCACAAGTACAAAATAGTAAGGGCCTTATCGTACTAGAGGATTGTGAGCGTCAAAACGTTATGGGCGCGCAACGAAAACGCCGCGGATCCAAGCAACAAAATCGCTACGAACAGCAGAGCGAAAGCCATATATTATGCAACAATCACGCGACGAAGACGTTGCGTAATTTGCAACGCGTCCGCGTCCGTCGCGTCGCGTCGCGTGACGTCTTCCCTGCACAGCGAGGACGTCACACGGGAATATAATATATTCTTTGCCGCGGCAAAGAATATATTATATTACTAACGTAAATAATCGTCATTCCACCGATTTACACGAATGACAGCTCGCGGCTCTGTGTGCGTGTCTGGGCGAGTGCGGAGGCGGTCGGGGCGTCAGTTTTTTCCAGCCAGGACTTTCGTTCACGGGGCTGGCCGTTTGACATAATTGACAAATAATTTCATAATATTCATAATATATTTGTCTGACGCGATGTTTAAAATTATTTTGGTGTCAACCTTAGGCTTTCGCATGGCAATATTGCTGATATTCGCCGGTGCTTGAGCTGTCATTTGTAGAGAGTATTGGCCCTTTGGGCGCGGTGTGTTCGCAAGTCGCGACGCAGTTACAGCGCGCCCTACCCGCCCGGCAGCCGCTCGCAAACCGCTAGTATGATAAGGCCCTAAAGTAGCAAATTGGCAATTCTTAACCATATTTCAATTCTATACGTTCTTGAGCGAAAGAAAAATAAGTCGCTTATAAAAATGTATGAGCTCAATAAGAAACATATTGTCACAAATTACAGTTGTGCGCTCACTTGTACAATGTACAATCGCTTACATATCACTTTTGAACCTTATTGCTAAGTTATAGGGTCGAAAAGTGGTACACCGGATCTGTCGGCGACCGCGCGTAGCAAAATGTACAGTAATATGCTATTTATGTATTTTGTGTAATTGTTCACAAAATCATTATCATTATCATCAACAACAATTGAAACGAGGTTTAATGACAAATTTTGGTATCTTTTCTTATTTGCCAGTACATCCAATATTCTGTCTACATACCTAGAGTAATTTATATTCAAACTCAAAACTTTTGGATCCATAAAGTTAAATACTTAAAGAATTGTCATATATGAAGACGAACCACCGGTTCATCATTATTAAAAACTAGCTTTTTCACCGCGGCTTTGCCCGCGTAAATACAGTATCCCACGGGGAAACTTGATTTTTTTGGGATAAAACGTGCCTCTGTGTTATTCCAGAGCTCAAACTACTATCATACCAAATTTCCTCAAAATACGTTCAGTAGTGATTGCGTGGAAGAGTAACAAACATCCATCCATCCATACATCCATCCTCACAAACTTTCACATTTATAATAATAGTAGTATTATATTATTAGTAGGATTAAAGAACTTTAATATTAGGTCTTTACCTATGAAATTGCCGTTTTGTATGAAAAAAATTTAAGTAATCACCCATGCAATCAATGCATCTTTGCCAACGCAGTAGCAGTTTATTGATGCCCTTCTTAAAGAAATCAGCTGGACGGGAGGCAACAAATTCTTCAAAGGCATTTTGTACTGCCTCTCGGGTATTGAATTTTTTTCCCGCCAAGAAGTTATCCAAATTCTGGAAAAAGTAATAGTCTGTAGGCACAATGTCTGGTGAGTAGGGCGGATGACGGAGTGCTTCCAACCCCAGTTCTTGCAACTTGGAGACCGTCTGCTGTGCAGTATGAGGTCGCGCGTTGTCGTGCAGGAGCAGCGGAGACGAGCGATTGACCAATGCTGGTTGGAGATGTGCCAGCTTCTCCATCATTGAGTTCAGTTCTTCACAGTACACATCTGCAGTAATGCTCACCCCGTTTGGTAAGAAGCTGTGATGAATCACACCGGCGCTAGACCACCAAACAGTGACCATCACTTTTCTAGGGGTAAGTTTTCGTTTAGGGCATTGTTTAGGTGCTGAACCAGGATCCAACCAACTTGCTGAGTGCTTGCGTTTATCAAACAGAATTCATTTTTCATCGCAGGTAACAATGCGGTTCAAAATTTCTTCATTTGTTTGTCTGTTGAGCAGTGCAAGGCACGTCTCGACGCGTACTTCGCGCTGGCGATCATTGAGTTCGTGGGGCACCCATTTGTCAAGCCTTTTTACCTTGCCAATTTGACGCAAATGGACCAATATTGTTTTGACGCTAACGTCGAAAGCTGCTGCTAATTCAGCCGTAGATTGTGTTCGCGCCAACACTAGCGCGACGTTTAGAATAAACACAAAGGACATTCAATTCGGCCAATCACAACGCGAGTATGGCCGACCGACTCAGGGGCGCTGTCAGAGAGTGACGTACACTTGCAATTAGAACCCCTTCCGCGCTGGATGCATTTTCAGCTCATCCCGAAACCTAGTGAACGCGAACGGTGTGCACATATTTATTTGTGCTCGTTAATATAATACCAAATTCGCCGGCGAACCGCGATAAATCTATCGATAATCCGCTCAACAGCTGTGTAGTCTAATGAGAAGAAACCTCCGCCCAGATCCAGAACCACCAGCTCAACAATAAGGTCAGTCCCAGATTTCTCCAGCCCTTACATTAACCTATATACCTACTTCCCTCAGCTCATAGTCGCATGTGTAAGTTCCTAGCTTACACAGATTGTGTATCATCAGCTTTCACAATCGACTTTAATTCGTCATTGTCGACCAAAGTCTTCGGACGACAGCGAGGTTCATTTTTCAGGTCGAAATTTCCAGAACGGAAGCGAGCAAACCAATAACAGGTGGTGCGTTGGTAGCGTTGTTAGCTCCGTAAACGTCGTTGATGTTGCGTGCCGCTTGTGCCGCGTTGCTGCCACGACGGTACTCATATTCCATAATTACTCGAATTTTTAACGTATACATGATGACGAAAAAGATTGAAATGCGATGAAAATGTAACACTAATCAATAAACAAATGACTACTTTTGGAAAAAGAATTTCATGTTTTTAAAATAAAATTAATTTGAAATTAGAATTCTTAGCCAAACAAAAATTATTTTGATTTGAAATGGCCAGTACTGCAGAACGACAATTTCATAGGTAAAGACCTATTATTAAATTATTAGCGTTAACTTAATCACTCATTGCTTAAAAACATAAACTATTGCAGGTGCATCTGTATTAAGGAGGTCAGATGTTTATGAAAAACGAAGAATTGTAGGTATTAAATAATCTTTAAGTAAATTGATATGATAAATATACATTTTGTAAGGCAAAGGATTTCATTACTGGAAGTGGCTGTATTTCTGAGATATCTTTAATATACCTCCTCAATGGCTTTAGATATCCGCTGCAATTTGGTCTAAGTACTTATGAAGAGGAGATAATCCAAAAATATCACCGAAGCTGGAAGATAAAATATGAATCACGTATGAGTTTGAGAATTTAGATGTATTTTACCTGCTGCAACATCCTAATAATTTATAATTATTATGGTAGTGAAATTGTTATTAACATTAAAATAAAAATATTTTTTACATGAGATAAGTTATCTTCTTATAAAGAATTAGGTTAGGTCGTCCAGACAAATTATATTTTTACAATTCGAACTAGTTGTTTCCTAGATTAGCGCTTTCAATCAAACAATTGAAAGGAATAGGCAATCAATTGTTTCTGGTTTTTGTAGAAAAATCAATGATATACTTTAAGTTATTACATTACATTATATGTACTTAATAAAGTTATTAAATTACGTTTTATGTAAATGATGACTAACTGAGCTCTGGTATTCGCACGCAGCTCGAAGTAGGATTCATTCGGTAGGTAATTGATGTGGTGTGTTCGTGTCAAACACACTCAGCTAATATTAATGGCAAAAACAAAGTAGTTTAGAGAATGGATGGTGAGTTCAAACGTTACGCAGCCGTTAATAGTTTGCGTAGTTTGAAAACCCTGTCCAATGGAAGCTACTTTTACCCGACTACGGCGAATCCAAAAGGAAGGGTAATGATTTTGTCAGTCTATGTATGTATGTATATTTGTTCTAACGTAGCGCCTGAACTACTGACCCAATACTAAGGAATGAGTTATGAGATGTTAATAGATTACAACTTCGATTTTTATAAAATACTATAACCCGACAACGTTAATTATATAGCCTATGTTACCCAGTCTATTATTACGAATCTTTTGATACCTCAATGATTAAAATCGGACCAGTAGTTTAGGCGCTACGTTGGAACAAACATATATACATACTTCCATACGTAGACTGCCAAAATCATTACCTTTCCTTTTGTCTTCGCCGTAGTCGGGTAAAAATAGGCTTTTATATTATTTAAATCATATTAAAGTCATTATATTCCGGACATCCAAAGCACGGCCTATTCGGTTGCGGCTCAGAATATAAGAACTCTAGTTATATTGTTGGCGATACTCCAATACACGGTCGCTATACATCTCACAGGCGAATCATTTGAAGGTCCACTGGCTGGCACAAAATATAAATATAGGAAGTCCATAAATTGTCCGTGATTTTATAGCAGTCGCAGATCATTTTTAGATCTTTTATTTATTGCATATCAATTTTGTTGTATACATTCTATCTAAATTTTGGAAGCAAAAAGCATTTTACAAGGAAAAAGAAACTATATAAATAGAAGCTAAGCTAATAAGATACACAGAGCAATAAAAATCCCAAATGAAGAGGAATATACTGAAAGCCACATAACTATCCAATCGTGAGCTAGACGAAAAATATGATAATAATGTATTTAATTAACAACAATGTATATTTTCATGAGCCCACAAGAAAATATACGGCCTACAACAAACTCTCCTTTATAAATAAAGTAAAGAACTTTCGGGAAAAGCTCATAACTCATTACCACAATCTTCATTGCTGTACATTTCTTATATATACCCAATTAACTATACTGGCCTTATGATGCTTCTTATCTACCCCAGTCAGCGGCCCGCTGTTTATTCTGTACTCTCTGTTTTTGATAAGCTTATTCTTTCATGATTTTTTCGGCTCGCTTTATTAATTTTTTAGATGAAAACAGTGTTATAAGTTTGACCTGTTTGTCCGTGTGTCCATGGCATCGCTCCCAGACGGGTGAACCGCTTTTGATCTTTTTTTTTGTTTTAAAGCTGTCATCATTGATAGTGTTCTTAGCTATAATGTATATAAAAATGAAAAGCAATTCCAATGTGTCGCTAAAACTCGAGAACGGCTGGACCGATTTGGCTAATTTTGGTCTTGAAATAATTGTGGAAGTTCATTGAAGGTTTAAACGGTGAGAAATATTGGAAAAAGTGTAGGTCTAGGACTAGGACGTAGGCTGCATTGTCGGTGCAGTTATTTATTATCCAGTTCATATTTAAGACAGAACAACATGTGTCGGGACAGCTAGTATCTTATACTTTTGCCTGTGGTTTGTGAGCTTGTTTTATAGATAAATGGCGCTTTACCTTTTTGTGTACCTCATATTAGATACAAAATAGTTCGTCGAAAGTGCAGCACCTCTATATTTACAATTTCGTAATGGACTGAGATCCCAGACCCTTATATTTACAATTTACATTTTTCCGCAACATTAGCGCCTTGTACCTAAAAATTGCCCCATGGCACAATCTAGCAGTTATGCATATGTTCATTGTACACTACACTGTACAATAAACATATGCATAACTGCTAGAGAGCTACTACTACATTGTACACTCATATTACAATCTGATATACATCTTATTTATCAGTACCAAAAGTCGGGCGGGATCCCTGGCTGGGATCTCAGTCTATAATAGCGTAATATATCTTGATCTGTAAAGTTTTCCCTTGTTCTTCTTCCTATAACTAATTTAAATTAGGTACAGTGCTAAATACTTAGCACAAAAACATCCGTTTCCACTTTTTAATAACGCCGTTTCTAAAAAAACATATTATTTCGATATATATTATTATGTTTTAACAATATTATAATATAGAATTATTAAGGCACTCATTATTCCCGTTTTATTTTTTTATTGATGTCCACTGCGGTTCAGTGGTTAGCGCTTCGACGCTCAAGCCGGAGGTCACGGTTTCGAATCCCGCCAGGGAACAAAAAGTTTTCTGTGTGGGTCATGGATGTGTATTAAATAGAAAAATCTTAAATACAAGTGTAGTACAAACATTATTAAATACTTTATTTAATAATGTTTGTACTACACTAGTATTTAAGAATTTATTTATATTTAACTTTTATTTATATTTTTTTTATTTTATTTTATTTATATTTAACATTATATACGGAACACAAGTTCTTCATGAACTTACCGCGGGACCAGATTAACGTGGTGTGAAAGCGTCCATAGATTTGACTATACATATTTTTTATTATATTAAATGATTACAGATATATTTTATGTCTTAAGAAACATTACAATTATTCATTTCTTTGTCCCGAAATGGGACATTTATTCGTAATTTTATTATCACTATAATGAGATGCTGTTATTTATTTTTATGAAAGAACGTGAAAAAGCGACAAACGTAAAAGGGGTTTTCTTTTAATATTATACGTATATAACAAGTCATTGTATTTTTTTATGATTATGCTGAAAATTATGCGCATATTATCATTACATGACTAGTACGCTGTCACACGTTCTGCAGCTCTCGGGGCGCCGCGCCTCTGAACTTTGATTTGTATGTAATTTTTTTCTGCAGTTGGGTAAATAATAATGTCATTATAAATCGAAGAACTTACGAAAGTGGTTACCTTGCGAAATGATTCTATAATATTTTATGTCAGGATAAAATATCGCTTGCTAAATAGTTTGTATGACCTACTAAGTTTTTGCTCGCAGTGGCCCCTGCACTAGGATTTGTAGGTCATTTTTACCGCACCGCCGGCGGTGAGTAGCTCCTGCAGCAGCTGCGGCGAAATTCATACAAATTCCGGCGCCGCCAAAGCTGCGGCAAAAAATTACATACAAAAGGCGCATATAGTTGCGGAAACTGAATAGGTATTTAGAGTGATATATTCTGGCGGTAAGCGACTGAAGACAAATTACGGTGACAATTAAACTGATAAACATTATGTTTTCTACACCATACGTCTTCTTCAACTAGGATAATTTCCATTAATGGAAAGAAAATTCGCATTGACACATCATCAATGTCGACAAATCCGAACCTAATGGACTTCCTGGACAAGGGTAAGGGCGTTTTTACTAAAATTCATCATGTGCACCAACGAAACGTGTGTCTTGAGAAGAAAAAACGTCTACGTATTGAGAACGATGGGATCTTTAATAGGTTGTCAGTATTATTGTTCTACACTGCTATTATAATAATTAGCTAAGTGCAATTTGAGAACAAGCAGCTGCTAAAAAATTAAATATATGTTAGGATTAATTAGGAGTAATATCCTGTAGGTATATGAGATTCACGTCATGGGTGGGCGAATCGCTTAACAAATCACCTTCTCATTTTTTCTCAAACCTGCCTAGCGACCTTGCTGAATGGCCATTTAAAAGTCCGATTTTCGCCGTGCGGTACGGCAGAAATCGTGCGGCCTTACGCCTGAAATTAATAACGTATCTAAAATCTTAGATTGACTTCAATCTTAAATTATCAAACAAAAATTGACGTAAATTGACGTTAAGTTAATCCAAGGATCATTGATATCTATTGAAATTTTGATCTCAGATAGCTAAAATGAGATTAAGATTGATTATTAATTTCGGGCGTAAATCACATAAAGTTAAATCGATGTGTCTCGAAGCTGATTTATTAGTAAAACATTATTATCGCTTAACGGACGAATATTATTTTTAGTTATAATGTATTTTATTTCTCCGTTTAGCGGACAGCTAACACGGTCCAAGTTAAATAATTTGTTGAAATGAAATTAAAAAAAAAATCCAAATGAAACTTAACAAGCTTTTTTCGGTGAGTCAACAGAAAAAGCTACCAGCGGTTCAACCCTAACCCGCCGAGAAGAACCGGCATAATAAATTCGCACGAGGCCATCTTTTAGCAGTTTAAAAATCCTACTACTATTATAGATCTCAATGTTTGTGAGGACGGATGGATGGATGTTTGTTACTCTGTCACGCAAAAACTACTAAACGTATTTTGATGAAATTTTGTTTGGTGGTAGTTTAAGCTCTGGACTAACACATAGGCTACTTTTTATCCCGAAAAAGTACACTGTTTCCTGTGGGTATTTGGAAGGACGGTTAGTATTATTTTAAATCAACGAAAATTTTAACCTGCTAAAGGGGCATTACAGACGGCGGAGATACATATTATTATGTTGCTGTTTGCTGTTGCAGGTGCAGTTTGAATGACCTATCATAGGCGACTTCTTATGCTATACTTTTTTATATTACGTACTGTACTGTGCTACAAATAATAAATATGGAAATATATATACGGGCATCTGATAAAATACAATAGTATCTTTGACGCCTGTAACGCCATTAATAGTGGTATAATTTTTTGGACAATCAGTAATTTTTAGATCATTATCAACTGAAATGTTCCATTAAATAACTCATTAATAATAATGTATGAATATTATGGTCTATATCCCATACAATATGAATGCTAACCAGGTTATTTAACAAAATGTTATACAGAGCTGAATAAATCAACATTTTATTAGTGCACACCGAACAACCTTCTTTCCCGATTCATGCTTAAAAGCCAAAGCTAATGAAAAATTAAAAACAAAATATGAAAGTTTTTCATAAAGCGAATTTTCGGATAAAAACAAGCGCTGCATCGTAATAATTAGTATTTTTTGCTCCAACAAAGCAGAGCTATCAGAGAAAATGGAAGTGGTATTTCGTGTTTCTTTAAAGATTTAAACTTGAATAAGTATTCTACTTCTCATAACTTTTAACGATTTCTCGCCGGGAATGATTTACACAAGTTTAACCGCACCAACAACAATATTTGCGATTTGAAAACTTTACTGCGCCGGATCTAAATAAATCTTTGTCGCTATGCACCCGTTCGCGGTCTCGAATGCTTGAATTTTAACAGGCCCGGCTAAAGACTCAACTTAAAATTTAAAAAAAAACTTTGGGTTTGTAACTCAAATAACTAAAATTTTCAACACATATGATCGGGGATCATATGAGGAAAATTATAGGATACATAAAATATCTCTTAATAAACCTATACAAAATTTTGGAAATGATCCAGGTCTTAATAAAAGACCTGAAAAATAAACATCAATAATATACATATAAGGTACTTAATAGTATACAGGTATACTACACACACCGGCATATTTAGCGGAACATAAAATAAAGGTTTGATATCAGTATCATATAAGTTTGCTGGCTGGTTTATACGTCATTTAATTTAAAAAAAAATATTTACAAATTAAGAAAACAACTGAACATCACATTTTATGCAATTGTTTTAATTTTATTCAAATACACCTTATCTGGAGCGAACTTCGAGTATTTCTTCCTTCTGAGTTTGATTTAAAATTTCAATGAAATACTGTTTTTTGTTAGTTTTTTTTTAATCGCGTATCTTTTTGGAATTGAGGACTGAATTATGCCTGACTTGGCCCCAACGGAGATTGCCAGGGCACTCGAAATGCGAAGAAATGGTCAAACCTACAGAGTGATATCCAGAGATCTTCGTCGACCAGTTTCAACGATTCATCGCAGTATCCAACGTTTCAGGGAGACCGGTACTTATGTGAGAAGAGCAGGTCAAGGCAGAAAAAGACGCACTTCGAGTAGGGATGAGCGTTTCATTCGGCTTCGTGTACGTAGGAACCCCCGTTTGACGGCCGTCCAAGCCCTACATGAGTTAGAAGCAGTGAGGGGTGTAATTATCTTAATGATATGAATATCACTGTTATGGAGTGGCCGGCGAGATCATCGGATATGAACCCAATAGAGCACGTTTGGGACTTGCTGAAAAGAAAAGTTAAGTCCAGAATTCCAGCTCCTGCCAATGTGGGTGAACTGCGAATCGCCGTAGTTGAGGAATGGCGGAGACTATCCCAGGAGACCATCGATAACATCATTCTCAGTATGCCTAGATGGGTAGAAACTTTAATAAGAGCACGTGGAGGAAATACGCGATATTAATCACCATTTTTCTAATTTAATTAATTGTTATTTTAATATTTATTTTCACTTTTCCCGGTTACATGTAAAGTTCAAAAATGTACCATTTTTCACAAATAGCCTTTACTAGCAAAATCTGTTCTTAATGTGATCTCATTTTAAGTAAAACAAATGAAACTTTAAATAACAAAAGAAGTGTAGTAAGTAGATTTTAAAATAAAACTATATTTTTTTTAATTATGGACCTTTTTTTTGTGTTCCGCTAAATATGCCGGTGTGTTTGTATAGGTATACTGTCGCTACCCATTATTCAGCTAAACGTTAAATCCACAGTCCTTTTACACAGAAATTTATCCTATTAACTAAAATATTATGCGAATAATAATGCAAATGAACGTCCACACTGAGCGTTATCATTCTTATCTCTTAATACCTTTCATATAACTTTATTGACCTCATGGCGGAGGGTTTACTGTTTGGTTTTAAAAATATTATGGTCAGAAGTATTTTTCCTGAACTATTTTAGGGAACTATTAAAAGGGTTGTTACGTTGTAAGTTTAAAATATTTGCTGTCTAATGTGTACCCAATAGATAATTAATTTGTGACAACTATTTCTCGCTTAATTGAAAATAAGGTAACAAAAAGGGGCCGGGGATACTTATAAATAATTAAATGTAATTATCGGTATTTCGGACCCTCCGGCGCAAATGTAAGTATAATACAATTCGTACTCTCAAGAGTACGTCTTGTCAAGATGACATTATCACTAGTAGACAGAATTGTACAGTTCATGATTTACATAAAGTGTATGAATTTTTAACGTGACTTTAAATGTTTAGATGTTAACGTATGCTATAATTTTTACAATACAAACACTTTGATAACAAAAAATTTGAAATTAAAGTTATTAAACGTAGATCTGTTTCATGACCTAAATAATATTAATGTAAGAACAGGCCGTGTCTACTGTAGACTGTCTTGACTTGACATTTTTTTTTTGTTAGGAAAACATACAGTTATAACATCTTAAATACAATATAAATTATTGACACTACTAACACGGTTATTTAGAATACTAAACAACAACAAATGCTTTTCTGATGTAGGTATGAAGAAAAAGTATGTGCCGTAGTTTACAAAAAACAATTTGTCAATATGATGAACCAACAGTTAAGAAACAGCCTCAACTCATTGCCTAGTGATTAACTTTTTAGTAGTCTTAACTAAACAATTAAATAAATCAAGGTCGTGAAGCTTACTTAAGTTGCCAAACCAATCTCACTCTTTTGAGTCATTTAGTTTTTTTTAACTTTCGACTGTTAGTTACTTTTTCGTCATTCTGTGATATTTGGTCTTAATATATTCATAAATAGGTTCATAATATAGCACAAATCACAATGGTACTTTAAGTAAGTGAGTGTCAGTAAACCACATTAAAGAATCAGATGACCTTATGAAGAATGAGTTTTTACGATAATAATTAGTATGGAAAAAGTAGTATAGAGGGGGTTATAGGATGAAGGTTTTGGGGGATCGTGTCGGTTTATTTTGGAAATGAGATGAGGAGAATCTTTTTTTGCTGTAAGATTTTCAGTAGAATCGAACTGTCAGCTTTTCGACGTTTGAAGTGTAAAGTTCATATAGCTACTATAGAGCTACTACAGGGCTACTTCAGGGCTACTATAGAGCTACTACAAAGTACAAGGCTACTATAGAGCTACAATAGAACTACTACAGAGCTACTAAAGAGCTAGTACAGGTCTACTACAGAGCTACTATAGAGCTACTATAAAGCTAATTTAGAGCTACTACGGAGCTACCATAGACGTACTATAGAAATTTTGACGTTCTTGCACGTCTCACGTTCTTAGTTTATCCTTAGGCAAATATTTTCTTTATAGAAATGTGACACACGCATAAAATAATTAATTAAGCAACATGGTAGCCTTAAAGGAAAGCTTACCATATTCCAAAACTTCCTAAATAGTTTGGTTGACTGTGAAAGTTTTAGTGAAAAACATTATAATGAGCTGGAATGTCGTGTGAATAAAATTTTATAGATTTCATACGGAGTTGGAGTTGTTATTGGATGACGTGGATCAAATGCTTCTTGAACGTGAGGAGTTTGAATCGAAATATTTTTCGCTAATGGCTTCAGCACGAATATTGATAAATAAGTACGATCATCACCGCAATCGTGCATTATCCGAATCTGAAACGAATGTCGACCACGTGGATGCTATGCATAACATATATCGAATTCAAAAAATACATTATCTTGTTTTAGACTCCAGACCGATGAATTGCTCACTCATTTCTGGAATCAGGTTCAGATAAAGACAATTCCTTTTAAATATAATCTATCTTTTGAAGAATAATGTTGTGAGAAAAGTTTTGCAGAGAACACTCGACGTGATCATGATGGTAGTTTCATTGCCACTATTAACTTAATTACTTATACATTATCTTGTTTTAGACTCCAGACCGATAAATTGCTTACTCATTTCTGGGATCAGGTTCAGATAAAGACAATTCCTTTTAAATATAATCTATCTTTTTAAGAATAATGTTGTGAGAAAAGTTTTGCAGAGATCACTCGACGTGATCATGATGGTAGTTTCATTGCCACTATTAACTTAATTACTTACTTAAAATAATCACCAGAATTTCTCGGCGATTCTTTTCAAGTAGCAAAAAATCATTTATTAGCGCTTAAACGTAAGTTACAGCGCAATCCAGTCTTAAAAGATAGGTACTTACAATTTATGTCGGAGTACCTAAACTTAAATCATATGAGCCCATCTTGCACAACTAACACACAAGGTACTGCTTATTACATGCCTCATCATGGCATCATTCGAGAAGCAAGTACTATCACGAAATTGCGGGTAGTATTTGATGCCTCTTCTAAAACCTCATCTGGAAAATCATGTAATGATATCCAAATGGTAGCACCCGTCATTAACCTACGTCACGTCCCGACCTACTTTTAATTATATTGCGTTTCTGCCAATTTAAATACGTGGTTTCAAGTGACGTTGAGAAAATGTTTCGTGCTATTACAGTTGAACCTTCACAATGTTTATTACAACAAATATTGTTTAGGTTAGGTTAGGTTAGGTTAGATTATTGACAAAATTTAGCATTTTACACTCAACACTGTCATGTACGGTACAGTTCCTGCACCTTACTTAGCAACTAAGTGCTTATTATCTTTTAGCGAACCAGTGTTCATATCCCGAAGCTAGGGTTGCTCTATGTAGAGACTTTTATGTTGACGATTTTTTGAGTGGTGTGGATAGCATTTCTTCCGTCATTGATTTATGTAAAAATGTTGATAATACTTTAAAATCAGCACAATTTAATTTAAGGAAATGGCAATCAAATAACAAAGAAATTATTTGGTAACTCATATCACGATGAAAACATTAATAATAAAACTCTAAATTTAAATGAAACATTGCCATGTAAAACTTTTGGCTTACATTGGGATCCTTCTTTAGATATTTTTATTATTTTCAATAAATTTTGAAAAGAAATTAAAAAAAATTACGAAACGAAACATTTTAGCAATTTTCAGAAGTGCACTGTTATATCTAAAATTTTAATACAAAAGCTTTGGTTCGATAAATGTGATTGAGATGCTGAAGTGTTTAAAGAAAATCAAAATATATTTTTAAATTTCATTTCGTCATTAAAAATACTTAATAATCTATGCATCTCGCGTTGGATTACTATAGATAATGTCGTGTCCAAGGACACAACTACATACTTTTTCAGACGCTTTAGAACGTGCATACGGAGAATGTATCCAGGCGAGAGCTGTTAACGTTAGTGGCAATGTACGAGTTACTCTTTTAACATCTTTTAACAACAAACATACAAAATAAATTAGCTCCCATAAAGCCGACAACGAATCCTCGATTGGAGATGTGTGGCGCAGTTCTTTCCAGCCGACTTCACTCTTAAGTGGTATACTTTTACTTTGAAATTTCATAATTCTTATTTTTAGACTGATTCCACAATAGAACTGCCATGGCTCAATACAGCTTCCAACCAATTAAACACTTTTGTTCGGTCTCGTGTAGGGGAAGTTCAAGACTGTACTGCTGGTCACAGGTGGACCTACGTTCCATCCAAGCAAAATTCAACAGACCGAGGAACTTCTCGAGGTGTGGCAACCGATAGTTTTGGCCAGTGTTCTTTGTGGTGGACTGGTCTAGAATTTTTAAAACACAAAGATATTCAATTTTCAATCACACCACACTGTATACAACAATAACACAAACATCAATTTATTATAAAATTTAATAAATAAAAAATCAAATTATACAATATTTATTAGAATATTTTCTTACATATAAGAGTTATATATAATTTTCAAAATAAAAATAAGTCTAGCATGTTTCCTAGATGTGAAAATAAGTCTAGATGAATATTTAACAATTAAATGTGGTAAATCTCTTCATAACAAAAACAGATTATGTTCGCTATCTCCATTTATAGATAGTAACAATTCACTCAGAGTCGGTGGTCGACTTAGTAATTTTTATTAGGCTTATGATGTCAAACATCCCATATTAGTACTACTTTGTAGCAAACATCACTTAACACAAATATTTTTTCACAAAGAGCACAAGAAATTGTTACACGCAGGACCTCAGTTGCTTTTGTCTCATATAAGACACAAATATAAGCCATTAGAGGGGTCCTCCCACCTCGCTAGGCGCATCGTACATAGTTGTGTGAGTTGCTTTAGATTTAAATCTAGGCCCATACAACCCATTATGGCAGACCTACCTAGTGATAGGACTCATTTAGAATTTACTTTTATGCAAACTGGTATCGATTACGGCGGCCCAGTGTTGATAGCCGACCGTAAAGACAGAGGTGTTAAGTTGATGAAATCTTACATATTAAAAGGATTATCAAGGAGGCGTTTCTGGCAGCTCTGTTTCGCTTCATATCTCGTCGTGGCAAGCCGCAAACTATTTACTCCGATAACGGCACTACCTTCGTCGGTGCTAGTAACGAAATCGCGCCTCATTTTTTATTCTTGTTCAGACGACATTTCAACTGAAATGTCAACAAATGGTATACATTTTAAAACCATACCTCTTTATTCCCTCCACTTTTTTGGACTGTGGAAAGCGGCGGTAAAATCTGTTAAACATCATCTTAGGCGTGTATTATCATTAACTCATTTAACTTACGAAGATATGTCAACGTCTTGTCCAAATAGAAGGTATCCTTAATTCTAGACCTTTGACCCCTCTTTCCTGTGATCCTTCCGATTTCACCTGTCTTACTCCTGCTCATTTTCTAATCGGACGCACATTATTATCTATTCCTCGTCCTGACGTCGCAGATGCGAATATCCATCGTCTGCAGCGCTTCGAGAGGATCGAGAGACTTAAACAACATTTCTGGACTCGTTTCTCATCAGAATATGTTTCTCTCCTTCAACAGAAGTCCAAGTGGCATACCTCGACAAAGTGACAGCTTGCAGCCTTGCCAGCTTGGGAGCCTACAGGATACATTATACAATTAGCATAATATCCAATATTGATTATTACAAACTACATTCCACGAGCATTCTATAAACAAATACTTTATCACAGTATTGGATCCTGTGGTAATCAAGGAACACACGCATATTTGTTACACAACATAATTTAAGCAATTTGAAATTTACCCATATTTCAAACTTTTAACAACCACACCAACCGAATACGGGTTTCTCTACAACACGCACAAAAGTCTAAATTTGTTTTAACTTTCGTCGTTTAAGCGTAAACTGAAATGGAGCAGGTCTAAAAAGGCCACAGCGCGAAATAATGCTAAAAGTAAATCATTTGTGGCATTTCTTACAATTTTGCTAAAAGTTCGTAATATTTTCACGTTTTATAGCAAAATTACAGCAATTAAATTTCATAAGCAGATTCATATTTGTCGGTCACGTTGCCACATGAAAAAAATATATAACCGTAACCAACCGAATATCCACATATTCCGTATTTGTGTAAAAAATACTAGTCTTAGAGGTTAATCTTGAAGAACTATTTAAGTACCTACTTGCTATTTGTAAATAAAAGTTACCAATGTAACATTACACAATACACAACAAAAGAACATTAAAAATGTATATTTAAGGTATAAAAATTTCGTGTTAATTTCTTGTTTTTCGACTGGCAACTCGTTGACGTCACGCTGGGTTTTGTTTGACGATTCACGTTTGTTTATAACCAATGGGGCGGGCCCTCAAAACCAAATCGCTTTTATGGTCAAATGCTTAGAATACCTTTAACAAAAATAAAGAGCTAATTACTAATTGGTTACAATCCTACTTATATTATAAAAATGTCATAGAAAACTGCGATGGTTATAGTTATTAAATTGAAATAATCGTAATAAGTAGATACATATCTTAAGATAGTTTACACATTTATTAAACGTTTACTTACTTAGGAGGCAATACTAACCAGGTTCCAACTCTCGTATAAGCGACACAAGCCTTTATTGAGGCCTACAAATTCAGACTTCTGAATTTCGGAATCAATGTCCATTATCCATTTCGAGAAAATACGAACTTGTTCATTGATATTTTTCACTAACACAGCTCATTTTAAATTCATTGTATTTATATAAAATAGAAAATATTTATTGCGAGATGTTCCTCGCGAGTATTCCATTTCGAGCGGATCATTTTAGGGATTCTCATAGAAAGTTGTAAAATTATTTCTGCTTATGAATTGTATCCTAATCAAATTATGAATTGGCGGCCAAGTGGCCGTTGTACTATTTTTTGAGTAATTCATAAGCATAATTGAAAGTGAATCGCCGAAAGCGGCCTTTTTAAACCTGCTGTAGGTTCTTGGTGGAAATTAATATTTCAAAGTAATAGTACACAAGACTTCTTGCACTTTTTCTACTTCACTTCCAAAGTGGAAATAGTGCAAGAAGTCTTGTGTATTATTACTATAAAGTAAAATATCATATTATTATTATCTGGTATCAAACCAGCATTCTCTTAGCTCCTGAGAGGATGCCTGCATCAGAATTGACCCTAAGACTAGACTCGAATTCCGCGGCGGCGGCGGCGGGCAGTGACAGCATCGGCAACATACGCAGACGGGCGCCATAGGCACCACTTATCAGACTTGCACTCCTGTCAAGCTATGACTGATAGGTGACTATGGCACCCGTCTTCTCGTGTTGCCGTCCCTGCCCGCCGCCGCGCCGCTCACCGCGAAATTCGAACCAGCGTTCTAAGTAACGCGTAGTAATGCAAGCGCAGCGAAGCGAAATTCTGAAATTGAATATAGAAATTTCCTTCTGAGATAAAAAGAAGATGCATAATCAACTTTTCTATCTTCTATCGATCGTTACAAGCGGTGATCAGTTATAGACCAAGATCTCAGGTACGCCTAACTACACTTACATTCTTACTGATAAACATATATCAAATTGTAGTATTAGTGAATGTATGCATATCCGCTAGTTTGTCCGTTGGGGCATTGTTTTAGTACAGGGCGCAAAACTATGAAACGTCTAATCCCTTCCACATTTTGTGAGCCGTTTTTATGCTACCTACATTTAAATTAATTGAAAAATTAGTGCACGAGATCTCTTACAGTCTTATTCTCTTATAACCAGCTGCTCTAAAATATCCTGTAACAAAACGTTGTTAGCTCCAATGCTATTGGCTTCTGAAATCATAGATCGTTACCTTGAATTTTCTAATCCTTATCTTTTGATGTCATCATACCAAATTGATCGTGTATATGTAATAAAACTCCTTGACATGACTATGACAATATTATGAAAATATTTTTCACCTCCATTTAGTTTTAATCAGTGATATAGTAAAATTATCAGTTTCAAAGAATTGTTGATTACTAACGTATCAGTAACATTTCGATGATTTTAATAATAATGATAATATTTATGGACGCTTCATACCTCGTCCATCTGGCCCCGCACTAAGTACTCGAAGAGCTTGTGTTACGAGGACCAGACAACGGGAAGTATATTCAATAAATATTAATTAAATAAAATTTAAGATTTTTAAAATTTTATATTATACACATATTTAATACACATCCATGACCCAGGAACATAGACAAGCTTTTTGTTCCTTCGGTGGGATTCGAACCCTTGGCTTGAGCACCAATGCACTCAACCACTGAGCCACAGATGTCGTCACTTTACTTTTAACCAAACGTGTAGCCTCCTTTTACTGGGCTTAATTACAGGACTAGGTATTTTTGGTATTTGTTCTTTCGTTCGGATATAAAATATAACTGACATTCCCACAATTCACAGTGAACCATGCCATAAATAATTTTTTGTATGTATGCTAATTCTGTGCTCGTTACACATGACAGAGATACATTTAAAAAGTTATATTTAAAAAAACTTTTGTTTTCGACGACCTATAAAATAAGAAGCCTGCTAAATAAATGATAACCTAAATGTTGAAATTACATTAAATATGATCCCTGAGTGTCCCTTTCAGGCAAACTTTAAACGTAAAATTGCGAAGTTGGATGGAGTCGGTTTCAAAGAAAAGTTAAACAAAAATGGATCATTAATCAAATTAAGTTCCTGTTATGACCGGTACCTGTGAAATTGTTTCGAGTCCAAAAATAGGAGCAAAATGGTGAGCGTTAGGTACGCATTTTGCTCCTATTTTTGGACTTGATTTTGGATTATCCGATAGTACCTGGTTATGAGTTAAAAAAAGTTTGACGGTATGCTTAGTAAAGATAGAAAGTAGTTAGTGATTTAACTAATCTAGGTTTTGCTGTGTATTTTTAATGTTAACAATTTATTTAGTCCTAGTCCTAGTTTTACTAGCTAGTTTTAAATCTTAATCTAATATGTTGAAGTCAGTTGTTAGTTATTGTTACGATGGAAGTAAAATTCACCTACCTAAAACTATTCTGCGCCGCAGATTTGAATAGGAAACTAGAAGGCACTACAGTTGAGTTAAGACGTAAAAAATTGAGCGCAAAAATATTTTACGTTTTTATTAGAATGATCGAAAAAGTTTCTCAATAACATCTATCCGAGAAAAATTTGACGGAATGCTTAGTAAAGTTCTGGAGAGCACCCCTTAATCAAATTCAGTGAAATCTACTATGAAGTTCGATTTATGTTTTATCCGTTCAGATGTTTTTGATTAGAAAAAATTGCGGTAGGATATGATGAGATTATTGTATTATTCGATCTGACATTAAATATTGCTTTGGTTTTTAACATTATTTCGATTGAAACTAAAATGTATATAGGAGATAAATCATATCTCTACTTGCGTCGGCATAAATCTAATTAAAAACTATTTAGTTATTTTAAAATAATTATCATGAATTATTATGATTTATGGTAATTGAAAAATCAATAAAGTTTGACAGACCTTCAAGATCGCCGATGAAGTGACAAGTCTATAATTTGCTTAGTATGATTTCTTAGCTGTAATATATTAATTACTCGCAAAATATTATAATAAATTACTCTTTTTCCAAACTTCATCACGATCCAATCACAATAACAGACTTCACAAAAATCAATCTCCTTTGGAATTGACAAGTTTCTTTTAATTAACTGAAACGCATAATGTTCATTTAACCAGATTATTAGAAAAGCAAAAATCTAAGGATTTTCTAGCCGCCATTCCATGATTGAGGGGAATATTTTTAATTAAAATACCGCCAAAAGACGAGCTCTCGAAAACCTCATCAATTTTTATTGCGCGTAATTTTGCGATAAGCTCCGTCCTCCAATATCCTGACAAATGGTCTTACTTAATTAACTTGATAGAGATTTTATCTTATGGTTGGTGGTTGCTGCACTTGTGGTTGGTGGTTAAATAACCAGCAACGAAACTAAATGCATATTAGTTAGTTAAAATGTCACTGTCTCATCATTATCATCAGTCTATTGCCGTCCACTGATCGTAGTGGCCCTGAACGTGGGCGTGGCTTGTGGGCTCCCCAAATGAGCGCCAACCATCCCGATCTTGGGCAGCCCTCGTCCATACGCTGCCAGCCACCTCCTTGTCACACTTTAAATTGTTTTAATAATGAACATGATATTATAACCTAATACTGATAGATACAACTTTATTTAAGAACACAACACAACACAACGTTGGTACTTAATTCCTTTCGGGAGACATCGTGTTCCGTACATTGTCAGGCGCGGCCATCGAATTGGACTAGAAGATGATTGCCGAGGGACAGAAAAACGAATTTGTAATGCACAATATCGACAAAATTCATAGGGAAAATGTTTATAAATATAAACATTTTATAAATATTTTCTTCTGCACTAGGACGCCTCAAAATATTTTAAACACAAAGGAAGTACGTATTCACACGTGAGTAGGTATGTGTGCGTGCGCATATTTCAACGGCGCTGATTTTCATTTATGCCTGGTCGAGCAGCAATTTGTGCGATAGTACGTTTTAAATAATTTTAAAAACACACGTTATTAATTTCATATTCAATATATATTCGCCAAGCTTATTCGCATTTAAAAATCCATTTTCATGTCATTAATTAATACATGACGTGCATTTAATTCTGTCTGAAAACTGAATATTTTCTGCAACAACCGAACAATTATACCTATATAATAAAAACGACGCATGACGAGGCAAAAAGTGTCCACTTATTCTTCTTCTTCTTTTGGCATAGCCTTCCCTGTAATAGGAGTTGCCAACGTCAGAGTGATGCAGCAGATGTTCAGTGAAAAGCTGATGGCGTGCAGAGCAGGGAATGGCTCATGCAATGACTTCATGGGTACCTCATGCAGATACAAGTTATAATTACTAGTATAAAAACAGAATAATATGCAAAGCTAATGTTTCTTAGCCTTTTTTTTATTGGGGTTGTTTAAGCAGTCGAGGTTTGACATTTGTCATCTTGACATTTACTTTCTGCAGTATAATCAGCCTGCATTAATTTGACAAATCTTATGAACTCAACTTTTTCTCGTTTGAAGATGTTTTCTGTCAAACATACGTCATAGCCCATCTTTAGTTTTGAAATAATTGGCACCAAGTAGTTAATTATTTGGCAAATCATTATTTCCGAAGTATATACGATTTATATTTAAATGCCAAGTCTATTAAGTATATATATTATTAAGCAATTAGCAACGCGCCGTGGGCGACAAACGGCCGAATACTGAAACGATAATTAAATTAAGTAACGCTTAAGTCACACCATGTCCTTGTCATTTCGGCTAGCAGAGACAGATCAAAAGTAAGAGCCCTCCCATTCACAGGCTGTCGAGCCTGTGAATGGGAGGGCTCTTAGTTTTGATTAGAGTTTCAGTATTCGGGGGTAAGTAACATAAAATAACTACACTGAAACGATGCTCAAATTCAGAGACATTCAGGACACAATATTATGCTCACCTTGCCATTCTATTAAATGTCAGAAACAGTGACACCATGTGATTTAGAGTGTGCTTAAATTGTACTTATTGTATACGATATCGTATACGATCAAGTACATCGCTTACGACCGCCGTAAACTATTTGCTTTGGACGAAACCAGTGCCTTTAGTCAAGGATGCATTCGATATTACGACGGCGAAGTTCGAAGGCAAAATGTATAGGATTTGACATATGGCAACGCAAGCGACATGTCACTTAACGATGACTCATGTCAAATCTCATACATTTTTAATTTCGAATTTCGGCGTCCTTCGCAAGTCAATGGCCCGTTACTAAATAGTACGCCAAGTCTCACTCATTCGGCCTTGCCGTAAAAATGTCTGTGGCACATATTAGGTACTAACCTAACCTAATAACCCTACTACTGTTATAAATGTGAAAGTTTGTGAGGACGGATGGATGTTTGTTACTCTTTCAGGCAAAAACTACTGAACGGATTTCGATGAAATTTGGCATGGTAGTAGTTTAGGTTCTAGATTTAAACATATGCTACTTTTCATCCCGACAAAGTACAGTATTCCCGTGGATACTTACGCGGGCGGAGCCGCGGGAAAAAGCTAGTATAATAATAATATCTATGGACGCTTTCACACCACGTCAATCTGGTCCCGTTGTAAGTTCACGAAGAACTTCTGTTACGGGTACCAGACAACGGAAATATATTTAATACTTTTATACTATACATATATTAAAGATTTTTATTATATAATACACATATTTATATATACACATCAATGATGCAGGAATACAGAAAACTGTTTTGTTCTCTGGCGGGATACGAACCCGCGACCTCCGGCTTGAGTGTTAACGCTCTAACCACTGAGCCACAGAGATCGTCAAGCTAATACCACATACCGTAAAATATTACGGTGTTATTTACTTCGTACGTAAGTTGTTTCGTATTTCTTTGCAAGGTCGTATCTATGTTAGTGCTTGTTGAAGTTCAGTCGGAGAACAAAGAAATGTATGCAAATATGATTGTGGTCGACACGTGCCTTCGCCGGTCACTGAGTTACGAGTACGAGCATGCACCACTCGAACTTACAAATAGTCTTCTGTTCGACTTCACTGTTCTGTATGTGTTTGTGATCACCATGATTAAAATTTTGAGGTTCAGTATCAGAATTATTTATAACCAGGGAATTGGTATTAACAACGGTGTTACCTAATAATGTACACTAATATTATAAAGAGGAAATATTTTTTTGTTACTGAACTAATTTCGATGATATTCGGCACAAATATAGAGTAGAGTACGGGGAAGGATATATAAGGCTACAATTTCACATCTAGAAACATCTAGAAATTCATGATTTTCCAATTGGAGCATTATGGATGTTACATTATGAATACTTGTCACTAGTGATAAACAAGACCAAATCTGTCATGTCTCGCTCATTCGGTCTTGGACCTTGGTCTTGATCTCGTCCAAACACATCTTGGTCATCTCCGAATTCTGAAATATGTGGTGTTACTGAGGATGTCCTACTCAGGATAATTTTATGTTTGTAGAGTGTGTTCGGTACAAAGCTCTTAGAGTAGAATTGTTTAAGTATTCAGGGTTCCGTACCCAAGGGGTAAATCAGAACCCTATCACTAAGACTCCGCTGTCCGTCCGTCTGTCTGTCCGTCTGTAACCAGGCTATATTGAGATATATGTCATTGTCGTAGGGCTAGGGTTTTAAAAAGATACACACACTACATATACACTACATACCAAACTGGGATCCGCTCTCCGGTATCCAACTACATAATATGTATCTTATAACTTATGTATGAACCTTTAGGTCTATTATTAACTAAATGTTTGTTTATTTACCCCCTGACTAATAAAAATATTTACACAACGGATAAGCAATAAGTACAATGTTTTGTCCTTGTCTGCCAAGCGACTTTTTCCACGTATCAGACAAAGACAAAACATTGTATAACATATCCACTGTTTAAATATTTTTATTAGTAAGGGGAATAATATTTAAGAAAATATTGTATTGGTTCTGAATAAATAAATGAATAAAATAAATAAATGAACCGTCATAGTTAGGCAATTGAAATTTTCACAGATTTCAACGTGATGTTTTGCCGTTTCGTACGAAACCCCTCGGGTGCGAGTCCCACTCGCACTTGGCCGGTTCTTTAAAGTTAATTTGTATTATTGTTTTAAACACTTACGGATTGTGTCGCGGTGCACTTTTCTTTTTCCCGACGTTTCGGCTACTTTCCAGCAGCCGTGGTCACGGGAGGACTCAGCAGTCCTCCCGCGACACAATCCGTAAGTGTTTAAAACAATGAACAATATTCGCGTAAACCTAAGAAATCAATAATTTGTATGATTTAGATTTAATGGAGGATTTAAAGGAGCTCAATGGAATATTATTTTATGTAGTTAATAAAGTGCATGTTACGACGAGGCTGAAATAGCCCGAAAGTTTTAAAAAGAGGCTTAAAACTTTTCTTATTTTATAAATAAAATAGATAAATAAAAATACATCTTGATCTTTGTTTTGCCAATTAAATCACGGTTAGTTTGCTCGTCTCCATCTACCACAATATTGATTTATTTTGTATTTCTTTAGTAGTTTTATTAATAATATTATATACACATTAAAACAAGTATATTAATAGTTAGCTTTTACAGGGTTAATACTATGAATTACAAAATGTAGTTATTTGAAAATAAATAAATTTCGTCGAATATTTTTCTTACAAATGTACGTTAACGAAAGAAAGAACAATAATATGCCTGGAAGGGAATCAAATATTGATTTAAATTCGACTCAAAGGTCTCGTTATAACTACGCTCGTTACGTGAAAATATCGAGTAGCCAAAGCTATCAATTGATCAGTAAAGATACACGAGAGTTTTCGTAAAAGTATACACTTTACCTCATCTCTACATATGCCAGAAGGCATCAATCCCGGCTTTGTAAAATTTTGCGCTTAGTGTTTTAAATTAAAAAAAAATGCAATAAACCTTCACAAGTAACTCTTAACATATTTATTTAAGACTACAGAATTATAGAGTATTATATTGATATAGTATAAGGACAGTAATTTAAAATGATAGTATAAATAGGGCTATTTATATTTTGGGTAGAGCTGTTCTAAGCAACGATTTTAAGCCGAGCTTATAACGAAGTTGTTAAAATATAAAAACAATAATTCCTTATAGTCAGACGGAGCAAGACGGTATATTGTTAAATAGATAGAGACGGCATGTAATGTACAACAATTGTTTCACTTGACCCGGTAAGAATCAATGAACGAATGTATAACATATTAACTTCTGCTCGCGGCTTCGCCTGCGTAAATACAACATCCCACGGAAACACTACTTTTTCGGAATAAAAAGTAGCTTATGTGTTAATTCAGAGCTTAAACTATTCCATCAAAATCCAGTTAGTAGTTTCTACGATAAAGAGAAAAAACGTCCATCCATCCATACATCCATCCTCACAAACTTTTACATTTATAATATTACTAGCATTAAAATGTAACACTGTTACCAATTTCCTCAAAATATTGTGATTCTGATTCTGAACCTTAAAATTAACTACCTTTAAAAAATTAAAACAATTGCCCGCGACTTCGTATGCGTAATAGCAAATCGCGCAATAATGTACCTACAGTACATTTCGCCGCGACTAAAAGTAGCCTTACATAGGCTACCCGTAGTCCAGTAGTTTCGGAGCCTTTTCAAACAAACAAATATAACATCAAAATATCATAGATAAATGATTGGTCTCGGCGTTCGACTAGATACCGTACTATTTAAAAACAATAGCTCTGTGAATGCGGCAACTCATTGTTGTATTGTGGGCTTATAACATCATTGGAGACAATTTCTAGTGTGCGTGAATTCGGTACGTACATCTGACACGAAGATTTCAATGTGACGGGCTCGGGCACGCCGACCTCGGTGTACTGTTAATTGCTGCCGCATTTTTCAAGTACGCCACGACCAATCATTTATCTATGAATTTATCTTTAAAATATTAGTGTAGATAACATCTATAATTCTATAATTGGAAAATCAGGTATTATAACGGCATGAGTCGAGAATTTCATTGTACCGTTAACCTACACAACAATGTAGCTAGTATAATACCTACACAAAAATGTCGGGTCTATGTTTTCACACGTTTCGGGTCTTTCGGAAGATTCTAACTGAAATATGTTATACCTTATTTCAATACCATGCCGTAGGGCGATGGGCTACGAGTTCAATGTAGCGGGCACGCAATTTCGGTTTTCCGGTCTGTCGCGCCGAGTAATCGAGTGCGGTACGTTTGTATTATCTGCGGATTACATCTTGATAATATTCCGTATTCCTGAAAGTGACGTAACAATAATTGCGACGAAAGATTGATTTGAAGGCTTTAAAATTATGTAGCTTAAAAGTCGCTTCTGAAGATATAAACGCCACCAATATTTTGGCTAAATTACTAGCTTTCTAGGTAGTTATTTGGCTATAACTACCTAGATATCAATATAATAATAATATTATAAAATATTAAAATACTTACAGCCGTTTCCGTGATTCCGATTATATCTATACATATAAGAACTAGCTAATGCCCGCGGGGCCGCACGCGTAAATACAGCATCCCACGGGAACACTGTACATTTTTGGGATAAAAAGTAGCTTATGTGTTAATCCAGAGACTATTACATACCGAATAATATTATCGAAATAATTTCAGTAGTTTTTGTGTAAAAGAATAACTAACATCCCATACATCTATCCAAAATTTCACATTTATTATAGTTTATATAATAGGATTGCTTGTTTAAATTATAAGATTTATATATAAGTTGTGTGTGTTCCCAAATAATTTGTGCTGTTTTTCCTACAGAAGTCGGATATAAAATATATAACCTACAGCCGAATTATAACAATACACGAGTATTGAAGCTCCCAAAACTTTTCACTCTTGTGCACGTGTTTTTTAAATTGTTTTGCTTAACACCGTTACAACACGAAAACCCTTGTATTTTACTTCTATACAGCGTTACAGTAAATTATGTAGCCTGTAAATTTACACGCAAATGAGGCGCAATATTATCGCCGTAAATGTTGACATGCCTAACGTCCTGTACCGGTACAGTCGGTAGCAACGTATAGATAACCAGCTCACGATACACTTTAGTATGGGATGAGGGTTATTTAGAAACCGTAAGTAATGAAATTCGTTTATGCTTCGACGTGGTGTCGATTTTCGGAAGTTGTCCGGCTGTATATATTTGTATGTTCAACGATTACTCCGTCGTCTGTGGATCGATTTTCATTTTTTTTTTTTGATATAAAGTGTAAGATCCCAAATTGGTCTTTTTGACATCAAAGTGGTGATGGGATCCATGATGAATCGAGGGAACTCTTCGAAATTTATATGGATACATATAGTGATTTCGACTTTTTCTGAAGTATGTAGTCCAAGCATATATGCTACCAAAAAGTAAGCTTTTGTATCAAGCTATAGGCTGGATCCAATAATACTGAACAGAACTCCTGAGTCTGATGATGATGATGATGATTACTACTTTATCCAATTCTGCGTTGTTTAAAGTAGTAATCATCATCATCATCATCATCACCATCTTCACACGAAACACTAACATAGTATTATTATCATGACATACTCGTAGGTACTCACTACTCATCAGTTTTGTGCACCAATATCAATGTCTTTGAAATTTTGCAATTGCTAAAATTATATTCGTGATCAAAGCGTGATCATCATTGTTCAGGACGATATCCAAACCTATTTTAGTACTGGCATATTATAAATTTACTTTTTTATTGTATTTAAATTTGGAACACATACGTCGCATTTTTGACGCCATTATAAATTTTTATTCGACTAGCATGTATTAATTCTGTAAATTATCAATTATTATTTTATTTTATACCGCGTGTCTAGCTGTATTATTTTATTATAATAAGACCTCTTCTGTATTAAGGCCGAAGCCGAGATTGGTCGGAATCGAGCCGGATATTTTCAGATATTTTCAGGATTTATATTACCTATGGAGTTATTATACGGACCTGACTGAAGAATTATATTACACTATTATTTTGAATTAGAAGCTAATATCGGACCAGGTTAAATAGGGGTCTCATATAAGCAGCGGTATAATTATTATTATTTACTACGCAATGTGATAAAATTTCATTCTGTATTATTTTTCCTTGATGTAGGTAATTATACCAATTGATTATTGGTACATATTATTATTTAGTATGACTACATGATTGAACTGTGACAATATTATTAATTTTCATTATATTAAAATTATTTTTTATTGAATTATCATTATAACAGACCTGTAAAAATTGACACAGGATTAAATGTATTTTCATTATTGGCGTCCATTTCTAATCTCAGGTAAATTGTATATTGTTTTATTATTAGGTTTTAATTGTACAATGTCATGCGGGTGTATTTCTAAACTGCTTCAGAATGGCTGAGGAGAAACATTTAATCAGATAGCGCGGGATTTTAAGGGCCGTTTCAATATGTTCAAAACGTATGTAGAGCAGCTTCAGCCTTGGACCGTAAGCGTGTAGGAGAGTTGCAGTTGCGGTTGAGCAAGATTGAAGAATTTCACGGTAAGTATGACGAAGTACAGGTACGATTGGAATGTATGTCTGAGAGCATCGAGGGACGGTTAACTGATCGATCACATTTTGAGTCAATGTATTCTAAAGCTGTCTCTTATGCGACAGGTTTAATAATAAGAGAATTTTAATTCAGAACCACGTTTCAGCTCTATTTGATTTAGAGATATTAGGTAAGGAATCGTCAACTCATTTGAAATAATTAATTGACGTATTAAATAAAAAAACTTACGAGCATTGGAATCTTTAGGAGGACCTGTAAAAGACACATTATTAATTCATATTATTATAAAGTTATTAGATAACAAAGGTCTTGTTATCTAATTTCTTCAAGACCTACAGAGAATGGGAGGAGTTTAGAGGAGGTAGTGGTCAAGATCAACATGTAACTTTTGATTCATTTATTATATTTTTACGTAGCCGAGCTGACCTTATTGAAACTTTGGAGAGGTGAACTAAAAACAATTCTGTTCAGAACATTTGTAAGTCAACTCCAAAGTTAAGAGCTGTGGTGACCGTACAACAAACCTGTAAATAAATTGAATCCACAATCACCATCATTTATTGTCCCCAATTTTGGCTCTGAATAAAAGAGCGTTATCTACTGCTACCGTCCCTTAATATGTTTTAATTGTTATCATAAAGGTCATTTTTCAAACCAATGCCGTAAGAGTAGTTGTAGTATTTGTAAAAGGAAACACATTTGTCACACATTTGGAAGACTTCAAATCCGATCATGGAGCAGAGTCTCCAGCATTGCCACAAGCTACAAATTATGATGCTCAAAGTTCAGGTGGCCAGGCTGTAGCCTTAACATCTAATATGAAATCTTTACATTGTATTGAGCAGAATTAAGTTTTGTTGTCAACTGCATTCATTAAATTATATGACAGTAAATTCATGCGACAAAATATGACTTGTCACGTATTGTTACTACAAGTATAAACATACCTATATAATACTCGTCAGAAGAACATTATATTGTTTAAAGTTACATAGGTTTAAATATTGAATTTACTATTGTATATTATAATATTTTTATTTGTCGTCTGTGCGATTATAATAAATTAGAATTTATGTAGAACTCACTTTACTATTTTTCAATATTACCCGATTATTCGTACATAAGGTAACGGAGCAATTCATTTTGACTTTGTAAATAAAAAAATATATTTAGTTCATATCAGTTACTAGGTATTTGTTGAAGTTTGACAAAGTCAGCTTCAAAATGCTTTTATTCTATATAGATTAAATTTATTAGGTATGTAGTTTTTACATTTTTTTATTATATCTGAAGATTATTTATTATTTGACACCTCAGTCATCTCGTGACCACGGCTGCTGAAAAGTGGCCGAAACGTCGGGAATAAGAAAAGTGCACCGCGACACAATCCGTAAGTGTTTAAAACAATGAACAATATTCGCGTACACATAAGAAATCAATATATCATAAGATTTTATTTTATTCATCGTTTTTTTTTTTTTTTTAATTTAAATCCAGTCCACACCTATTTACCTATTTTCGTTTACGAGCTTTCAATTTATAATTAATATTTTATTACTACTATACTATTCGACTCATTTCACTATTTCATTCATTGTTGTTGTTGTTTCATTATTGGGTTATTCCAGATAAGATAAGTAATTCCTAAGTAATCTAATCTTAACTATTAGTCAGCGAATTTTAATACTGAACGTGAGTTCCTGAGTAGATCTCTAGCCAACGATTATTACTTTTATGGCACTTATTATGATTAATATTTACACATACATATACATTATTATTATTGCAGTAAGTCGGTACTTTAGACCTGTAAACCGACATCAAAGTTGATATGAAGATTCAGTAGAGAAATAGTTAAAATTTTAACCGAATTCAAAAGGGGAATTATTTATAAAATAAGTTTTATTTCATGATTTTTTGTGCATTTTTACTTTGGAAGTCGGTTTTCATTGTTTGTTTAATCTTCTACATTATTGTTCATATTGTGTATTCATGAGTCATATTTTGTAATTCTGTGAATACTTGGCCTTACTACGCTATTAACGACTTAAGAAAAGTATTAAAAAAAATATCGTCACATCCATAGATGTATTATATCATATTAAATAAAAAGAGGTAGATATGGTATGAGCGCGCAAAAAGTGAAGACTCGAAACTGTCCTAGTGGGACAGTTTTTGGTTAGTATGTGACGAGCCGGTTGACGAGTAGCACGTACTACGCATCCCGTGCACCTTGCCCAAAATCACAACGTGTGTTTTTAAAAAAAGATTGTAAAAACCATGACAAAAAAGTGAATAAAAGTCAAGGAATTTCTTTTCACACGTTTACTTTACAACATTTATCACTATCACAAGTATTTTCTTAAAAATATATTTTTTAACAACAAATAATTACAATAAAATACTTGACAGTTTATGACCTAAGAAAAAAGGAATGCAATGTCAATATATAATTTTTTGTGTATCTAATAAGGATGCATGCATTTCTGCCATGGAGTAAGTAATAAATAGTACAGAAGTGAATGTCGTTAGTTGTACAGAATCACAGTCCGTTCATTAAACATATTTCGATAAGATTGAGGAAAAGAATTTGATTATATCGTTCAATTAGATACTTACGTTCAACTAGATAAAAGTGAGTTGTGAGCTGTTAAATAACTTAGAACGAACTGAGGGCCTAACAGTAAAGCTACTTTTATTTGGTTTAAATTTAAAAAATATTAAATTTTTCTTTAAGGTTTCCAAAACACACACAAACTTTCGCCTTTATAATATTAGTATGATATACAAAGTGAAAGAGGACTAATACTATAAACTTATTTTATTATTTTTTTCTACAGTGTTACCGTTTATTTCATTTTCTTTGTTTTATTCTATATCGATCATTGTTACAATTCCTACGCATCTAGATTTTAAGGCCTGTTATAAAGAATTTGTTGATTTTCGTGTAAATCGCCAATCGCCAAAAAATATTTTTTCTATTATTTGAATAGTGCCCAAAAAAATTGAATATTCGAATATCAAAATTTTCGAATATTTGCAAGCCCTACTTCTGAACTTTTATATAAAAGAGATTGATAGTAAATTTTCCTAATGAGGAATAAATTCTGGAAAATAAGCTAACCTTAACAAACTACTTTTTTGGCGTTATATTTACACGTTGGTTTAAAAGGAGTATTTTGTTAAAAATAAGCTCTTTCTTCATCTTTTCCATCCTTTATTACTTTGCAGAATTAGTGCCACAACATCACTACTATCAAAAAGCGCGTGTTCTTTAATTCCAGGTTTCGATTCCTGTTTGAGACTATAAAAAATATTTGAGATTATAAAAAAAAAAACAAATTTGCAGTTTTATCTAAATAATAGTAGGCATTCATGCCAGTATTATATAGATAAATCTTACATAAAATGGTAATAATAATATTGTGTACGTGTGGACTGAGGGACCCTGAGTTTCCCCAAAATAAGTATAGCAAATTTTAGTAGAAGACTAAAAAAATTGTAGAACAAGTCTGGGAATTTGTAAACACCTCTATTATCCAGATCTCGAAAAGTATGTGGAAAATTATGTTTTTTCACTACAGAATTTTAGTAGAACTTTTGTGAAAGTTTTGACAAATTTATCAAATACATAGCATTAGAAATAAAAAATCTATAACCACCGAAGTGTGGTCCCTCAGTTCACAGAAAAGTGACATATTCATTTGGCGTGAATGGCACAACATCGCGTTATATTACCGACTTTTTTAATTATTTTTCTACGTAAAATTTTTGTACAAAATTTGTAGAATTTATAGACAAAATTTCATAAAAATCTATCGGCACATTTTGAAGATATCAACCATTATGTTGGGTCCCTCAGTTCACACACTGGTGTATAAGAAAAACTCAATTATCTATTAACCGAGAAAAATGTCAGAAAGTCTACTGTACTTAAATTTTTCTAGAAGTTTTTTTCTCTTGGATTAGCACATCAAATATTTAATTTCATTGCTTCCTAGCTGAGATAATGTTAATTTTTTGATTCTATGAAAATACAGAGTAGGGTTACCACACAAGAAGCAAAATGAGGACAGTAGCTAATATATTGTGTATGTTATACTTTATTAAATTTACATTTTGCTCGCCGTTTCACAGCTTTTCACTATTTTACGGGTTCATAGTACTACAAACAACCCTTATACCAATTATTAACTATGCCTGCTAACTTCTTACATGTAATTATATATATAAATCGAAGAAATTTTGATATTTTTGTTATATTTTCAATTAAAAAAAATATATAGAAATCTTAGGTCTTTTAGGGGATGTACCCAATAAACACTAGTCATCTTATTCTTTGCTATTGAATTAAATGCCATCCTTTTCACGAATTTTTGGTGTGTCAGTGAAATGTAACAATAATGAAAAATGACAATGTGTGTCGCGGCACAGAAATTTTGTCACTTTTGTAAAGATATAACATATCTATGGAATAATTAATCAAAGGTCACATCATAATAACGTCTTTTCACGTAATAAACATAAAATATTATGAATGAGCGCGCCTCGATTCTATGGCATCATATTATTATGAACACATAAATAAAAAGTGCTTTGTTTGCTGTCAATATCTCCTACATTCATTTTTTTGTAGTGAGCTACGTATAGCGCATGCAAGTACTAATTAGAAATACCGTCAATATGGACACAATGAAAAATACCATCTAAAAATAATCGTAAATAACCTAACCAAGAGCATGTCACGACATGTCTACAACTATCAACGCGCAATAATCAAATATTATTGACCAAATCGCTCAATCAAAATGATTTTACTGAACAATTTTTAGCATGATCTATCAGCATGGAAACATACAAGTTTTGGAATGCTTGGGGGGCAACTTATAAACCATTTTGGAGGCCGATCACTCAAAAATGGTTGACTTTGTAAAAAGGTCACGTATAAAACCTTGCCTTCATTTTACAAGACCTATTCAACGATATCCCACACGATGGGGTAGAATTATATAATATTTTTTATCCCCACTTTACATGTATGGAGAGCCACCACTAAAATACAAAATGATTATTACTTTATGATGTCAAATCTGAAATCTATACACACTTTATAATTATACCAAATTTAATCCATTTATATTAATAATTATAGCAACTAGGAGAGCGGACAGACAGACAGACAGACATACGGACAGACAGAGCGAAACTATAAGTGTTCTTTGAGTATTACAGAACCATAAAAATGAAACTGAATACAGAAATATACTCCTAACCATTTTGTTTAAAAAATCTGTCAGAACCGATATGAGAACAACCCACATCCGTCAACACGGTTTGGGGAAAACTGAGCCGCGGACGTGCGCGACAGCCTCAGATTTTCGCTCTTAGTTTTCCCCAAATTTTGCGAATACATTTTAATGTGGCAAAACCGACGGTGACGAATGGAAATAGTTACTGTATTTTATTATAATATTTTCTATTTTACTATTAGAACACGCATTACAGTCATCAAACCAATAAGAATGTAACCCTAATTGAATAATATTATTAAATACTAGCTGACATGAGAAGTTGTTCTGTTTTAGCTATAAACTGGAATAAATAATAACTACACCTACCCGCATACGTCATACTGCAAATACCTACAACGACACCCTACCCGCATACGTCATACTGCATACACCTACAACTACAACCTACCCGCATACGTCATACTGCATACACCTACAACTACAACCTGCCCGCATACGTCATACTGCATACGCCTACAACTACACCCTACCCGCATACGTCATACTGCATACACCTACAACTACACCCTACCCGCATACGTCATACTGCATACACCTACAACTACAACCTATCCGCATAAGTCATACTGCAGGGGCGTGCGCTCCATATAGGCAGAAATGCAGTGCTTTACTTGTCATTCACAGATATTTTAATAAAACGTTCGTACGTTTTAGATGACTTTAATAATTAATTAATAGTAAATAAATTAATTTAAAAAATATAATAACTTAAAAACGCCTAATATTTTATAAATAGCAACTCATCTCATGCCGGTGCGTGCTGCAGGACAAATCATCGCATGTATGTGTAATTTTCATACTTCGCAAACGCACACACCCATGAATATCGACATGATTATATACCGGCAAGTCCCGCGGCAGGCGATGGCTATCGGGCCTCGGCTATCCGATCGCTTCCGAAAACCGCCGAACTGGCTTGTCGGAAATTATTCGTTGCCTATAATCCGAGTAAAAAGAATAGTCGCAAATCTAATAAATCACGTATGTACATTATGCATTTTTGTTTAGTAAGGTTTTATTTGTTTAAATAGAAGAAACGTTTTGTGTTTCGCGGGGGCCATATTGCATATTTCATGTGATAAGCATTGTTTACAATTTAATCGCTCCAGTTTATTTATAGTTTTCTTAAAAGATTTTTCATTTTAACATTTGAAAGTGTGTACATTTAACAGTTTATTACTGAGTTTCTATAATAATTGTAGTAATTTGCTTTTACTAGTGAGTAAGTCGATATTTTAAAAATGTTATTTGACTGTGAGGTTTTGAAAATGTGTGTTTATTAAAAATTAAAAATAACAAGTTCTCACAATTGTCATTCAGTGAAAAGATTCAAATTCTGTATAAAGGTAGGTGTGTACCCGAGTTACAACAATTAAACCAGCAAAATAATAATGTAACTAGAAAATTTCATGTTAAAAGTTATGAAACGTATAACTGGCTGTGTGGTTGTGTACATATATTGTATGTATTTAGTAATTTACATCGGGATATAGTAATCTCAAGTAACCGGAACCTTGAATATGTGAAAATTGAAGCTGACTGACTGGTGAGTAGTTATAATATTTTAAAATATGCTTATTATTTTACTTATTAGAATTTCGTCCGCCGCGACGATCGATCGCTGTTTTGTCTGCGTTGCCGTAGAAGATGTACATGAATAGTAGTACATCTAAGACTTGCTCTGTTGGCATAGTTTCGACTTAGAGATACGTCGCTTGGCTGTAGCTATGCTAAAAATCTATAAACAAAAAGTTTTTGTGACCGAGTACTTCGCCGCATACCCAGTGTCATAATCCTGTGCACGCCACTGTCATACTGCATACACCTACAACTACAACCTACTCGCATACGTCATACTGCATACACCTACAACTACAACCTACCCTCATACGTCATACTGCATACGCCTACAACTACAACCTGCCCACATACGACATACTGCATACACCTACAACTACAACCTAGCCACATACGTCATACTGCATACGCCTACATACGTCATACTGCAAACACCTACAACTACAACCTGCCCGCATACATCATACTGCATACGCCTACAACTATAGCCTGCCCGCATACGTCATAATGCATACGCCTACAACTACAACCTGACCGCATACGTCATACTGCATACACCTACAATTTTAAACAAGAAAAACTACACCTACAGTATTACACTAACCCTAACCGTTATTTTCTTTCTTTGGTTAGTTTATAAGTAACTGCTATCTGTGGAGGCTTGTAATTGGCTTTATGTAAACAATACTCTATCATATTATATTACTGTTACCTGTAAGTCACACAAATAAAATAAAATAAAATAAAAAAATCAAATAAATACACCTACTATGGAACGAACATCACAATATGTTTGACAGGTAGGAAGAGTGTTTAAGGAAAAATTTCCATGTAATTTTTCAAATATTTCTCACCACTAAAATATTTTAAATCTTCCCTGAACTTCCACAATTATTTCAATATCAAAATAATCCAAAATCGGTCCAACTGTTCTCGAGTTTTAGCAAGACAAAGGAAATTCAGTACATTTTGATACACAAGAAGAAGATAACTGTGATAATCGTAAACACTGTATTACATCACGTACAGTACGACCACGACCGCCATGTCTTTCGGCAATCGTCATTTTTCCAACGTCTGTCATTTCCATAGAAAAGCGGAGATTGCCGAGGGTCATTAGCAACATGGTTTTATTGTACAGTAACTTTTGATAACAATACCGTTTAGCGAAATTAAAAAAGTAATAAAGAAAAATTTTCGTTCAGAAATTTGTTTTTTCATCGTGTTTAATTAATAATAATTAACTGCCGTAGCTTCCTTAGTTATGGTTCCTATGGATACCTTGCTGTAATTGAATTTTCATTTTAATTCAAATCATTTAAGATACATTGTTATTTCTGATTAGAAAATTCCGTCGGTCGGCAACATTTTTTAAGAATATTGTATTGAACTCATTTTTCTTTTTGTAAAGTGAAATTTTAATCATCTTGTCTAACATAGTTCATATTTTCATTGAAATATCCAGGTTCTTGGTTAGACTGATTCCAATCTTTGGTAATTATGTACTAACATTAAACAAAAACTTAAAAACGTGTAACATAAAAAGCAAAATTAAACATTTTAAGAAAACCCACGACGGTTAAAACGCAAATGAAAAAGACACGTGGTAACATAAAAAGCGATAAACACCATCTCATGCTAAACGCAAATACCGTCTCAGTTCCGTCGCAGGTAAAAATTGAATCTATCAAAAACGCGGTGGTAGTGTGTGTTGTTGTTCTTTTATTATTTTTTTATTTTCTAAGTATTACCTAAAATATTAGCTTTCTGAACACCTTCTCCCAAACAAAGTTTAACAGTGCCAGTTCCTCCCTTCGTACAATTCTCTTAAAACTGCATTGAAAATTTTTGCTTCGCATAATATGGTATCACGATCCTGACCCTCCTACTCCTGTCAGCTTCCTGGTCATCTTTAATTAATTGTATTGAGTTTTTATTTAAGGTCTTTTAAAACACTTGATGCCGCGGTCGTCGCTTATTATCAGGCAATCCGACATCTCTTTTGCCAGTTTTTCCTTAAAAAATGGTAGCTTTTTCTCTACCCTGTTCTAATATTTTACGGCAAGTCTATGTGAAACTCCAAATTTACATTGGGCCCCGTCAGTCACGCGTCACGTGAGATAGATGACGGTTTTGATTTATAGATTCTACAATGTGGGGAGATTATTTCAGCATGACAAAGTTTGGGGGTAGTTATAAAATATACCTAGAAGTGAGTATATAAAATATTAAAAAGCTAATCGCTGTAATTATTCAGATATGAAGAAGCTAAAACGCTTATATGACCCTCTTTAATATGTGCAATAGAAATGGCCATGCATGACAGTATGTTTGACAAAATTGCTTATCAAATTGTAAAACCACGAGGACATAATTAATGTCGAACTGATAAAATAATAATTTATTTATTTGTTATCAGCTGTTAATATTATAAGGGATTCCCAATTTTGGGAATTTAATATTAGGGAAATTTGGATTTTCTTCGAAAAAAAATCTGTTTCGAAATAATATATGGTTTAAACCATACCAACGAACCAGAATTTAACTGCTTCATATTTTGTGCTTAATATCATTTACACATTGAGCATTTTACTATAGATCAAATAAAACTGATACACGGCGCCCAAAGATAAGATTAAGTTCGATTAATATAGTTAGAGAAAATTGTATTTAGGTTTGTCGTCGCAACGCTTTTTAAAATGCGGGTAACGAACTCCCAATGCCTATTGACGGTTTTCTAATACAGATATAATAAAATTGAAATGTCTGTTTGTAATTTCAAATTAACAGCTTTGCACTAAATGCATATTAGGTAAATGAAAGTATTTACGATACCTACACCAAAAAGCATAATTTAATTTTTTGTCTGTCTTCTCTGGCTGTCTTTGTTCCGGGTAATCTCTGAAATGGCCGAACAGACTTTGACCGGACTAACACTGGGAGATAGCTGATGTTTTAAGATGTACCTAACTAAGGCTACTTTTCTTTTAGGGTTCCGTTTTACAAAAAATAAGTTATCGTTCTCATTAATATTTGTATAACAATAGTTGCTAACTACTATATATACTTGTCTTGTCTGTCTTGTATACTTGTCCCCAATTTGTTACACAGTGTAAACACAAGCTTGCATCCGTCCTCATCAACTTTAAATTATATTATATAGTAAAATGGTTGATCGACTTCGAAAATGAGTGAGACCACGGTTTTACGGCTTGTCGATACAGCTCGCCAGCACCGAGTAGAAAATATAATATTATATACTTACGTACAGAGAAACAATTTTCATCGATCGATCCAAATCGCTCCAAAATACAAAATTTTGACGTCCTCCTTCAACGGCCCACAATTTTTCCATAAATCGTGGACACACCGTATGCTCGTGCCTCGTAGTAGAGCAATAAAATCGAAAGCTAACTATGTCTGATCCTCTTTCTATATGTGTCGCCAGTATATCAATGAAACACCGCGCTTTAAAAATAGGCACAAAGTTCGGCACTCGACAGGGTAGCGCAAGATTAAAAACTCAAGAGTAAAACACTCGATATTTAAAACTACGGTCTTTGACTCGTTAAGCATATTTCCCACTAAGGTCCACGTGTGCAGATCCGAGTTAATGTCAACCCTGGGTATAATATATCATGCCTTCTTTTTAGTAAATACGAAGAACAAGAGAGACAACATGATATTTAACTAATGGTTATTTTTAACCTAGATCTGCGCAAGTGGGGCGCTTTAAATCTCAACCGGCAACTCTCTAAAAATGCTCATTGCGAATCCAATACATTATGATAATTCACAATCCATTTAAGGTCGAAAAACAGACAAACGACGAGGCGGATCTGACTCGATCAGACCTCTGTTTATATTTATCCTCGCGGTAAGCATACGAATATCCTACAAAAAGCACAATGAATATCCAGCTCAGTTTGAGGGCGTGTCGCTGAACAATATATTTTCTTTCGACGAATTTAGTGATTTTAGCCGAAGCTACATTGGAAAACACTTAATAATATAAAATCTTTTTTTTTTATAACAGTTGCATAAGCAGTGTTAAGCAATATATTAGGTACGAGTTACGACATCGTGGACACAATTTATTGTAGTACCTGGGCTGATTGATAACTGGCCGAAACGACGAACTAAAAAAATGATACGCAAAAACGGAATATTACATTATATTCTGGCATCTTTTGGAAAATAGAACGCCAAATTTGAATTTAATCGAACTGATGGAATTTGTTTGAGAGGACGTAGAACTTTCTCTGTCGTAAATTTTCTTAACAATGGAAAGAAACGAAATTCGTGCGGTGATAAAGTTTTATGTTTTAAAAGAGAAAACAGCAACCCAGATTAAAACCAAGCTAGACAGTGTTTTAGGTAATTCTGCTCCTGCGTTGAGTACAATTCACACCTGGGTAACTGATTTTAAACGTGGAAGACAGAGCTGCGATGACGCCCACAAGTCTGGCCGTCCAAATGAAGTCACGAATCCGGACATGATCAAAAAAATTCACAAAATTGTATTGAATGATCGGTGCTTAAAGTTGCGAGAGATAGCAGAGATGGTGAGCATTTCATCTGAACGCGTTTTTAATATTTTGCACCAACATTTGGGAATGAAAAAGCTTTGCGCGCGATGGGTGCCGCGTTTGCTCACAGACCACAGCTCACAGTTTTGTAGACCAAAAGCAACGTCGAGTGGACGATTCATCGGAGTGTTTGGCGCTGTTTAACCGAGATCCTAATGAGTTTTTGCGGCGTTATGTAACAGTCGATGAAACCTGGATTCATCATTATACTCCCGAGACAAAAGAACAATCTAAGCAGTGGACTGAGAGCGGAAAACCTGCGCCGAAGAAAGCAAAAACGGTTTTGTCGGCCGGCAAAGTGATGGCGATTGTTTTTTGGGATGCTCGAGGGATTATTTTAGTGGATTATCTGCAAAAAGGAAAAACAATAAATGGAGAGTACTACGCAAGCTTGCTGCAAAAATTAAGTAAAGAAATCCAGAAGAAACGACCACATTTGGCCAAGAAAAAAAATTTGTTCCACCATGACAACGCACCTGCACACACGTCAATGGTTGCAGTCGCCAAACTCCATGAATTGCGGTTCGAATTGCTACCGCATCCACCCTATTCCCCGAATCTGGCCCCGTGCGACTTCCACTTATTCCCAAACCTGAAGAAATGGTGGTGGCCAGAGATTTTCATCAAATGAAGAAGTCATTGTTGCCGTGGACGAGTATTATGAGGGGTTGGAGAAAACATTTTATCAAACTGGTGTAACGACATTGGAGAAGCGCTGGACTAAATGCATCGAGGTAGAAGGAAACTACGTAGAGAAATAAATTTATTTTTAATAGATTTTTGAAGTTTTTCTTTGTCGTTTCGGAAACTTATCAATCAGCCCTCGTATAATCAGTGGAATATGCTGCCATGCCGCAATCCACATACACATATTTTGGAACTGCTATACGACCGTTATAAAACAGTATGGCCCTAAATGTCTTAAAATACACTTTTTCTCATGACTGGTGAAGCACCTACAAGCCATTTGACATAGCAGATCATTTGTAGATACCCATTTCCATTTACCATCGGGGCTCTTTCATTCTTGTTTTTTAATAACTCGATAATGGCTGGACCGATTTGGCTGATATTGGTATTAAAATAATTGTGTAACTTTAGGAAGGTTTAAAACGGTCAGGAAAATACTAAAAACAAAGATTGAATTTTCCCATTCTAATTGTTCACAGTGTTCAATTTGTCACTTGACTCAAAATATATGTAAAGGTAAAGGTATCACGGCTCAGTTTACCTATTTGGTTAGTTAAAAAAGTCGGCCAGCCGCAGTAGGTTGGTAGGTGCATGTGTAGGCTGTAGGTGTAGTTGTAACTGTTTATATAATATTAAAGATCATAGTTAAGACACAACAGCTGCATTGTGTGTCGGGACATCTAGTATAATATAAAGCAATTTTTTTTATAATGTACCGTCTAGTATTTTAAAGATGAATTGTTTGTTTGCAAGTACCTATCGCTTAAGATAATGTTTGCACATCATAATATGCTTTGTTTTTTTAGGAAGGATATAATTACTGGGTTTGTTAGGACAAGGAAAGTAGACTCTATAAGCACGAAATAATATCTACTAAAGAAATCTATTATATGTAATTTTTTTTAAAATAATACCCACGTACGCTTTACACCACGTCAATCTGGCCGTGCTAAGTACAGAAGAACTTGAGAAAACACCTGAAAGTATACATAATACATTTAAGATTTTAATAATATTATCATCATTAACAGCCATAGGACGTCCACTGCTGGACATAGGCCTCCCCCAAAGATTTCCACAACGAACGGTCCTGGACCAATAATATTATACACATATTTAATACACATCCATGACCTAGGAACAAAGAAAACTTTTTTTGTCTTTCGGCGGGATTCGAACCCGCAACCTCCAGCTTGAGCGCCAACTCCCTAACCGCTGAGCCATAGAGGTCGGCAACGTAATTCTGACAATTACTAATTTTACTTAAATCTATTTTCATAGTCGTTATCATTGCTGGGTGTTGTGTCTCTGGTCACATTCGATGGCCCATAGCCGTTAGCCTGCTGCGGGATGGCAGTAACATAGTACATAAGTATTACAATCTAATTTGTTGCCGTATTATTTATATAATCAATGTTAATATCAAATTAATTTATTATAATTAATGTAATCAATCAATCAATTGCATCAAATTATATTTTTGAGGATGATTATTCAAATAAAATAATTATGAAGTATCATAGGTATGGAATTTGTTATGTACAAATATTTTGTTACTTATTCCACCTGATTTTATTACCGACATGTGTCACTTCCTATAGATAAGTACGTATATCTTAATATTATCGATTAACATAATCGAACATACTTTGTCGGTGATTTTTGAGAATTTGTTATGTACAAATATTTTGTTACTTGATTCCACCTGATTTTATTACCGACATGTTTCACTTCCTATTCGAACATTTTACCTATTGCTTAGAAATCACCTACATACTTTGTAGGTGATTTCTAAGCAATAGGTAAAATGTTAAGCTGAAAATCATCAAAGAATCCCGTATTGACTTAACATGACTTCAAAGAAATAATATTGGTATTTCTTGTGTGATAATAATTAATAACGAAAAGATTTTTTACCTTTAAACCAAATTTGAAAAAAAAAGAACTGAATAAGAAAGAAAATATGTTCTAAATATATTTAGTGAATAAACAGTCATTTATATTTTCAAATTGTAAACTCTTATCTTTTTTCTTCAAAAACTGATAATTCTTAATCTGATTCACTTTATAAAGATAATATATAAATATAAGATATAAATATGGATAAAAATTTGTTCGGCAATCAGTATTATTGACTGGGTTTGATAAGTGCTAAGTGTTTATTTGAAGTGAAAATGAAGGCAGTGATTGGAATAATTTTGGGCTGCTTTTGTAAGTTTTCTCAATATAATATAATTCATAAAATTTTGCAATTAGCTAGATTTGCTTTGTAATTTTTAAATGAATGACCGGCCATTTAAATTTTATGCAACTCGACATAATTTAACTGAGATTATGATTTTCATAATATTGTGAGTGTAACTATGATGTATAGGTACTATGATTTTTAAACTGACTGGGTAAAATTATAGCTGAACTAGCTTTTTGCCCGCGGCTGCACCCGCGTTAAAACAGTATCTGGTATACCACGGGAACACTTTCTCGGGATAAAAATTAGTCTATGTGGTTAATTGAGCTCTAGGCTCAAACTACTACCTACCTACCTACCATACTAAATTTAATTTCATCAAAATCCATTTTGTAATTTTTGCGCATAAGGATAACATCCATCTATCCATCTATCCATCTTACCCATCCATCCTCACAAACTTTCTCATTAATAATAGTAGTAGGATACAACTGTAACTAACTGACAAATAAAGAATGAGGATAAAAAATGTGATTAGTTGGCTGAGTTTATATAATATATAGTATAGTTAACTATACAATGAACAAAGTTACGTTCAGGAGCTAGTTGTCAATAAATTCCTGAATTGCGGACAAGTTTCACCCAGTCTTTCAATTTCCGTACATTCCGAATCTGTTTCACTGGTGAAATGAAACAGATCGCTATGTAGATAATATCGGACAACTCATCATTGTCAACTACCAACTTAACTTAAGTAAGAAGAATACAGTACAGACGACTTCTAAGCCAATATGTTATCGTTAATTACAATGATGATCTTCGAAATGAGGGTTTTTAAATTCGTGACATCTGAGAGCTTTTTGATGCAACAACGACTGTCGTTCTACCAAATGCCGCCTGTAGACATAAAAATAATCGAAAATTCTTATTGTTTTTGATACCACTTACGCCACCAGATGACGCTTTGTATGTGTTAGGTCTGCCCCCTAGCAGACAAAATATCAAAAACCCTCATTGAAAATGTATGGTATTGACAACGTTCGCTAAGTGTCATCCGACGATTGAAGACCTCTGTGGCTCAGTGGTTCAGCGCGTTGGTGCTCAATCCGGGGGTCGCGGGTCCGAATCCCGCCGAATGAACATAAAGTTTTTCCGTGTTCCTGGGTCATGGTTAATACACATGTATTAAATAATAACAATCTTAAATATATGTATAGTATAAAAGTATTAAATATACTTCCCGTATTCTGGTACGTGTAACACAAGTTCTTCGGATAGCTTCGTTAGCGAAGGAATCTTGGCTAAAGGTTCGAGAAGCCAAAAATCAATCAGGCGTCATAAGTCTGTAGGCTGACCACATTTTCCGACAAATATTGTTGTTAATTTTTTATACAAACTAGCGAATCAAATCTGTCTGTATTACTATTTAATTTTAGTAGTATATTTTTACTATTCCAGTAAAAACTACTATAGTACTATTTATATATTAATATATTTTAAACATAATAATATATCTTTTGACGATTGTGGAACTTTGATTGGCAGGTGCTATCGTGTTGTCGCAGAATAGCAGAATAAACAATGGAGAGTTAGCGGTGACGGGGCAGTTCCCATATGCTGTAAGTTTCTATAGTATATTCAAAAAAACTAGTAGGCATTTTTATGTCTTCAAATCAAATCAATACCTTTTTTGCAACAATGTTGTAGGTTTATTAGTCTTATAAAATTACTTAATGTTCTAACATTCAGCCATCAATGTCGTGTAATTTGCAATATTACAACAAAATATAAATAAATAAGAATGAACTTAAAACTCAAATTAGTTAAAAGTTTTACAATTTAATATAATATAATACGAGGGCTGCACTAAAAGTATCGGGAATGGAATATTTCCACTGTTCCTGTCATATTAAAATCTTTTTAATTTAAAACTCCTTGGTTTTAAAAATCGAATACCGTTTATTTATTTAAAAAAAGATTCTCGGTCTTGTCACAAGGTTTTGTCAAACTTGTTTAGTCGTTGAGAAAATGGAATTAACTCGAGAAAATTCTAGAGCGATGATTTATTATGACTTTCGAAGTGGTTTAACACAAAAACAGTGTGTTGACCGGATGATTTCTGCATTTGGTGATGAAGCCCCATCCAAAACCACAATTTATCGCTGGTTTGCTGAATTTCAACGTGGACGTGTCAAGCTCAGTGATGATCCCCGTCAAGGTCGTCCAAAAACTGCAGTCACTCAAGAAAACGTTGATGCTGTGCGTAAGCTGATTGAGGAAGATCGACATGTGACACACCGCAAAATTCAGGCAAATTTAGACATTGGCATGAGTCAAATACAAATAATCTTGCATGAACAATTAGGTGTAAAAAAGTTGTTTTCCCGATGGATACCGCATTTGCTCTGTGAAGAGCAAAAAGCGGCTCGCGTTACTTGGTGCGTTAGAACTCTCGAAAGATTCCCCGCAGGATCCTCAAATGCTGTATACAACATCGTATCTGGTGACGAATCCTGGATATACGCGTACGAACCCGAAACAAAAAACCAGTCACGAGTTTGGGTGTTCGAAAATGAGTTAAAGCCAACAAAAATTGTTCGTTCACGGAGTGTTGCAAAAAAAAATGGTGGCCACGTTTGTCTCCAAAACCGGCCATGTTGCGACTATTCCTCTTGAGGGACAAAGAACGGTTAATGCAGAATAGTATGCTAACATTTGTTTGCCACAGGTCGTTTCTGAACTCCGTAAAGAGAACTGCAACCGCCGCATCATCCTCCATCACAACAATGCGAGTTCTCACACCGCGCATAGAACAAGAAATCGTAGAATTATTAGACCATCCGCCGTACAGCACCGACCTAAGCCATAATGATTTCTATACTTTCCCTAAAATAAAGAATAAATTGCGTGGTCAGAGATTTTCATCACCTGAAGAAGCTGTGGACGCCTACAAAACGGCCATTTTGGAGACCCCAACTTCCGAATGGAATGGTTGCTTCAATGATTGGTTCCATCGTATGGAAAAATGTGTCAAATTTCGCGGAGAATACTTCGAAAAGCAATAAATAGATTTTTAAATAGTAATGTTGTGTCACTTCCTTGATTCCCGAAATTTTCAGTGCCGCCCTCGTAGAGTATCAATTTTTTATTTATATACGTTATTAATATCAGAGAATTTATTATTGTTAATCATTTTTATAATAATTTATGTTATCAAATTGGTATTTATTGATGTAATGTCATGTCAGATTTTTGAATATAAAATTAAATTAATTACATAGTAGTAAATTATTTAAATGTCATATTTAAATTTTATACATTATTTTATTTAAATGTCATGTATTCATTTAATGTTTAAAAACAATCATTCAAGAGCCGCTTTGTCATTTCTCTTTTAAAATTATTTGTATTTAAAGTTTTAAAATGTAACTTAGTAAAAATGATAATGGCGTTGATGTACACATTTTTCTTATGTCAAAGCGGCACTGAGACAGATACAATTTATACAAATGTCTTGGCGTAGCACTTCTATTATTAACGTCAGAATTTTTCGGGAAGTAGTGCAGATGTTGCTTTACAAAAACAAAAATATCTCTAATATATATTATATGCATATCAAATTTAGAATCTGCAGTTTCAGAAACAATGGGGTCCTTATATTGCTAACCTAGCAAATAGACTCAGTTCTGCAGCATATGCAGTGAGAAAAATTAGAGAAATTTCAGATGAAGAAACGGCACGCCTGGTTTATTTCAGCTACTTTCATAGTAGAATGTCTTATGGCATACTTTTATGGAGAAATGCGGCCGACATAAATTCAATACGAGTATTTGTGCTGCAGAAGCGAGCTATTCGTGCTATTTATAAAATTTTATATAGAATCTGTGAGAGAAAAGTTAAAGAAATAGGTGTACTGACCGTACTTCTCAGTATATTTTGGATAATTTGTTATACGTTAGAAAAAACAATTTTAAGAAGAAAAGTGATAATCATTGTATCAACACTAGAAATAAGCATACATAACACTAGATGTACCAGTGATAAGACTTAGCAAAGTAAGTAAATCTTTTAAGGGCAAATGTATACTATACAATAGGATCCCAGAAAACGTTAAAAACCCTTCTATTAATAAATTTAAAAAAGTAGTCAAAGAACGTTTGTGTGCTAAAGCTTAATAAAAAGTAAATGATTTTGTTAACGGTTGCACACCTTGGGAATAAGATGCTCCCCAGCAAGGCTATCTCTATGTACTTGTGACTTTTTTTATATTTAACAGATTTAAATTTACTATGTAAAGTATATTTCTTTCAAAAGAACAATTTTCCATCTTTTTGCTAAAAGATGGCCCCGTGCGAGTTTCTTACGCCGGTTCTTCTCGGCAGGTTAGGGATGAACCCGGTAGCTTTTTCTGTTGACTTTCCGAAAAAAGCTTGTTAAGCTTCATTTGGAAATAAAAAAAACATTTCATTTCATTTCAATGATTTGCAGGTCCAACGGCTATGCTCCGCAAATTGCTCTTATACACTTTTTCTGAAACTTAAATGCCTTATCAATTTCAACAGAGTTCCCCCACATCAATAGCCCATACGAGAGCACAGACGACACATATCCGTGGTATGCGCATAGCGCAGCTTCGGTCGAGACTTTTAACCATAACACTTTAAATGCGTATACAAACTTGTCGAGTTTCTCACACACGTGGTTTATCCTCCTCCGATCGATCCTTCCAGTTACAGTGCCTATCTATAATAATTCCTAAAAATTTTGCGGAATTCACATCTTCCATTTTAATTCTGTCAATGAAATTGAATTATTTTAGTCCTAGTTAGATTAATTTTTAAATAATTATTGTAATTTAGCCATCTCATAATTAATTGTAATAGAAACGTCATTTTGGAACGAATTTACATTCTCACATTTATTTACAGACGCCACGACTGGCGTCTGCAAATAAAATGTTGTTTTTTAAATGTCACGTTAGGGAGGAGGTCGCTTATATAAAACAAAAATAGTAATGGACCCAGTATACTTCCTTGTGGGACTCCGAAATCGTTGCACAAAAAGTCCGACCTCCTAGATATTTGTTTCCCGTTGTCAATTTTTGATATTTGTACACATTGCTGTCGTCCCGATAGGAAACTTTTAATCCCGTCCAAAGCTTTGCCACGTATGCCATATTTTTCGAGCTTATGTAGTAGAAGCTTATGATCTACGAAATCAATAGCTTTGCTCATAACTAGAAATAATGCGACTACAGGCTTTTTATCATTTAAATATTTTAAAGTTTCAGTTAGGTACATATTTTATCAGATTAAAACAAGCTAAAGTTGTGTTGCTATTTGTACGGAAACCGACTTGTTCTTATTATTTATGTTATTATATTGTTCTTATCTTAGTATTATCTGTGGTGACAAATGAGTATAGTCTTTTTATCATGATTTTTTACATATATTTGAATATATTTGATATCACTGAAATTAATGTGACTGGTCTATAATTGTTTGTGCCATTTATATCCTTTCTTAAATAGGGGTTTAACTCTAGATTTTTAAATATTTAGCTAAATTCGCCTTCTTCAGAAGAAAGATTAATAATATGGCTCATGGGACTACCTATATGTTTAGCATAGGCTTTAATAATTTTTGTATTCAGATCATCAACTCCTACAGAATTTGTGTTGTTAAGATTATTTATTATTTGAAGTATGAAGTACTTTAAATAATAAATAATCTTTGGTCGGTTGGCATTAAAAAAAATGTATTTTTTTGTGTACTTAATGTTTTGGCAATGTCATTAGTTTTAAATTTAAACTCTTTATTAGTCAGTTCTATATAGTATTTATTAAAAGCTTCGCATATGTCAATAGGAGCCGTAAGAACTTTGTCATTATAAGAAATTGTATTTTTTTATTTATTTATTTATATTTAGTATACAGACAGGTTACAGTCATTACATGGTAATACAAACATAATCTTAATTCTAGGCTAGACAGCAACCCAAAAACAGTATACATAACATAATTATTATATAGTTGTTACTAAAATTAAACTAATAACAAGAAAACTGATACCTAATACCCACTACGAAACATTGAGTATACACTGAGTGACTTATATTTAGCTTAACTTATTATATTACTAAATTCGGTTAAAATAAAAGCAAAATAAATAGTATGTAGATTAAGAAAATTGAAAAAGATCTGTAAAATCATTATTGTCTGAGTTATCAACATTCTATATCAGAGTTGGAAACAAGAGATGGCAAATACTTGGCTTTCATAATATTGTTGATCGTTTTCTTATAATGTGAAAATTGACGAAAAATGTCTACGCTCCAACTACCCACTACTAAGTCATTATAAGTACGACACATTCTAACTAGCGGATTGTAATAGGACGTATTGTTTTTGAATGCCTGTATAGTGAACATTTTCGGTATACGCGTTCTATAGCGAGTGTTAATGGATATTTGGGATAGAAGATTAGGAGCATCAATAGAAAAATGGAGTATTTTATGTAGGCAAAGAAGATCGTATCTCTCACGACGGGCACTTAATGGTAACACGCTGAATTTGCACAGTTGAGTGGCATAGTCTTTTACCATACGACCGAGATTAAGTTTTCGTGTAAAATATCTCAAACACATTTTCTGTACCCTCTCAATGCTCTCGATGTGTGTTTTGTAAAAGGGGGACCAAACTGGACAGCAATACTCCACAACGCTTCTAACTAAGCTGAAAAATAGTGTTAGCACGCTATTTGGTTTTCTGAAGGCTTTTGTGGAGCGTATTGTCATACGCTCCACAAAAACCCTAACATTTTATGACTTTTTTTTAATATATACTCATAGTGCGGGCGAAAGGATAACTGGTCGTCAAAAATAACACCAAGATCCTTTACTGTCTGCCGTCTTGACAAGACTTTCCCTTATACATTATAAGAATGATTGTGCGTAAACTTCTTACGAGTGAAAGATATCACACAACACTTTTCAACATTGAGCTTCATGTTGTTACATACGCACCAGTCCGAGATGGCATTGAGATCATTTTGTAGCGCAGCAAACTGACCTTTGATGTTTACTTCAGAAAAGATTTTTAGATCATCTGCGTACAAAAGTGAAGGTCAGGTTAGTCGGAAAACTAAGTCATTAATAGATATTACAAACAGCAAAGGACCAAGGTGAGACCCCTGGGGGACCCCGGAGGGAACCGAAACGGGGAAGGAGGAGAAACTTTTCACAGTAACAAGCTGACTGCGATTGCGGAGATATGAGTCTATCCACCTCAATAAGCTACCGTGAATGCCATAATGTGAAAGCTTGGAAATAAGTAGTAAATGATCAACTTTGTCGAAGGCTTTACTGAAGTCCAGGTAGATAGAATCAGCCTGTTCACTAGAGGCAAACACCTGACAGAGATAATTCTTGTATTGCATTAAGTTAGTGAGAGTGGATCTATTTTTTACAATGCCATGTTGCTTAGTTGAGATGTAATTACGAAAGTGATTATACATATTCCACCGATTCGAAAAGTTTTGCAATGCCGGACAATATACTTACGATAGGGCGATAGTTCGAACATTGAGATCTAAGACCTGATTTATAAATAGGAATTACGTGAGCTACCTTCCATGAAGCAGGAAACATACCACTAGAAATAGATTTATTAAATAAAATTGTGAGAGGTTGCGACAGCTCCTCAGCACATTCCTTGAGGAATTTTGATGGTATATCATCAGGACCAGCTCCTTTACGTATGTCCAGCAACTTCAGCTTACGTAGTACGTCTTCGCGAGTAATTCTAATATTGTTTAGAGTGCACGGCAGGAACTCTGGCATATTATTACTTAGATCTACGTCTACGTGGGACGTCGAGGGAGTGTTGTAGACGGAGCTAAAGTATTCTGAAAATAGTTCACGAATTCCTTGACCGTCAGAAGAAGTTCTGTCACCGAATGTCATTGTGTGCGGAATCGATACACTACCCTTACGACCATTGACATAGCGCCAAAACATTTTCGGGTCGTTCTCTAACGAGTCTTCTACCGTAGTCAAGTATTTTTTGTAGCATTCAGTGATGAGAAACTTACATCTAGTACGTAATAGCGAGAAGGAATCGTAATCTCGGGGATTTCCAAACTTCTTAAAACGCTTGTGGTATTTGTTTTTCTCTTTGATACATTTAATAAGCCCCTGACTGTATTATTAGAGTTGTTTCTGACAAGGCGTATTGTCCGAGATTATTTGATACAACAGTTTATAAAACGTATCGGCTAAATTATCGATGTCCTCTGAGGACAGCAACTTGTCCCAATCAACTTTGCTTAATTCTGATCGAGTCTTAGCGTAATCACACTTATTAAAATTATAGCGTCTTTTGCTGCAAGGTTTTATAGAGTCATTACACAACAAATTAGAGACATTTACGCAATAAGCAATATGATGTGAATCGACTTTGCAAAGTGGAGTTGTTTCAGTTACGCTAATAGAGGATTGAGGTAGATTTGATAATACCAGATCCAGAAATCTATTGTTTTTATTGGGAATAATAATAAATTGCGCTAGACTACAAATGTTCATAGTTTCAATCAGTAGTTCAGCTTTGTGGTCCATAGGATTAGAAGGCAAGAGAACATTTAGGGCATCACGCGTTTCCCAGGAAATATTTGCAGAATTAAAATAACCTAACAATAAAAATGACTCCTCAAAAGGTGCGTTAAGTATATATTTTTGACAGTTTTCATGAAATGCAGCAATTTGATCAATTTGTAGATCTGGAGGCATGTAACATAGACACATATGCAAAAGGAGTGCGCCCGATCTGATGGGTAAAAATGAAAGCCAAATATCCTCACAACCCACTTTCCCAGGATGATCGCCTGACAACATTAATACATTTTTTGACCGCGATAAGGATACCACCGCCACTTACTTTATTGGAGCATGAATCTTCACGATCCCTTCTAAAAACGTTGTATCTATCATCTATTGACTCATTATCATACACACTATTATCAAAGTTTGTCTCCGTAAGGCAAACAATGTCGTAATCATTAATAAGAACGTTTAAATAAATATCCTTAATTTTAGATCTAGCTCTACCTAAATTTTTATAAAATATGTTATACATTGTTATAGACTAGAAGGAAAAACCAAATATAAACATCCATATAGACCAAATATAACGAAAAAGAAAATGAACATAGTGAATAGTTAACGCAACTTATTCTAGACAGTCTTGGTTTTTTATCAGTATTGCACTAGTAGCGTCGTCCTTGCGAACATAGATCTGGCCATATTTGATCCACACATATTTGTAGGAGCGTTCTTTTGCGGCAGACTTTGTTGCTGCATGAAGCGCTTTCTGCTCCGAAGACAAATGCTCGGTAACAAAAATCCTGGAACCTTCACCTTCACCCGGAATATTGAGATCAGAGGATGTTATGCCACGTCCTGAATTAGTTTTTTTGTATCTGTGACAAGCCGACAAAACCGAATCTCTCACACGGGTATTGCTGAAAGTCACAATGATATTTCGTGGCCTTTTGGAAGCAGAATTTTGCTTAGCAACTCTACGACAAGCGTTAATATGTCCGCCTTCAACCGGGAACTTAATTATATCGCATATTTATGTCCGTATTAGGTTTTATGTCATTAATATTTCTATATTTTATAATGTCCCAAACTGCTTTACATTTATTTTTATTATCATGTATATATTTTTTATTTTGAAGTTGACTTGATTTATAAATACATTTTTTAGAGTTCTATAATAAATATCGGTAATTTCCGGTATATGGTTATTAAATATGTCAAGAACGCTTCTAATTGATAAATCTAAGTTTTCCGAGTGTCTAGAACTAGTGAACGTATCATCTTGATTTATTTCCGACAAATCCAGGTCAGATTTTCGTCGCCTGAGAGTATGCTGTTGTTGTTTTTACTAAATATAATTATTATATTTGTCTTAATAATTGTAAAAATTAAAAAAAGTTTTTATGTAAGTGCGGTCTTTGAACCTGGATCTTCTTTGATCATAATCTTCATACTGAACCATTCATCTATCGAGCCATCGAACAGCTGATGTTTGACACATTATCAAGGCTAGTTTGACACTAACAGCTGATATTTTGACGTTTTAATGTCGTTAAATTTTAAAATCAATTTAAATAGTTCTTTGTTCTAAAGATTACTTATAAATAACACTTTGATGAAAGTTTTATTGCAAACACTTCCTTTAATTGTTTTTTTTAGCACTATTAGTGTTTATTTACTTACATTTGAGTTGTTGTTTTATTTATATAAACTGTTTGTATCCAGAAGAAGTGTATATTGATCTTTGTATAATTAAGTCACAATCACTTATCTATTTTTGTGGATAACACTTTCAGTGATCTATTTTCACTTTGTTTACAGTTCATTGTATCACAAATATAAAAAAGTTTAATATTTATATTTTTAAAACTCATGTAAATATTATAGAGTCCATTCTTCAGTGCATAATTCAATTTTCTATTTACTAAAGACCCCTCTAGATAAATAAACCGTATGATAATGAGCTTAAGGCCGCTGCCTCAAATTTCTCGTGACAGGAGTGCATAGTATTTACTCCACTTAACATTTTCGTGTGATTGATAACTTTTTTTTAGGTATCCCTGCAGCTAATAAACAACCAGCAGTCGACCACGAGAGGACACCGCTGCGGGGGAGCTCTCATCACGCTGCAGCACGTGCTTACCACCGCAAGTTGTCTGTACAACTTTGTTGTCGGGTTAGTTTTTTATTGTTCCTTGCTACTTTAATTGAACGAAGCCTATATATCTCACGGAAATTGGACGAGAGGTAGCCAACAATATGCCTGACTTAAAGTTAACAGGCAATCAACAGTCGACCTAAGGGGACACCGGTGCGGGCAGCTCTCGTCTCACTCAAGTACGCTCTCTACCGCCAGCTGTCTATTTTGTTCAGCTGAATTCTGATTTTTTATTAGTTGCCACTATGAAGCGGATAACTGTTACAACCCTAGCTAATATGAGTACATATTGTTAACAATCAGCATTTTTGTCACGCGGTTCCGTAATTCTGTCTATTTTGCATTCTTCATTTTACTTGGTTATTACGTCAATTAATTTCAATTAGTTAGATTCCGGAAGCCGTCGCGAACAGTGCAAGTCACAGCACTCGGTTTATTATGTTGGAACTGTTGGAAGCGATATGGCGCTGCGTTTAGATACACGATGTGCAGTGTGTGACTGATGTCATATGAAACGTGTATCTTTTTTGTGTAGTGAATAAAGTTCAATTTTAAATAGCTATTTTAAAAATGTAGCGCCGCGTAGCGTTGCGTACTGTCGCGGTTTGAACTAAGCCTTTAAGTACATTTCTGTATTTTACTCAGTAGTTTTTTTTGGAATCGATGCGATGGTAGAATTTGTCGTCCAAAAATCACCTATTAGATTTGAACTTTGCATTTAATGCCAAAATGATAATTGTATATAGTGATTCTTTATCTTTCAGTGGTCAGGATGTCCTCATCAATCCCTCCGATTACCGCATATTCGCAGGGGCCACACTACTGACCAACGACACGTCAGCCGACCGATTTAGAGCGATACAGAACTTCACCATACACCCCGAGTACACGGGGTTGCCCGCGCTGCTGAATAACATCGCTGTTATTACGGTAAGGTTTGATCGTATTACGTGCTAGTTTTTTTCCACGGCTCCGCCCGCGTAAATACAGTATTCCACGGGAACCGTATATTTTACCGCGATAAAGAGTAGCATATGTCTAACTAGTCTTCTTTTTCTTTTTTTAGCATATTTTTAATAATAGTAAATGTACTTTAAAAATATCACTGAAATTTTTATTCAGTATAAAATGAAGTCGCTCAGTTTCCTGTTCGCTTAGACCTTTTAAACTAAGCAACGGATTTTAATACAGTTTTCAGCAATGGATATAGTGATTCAAGAGGAAGCTATATATGTATAATATATTGCACCCGTGCGAAGCTGGAGTGGCTCGTTAATATAAAACAATAAAAATATAAAACTCCAATTTCTATCAAAACCCCACTCCTGAGGTGGATTCGCCATACTAAATAATAATCAGCGTGGCTATTAACTGAGATAGGTTTGAAATCTGTTGGTGGGTGGGGATGATTTTATTGCATGGTTCTTTAATGTAAAATATCTAGTAAAGTGGATTTTTTTTAAATAATTTTATATCGTATCGTCCATAGGATACTTCCACACCACGTCAATCTATTCCTGTACTAAGTAGCCGAAGAACTTGTATAACAGGTACCAGACAACGGAAATGTATGGTTTGGTAAAATCAACTACGGATATTTCGGGCATCTACTGCTTGCATAAACACATTTAGGACGAAAAACAATTAAAAAATTTCGAATAAGAAAATACTAAATAAAATTACATTATGTACGTTCGTTGGGGCGCTACGAAGGCCATTTGTATTGGTCTCACACAGCTGAATGAATTGGTATTATTTAAGCAAAGTCAGCTGTTTCTGTGACTTCAGCCCCTTGGGGAATTAAATTTTATGTAATATAATATTATATAATTTTTTTTTGAAAATTTGAAATGATTTTTCTGCTTAAATTTCCTTACATATGCAGTAGATCATAAGCATAAAATATCCGTAATTGATTTTACTAAACCTTTATACATAAGGTTCGGTAAATTTTATTTACATATTTAATACTTTTATACTATACACATTTTTAAGATTTTTATTAAACTAGGTATACATGAATTTAATACACATCTAAGACCCAGGAACAGTAAAACATTTTGTCATTTCGGCTGGATTCGAACCCGCGACCTCCTGCTTAAGCGCTGACGCGCTTACCACTAAGCCACAGAGGTCGTCAAAAAGTGTAAAAAGTTCTGTGTATAATTATTGCTGTGAGTAACAAATAGGTCTTGATTGATTATTTCGATAAATACTATAGATATAATAGGATTATCTTAGATAATAGGAGTAACTTGTAAGGGAAATCCACTCAGGGCAATCCCCGTACTGTGCAGATCTAACACAATAAAACTTATCAGTGAAAACACGATAATGCTATGACCACGACAAAGAAAGCGCATGTCTTGCAAACCTTACCTTGGATAAATTCACTGATGCGCAGGTAGGTATCATTTTCTTTCTTATTTTGAGATAATTATGAAGCACATCATTTCTTCTTATTACTACTATTAGACTACGGAAAAGCCAAAAGGAATGGTAAAAAATTTGGCAGTCTATGTATGTATGTTCCACCGTAGCGCTTTAACTACAGCTGATCCGATTTTAATAAATTCGGTGTCAATAGATTCGTAATAACGGCCCGGGTGACATAGGGAATATATTTAAAAAAATTGTTATATACAGGTTGTATTCAGACCAGCCCCATTAACTTTGTGGGCTTATATTAGGCCATGAGATAGATCCATTAGTACTAGTCATTTTTAATCGATTGTTTTTGTAAAAGTTAAAATTTTCAATACGCAATGTACAACGTACATAGTACATAACCAGACGGGCGGAGTTGGCAGTCGAAGGTGGGCGCGCGAGGGGTAGGCCGCGCAAACACGTCCCCCGCGTCCGCGCAGGTGCGAATAGAGAAAATCAGCTGATACTAGCAGTGTACCGTATGTACTAAATAAACCACGAAAATTGCATAGATTAATAACAATCTTATTTAAAGATAGATAGCTCCGTGTGTTACGGGTAATATTAAATAAAAAAGGTATTAACGTGACAAATATATTAAACAAAAGATAGGGGTCGTAGGTAGAAGGCCGAACGATCTGGTTTAGCTTCTTGATGTCTGTGGGAATCGGGGGGCTTTAACCACGTGGGCACTTAGTTGGGTCCAGGAGTGTAGTACGTGGCGAGAGCGAATTAGGCTCCAACTTCCGGTAGCGTCTCTCCGTTCACCGCGACGTAGATTGTCCAAGGGCGGTGCAGACTGATTCCAAAACCAGTCAGATCAGTTCGGAATATTTAGCGGCACTCAGGAATCCGGATGTGTGAAAACCAGCCACCAAGTCCATAAAAAAACGGTGGCTTAATTCCGGAGTATAGATCCCTGGAAAATACATAAAATGTGTGGAGCTGGAGTCTTCTTACAGCCGACATGATCTTAAGCCCAAACGATCAAAATGACGGGCTGTGTGACCATCACAAAATAAAGGGTAAGCAAAATAAAAGATAATATAAAGAACAATTAAAGTATGGATACAAAAATCCTAATATTCTAACAATGCAAGAACGGAAAGATGAAACTACAAATGAGCACATGATATAGCCAATCAAATTTCGACAGCTAATTTTACAATGGTGCTAATTTACATAAAAAATAATGTGCTTTAATACAAGCGTGATTTACGAATAAAACTTCACAACACAGACATAGAAAACTCACCGTGAAAACGGGATTAAGAATATAAGATACACTTGTATCCAGACAAACTTGAACAAATGGATTCAGCAAAAGAAAGAAACTGTATGTATTGTATTCCCTCTTAAAAGGCCGGCAACGCACCTGCAGCTCTTCTGATGTTGCGAGTGTCCATGGGCGACGGTAGTTGCTTACCATCAGGTAACCCGTTTGCTCGCTTGCCCCCTTATTTAATAAAAAAAAAAAAAACTGTCATCTCGCGACAGCCCTTATATACCCCTACTATCATATTGTTTTTTTCTTTAGCTGACAACTAGCGGTAATGCATAATCCATATGCCACAATAAAGAAATATTTGAGATGAAGCTCCAGTTAGAAACGTTTGCCAATAGATGACGTCGTCTAGTATAAATTACCTATTATAATTAGCAACAACAGCTAATAGATGACGCTAGTAACGTCGTTATTACCTATATTAACTACGTTAAAAATGTAGCTTTGCTACACGTGGCCTAGTGGGTAGACCGTTTGATTCGCACTCGAGAGAGTGCAGGTTCGATTCCCAGGTTGTGGCGTGTACCAATGAGACATTTTCAGATCTCAAGTACATTATACGGACGCTCTAACGGTGAAGGAAAACATCGTGAGGAATCCCGCATATGGTAGGCCCCAAACGTATTGACCAGTCATTCCTCTGGACTGACTGACTATTCTGTGAGAATGCCGTATGTGCTTGGGCAACCATAAGACATTTCAAACCAACTGTCCCAGGCACTACAGTATTTCAAGAGTGGTTACTTCGCTCGGAGAAAACTGTATAAATCATCCAATAACGGATGAAAAAGCCTCATTTTATTTAAAGTTCTAATAACATTCAAGTACCTATTTACTAACTTTTATTAAGTTAACATTTAATTACTTAAAGATTTTTGTTCTGATTAAGAAAAAAAAAATGAGATGAGGTACATACAGTTAAATCGAACAGCAAGTAGCAACTGGCCTACCGTGGTGACGTCTAAGCATTTTAGCCACACTGCGGGCTCCAAGACGAGGATCCCGGCGCAAATAAATCTATAATTTGCTCCTCGATATTTACGTCCACTTGCCGCCCACCGCTGGAGGCTCAATGGGCCTATTTTCTAACACTCGCATGGTAATGGTACGGGAGTCTGAAAGATGGCGGGCATGAGTATATCACCTCCGGTAAATCCTCAATGCCTCTGCGACATTCCCAAATGCTTCAAATAAGCACATCATCATCATACCATAGTAACGCGTGGTATACGTAGTAAGTAGATATTTAAAAAGAAGTAACACGAAACGTCACTCGATAACGCGAGTTTACACTTACAGCCAACTGACCAAACTAAGAAAATGATTTAATGTAAAAAACATAGGCATGTGTCCAGAAATGTATCGATAGTTTTTCATATCGATAAATTACTATTTAATTTGCATACGTATTGATTTGTATGAACTTATTACAAAATCTACTGGAGGCTCAAGGCGTGTAAAAGAGCGAAGTGAGAGGCGCGTGGGAGACGATCATCGCATACCATCAGGCGTATAAACTCGCGTTTTCAAGTAACGTTCCGTGTTAATTTTTTATTATCTACTTCTTATCTTCATCTTAATTTTCGTTTGTTTATTTTGACTTTCGTTTGTTTTATTAAATATTCTATTTGTAATAAGTATTAACTGTTTTGTTTGTTTTGACTTGTTTTTCGTGTTTGTAACTTGTGTGTTATTTTTTATCCTAAAATGCCTTCGCCATACGCATATACCACGCGTTACTATGGTATGATGATGATGTGCTTATGTGAAGCATTTGGGAATGTCGCAGAGGCATAGAGGATTTACCGGAATTGATGTACTCATGCCTGCCATCTTTCAGACTCACGTATCATTACCATGCGAGTGTTAGAAAATAGGCCCATTGAGCCTCCAGCGGTAGGCGGCAACTGAACGTATAATATCGAGGAGCAAATTTTAGACGGAGCTTCGGGATCCTCGTCTTGGAGCCCGCAGTGTGGCTAAAATGATTAGATGTCGGCACGGTAGGCCAGTTGCTACTTGCTGTTGGATTTAACTGTATGTGCCTCATCTCATTTTATTTTCATTTATTTTTCCTAATCAGAACAAAAAATTTAAAGTAATTAAATGTTAACTTAACAAAAGTTAGTAAATAGGTACTTGAATGTTATTATAACTTCAAATAAACTGAGGCATTTTCATCCGTTATTGGATGATTTATACAGTATTCTCCGAGCGAAGTAACCACTCTTGAAATACTGTAGTGCCTGGAATAGTTGGTTTGAAATGTCGTATGGTTGCCCAAGCACATACGGCATTCTCACAGCATAGTCAGTCAGTCCAGAGGAATGACTGGTCAATACGTTTGGGGCCAACCATGTGCGGGTGTCCTCACGTTTATTTATTTATTTATTTCTTTATTAGACTCGCCAACAGCAAAACACAGAAATACATTAAAAATATACTTAAACTAAAACATGCACTTATGTGTAAGCCAATTATAGGCGTGTACAGCATTCATTAAGAACAGTAGATATTATTCCTTATATATAATCAATTAAACCCCATATGAATTGAATGGCTAATAATAATTACAATGTAGTTTTAATTTCCGAAAACAGAAGTTTGAATATTATATTTAGTTAATTTGCTTTTTATACTCTTACTCCTATCATTAAAAGTATCTAGGTCCTTTACAGATGTGCAAGCTAGGTTGTAATCAGTACAGATAAGGGAGAGTATTTTAGGATGTTTGTTTTACTTTTAGGAGTGTAGAATATTTTGGTAATTGGATAACGAGGATAGTGATACGGGACATTTAATTTTATATAACGAAGCAGGTTGTCGCAGTCAATAATTCCGGATAATATCTTTTTTAGGAAAATTATATTAATCATCATTCGGCGATTGTAGAGTGTCATCATTTTAAAGTGCTTTAAGCGTAAATCATAAGTAGCACGATGAGAAATACCAGGAGAGTGGAACATGAGATGTCTCGTGAATGCTCGTTGGACACTTTCTATGCGCATGGAGTGGGAAATATATCTGGAGCCCCAAACTACTGATGAAAACTCCAAATGGCTACGAACCAATGAGTTATATAGAATAATTTTAGGCTTAATACTTGAAAATCCTGTAGTGTTTCTTTTAAGAAATCCTAACATTCTATACGCTTTTTTGACACACATATCTATGTGTGACTTGAAATTGAGCTTGGAGTCAAATACCACACCCAGGTCTCGAATCTCTGTAACCTGTTCCAGTATGGCAGAGCTTATAACATAAGTTGCGTTCGTATTATTTTGTTCACGTTTTCGTGTAAATTTGAGTTGAAATGACTTTTTCGCATTTAGAACCATACCGTTAGCACAGCACCAGTTACATATCCTATTTATATCTTGCTGAATAAGATCAGCATCCAATGCGCAGGTCACCCTTCTGTATATTTTAAGATCATCAGCAAATAGACCGAACTCACTATTATGTATGACATCTGAGAGATAAATGCAGGCTGATCACCTGCATTGTCTGACAAGAAAGATGATCCATGCGTCGGATGTAAAAAATCGGACCTGTGCCTAATCTCTCGCCAGTTGTGTCGGTTATCCGTCCCACTGGGTTATGAGAGTAACCAAAGAGAGAGTGTTCTTGTGTACTGCGCACACACTTGGGTACTATAAAATTACTCCTGCGTATCAGGCCTGGTATCAATGAAACCGGCCACCGGTGAACCGGCTGAAATCGGTGTGGGGTTTTTTTATTTTTTTTTATTTGTACATTATATTATGCAAAAGCAAAAGCCGCGAGCAAAAGCTAGTAATAGCTTTTGCTCGCGGCTCCGCCCACGTAAATATAGTATCCCACGGGAACACTATCATCTTTCGGGATAAAAAGTAGCCTATGTGTTAATCAAGAGCTAGTCAGTACTTTTTAGTATAAAAGAGTAACAAATATCCATCCATCCTAACATACTTTAACATTTCTAATAGTAGTAGGACATGGCAAAAAACTTTGATTCAGATTAAATGCTTTTATTGGTTTATTATATTTACAACTGTAATTTATTGTTAATCCTGTTAAAAATAAATGTAGGTATTTTTTCATACTACGTATTTGCGAAAAAAAAATGCTTTGATGATTTTGACTAAGTTGGATGTTTTTCATCTAATTTGATCGAGGTATCTTAAAAAAACCTAAGGAACTAAGAGTTTAAAACTAGTCTTAAACTCTTAGGTTCAAATCACACCGAAATGACAGCGGAGCGGCCAGCAGCATAATTGTCATATAATTTTAAACTTTATCATCATTACTATAAAACACAGTTTCGCTTAATACAACCGTCGCCGCTCACGGCTGCCGACGGTCGCTAGCGGCCATGAGCGCTCCGCTGCAATTTCGGTGTGACTTGAGCCTTAATATTTATTGCCATTTCTATTTATCATTTTTATTTCTACCTCGACATTTACCTATATTTTTTTATTCAAGCTTATTTTATTAAAACTTAATTCTTACAGCTCTCTGTACCTTTCCCACAAAACGTGGTGACGCCAATCTCCCTGCCGGCAACCAGCTTCAACCCCACTGACTTCGCCATATGCACTATCACCGGATGGGGAGGCATCAACTCTACCACTACTGTAAGTTTTTTCAAGCATTTTGTAATAAGGTTGTTCAAAATCAATTACGGATATTTTGGACATAATATAAAATCTTCTGATATAAAAACGTTTAGGCAGAGAGAAAAATTACTAAAAAATTCGAAAAAAAAAAATACAGTCAGCTGCTCTTTACGTCATTGACCTAAAATCAGATGTGTTAGGTCAATGACCTTATCATTTATCTAGCACATCTGATTTTAAAGATGTTATTTAGGCAATACAAGTGGGCTTCGGCCTGACCGAGTATACCACCTCGCTTGGTCGAAAAACTCCCTTTGGGGCTTTCACTATTCCCACATTGGTGACCCTAGAAAGAACAAGCCTCCTTTTGAATATCATCATCATCATTCCCCATCCCTCCGCATCTCGCTAGCCAGCTTCAGCCTCTTCGGGTACCTCGATCTGGTGATCGAGGTACCTGCGCCTCAACGCACCGCGGCCTGATCGAACCCTCACCGGCTTCATCGGGCACTCTCACTACAACGACCGGTCAGCAAGCAGAGCACATCTCTCCTGGTCAGCACGTAGCATCGGCCCCGCAGAGCAGCGCTCTGATACACTGGAACCCGTGCAGCAGCTTCACGGTTCCAACTCACTGGGACTTTCTGGCACTGGCGACTCAAGCAGAAAACTCAAGATTCGACCTCCAGTCTTCGTGGGGAGTGATGTGGCGGATAAATTATCGCTACGATCCCGAATCGCGCTATCGAAGTTTTCACGTTTCGGCGTTATACAGGGTGACCTGAAATTCGATACATTCCTTTGAAAGACAGAAAGTAGACCTCATTTACAGTAATATTTTTCATGGCATCCCCTATCCGAAAGTTGATATTTACAAAGTTATTGAAATTTCAAAAATTTTTTCTTTATTTTCGACTTTTTGACTTTGACATAACGTATTTTTAAAAATGTTTGTCTTTTTAGTGGTTTTTTTATGTATTTTAACCGTCAATGAGTCAAATATTATTTTTAAGGAATAAATAGGGACAAACTAAGCGAGAATTTTTCATTATGAGACATGAAACAGAATTTTCTTTTAAGAAAAATGTGCATTTTTCTTAAAAGAAACTCAACGTTTCTCAACGTCATATTTTTATGTAGACATTTGCACCTTTTTAGAAAGCTAATGAGATAAGGAAGTTATTTAGAATATTTGTACGCATTGTATCATACATTTTTTAAGAAAACACCTGTTTTTAAGAAAAATGTGCATTTCAAAAAGTCAAAAAGTCGAAAATAAAGAAAAACATTTTGAAATTTCAATAACTTTGTAAATATCAATTTTCGGATAGGGGATGCCATGAAAAATATTACTGTAAATGAGGTCTACATTCTGTCTTTCAAAGGAATGTATCGAATTTCAGGTCACCTGTATATACAACATCTGAAATGCTTATGGGCTTCGGCCTAAGCGAGCATACCATCTCGCTCAGTCGGAGATCTTCCTTTGGGGCTTCCACTATTCCCACAATGCTAAAGAAAATATTTTTATAAAAATACTGCATTTTATGATAAAAATTATATAAAACTGTTACAATAATTACCTACTTTAGGTAATATTAAAAATGCAAAATTATTTATTTTTATTAAATCAATACAGATGAGAAAGGGACAATGACGACAAAATGAGGAGAAAACAAAATCTAATATAAAAAAACTCCAAGGCACTTAAAAACTAATATATATAAAGAAATTAAGATAGTAATTAAAAAAAAAATGAGTGACGTTGGCCCACGGGCCGCACATTGCCGTCCACTGGTTTAACCAAATCGTTACGTTTGTAGCGTAATGAAATTTAAAAATTACCTTCACTATTTGCAAATGCCTAATATTCAAAGAAACTGCATCCGCCGGCTTTCAGGGGATTTAAAATGTATCAATATTATGAAAAGTATGAACAGAACGAAACTCAAACGAAGAAAGAAAACGTGCGCTCACTCGTCCATAATACCATAAATTTAATTTCCTTGTAGAGTATGATCCCTTTTACACGTCATCCAGAATATATTTACGTTTTAATGAAGCTTTAAAATTCAATGCTTTTTCGGCTTTCACATTTTTTTTTGTTATGTTAATTGGGAATTAGGTATATGCCTATATACCTGATTTTTGTAAGTGTTTGTATTATTTTGGGGCAGTGTAATTCCACGATTTGAATCTTACCAATTAAGGAAAGTCGTTGTTTTGCACGGAATCTGCAAAACCGCGCTGAACCCACAGATTCGCGTCGGATTTCACGCGGTCTGGCGGAATCCACTAAGGATTCCTCGCAGTCTGGTGGAATCCAGTACGGATTCCACGCGGTCTGGCGGGATCCACTACGGATTCCACGCGGTCTGGCGGAATCCACTACGGATTCCACGTGGTCTGGTTGAATCCACTACGGATTCCACGCGGTCTGACGGAATTTGTGGTGTAGTGCAAGATCCAGTATAAGAAATATATACTCTCATCTGTTATTTATTCGTGATAAATATAAATGATATAATATTCACATTGACATATTGCAAACATAGCTTGAGATGACCGCCACCGCTCACACCGCTCACGGCCGCCGATGGCCGCTACGGTCGCTAGCGGCCATCAATGGCCGTGAGCGGCGGCGGTTGTCTCAAGCGAAACTGTGTTTTATAGTTATGAACATAAAGTTTAAAATTAAGTATATGACAGTTATGCTGCTCGCCGCTCCGTTGCCTTTTCGGTGTGAATCGGTTCTTAGGGCGCAATTTAACTAGGCAACCTATTTGCGATGTATCAATGTGAATAATTATTATTATCTATCATTTATTTCTTATCACTAATAAATTACAGATGAGGGTATATCTTTCTTATACCGGATCTTAGACCATTGGGTCGTTGTCAATGAGGCGTCTTCGTACAGACCTTTACAGGATAATTCATTTTTACAATTAGTTGCATACTTAAATACTTATCCAAATCACGAGTTTGCACACCGCGCCGTAGATATTGAATTTGTAACGTAAAAACGTAAAATCAAGCATGCAGCTCGCATGGTTGAGCGCCGCTGGACCGCGCAGAAATTCTGTAACTTTAAGCAATGTTTGTGAAAATAGGTTAGCGAAATGAAAAGATTTACATTGTCAAAGGTCCTTTGTATTCATTTAGGTACTTTGGATACAAAAAGTAATATATAATTAGGATACACTAACGATACCTCCACAAGAACGTCACAAAGCCCGTCTGAGGTACTTTGTCGGTAGTTTATATATTCAATAAAGCTTTTGATTTATTAACGCGTTTGCGTCATTAAATATAAAGCGCTATTGTATAGATAAACTACCGACGAAAAATCTCAGAAACCGAGCATTATATGGCAGACTTATCAAGATCTTATTTAACATGCAATGCATGAAACTGTGTTTGTTCGCCTTAAAATGCATTTTTTATGAATTGAACAAGGAATCGAGCAGACGGTGCGCCTGATGGTAAGCGATTACCGCCGCCCATGGACACTCGCAACACCAGAGGAGCTGCGACTTGCGTTCCCAGTCCTTAAAATCCACCTTGGACCTCCGGTAAACTCACTTACTCGGCGAAACACAACTGTTATTATTATTATTTAGTTATTGTTATTTACCCGGTCCAGCCGGCCCATTTCCGCCGAAGCGTGGCTCTCGCGCAATCTTGGAACTTAAATTTAATACAAAACATTTCGTAAAATTAAGCCTCTGTATAATGACTGCCATTATCGTATACCTTACGCGTCAAGTCCCATACTAATTTTGTAGGCGACAAGGGGGATCGCGCCGACCGGAAAGTATTGAAATCGGATAAAAAATCGTTATAAATATTTGAGACAAAAATTGCAACGGCGTTCTCCTGAGTCTTGTCTTACTTAAAATACTGAAATAATTTTCACACTCGTGTGACTTATAGAAGAACAGAAAACAGGTTTTAACTTTAAAAAAAGGGTGGGCTTAGCATATTTTTAAATTAATATTTAAATAAAAATATCAATTTATAAAAAGACAGTCTTCGGCTAAACATAATGGAGAAAGAAATATATTTTTTTGGGATTTTTCAATATGACCATGACTAAGAAAAAAGGTTTCAAAGAACTCCAATTTTCAGTTCTATCCAGCGCACAACCCCTTAAGAGATGACAAGGGCAGCATGTGCCTTGAGCGTCGCTTAATTTAACTATCGTTCCAGTATTCGGCTGTGAATATCCTACAAATTCTTCTGTTTTCAGGCAAGCACAGAGCTGAGATACGCAAAGAAATACATCTACAACCAGAATCTGTGCGCGACACTGTACAACCAGGTCGCGGGCGCGCTCAACATACTGCCGAGCATGGTGTGCGCAGTCTCCTATGACGCTCTGTCCTCTGGGTGTGCTGTAAGTATATATACAAAGAAACAGCTTCACACTAAATGCATATGACAGGAAATACGTTACGCACAAATCAATTCTTAAAATTTTTGTCTGCGTGTCTGTCTATTTGTTCCAGCTAATATCTGAAACGGCCGAACAGATTTTAACCGGATTTAAATCTGTTTAATCACTGGCAGATAGCTGATGTTATGAAGAGTAACTTATGCTATTTTAATATTAGAGTTTCCATTAACCACCACCTAGTACAATAATATTAGAATTAGAATTTAGCCTGATAATATAATAGTAGTCATTTTCATAGAAATAAGCTAGCTAGCTCCAGTGAAGATTTTTTTTTTGAAGTCCTGAGCGTAGCCACATAAAGTTATTTTTTTTACTTTAGCCTATATTTACCAAAGCCAACCAAAGCCAACCAAAGCACACTACGTCACGGTGTTTAACGTTACAACAACATTGAAATCGATTGCCCATTAGCAAGTGCTTGAGCGGTTATTATTTAACTGCTAATGCGAGTTCTAATGCGAAATTTCACCACTTGGCAATGCAGTGGTGAGGCATAATGCGTCAAATTACATTTTGTATTGCAATATTATCACTGTTTCTATAATATGGAATGGGTTATTTTACATAGAAAATAAATATAATATATATTATGTTTTGTATTGTGTAATCACTAGATGACATGTACTATGTACTAGGTATTTCGCGCGGCTCCGCCCGCGTAAATATAGTATCGGGTATCCCACGGGAATAATTAAAATATTTCGGAAAATATTTCGGGATAAATGTAACCTAAAGGCTCTAGATTAAAACACTGCTACTATGACACATATACACTGGCGGACACATAAACTGCATCATAGTGCAAGAACACATTCAATCAAATTTTATTACGAAATATGCGAACCTTTTACATTTATTGGTATTGAAAAATAAGGCTGGTTTATAAATACAAAAACAAAACCAAATTTAAATAAGGTACTGTCACAAAAGAAAGAAAATAATCTATAGAAGAAATCTTGTCAATTTACTAAAAATTAACTCATTGTTACGTTAATGTTGTGATTGGTGGTTATTTTTTTTTTGTTTTGTTACATGTTGAAGTATCGTTACTAATTGTTTAATTGCTAATCTGTTTTCATTTTAAACACGTTTTTCTCTCACGAATATGGACGTATCATCCGAAAAAGCAGCACAAATTGTTGCTCTAGTGCAGCAAGGCCTAGACCAACGAACAATTGCTGCAGATTTGAATGTAAACCAGTCTACGGTTTCCCGAGTTTACAGAAGGTTTATGGAGATAGGTTCATTTAAAAGAAGACGTGGAACCGGCAGAACTCGGGTGACAACGTCTCATGACGACAGGTTTATTGTGACAAGTTCCTTGCGAAATCGCTTTTTAATATATATAAGCATTAAAAATGAGATCCACCAGGTACGTGACGTAGCAGTTAGTGCACGAACCATAAGAAGAAGGCTAAGAGAGCGTGATAGCATACCTTTCAGACCCGCAAATGGACCAAAATTGTCTGCAGCTCACAGGCAAGCTCGACTAAGATTTGCTCGTGAACACTTAAATTGGACTGAAGAGCAATGGGCTTCCGTATTATTCACTGATGAGTGTAGGACTTGTTTGTACGGTGCTTGTGTATAACATGGCCATGTGTATCTGCGTCAATACACAAGTAACCGTGGCTTACCATCACATCGCTATATAACGGAGATATTAGACACTCATGTGGTACCTTTTAGCGGATTTATAGGCGAAAACTTCATTCTGATGCATGATAATACTCGTCCGCACGCAGTGAGACAAGTTGAGCAATACTTTACTCAGGTTGAGATTTGTTCTATGGACTGGCCAGCACGTAGCCCGGACCTCAAGCCGATAGAACACGTGTGGGACAACCTAAAAAGTGCTGTATTTACAAAAAATCCGGTCCCAACAACGGCTGAAGAGCTCAGAGTCATTGTCACAAGAATGGGACAATACTGCGCAAGATCTATTAAAAACACTGATCAGGTCGATGCGAAACCGACTTGAATCAGTTATTAGGGCAAAAGGAGGTAATATTCCTTATTAAGAACAAAAAAAAATTTTTTTCTTTTCTTAGTATTGTAAAATTTTCGTAATAAAGCCGTTTTTCTTCTATTCACATTTTCGTTCCAAAAAGCTGCAAAAGGAGTAATTTGATTCTTTTAGTGAGAAAAGTTGACCTACACACACATGAATTGATTTTTTTGTCAGATTAAGAACCAGTCTTTGTTTCAGTCAGTCTTTAGCATCATTGAAATAAATCAAAATAGTTTGCACTTTCACTAATTATATTTCATTGAAAGTTATCTTGCACTATGATGCAGTTTATGTGTCCGACAGTGTATATAACACTACTACTATACCAAATTTCATCGAAATCCATTCAGTAGTATTTGCGTGAAAGAGTAACAAACATCCATTTTTCTATACACCCATCCATCCATCATCCTCAAAAACTTTCACATCCATAATAGTAATCTATACTTAATATTATAAAGAGGTAAAGTTTGTGAGGTTGTAGGGGGTAATCTCTGAATCTACTGAACCGATTTTGAAAATTCATTTACCAATGGAAGGCTACGTTATTTGTGAGGCCATAGACTATGTATTAACCCGAAAAATGAAACTACTTTTTCGTGGTAGCCGTATTTGCAAAGTAAGTCGGAGAAAAAACGGTCGAACGAAAACATTTATTACGAACGCTGCTATACCGATGGGAGATATATGATTAAGTCCTAGAGAAAAGTTGTAGAGCTTGATAATACCTAGAGAAAAGTCAAAGACAGCATATTATGTCTAACTTTTATAAATAAGTCTATTTTTTATTTTTTTATGAAAAAAAATATTAAATGGTCATATTTATTGGTCAATATTATCATTAATTATGAGTTCACAAATTAAGTGAATTTATAGTCTCAGTGTTTAAAACAAAATATTTTTTCCTTTTACTGCATATAATTTGCACGAATGATTAAAGATATATTAATTATAGACATAGGTATGGGACCGCGACCGAGCCGTAATCTATAGAGTGTTATTTCTATCAGACGGTTTTTTTCATATACAATAAATACCTCAATCTATTTAGAAATAAATTACTTTATCTCGGGTTGGAACTCCTGAAAGACAATATATTTTGGTACCAAATAATAACATTACATCTAATATAGATAAACAGAGAAGTTTTGAACAATTAAAAAAACATAATTTATTCTATGAATGATTTCATTAACTCATTTGAAACCCGTCAGTAAAGCCAAATTGGCATGCAAATACACACATAAATAAGAATTTAAAATATAACCCTCCTTTTAGCAGTCAGGAAATAAACTGTAGCACTCAGTATGAACCGAACCACAATCATAATTTCATCTTAAGTAAAAATGTTTACCGCCCAACGAAGTGGGCACGGGTCAGCTAGTAATAGGATATAAAAAATTCTCGAGTCACATTATTTGTAGCAGAACTCCGAAATGACTTGATCGATTTAAAATTAATTTTGTATGTGTATTCAGTAGGTATGATTGTAGGTTGTAAACTATTTTTCATACTCCTAAGTTATTTATAAGGGTGGCCCAATCCAAAAAAATTTTTTTTATTTTTTGTAGTTTTTTTTTTCAGTTGGCAGCTACACCTACATAATATAACCCAACAGTTTCACCTTTTCTTAGAACTTTTAGTTTTTAGCTTTTGATTGGTGTTAATCAACCCCCATTGTTTAATAGCGATATTATTAGTACTGGAATAATCTTAAACCATCAGTGCTAGATAACTCTTACTGTAACTTACTATATATATTCCTGTAGGTTGTGGGTAAAGGTAGTGTAGTAGTTGGTGTATAAACTTTATGTATATGCAGATAGTTACTTAATTATTCTAGTTCATAGTTAATACAGAATTGATTAAGTACCATTTATTAAATGTATAATTTGAGAGTAATTACAAGATTTAGTATTTAGGTTTACCTATTCATATGAAATGGCATTAAGTATTTGCAACACACGCAACATTGAAAAGCTAACTACGTTTTACTACCAGTTACTAAGAAATATGGAAAAAAAATATTTTTTAGAAATAAAGTATATTTAAACAAATGTTTTCCTCTCTCACTTTAGTAAACCAAACAATATTCAAAATTACGTAACTCATGTCTATGATATGTAATATATTTTTCTATTTTTATTATTTAATTTTATTTATGTATTATATAATTTGTTATGACTTATCGAGATTCCTGAAATGATCTGTATAGCTAACTTGATTAATAATTATAAGTTCACTCACTTGGCATGTTTATGATTTGCACACGCCATTCTGGTGGCAGAATCTTTATAATATTGTAATTTTGTAAGACCTCATGTATACCACATTCTTGCAATAAAATATTTGATTTGTCATATAATATATTATATTACAGGGTGACGATGGAAACGCCCTTGTCTGCAACGGCGTCTTAACCGGTCTCCTTTCCCTGTCAGATGGATGCCGCTCATCCTCATACCCGGAGGTCTACACACGAGTCTCCAACTACACCACCTGGGCCAGATCCATATCAGGATCTCCATCTCTGTATAGTTCTGGTATCTTCATTACCTTCGCCCTGTTGTTTGTTGCGAAAGCATCTATGTTTTCATAGATATTATGAACTTAATATAGTTTTTACCCGACTACTGCGAAGCCAAAAGGAAGGGTAATGATTTTAGTAGTCTATATATGTATGTATATTTGTACCACCGTAGCGCCTAAACTACTTATCTGATCTTAGTGAATGAGATGTCAAAAGATCCGTAATAACAGCCCCGGTAACAATGGCTATATAACTTGCGTAGTCGGGTTTTAGTTTTTATCTTTTGATTATTTTATTTTTGTATAGTAATTTATCATTTTAAATAATAGATAAGAAAAAATAAGACTTTGTACTGTGTTTCATTTCATTTTCCAGTTTTCATTATTCACTTTTAGTTCTTGCACATCTTCGAAGTATTAAGTTTACTTCTGCGTTGTCTTTTCTTCAACAAAGTTTAATTAAATTTATAGTTTAGTCTAGCATAATATTTGAGTAAAGTCCAAAATGAATATACCCTTTACCAGGAGACTTTCTTACCCACAGGTTTGCTGGAATTTTCATTGCAGACACGGGCTTGTTTACACAATGAAAGGATAATGGCACTTTAAATTATGAGGAAGCCCTAAGAGCTAAGGCGTGTCTTTGGAAAATATGTTAATATTCCGTCTAAGCATTTATTAAAAATGTTTAGAATTTTTTATCAAGAGATTTCAAAAATTGTATATAAAAATATTTTTTCTGTTTACAATATTCAGTCGATTTACAATATTCAGTAGAATGAACTAGAAATTTAATTAAATTGCCAATTATATAAATAAAAAACATAATATTTTGATTACACAAAATATGTCTACAACATCTAAAATGGCAACAAAAAATAAAATTCCACCCAGAAAAAAAAGAATCACGATAAAACAAAATAGTACGCAGAATATCTAAGGAAAGCTCTTCAAAATGTAACGCAAATTGTTGAAACACGATTCAGGCCAGTAATTGAGCCAAGTTCGTGAACAAATCACGCAATCAACGCCTTCTTTATAAGAGGCTTTTAAATAATTACAATTTCGCATTACAAAGCAAAAGGTGTTATAAATTTTGAGCGCGTTCATTAGAACGCTTTTACCTAAAGACACACGCTGGAATTTCGTAATAAGATTTACTTAATTTATTACCTTCTCTATACATTCATTAAGAATCCGCTTAAGTCATCCACCGGCAATTATTTAGGGACCTGCAAAGTTAATCCTATTACATTTTATGACCTCTTCTCATCGGGCCTTCATTTTGTAGCTATATGCACGGTCGCAGACAAGCCGGTATACCATTTATCGACCTTATGACTGACGATAAGGTGTGGAACCTTATCGTGTGGGCAACTTGTGGATGTTGCCCTGTACCATCGACAAGTTGCCGACCAGGATCAAAATCGCTTAACAGCGCCGCTGAGTCGTGCGCACTCACACATACTCACTTGTAAATACGGAATTAACCCACGTCTGCAGTCGATGCCGTCACTTCCTTTCTGTTTAAATAATATGAGGCGTCCTAGTGTAAAGGGAAATGTTTCGAAATCGTTCGTGCAGGAACTTAGCCGATATTGTACACTGTACCTTCACGTAGGCCTTATACGTACTTTCTGTTCCTAGTTCCTACTAGGTAATTATTTCTTTACTTAATCTATATCTATGCTTCTTTACTATCTATAATAGATAGGTTCTATTTGTTTATTATACAGGATGTTTGGTAGAACGCAGTAAACCGTAAAATATATACCCGGGGGGCGAAGACAAATCATTCGAAACCCCCCTTTGTAGGGCCGATATTGGACCGTTCCTGAGATATTCGCCATTTTGGGTCATAATAAAAATACATTTACTTTTATTACAAACGATTTACTTACAAAACAACTGTACTTTAATTTATGATATTGTACTTCTTGATTGCAGTTTATAGATACCGCGACCACAAAATGAAAAATATTAACTATAAATTTTTTAACCATTAACTGTGGACGTCAAAATATTGTAACATATTCATGGACGTGATGTCTCACAGACCGCTATAATTTTCAAATTTTTTTTAGGTAACTGTCAAGGTCAAGTAGTGTTTTTAATAATATTTTTGTTTTAATATACACAAGGGAAAATAAATTCAAACAATTATCTTTAATATAAGCATTTAGCTTATAATTATTTATTTTCTTATATATCTAAGCAAATAACAACTTAAGGCTCACTTTATGTCTTAAATTTGCCTGAGATCAAAAAATGAAAAAATAAAAATAACTTCAAATAAAAAAATATATATATCATTTTTTAGTAATTATCTGTAAGTTTAAAACTATACCGAACATACAAAATAAAAAAAAAAACAAAAAATAAACTTCTGAACTTAACACATAAAAATTTTGACACAATATGTCTAATATTTATAAAATTATTGGCAGTCATTGCACAACGGCTTAAAGCACTGAAGACATATTATAGCTTGACTGCAATTGACACAAGTATTAACTATAGTATATATAGTCTTTAGTTAGGTGGACAGATTCGACAAGTCTTTCACTTCGAAGATTTAATTTCCAAAGTAAGAAGCTCTTCTAGAGGCATGTCTGCTCCCAAAACTCGCTTCAGTGTCATATTCAATTATTCTTTTGGCAAATTGTAGTTGATAATCCCTCTTTGCATATGTAGCACGATTAAAGATCTTGCTATAAAGCAAAAGCAGAATTCATTTCAACATTTTTTGATTGCATGCTACCCAAAAAGAAAAACAATTGCATTTTTTGTATGGGATTCATGGACGCGAAGTCTCACAGACCGTAGTCGAAGTTTAAAACATAATAACTCACCAAATATGCAGCCGGCGATGCAACCTTCCACCTCTGGGGACATTTCGCCACCAAAACTGAAGATACTGAGCGCCATAGAAGCGGCGGATGCGGGGAAGTGAATCACGATTATTGCAAAGGCCTGTGAAACCGCTCGTCCATAGTTAAAGGTAATCTTGCTTAAATATTGTTACAAATGCAACTAATTCTCTTAAATTAAATAATGTATGCTCTTACTAACACTTAAATTTTATCTCTATGATATGTAAAAATCTTTTTAACAAAGCAGAGGCGTGCTATTTTGATATGATTCCCATATCTATTGACAGAAAATATCTTTATAATTTTCGAGTAGTTATTAGATCAAATTGTGTTCACTATCAAAAGATTCAGTCAGAAGCATTGCGAAACACTTTTTACGAAAGAACACAAAGGATTTATCCAACGCCTGAGGTTTTGCAAAACAATCGTTCATAAAAACTAGGAAAGTCGGTGAAAACATTTTTTTTATCTGCGTCAACACCACGTTTCACTGGCGCGCAACTGTTCAATTCTATAATATTTACCGAAATAAACCATTTGGGATATCGTATATTTATGAAAATTAGCATCATCATTCTCATCATCTTCTGCCTCAGCATAATTGGGGAGGCGACTACATGTAAAATATTTAGTTTTATTTATATACTCATAAATATTGAGATACTACTAATGTAAAAAAATAAAATAATTTATGTGTAGTTTAATATACATCTAAAAAATACAAAAAAATATTCAAAATGTTTGCTAAATTAGTAAAAAACTTGCCTACATTATTAGTTTACTCACATCATAATATACAAAAGCATTCGTAAACACAAAAATTTCGGAGATATTTAGAAATGTTATGTTCCTGTGGCCTTATATTTCATACACTTTACTTTACTTAATAGTGACGTCACAGTTGGTACGACTTTTGTATGGAGCGTTTTCACGAGTCTTGCGAAATTTTGTAAACAAATCGCTGTACCTATGAGAATATTGATTTTTAGTATACTGTTTGTTTTGAGAATGTACTCATATTTAAGACTACTATTCATTTATGTAATAAAAAAAATCGTCTAGCATATAGCTGAAGACGCGATGCGGGATCTTCAGTAAGTCGTCAACAAAGCTTTCAAAAGGCCAGCTATGTCTCTGTCGTATCTTTTAGCGTAAGTGTCAGTTCACACCGAAACTAGACGCGACGATACACGAAGAAACCAGGGCCTTTAGCCAAGATGCATTCGATAATTTCAACGGCGAAGTTCGAAACCAAAATGTATGGGATTTGATGTAAGGCATCGCAAGCGACATGTCACATAACGACGAATTATGTCAAATCCCATACATTTTGGTTTCGAACTTCGCAGTTGAAATTATCGAACGCATCTTGGTTAAAGGCCCTGGTTTCTTCATGTATCGTCGCGTCTCGTTTCGGTGTGAACTGACACTTACAAATATAGGGTATTAACAAAATTATAAGTGTTTATCGTTGTGGTCTGTAGAGGGCACAAGTTATAGACACCCGCAGTATTAGGGACGTTACAAGCTTACTTTTTAGGGTTCCGTACGTCTCAGAACCCTTATAGTTTCGTCATATCCGTCCATCCGTCCGTCTTTGGATTACCGTCCAAACGGTAATTGCTAGAAATATGAAACTTTGCATGGATATGTGTATTTACCACGTCGATAAAGTGCTAAAATTAAATCACAAAAATATTTTCTTTGGATACCTCCCATGCAGGTAAAGTGATTTTTTCCTTGCGTCTACCCCATAGTGAGGGGTATCATTAGATAGGTCTTTAAATTTTAAAAACCATTGCGGGGTTGGAAGACATATTTTTTTAAAACGGTATCCGTTTGCGAGATATCCAACTTTAAAGCGCATTTTTGTTAAAATTTGTTTTGCTTTTAAAAATCGGAAAAAATCATAATGGTAGTTGTGAACCATGTGATGAACTTTGACGGAAAACTATAACGGCTTATAATATAACATTATTAGTTCAGGAGTTATAGATAATTAACATGTAAAATGCGCGTACTTGGAAAACTTCGTATAAAAATAACGAAATAACAAGGAAACATGTAAAATATTGATACGGAACCCTACGTGCGCGAGTCTGACTCGCAATCACTCGGCCAATGTTGTAAAACTTTGACGCCGTGATATTTTTTCGATTTAGCTACTAATACTCGTATTATTCTTCTTAAATACCTGTGTAAAACGGTGTTAGTTCTTGTGACTTTTCAGTTTGGCTTTGAAAATAGTAGCTAAAGGTATTATGAGATGACTGATACCCTCTATTCATAAAGTTATTTAATAAAGGAATGGCGAAGACAGTGCACCTATCATGGAATAAGATTATTCTGAATAACTCCTTGCCCGCGCTCCATTTTTCAACAAGCGAAATAATCTTCCCCATTACTTTCTTAGCAAAATTTGCTCTGATAGGATGCGGAGTGAGGAAATTGAATCGAAGTAATGTCCTTTATCGATAACACTCTCTATAAAGAAAGGAGATGCCCTCACTGACTGACTAACTGACATAATATAGACGCTCGCACAGCCATAACCGCTAATAAGAAACTTGAAATTTGGATAGTTGTTTAAATTCATAACTTAACGCACACTATAAATGGATTTTTAAAAATTGAATCCCTAAAGGGGTGAAATAGAGGTCAAAAGTTTCTATGTAAAATCTTAAAATTTGCACCGATTTTGTTGTAAACTGAGATTTATGCCCTTAATATATTTCATTAAATACGTCGTTTAGGATTTGTAAGAATTCACCCTCTGAGAATTAAAAAAAAGGATTGAAGGATTGTATGAAAGTTTTTTAACATCTGCCCCGATTCCCATGAAATTTACCTATAACTTCATATTCAAAAAACATATCATGTATATTCATATTTCTTTCCTATTTTCTGAGCTAATGAGTACAAATTATTGAGTACGTATTTCATAGTATTAACATCTGGAAGTATCAACATCTGGAAGTAGTGCTTTGAATTTTTGCAGATAGATTTTATGACGTAGACATCTGTTATTTAAATGGATTTTTTTAAATTTATTCCCCACAGGGGTGCAATGGGAGTTCACGCGAACGAAGTCCCGCGCAAAAGCTAGCTAGTTTTTCATAATTATCAACAAAGATATGATTATCTAAGTCAACGCTTAGTTAAAAACTTATATAATAACTAATTAAGACCTAATTTAGTCTGTTAATATTTTAATTAAAAGTTTTTGTGTCTTTGTACTAAACGGCTGCATCCGCCAAAATTTGTTTGGACACTTTATTATTTTAATTTATAATCAAAAATATAATTAAAGCTTACATCATTGCGGATTTTAACAATTAAGTACATAATACTCATATTTTATTTCCATTTCATATTATGATTAATTCCGATGGTTTTATTAAAATAAAACTTTTCTACGGGTGTGAGTTTCATTAATAAAATGAAACAACTCTTTAACACATTTATTCTGTCCCGTTTCCTTCCATATTGTTCCCATATTGTAGACCCTAAATGTGCGCACACAATTGGCGGCATGGTACACGGTCTATAGTATGTTATACAATTATATTCGTTGATGACAAATTTTCCATGATATTTTAGCTGAGACTCCGAAATTTTCCTAGTTTGTTAAACGACCCGTATGGATTTCATTATCTAACAAAATAAAAACCTCCACTGAGGTTTTTATTTTCCTGGAGGAGGTCTAAACTAAGAAAAGCTTTTATGATATAGGAAAATTATCACACGGATCACCTGATGGTAAGTGATATATTACCATGGGCATCCGCAACACCAAAGAAGGTTCGAAGGCCGTAGTGATCCGAAAATACCGCTGACGACAGTTCATTCCAGCGTTTTATTGTGCGTGGCAGAAGACCCAGGGAAAAGCGCACAGTGGAAGACTGCCACTCATCGAGATGATAGGGATAAAAGTTTTGTCGCGTGGAACGGTACTGAAATGTTGCAGCAGGTATAAGTCCAAACAATTCCTCGGAGCAGTCCCCATTATGTAACTGATACAAGATGCTAATGTGATTAGTTAAAATTTAGTTCCGTACCGAAATATGGTGAGGCTTCTTTATTTTCCTGGCCATGTATAAGTACGTGTATCATGATTAATATGACGCAGCACGTAGTTTCGCTGCTGATCAAGATACCTGTGTTATTTAAAAAGCAACAATTACTGACAGATTTGTCAGGAACAGTACACATCAGAGGCTAAACCAATTGCGCTTAATGGAATGTAATTATTATGATATAATATAATAAGATAATTTTAATTAATCATAGACCTATATATTATAGACGAGTCATGACGAGGCAAAAAAAAAACTTTTGGGGTTGTTTGCGGCAGTCGAGGTTTGAAATTTGTCATCTTGACACTTTGACAGTTGCTATCCGCAGTACGAGTTGTCCGCATTTATTTGACAAAATCTTCTGAAATCAAGATTGCGTAACTTTTCAACCGACTTCCAAAACCCAATGTAAGGAGGTAATCAATTCATGTGTTTTTTTTGTACATACAAAATGTTACGCGATTACTCTGCCGTTTGTGGGCCGATTATCGAAATTATTTTTTTTAATTTAAATAATTCACTCCCAAGTTGGTACCATTGTCACCAAATGGTAGACCTGGTGATGGGATCCATGAGGAATGAAGAGAAGTCTTCAAAATTTATAGCATATGGGATAGCAAGGGATAGCATATGCTTCCAAAAAGTGAGTTGTGGCAAAGTATACCCCGGATACAAAAGCACTGAACGGCACTCCTCAGTCTTTGAAGGTAAACGTTTGGAAATTTGAGCATTTTTTATAAAACTACAAGCATATGTCACTATTAAATAATCATCATCACACCATACATCATGATATGTGTATTATGTTAATATAGGTATTTCTCATAGACATTCACAGCAGCCAAAAAGTGAAATGTTGTGCTAAGGTATACCCTGGATCCAAAAGGACTGAACAAAACTCCTCAGTCTTTAAAGATACACGTTTGGAAAAATTAGTATTGTTTAAAGAACTTTTTCACCAATATCGATACCTTTGAACATTTGCTAGTTCCATCATCATCATCATTATATATTGTGTGTGAACTGTTATTTCATTTCCGGCGACAACTTCATTTTTTAGGTAGCCTAAGCATATGTTACCAAAAAGTGACATTATGTCTAGGTATACCCTGGAATTATTTGGAAAAAGTGTTTTGGAAAAAGCACTAAATGGATCTCGTCTGTCTTTAAAGATAGGAAACTCGCACACGTTTGGAAATTTCTGAATTGTTTAAAGAACTGTTGTGAAGATGAATGCAAAAGGTCTGCAATGTCAGACATCTTCTTCCAAAGTCTTCTTGAATAATAAGGAAAAGGTTGTGCGTGCAGGTGTGGAAATTGATTTTCAGGAACAAGAAAGCCAATCATTGTTATTCATCACCTGTGGTGCAGGAAGTGGAAAGTCCTTCGTCTTGAAATTACTCGTGGAACATATCAAACGGTGTTATGCACCTACAGTTGACATATTGCTCAATATTATAATTTGTTGATGTGGAATATTTAATAGGAGTAGCTACATGTCAAACATCTGGCAAATACAAAAGATATAATTTATATGGTGACATTTGAAAATTTAAGAATTATTCACCTGTATCTCCAAGAATACAGAAAAAAAACAACGATTATGATCGGAGCCGTGAGGAATCGAGTAAACTCTTATAAGAAAAGTTAATAATGCTCGATAACTTTTCTTACACATGTTTAATTTCCGCGTCACTTTTCCTGTCAACACAACACCACAAAAGAGATTTATGAAAATTGGTCCAGCAGTTCATGCAATGAATGGCCTAGGGAAAATGGGATTAATTTTATTTAAATATAGATAATCACTAACTACATTAACTTGATTACGGTACCGACTTCAAAAATAAGATTGAGTAGAGAAACAGGTAAATTTTAGCAGAATTAGAAATAGGAACTATTGCGACAATAAGAATCATACGTTTTGGTGATTTTTAAGAATGTTATTGCTTTTACTTTGGAAGTCGGTTTATATATATTTTTTTAATATTTATTTATTCTTGTATGAAGATTTTTTCCTTCTCCATATAGTATATCATACAATTTCTTACATATTAATTTCGTCCGTTCCGTCCGTCGCGTTGTGTGTACCTTCAGGAGGAACACGGGTTGCACATTAGCATATTATGTCGGGGCGAAAGTGAAAGCGGAAGAATAGTTACGAATGACACATTATACTTAGCAGCTTTAAACTGATTTTCTTTTTTATTTTCAACAGACAATAAAAAGAAAATATAATTTTATAAGTATTTTGATACTAGATGTTTCCCACGACTCAGCACGTACAAAAGAAAATACCACGGGAACCGTACATTTTTTCGCAATAAGTAGTAGCCATTGTCCATATCAGTGCCAAATTTTATCAAAATCGGTCTAGTAGTTTCGGAACCTATTCAATACAAACAAACAAACAAATTTTTCCTCTTTTTATTATTATTCATTTTTATTAATTGCATATGCCATCATATTGCTTATATGCATACATGCAACTTACAGTAATCATCACTATCATCACCATCATTTTCACACGAAACAACAACATATTATTATGATGACATATTATGTACTCATCAAAGTTTTGTGCACCGATATTAATGAGTCTTTGAAATTTTGCTATTGGAAAAATTATATTCCTGATCGTCATCATCACTATAATATTAGGTCCTTACACATGAAATTGGTGTTTTGTCGTACTGGCCACTTATAATTAAATTAAATTAATTAAACCACTTACTGATCTCAAATATATCTTCTTTGGTTAGGTTTTCCAATTTCAAATTTATACCGCTATTTACTCATGCATTTGTGTTTCAAAAACCGTAATTCATTTGTTTTTTTCTCTTTTGGTTTTTTCTTTGCGTCACTCTGTTTACAAAATGGAAAACTTGAAATATCGTATTATTTTCGAGTACGAGTTCCACCGTGGCACCAGTGCTGCAGAAGCGGCTCGAAGGATTAAAGATGTGTATCGCGGCGGTGTCGCAAAATAAAACACAGTGCGTTTTTGGTTCCAACGTTTTCGTTCTGGAAATTTCGACCTGCAGAAAGCCCCGTAGACGGCCGGAGACCAAAGTTTATAATGAAGAATTGAAGGCTATTGTGGAAGGGCATCCTTCGCAAACCACGTCCGAGTTATCTGCAGGCTGCGGTGTTAGTGATAAAACTGTTTTAATCCACTTTAAACAAAAAGGTGACAAAGCTTGAAAGGTACCTGATTAATTGAGTGCAGCAAACCGACAAACTTGCGTCGACTGCTGCGTTAAATGTAACGCAGCAGTCGACGCAAGTTTGTCGGCAACCTCAACCGGCATAAAGGGATTTTAAATCGAATAATGTACCTGTGATGAAAAGTGGAAACTGTATGATAATCGGAAACGCTCATCGCAATGACTGAACCCTGGCGAACCAGCCACAGCTTTCCCCAAGCGAAAATTTACTCAAAAAAAGTTACTTGTGAGCGTTTGGTGGACTAGTGCCAGTGTCGTTCACTACAGCTTTCTGAAATCTAGCCAGACGATTACGGCAGATGTCTATTGCTAGCAACTGCAAATCATGATGGAAAAGCTAGCTGCTAAACAACCGAGGTTGGTCATTCGCTCTAGGACAACTCACTGCTGCTTCAGGACAACGCTAAACCACACACTGCACAACAGATGGCTACCAAATTAGAGGAGCTTCAATTGGAATGTCTAAGATATCCACTGTAATCCCCGGACCATGCTCCAACAGATAACCATTTTTTTAGAAATTTGGATAACTTCTTGCACAAAACTAAATTCTACTCCGATGGGGCAGCAAGCGTCTTCAAAGATTTTATTGATTCCTGTCCGAATGTTTTTTTTTAGTAAAGGAATCAATGAACTACCTATGAGATGGCAAAATCCATAGATAGCAATGGTATATACTTTGATTAAATAAATATTCATAAAATGAATAAAAAATACAACAACTCACACTTCTTGAAATAATTGACACACACTACCGTGCTTTTGATAGATATAATTTTCATACACCACAGAAGAAGAATAGTTAATGATCTGAGTCATATACCTTGTCAATTTGTCACAACATTTACTTTTTTTTCTATGTAAGAGGCAAAAGGAACTTATTATGTTCAAACTTAAAGATTATTATATGAATTATGGGCGAATTTTAACCATAGGATGACCTCTAGTAATATCTTAATGCAAGTAGACAGTAGAGTCACAAGCACAAACTAGTCTGCATATACATTTTTAATTATTTATATTTAACCTTAGTGCTCGTGCATATTTGGTTCGTCTAGGTTTCTGACTTTCTCTTCAAATTCCAATTTTACTCAAAGTATCATCCTTTAAGACTAGTACGCTTATAAAATATATAGAAATAACACCAGTAGTCCGACTGAAGAGAAACTCTAGCTAAGTAGACTTTCCAAGTTATCGAGTACACTTTAAGGAAATTGCTGCTGCTACAGAAGATTCAATTCGCTAGACCTGACGTAACAGCTTGTTTCTATAAAATATAATGGTTTGAAATGAACCTCCTTTCGCGGCGTTAAGACTGAAATTTCAAGGTCGAAACATGTACCTTTTTAACATTATTACGTAACAACTTAACTTTCTAAAGAACAGCTCACACATATGGCGCTACGTGTACAAATTTTAATTAAAAAAAAGGATAGCTTTTTTTTTGACGTGATGTTCTTTAGTCACGATAGGAGTATTTTTAGATTTTTAATGACGAAAGACGTTTCACTTCTGCCACGTATATCAGTACATGTCATGTTTTATTCTATCTGAGTGAAACATGGGTAATTTTTTAATATAATATATAATATAAGGTCCGGTAAAATCAACTACGGATATTTTGGCCATATGATCTACTGCTTATTTAGAGATGTTTAGGCAGAAAATAATTGTCATACTCAAAAAATTAAATGTTTCTTTATATGGGCGAGTTTGTGTTGAGCGGATAGTCACCCATACATGAGATGATTTTTTTACTTTGAGTATGACATTATTTTTTTTCCTAAATATCTTTATAATAAGCAGTAGATCATATACCCAAAGTATCCGTAATTGATTTTACCAAACCTCTTATATACTTAAACCTCTATATCTTTGTAAATTTACCTTAGTTTCAACTTAAGGCTTAATGAATATTAATTTCAGTGGTTTGAGAATTTGTTTGATTCGGCCCAATTATGGTGCGATCTTGTTTTACAGACGCTTTGATTAGCTTCAATACCATTTGAACATTGCACTCTTTTATCATCTCCGTAGAGAGCGAATTCTGAAAAATCCATGCCTACTTAATTATTAATCTAACAAAATCTTATTATTCTCAAATCAAAGACCTAGTAAATAATAGAGAAACCACGGAATTTTTTCGTATGTCTATCAAATTTCAAAACTTACATAACATACATCTTTGTTAATAAGCTTAATTTGTTTGTGTTTGCACATAATTTGCGTCGATATTTCAAATAAGACGCCTTTGTCTACAAAAATATAAAATATTCATATTCTACGTGTCACTGAGAAATAGTGCTATAAAATCCTGAATGACAGTTTGTTAGTTTTGCCACCGAAGTTTCTGGAGCGATTGAAAAGTATTAATATTGTTATATCCTCAACTCGAGGATTTCCCCAGCTTGAGCGGCAAGGATACCGCTCGCCCCGGGCCGTCTTCGGCATTCTCGCGGGGGTGTACTGACACCCCCCCGCCCCAATGCCTTCCGACGGCGACCCGCCGCGAGTCTGGGCCGCCGCACCGCCCAGCCGATAAGGGTTCGGCCTCTCCGCCGCGCCCTGTGCGCCGAACCGAGGAGGTGAGCGCCCCGCGCCCATCGCCTACACCATCTACTGCGAGCTCACAGCTCGCCCTCCCCTCGCCGGCCTCCCCGCCCGAAGAGGATCAAAGAGGGGTGAGTGTGCCTGCTCCGAGGGCCTCCGTACCGGCTCCCTCGTCGAGCACCATGCCCCCGCCCCCCGCCCCGCCCGTGCAGGTAACCAAGAGACAGCGGCAGGAGGTGTCCTCTGATGTCTCGCCGCCTGCCAAACGCGCTGACCGCCCGGCCACCTACGCAGCAGCGACTACTGCTGCCCCCACCGGAACTCCACCGGCCCCAACCTCGAGGGCCGCATCGCCGATGGACTTAACCACGGCAACAACCGCGGCACCATCACGGAATGTGACTTCGCCACCGCCTCCCCCCGCACCCCGCTGCCCGCCACTCATCGTGGAAAAGCTGGAGGACTGGGTGAGGCATTTCAGCAACCTTGCGGAGCTCCTCGGCCACCCCCCCAACGCGAAGCCGCTGGGATTAGGGGTCAAATTTACCCCTGGAGGGGAAAAAGAATACCGTGTCGTCCAAAAATACCTGGACGACCTGAGCAAGACCGAGCACGTAAGCTGGTATTCTTACGCGCTACCGCAGGACCGTGGACTTAAGGTAGGTATCCGCGGCCTGCCGGTCAACACTCCCACCGATGCCATTGCCGCCGCACTCGAAAAGAAGGGTTACGAAGTCGAGTACGTGTCCCGGATCCTGGCCAGGAAGGACCGCCCCGGCTGCGTATACTTCGTGCTGTTGAAGCGTACCCCGGACCTGCTCCCCGGGATCTACCAACTTACGGAGCTTCTTCACATGCCAGGTATTAGGGTGGAAGCCTGGCGTGGCAAGGACGGCCCCGCCCAATGTCATCGCTGCCAGCAGTTCCGACACTCCAGCCGGAACTGCCATCGTAGGCTGGCGTGCGTCAGGTGCGGCGAAGAGCACTGCGCAGCTGACTGCCCCCGCCCACACACCGAGCAGCCCACCTGCGTCAATTGCCAAGGGGCCCACCCGGCTAATAGCAAACTCTGCCCGGTTTATAAACGGGAGTCCCGGAACCCCCGGAACCGCCGTGCAGGACCTACTGCCCGCACTTATCGCGCTCCCCGGGTAAGTCATGACCCTCCCATTACGGAGAAAGAGGTCCCCCCCCCACCGCCTACGGCCACATCTCTTATGGCCGAGGCCAACGCCCCTACCCCCCGTCCCGCGTCATCCACAGTCCCCACCCCTTCTGTACGGAAGAAGAGGATTAGAATGAGAACGAAGAAGAAGGGCCCCAAGTCCGGAGCCACCTCTGCGGCAGCAACGGACTCGGAATACGAGCCCCTCGCGCTTCCGCTCCCTAAGGCCGATGCCACCTTGTCGGCCCCCCCCTACCCCAGCGCGTCCCGCGCCCCCCGCGCACCTCTCGTGCCTCGCGCAAGGTTCCGGCGGCCACTACAACTACCGAAGTGGCCGAGGTCGTTACCGAGCCCGCCAACCCAGCAGCAGCTGCCGCCACCCTGCCAGCAATTGCCCCACCGCTTTCTCAGCGTCGCCCCAGGAGAGAGGCCCCCGAGGCCCCTGA